>CM064498.1:52743623-52910971 GCA_032716605.1 Paralithodes platypus
TCTATCGCTACTACAATAACCAGTGTTCCTCAGAGCTCTCCCAGTGTATACCACCTCCTCTACGTAGGGTACGTGGTACCCGTCTTGCAACACAATCCCACCCCTACTCTGTACAACTCTCCTACCCAAGAGTGAAACGTTACTCTGTCTTTCTTCTATTCAACAGCTGAGCTCTGGAACTCTCTCCCAGAATCATTCTTTCCCTCTTCCTATGATTTAAATTGTTTCAAACTCTGTGTGTCCAGGCATTTTGGCTCGAACGTCCCTTGATTTGGGCCCTGTCACTCTTTCAACTATGGGGGAGGCACTCGCTACAGGCAGTTCTGCCTTTTGTCTCCCTCACTCTCATAGATTACAAAAAAATATATATATATAGTTTAGTCAGAAATAGTGACCCCTACCCTCTGTAACTCACAATGGGCTAGAACAAATGGGTTATACATTTCCAGACAAATACCTGCATAGGGGGCAAGGCTCCCACTTCAGAATGGGTTCGAATAATGCAAACTAAATTGAGTACAAAATTGTTCTGGCCATTCTAGGGATGGATGTGTGTGTGTGTTTTTTATTTTTATTTTATTTGTATTTTGTATTTTTTTTTGGGGGGGGTCATCAACGTTTAACTATATGAGTAATCATTCTTTTCTATGTAAATGCCAACTCAGATTATTCTAGATATAGTACAGCATTCGGAATTAACATTGTTTATTGGATATAGAAAACCAATATATACTGTATATATATATATACAGTATATATATACACACACACTGTATCTATTATGACAATCAAATTAGAATCGCTAAAGGATTTATAAAGCAATAATCAAATTGGGATGACATGTTTGACTTACCATTTCCACGACAGTGTCAGGAAAATCGAGCTAAACAATGGCATGGACATCCGTTTCTAAATATATGCTTGTGAAGTAAAGCTAACACATAGACAAACAGACGCAAAATATGATCATATAATTTTTGGCAACATCCAACAATTGCAGACATATTAAGCAATGCAAATTGGAATGCTAATAGGTTATATTCTATACACGACTCAAAAAGGTTACTTAGTTATTGCTGACATTCTGGTTGTAGAATATAAAATACCGGAAACAAACATTTCCTCCTTGAGAATCATGTAGTGCGAATTTGCTTACAATGCTAATTGAGAATAGAAAAAAACGTTCAACCCTAGGCCGTCTTCATATAGAGGTCAAGGCCATCCTCTTACACTTCTATAAGAACTGTCACAATCACCACTCATGGTAGAAAAACTAGGATAATAGCATCATGAGGCAGAACTGGACTGGCCTATAAAAGGCAGGCCCAAGCAGAACAGGGCATCAGTCTCGAACTTCACCTCAGACTACCAACATGCTCTTCAAAGTATGTCAACCTTTCTCTTTCATGAGAACGATAAATTATAACGAAAGAAAATATTCACTGCTCTCTATGATAAACTCAACTGATACCAAAAATATCCATTGGCCTACATTTAAATACGATACAATTCTATGTTCTCGATATATTTCACACTTAAAATAGTAGAATTAAGCTTTAAATACTATATTTTTGTCACTCAGATTGTTGTTGTGGCCCTGGTGGCCATGGCTGCTGCTGACAGGCGCCCTGCTCCCTCTTACAGTCCTCCCAAGCCATCCTACAGTCCTCCTACTCCCTCCTACAGGCCCTCCAGACCATCCTACCGCGAGCCAGAGCCCGTAAGATACCAATACTTATTTCTTAAAATGTTATAACACACGATGATCATGAATTATATATAAAATATAATTTCCCTGTCCAAGTTTCAATGCTCAAACTACTTCTACCCACCAGTATGTCACCATAATACTCTACACCTCAATTTTTCTATCCACCCAGGGTCCTGTCCAGTATGACTTTGACTGGGCCGTGAAGGACTACGAAGGCAACGACTTTGGCCAACAGGAGTCCCGTGACGGCTACAACACCGAGGGCTCCTACTACGTGCAGCTCCCCGACGGTCGCCTCCAGCGAGTCACCTACGACGTCAACGGCGACTCCGGCTACGTGGCCCAGGTCGAGTACGAGGGTGAGGCTCAGTACCCCGAGCAGAGGTCCTACCAGCCCAAACCTCGACCCTCATACCAGCAGCCCAAACCACAGCCCACCTATCAGCGACCAAGACCATCATACAATTAAATGTACACTGATCCAACGAACCATATAATTTATGATGTTTTAATATATTTTAATAAATAAATATATACTTAAATCAATTATTTTACATGCCTAAAAATAGTAAAATGGTAATGCTGAAAGTCCAAAGAAACTAACGATTTCATGTATTTGTAAAATATCCTGGAGGAGGAATGTTGAAGTTGGTATAGTAACCAATGTACCGCATTCTCGTTGAAGTAAAAAATATATATATAACATGAAGGTTCTATTAATATTAAATGGAAAAATGCCCAATTCACAATGCATTTACGAAGAGATTTGAACGTGTTGAGAGTTCTTCATAAGCAAGGATTTGAACGTTCCCATTTAGTAGTTGAAATATATAAAGTGAGACGTACAAAATAAACAAAGTTACACACATGTAGGTAATAACAAAAAAAGTTTCATGAAAGCTGTTCACTACTGTGTGATTGAAAGGCCTCTGAAGAAACACAGAATATGCACAAAACAATAATATATATATATATATATATATATATATATATATATATATATATATATATATATATATATATATATATAAAATAGAGATTACCAAAACAATTCTCTTCCTGATAGAGATTCAGTAGGGGATTTTTCGTGTGACCCAGGAGAGGAGTTGCAGCAAATGATGGAAAACCCTAAACAGAGAAAACCTAAAATAGGGAGTGATAATTTACAGAAATGAAACAATGAATCGTGCGTAATCGTCTGCTTTCAAATAATTGCAAATATATAGAGATGGTGATTCAACAGAAGCAGTTGAAAAATCGACAAACCTATTGTAGACTAGAAGTACAAACAACCCGAGATCATGATTGTTAAATACAGCAATGAAAGGGCTTATACCAAAGAAAAGTCATTTTGATAAACGAAGCATCAATATGATGAAAGGTACTTCTCTTATAATGACAGGTGTACAACCAGTGTCTTGACAATACTAATTTATTGACCAGAAACTAGAATCAAGTGGATTTGGAGTGCTATGATAAGAGAGAATATGACAAAGGTACAGTAGGTATGACTTGGAGAAAGAAAGGTGAAGCTTGGATAATAGATCAGATAAGAGTTGTTATTGTTGTTGTGTAGCACCCAACTGACTAATGACTCATAGCCACCTCCGGCAGCCTGGTCAGGCTCCCACACCCTCCATGGTGAAGCTATCCTGTTTTGGGGGTCATCAGAACACTGATGAAGCTGACAATCGAGATTCAAGCAACTATTAACCAGAACCAGCGCACTGAAGGTTGGATCGCATTGGGGAGGTGTACGGAAAAGGAATTTCACCCAAACGCTGAATACTGTGGACCCCTGACGACCATACCAACACCAGTAAGTTTAAGAGCACAAGCCAATATCACTAGAATCAAAAATTAGATAAGAAGATAATGGTCGTGGGTATGTTGCATCTTTCGTTGGGATAATAATATAGAAACTGCCAAAGGAAGAGAGAAGGATCCTAGATATGTAAATAGAGGAAGAACAGCATTGAGAGAGCTTGAAGAACACTGATTGTTGTAATAGCGATAGAAGAGAGAAAGAGATGCAACATTGCGGTGTGTAGAAAGAGATTGTAGGGAACTAGTACGATTATTTAGTCTATTCATTATAGTATAGTAAAAAATAATGAGCGCTAACCTCTGTAACACACAATGGACTAGAGCAAATGGGCTAGAAAATGTCCAAACAAATACTTGCATAGGGGGCACAGCTCCCACTTCAGAAAAGGTTCGAATAATGCAAACGAAATTGTGTGTACAAAGACTCGAGTAACCAGGCAGTAGCACAAAGAGTATAAGTGAAAATCAAGGAAAACATAATTTTAATGGCCATTTTAGGGGGGGGGGGATCAAAGTTAACTATAATCATTTGTTATATGTAAATGCCACCTCAAGGTATTCTAGATACAGTACAGCGTTTGGAAACAACATTGTTAATTGGCCATAGAAAACCAATATACAGTATATATACAGTATATATATATATATATAATGACAATCAAATTAGGATGGCTAAATGATCTATAATGCAATAATCAAACATGTTTTTTGGGATGACATATTTGAGTTATCACTTCCTCGACAGTATCAGGAAAGTCGAGCAAAATAATGTCATGGTCAGTCATATTGGGGTGGGGGGGGGGGGTAAATTGAGCGAGGTACGAGGGGGCATAGGGAAATTAATAGCTCATCTGAATTCTTACTGTTCCGGTATGGGTATTAATTCATAATCGTTGATCAAATTTAATATAAATCCGTCTCAAGTATATGTCTGTGAAGTAAAGCTAGCACATAACCAACAAACTACATGGACAACCAGAAACATAATAACATCATGTCATTTTTGGCAACATCTAACAATTGCAGACAGAATAAGCAATGACAATTGGAATGCTAATAGGTTATATTCTAAACACGACTAAAAAAAGGTTACTCAGTTATTGCTGGCATTCTGGTTGTAGAATATAAAATACCGGCAACAAACATTTCCTCCTTCAGAATCCAGTAGCGCGAATTTGTTTGTAATGCTAGTTGAGTTAAGAAGAAAAACGTTTATCCCTAGGCCGTCTTCATATGAAAGTCAAGGCCATACTCTTACACTTCTATAAGAACTGTCTCAATCACCACTCATGGTAGAAAAACTAGGATAATAGCATCATGAGGCAGCTATAAAAGGCAGGCCCAAGCAGAACAGGGCATCAGTCTCGAACTTCACCTCAGACTACCAACATGCTCTTCAAAGTATGTCAACCTTTCTCTTTCATGAGAACGATAAATTATAACGAAAGAAAATATTCACTGCTCTCTATGATAAACTCAACTGATACCAAAAACATCCAGTGGCCTACAATTTAATATTATACAATTGGTTGTTCTCGATATATTTCATACTTGAGTATAGTAGAATTAAGCTTTAAATACTATATTGTTCTCACTCAGATTGTTGAGGTGGCCCTGGTGGGCATGGCTGCTGCTGACAGGCGCCCTGCTTCCTCTTACAGTCCTCCCCAGCCATCCTACAGTCCTCCTACCCCATCCTACAGGCCCTCCAGACCATCCTACCGCGAGCCAGAGCCCGTAAGATACCAATACTAGTCATTAAAATGTTATAACACTAGATGATCACAAATTTGATATGAAATCAAATATGCCTGTTCAAATTTCAATGCTCTAAACTACTACCCACCAGTATGTCAGCAAAATACTTACACTTCATTTTCTATCCACCCAGGGTCCTGTCCAGTATGACTTTGACTGGGCCGTGAAGGACTACGAAGGCAACGACTTTGGCCAACAGAAGTCCCGTGACGGCTACAACACCGAGGGCTCCTACTACGTGCAGCTCCCCGACGGTCGCCTCCAGCGAGTCACCTACACCGTCAACGGCAACTCCGGCTTCCTGGCGGAGGTCGAGTACGAGGGTGAGGCTCAGTACCCCGAGCAGAGGTCCTACCAATCCAAACCTCGACCCTCATACCAGCAGCCCAAACCACAGCCAACCTATCAGCAACTAAGACCAACATACAACTAAATGTACAATGATCCAACGAACCATGTAATTTATGATATTGTAATAATATATTTTAATAAATAAATACAAACTTAAAACAATTATTTTACATACCTAAAGAATAGTAAAATAATGATACTTAAAATTCCAAATAAACTAACGATTTCATGTAATTGGAACATATTCTGGCATATTATGACTTAAATTGCTTCAAACTCCGTGTGTTCAGGCATTTTGGCTCGAACGTCGCGCGATTTAGGACCTGTCACTCATACAACTTTGGGGGAAGCACTCATTAAAGGCAGTTCTGCCTTTTGTCTTCCTCATTCAAAGAAAAACAAAATACTAATAGCCAGCCCTTCATAACACCTCCGGCAGCCTGGTCAGGCTCCCACGCCTTTCATGGTGAAGCTATCCTGCTTTTGGAGTCATCAGAACACCGATTAAGCTGACAATCAAGATACAAGCAACTATTAACCAGAACCAGCACACTGAAGGTTGGACCACATTGTGGGGAGGGAGGGGGGGTCTACGGATAAGATATTTCTCCCCACAGCCGAATGCTGTGGACCTCTGACGACCTAACCAACACCAGTAATAACAAGAGTAGCCTACAAGCCAATATTACTAGAATAAATACATATATAATGGTTGTGGGTATGTTCCATATTTCGTTGGGATAATAATAAAGAGACTACAAAAGGAAGAGAGAAGGACCCAAGAGATGTAAATAGAGGAAGAACAGACAGAATAATTAAGGAAATGCAACATCAACAAATGTGCTCAAACGGGTTGGTACAGGTTAACACGAATATATATATATATATATATATATATATATATATATATATATATATATATATATATATATATATATATATATATATATATATACTGTATATTATATATATACTGTATATATATATGTTTTTTTGTTTTTTGTTTTTATGTGTATGAAAGATATAAAAGGCAGGTTGCCGGTTACGAGTGTCTCCCCGTAAAGCCAAAAGAGTGACAGAGAGGCAATTTCAAGGGGCGTTGGGGTAAAAAAAACGGATACACGAAGCTTAAAGCAGTCTAAGTCATAGGATGAAAGAAAGATTAATTGAGGGAGAGAGTTCCAGAGTTTACTTGTTGTGTAGAAGTAAGACAGAACATTTGCTAAGTCTTGGGTTGGAGAGCTGGACAGAATAGAAGTGGGACTGTGATGAAAGGCGGGTGCCTCACACTCGCCACAAGGGAGTAGGTGTGCACTAAGAGAGATTGAAGAACACTGATTGTTGTAATAGCGATAGAAGAGAAAAAGAGATGCAACATTGCGGCGTGTAGAAAGAGATTGTAGGGAACTAGTAAGAGGATTTTTTATAAAGGCCCATGTCCTCCAGTGGACTAACTCATGATGATGATGATAATTATATGACTATTTCTTACTTTCTGACTACTACCTTGGCAAGAGGATCCTCTCACACCGCACTCCTAGACAAAGTAGAAAGGAAGGCCTTTCGTACCATAAATTCCCGTCCACTCACCAACTCTCTGTAATCTCCCTCTCTTCAACGCAATGTTGCATCTCTCTCGCTATTCTATTGCTACTACAATAACCAGTGTTCCTCAGAGCTCTCCCAGTGTATACCACCTCCTCTACGTAGGGTACGTGGTACCCGTCTTGCAACACAATCCCACCCCTACTCTGTGCAACTCTCCAACCCAGGAGTGAAACGTTACTCTGTCTTTCTTCTATTCAACAGCTGAACTCTGGAACTCTCTCCCAGAATCATTCTTTCCCTCTTCCTATGATTTAAATTGTTTCAAACTCCGTGTGTCCAGGCATTTTGGCTCGAACGTCCCTTGATTTGGGCCCTGTCACTCTTTCAACTATGGGGGAGGCACTCGCTACAGGCAGTTCTGCCTTTTGTCTCCCTCACTCTCATAGATTACAAAAAAAATATATATATATAGTTTAGTCAGAAATAGTGACCCCTACCCTCTGTAACTCACAATGGGCTAGAACAAATGGGTTATACATTTCCAGACAAATACCTGCATAGGGGGCAAGGCTCCCACTTCAGAATGGGTTCGAATAATGCAAACTAAATTGAGTACAAAATTGTTCTGGCCATTCTAGGGATGGATGTGTGTGTGTTTTTTATTTTTATTTTATTTTTTATTTTATTTTATTTTTTTTTGGGGGGGGTCATCAACGTTTAACTATATGAGTAATAATTATTTTCTATGTAAATGCCAACTCAGGTTATTCTAGATATAGTACAGCATTCGGAATTAACATTGTTTATTGGCCATAGAAAACCAATATATACTGTATATAATATATTCTGACATACGGAGCCCTGTATGTTTATTTAAGAGTTAGAATCCATGATGTCAGAATCGAACCGGAACTTCTGCCTATGGACGGACAGCGCTTGGCCCACAATACTGCAAATACTTCAAATGAAGCAAGAGTGGACGTAAGTGCTCGAGGTTTTTGGACGAGGGGACAACGGGCTTTTTTCGACATCAGAATCTTCAACCCAAGAGCACAAACATATCGTGAGCGAGGACACAAGGCGGCATACTTGAGAAACGAAAGTGAGAAAAAACGCGCTTATGAAGAAAGAATTTTGAACGGGGATCAAGGAAGCTTTACTCCTCTGGTCTTCTCATCGTCGGGAGGTATGGGACCTTCTGCAAGTGTCTTCTATGCCAGATTAGCTGAACAAATATCGGAGAAAAAGCGCCAGCATAGAAGCCAAGTCATAACTTGGATGAGATGCCGGCTCTCTTTCTCTCTTCTCAGGTCTGCACTCCTATGTCTCAGGGGTACAAGGTCCTCCCCGCTACAGAGAACAAGAGTGAGAGACTTGGACTTTGAAATGGTCGTGGCGGAGGGACGAATTGGGGAACAACTAGGTTGATTGTAGGGAGGTACTGGTACAATAAGATAAACTACAATGTAACTAGAATAAGATAGATTGTACACCACTTTGTAACTGTCACCTTAATAAAAAATAGATAATTTAAGAGTTAGAATTCAGAGTTGAAGGAGTGCCGAATCACCCAGGCGGCGAAGCAGACCAGCGAGTGGGAAACCAGCTCGTCTGCATACCAGCAAACAGGCCTTCACACCTGCGTGCGTCATAGGGGACCCTGCAAACTACTTCGATGACCCGACGCTATGACGATGATCGACGCCAATCGACGCCATTGGACCACGCACCTCTTACGCAACTAGAGGAGCTGTGATTGGGGCGCGCACCATCCCCCGCCTCCTGATTCGTTCCTACACCATCATTGCTTAGTATATAAGACCCGAGTAGTGGGCATTCAAATCAGTCTCATTTGGAGTTGGGAAGGTGAACTTGCAGCTGGAGGAAGACGGGGTGAAGTATTATAATGGGATTGTGACTGTCAGTCAGATTATATAAGTGTGTGTTAAGTGTGTTCGGTGTAAACACTTACGTTATGTTGGTTAGTGAGATATGTGATTGGAAAGTAACGTTAACGCTACTATTATGTACTTAACTATTATAGTTACTGACTTGTGGACTAAAGCAACTCTTCAAGTAATTGGGTTATGATAAAAGTAATACTATTGTTTTATATTAATACTTACGAGTTCTTTCATTTGCTTACATTGCTGGTAAGAACAAGAACGGTGATACTATTGTCTCTTATTAGTAATATCGCCTTAGACTAACATGGCTGTTTTAATGTTACTTTTAGTGATTTCCTAAGCTGAAGAAAATTCTTTTAGCTTCAAAATATTATTTTTGCTTTTCATATTATTTGAGTGAGACCTGAATCGAATCTATGAAGCGATCCTGTAACTTAATTTACTCATAATCAAACCTCAATGTTACGTGGTTAAGAAATACATTTATCTAATTATTAAATATATATCTAACTTTTTATGTGACTTTGATATTAATCCTGATAATAATAATATAATATTAACGTAAAACAAGAACCAAGAATAATAACTACATTAAATATAAATAAAAGGACATGATATAAGAAAACTATCTATTCATTTCAAAAAGGGTAAGAGACAGAAATATTCTTACTTTAATATTTATCTTTCAAGACTTTTATAGAATTAATAGTCCTTCTTTAGATATAACTTATTCGGTTCATAACCATAGCCTACTAAGCTTCGGTTAAATAATAATTCTTTATAAATACTACATTACTTTAATTAGTTTCAGTATTTTTCCATAATTAAAGAGTATTAGTCAATAAAGGATACCAAGTCCTAAGATCCAAAAGGAAAGGAAGCAACAACAGGAAATAATTGTATTAGATTTTACTTTTGTTTTGCCTTCAGCTGACTGATACCTTAATATATATCTCTGTGCTATCTAGATTCATCAAGTTAACCACTTGAGGATCAAGATACGTAACAGAAGAGTGGCGACCTCGCCAGGATTCGTTTCATACAGTTTCACTCAGTTTCATTACCATTTCACTACTTAAAAATCAAATATTAATCATGCCTGATCTAATTAATGACGAAGATGCTCGAGTTTTCATAGAATCAGAACCCACAGCCCCTGATATTGACCGTCTGTCAAAATCAGAACTGAAAGTGCTTGCCTCACATCTCCAGTTAACTGTCTCAAACATGTCCAAAGTAGAGGTGGCTCAGACCATAAAAACTCACCTGTTCCCTGTAGAAGGCGGGGAGGGAGACGGAGCAGTTGGTGGGATCCCGAGTAAACCTAGCCAACTTGATGAACAATTACCACCTGGTTTTACCTGTGATCAATTATTCGAACTAGAACTAGCCAGAATAAAAGCCAGAGCAACGACCGAACAATATCAATGTCAATATCAAATAGCTCAACTAAATGTCAATACAAATGCTCCCTTAATTGCTCCCCCTCTGGGATTGACTATGACCAGTGTCATTCCACCTTTCACTGAGGATAATGTGGAGGATTTCTTTGTTTTGTTTGAGGAAGTTGCTGGAGGTATGAGGTGGACAAGAGATCAATGGCCTTTTATGTTACAAACCGTTTTGACAGGGCAGGCTCGAGCCACGTATTTGTCAGAAGTAGCAGAGATTAGGCAGGATTATGACAATCTCAAAGAAGCTATCCTAAAAACCTATCAATTGCAGCCTGAGGCTTACAGGCAATCTTTCCGTAAAAACCAAAAGAAAGTAGAAGAAACCCATAAGGTATTTGCCAGGACCATGACTAAAACTTTCAATCATTGGATCAAGAGTAAGAAAGTCACAAGCTACAACGATCTGAAGGAGTTGGTCCTGTTAGAAAATTTCCTATGGAAAATTGATTCTTCTGTAGCCTATCATTTAAGGGGAAAAAGGTAGATTGTCTTGCCGACGCCGCTGACATGGCTGACACATACGTGCTCAACAACAAATTTCGTGGAAAGAAGCCCTACGATAATTCTAGTTCTAATCTTAAGTATCCCAATCACAAATCTGACAGACCCAGTCACAAGCCTGTAACGTCTTCCCCAGCTAGCCAAAATAGAATTGTTCCCCCAACTAAAAATGCGACTCAGGGCAATGGTAACAGAGGTGGGGCCCAAAGTAATAGTAATGCTCAAAGAGGGAACGTTCCCGTATCCCCTAAAGTATGTACATTTTGTGGCAAGAGAGGCCACCTAGCTTATCAGTGCTGGGCCAAGGAGAAAACCGAGAGATTGGGGCAGACAGTTGCCGCCGTATCTCAAACTCCATATGTGCCTTTAATGCAGGACTCCCGACAGAAGGAGTACCTAGCACCAAAAGTTCCTTTAATGCAGGACTCCCGACAGAAGGAGTACCTAGCAGCTAACGTAAACCATCTAGACAGGGGTGTAGTAGCATGCGTGGTGCAACCCACTAGGGTTAAGCCAATAATAATTTCACCATCAGTGCAGGACAGTTACCATCCCTTTATTTCATCTGGCAACGTGAGATTAAATGGTTGTATGCATGAGGTAAAAATTCTGAGAGACACAGGTTCTACTAGCACCCTCATGGTGAATCCTTACACTGAGTGCCCACCTGGCGAACCAGTTATAATGAGAGGTGCTGGAGGCCAATTTTATGCATACTTGGTAAAAGGCGAAATTGAATGTGAGTTACTACAGGGTGAGGCCACCATAGCTTTGTGTAGGTCCCAAGATATCCCTGTGCCTGGGGTAACACTCCTTTTGGGGAATGATGTAGCAGGTGAGAAGGTCCGACCAGACCCCATTTTGTCACTTTCCCCTGTTAACGAGCCACTAACCGGTGAGCTCGAAAAGGAGATGCCAACAGTTTTCCCTGTGTGTGCTGTCACACGTTCAATGTCTCAAGTAGCAGTTCCCTCAGACAGAAATGTACCGAATGTAAGAGTTGATGAAAGGGATGATGAGAGTGTGAATGACGCTCCAACTGTACCTGATGATGTGACTGAGGTGGATTTATCTGACACCTTTATGGCTCATCTTGACCCTAACGATGACCATGAAACCCCTCCAAATTGTCCTAGTGGCCTGGTAGAGCTACAGAGAGATGATAGAGAATGCAAGGAGTTAGCTGCCAGGGCCGTGAGTGAAGAGGAATGTGAGAAGGAGGGTGGTGAATGTTTCTACCTCAAACGAGGAGTATTGTGGCGTAGATGGAGACAGCCACACAGACCAATCGATGACGGGGCCTGGGACGTCCATCAAGTAGTAGTCTCCAAACCTTGTCGTAGAGATATCTTGGAAATGGCACATTGTATACCATTGGCAGGACACCTAGGTGTGAGAAAAACTCTAGACAGAATCAGAGCCCACTTTCACTGGCCAGGAATGCGTGCAGATGTAGTGGAGTTTTGTAGAGTGTGTCACACTTGCCAGATGACAGGAAAACCCAATCAGAAGGTGCCTGTACATCCTCTGGTGCCCTTGCCCGTCTTCGAGAATCCTTTTACTCGGGTGGTAGTGGACATTGTAGGCCCATTGCCTAAGACTTCCCAAGGTAACAATTATTTATTAACTATTATGGACATGGCAACTCGCTACCCAGAGGCTATACCCTTAAGGACTACCTCTGCTCCAACTGTCATCAAGGAACTGCTCAAATTCTTCACCAGAATGGGTTTCCCCCAAGAGGTGCAAAGTGATCAAGGAACTAATTTTACCTCTAACATTTTTCAGCAGTCCCTGAAGGAGTTGGGTATCGAGCATGTTAAGTCGAGCACCTACCACCCAGAGAGTCAAGGGGTTCTCGAACGGTATCATCAAACTTTGAAAGCCATGTTGCGTAAATATTGTACAGAGACCGGAGTTGAGTGGGATAAGGGGGTACCTTTTCTTTGATTTGCTACTCGTGAGGTTCCAACTGAATCCCTGGGTTTTTCCCCTAATGAGCTAGTTTTCGGTCACCAGGTAAGAGGTCCTTTGCAACTATTGCAGGATAGCCTAGTTGGCCAGGAGGGGAACCAAAACCTCCTCAAGTATGTTTCAGATTTCAAAACCCGGCTGAGATCCTCATGTGAGTTTGCAGCTCAAAACTTGACAGTGACTAAAAGCTCCATGAAGAACTGGTATGACAGAAAAGCCTGTGAGAGGGAGTTTCAGCCCGGTGATGAGGTTTTGGTCCTGCTCCCCCTTTTTGGCCAACCTTTATCTGCCAAGTTCAGGGGCCCATATAAGATCATTCAGAGGGTGAGCATTACCGATTATCTAGTAACTACCCCAGACAGGAGAAAGCCCACGCAAGTATTCCATATAAATATGTTGAAACCCTACCATAGGTCCCCTGATTCCTCTCCTCCAGATTCTCCCACTGTGGCAGTGAATGTCAGGATCTGTGGACAGCCTGGTGCGGACGAAGTCTTCAGTTCTCTTACTGACCCGCAACAGACTGTTCCAGAGCCTGAAGGTATCCATGCAGACTTTGACTTGTCATGTAGCCTATCCAACTTTCAGTATAACTCAGTAGCTTGGGGGGAATTACCATCTAAACTATGTCATCTTCCCTCTGATCAAGCGAACCAACTAATCTCTGTTTTATCTCAGTCTCCCAGTGTGTTCCGTGATACTCCAGGGCTCACTTCTTTGGCCTTGCACGACATCGACGTAGGGGATGCAACTCCCATTAAACTATCCCCCTACCGTGTCTCACCACAACGCAGGAGTATACTGCAGGTCGAGCTTGACTTTATGTTATCAAACGAGCTGATCACAAGGGCCTTAAGCCAGTGGAGTAGTCCGGTCATACTTGTGCCAAAGCCAGACGGGAGCCATAGGTTATGTTTGTTTGTTTTTTGTTTTTTTAAGAGACAATGAACGGAGGAAGGAAAAACACAGATAAAACAAAAAGGTCCATGTGCCTAAAGGCATCCTCCATTCATAAAATTTTTGTAACAACTGGATTTAAACATTTGTAGATTGTAAGTTTGTGGAAAGCAATTCGAGGGAAGTGAATTCCAAAGAGTAGTAGCTCTGGGGATAAATGAATTCTGATAAGCAGAAGTTCTGCATTGTGGAGGAGAAAGTGTAAATTCATGGGCGCTCTCAGCTGCCCTAGTTCTACAGAGAAAGATGTGGAGAGGCGGCACAATTGAAGCAAGTTCCTCGGAACAATTGCTGTGAAAATATCTGTAGAATAATGCAAGGGATGCAACGTTTCTTCGTATGGATAATGTAGGAAGGTCCTGTGTGATTGCAGGGTTATTGATTAATCTAATAGCTTTATTTTGAATTTTGTCCAACTGCCTCAATGCAACCACTCCACTTCCACCCCACAGAGGTGAACAGTAATCCATCTGAGAACGCACATGACTTTTATATATTAAGGCCAACTGCTCGTCAGTGAAGAATTCTCGAACTCTGTACAGGAGTCCCCGTTTTTTAGAGGCATTCTTAGCAATGCTTCTAACATAATGTGTCCAGCTCAAGTTAGTAGTTAATGTTACACCGAGAATGTCAATACTAGGGGAAGTGGGAATATTTACATCATTAAAAAAAATATGGGAGTCAGTGAGATTCTGTCGGTTAGAAAATTGAATGTACTTGGTTTTCTGTGCATTAAAGGAAACTAGATTCTCTTGTCCCCATTCATTAATTCTAGAAAGGTCCTGGTTCAGAGAAATTGCAGTGTTTATTTTTGAATTTATAAGATCGGGTTGGGTGAAAGAATTGGTAAATGTGAAGGAACTGTGGAGTGTTGAGTCATCTGCGTAGGAATGTATTGGATTATGAGTGGTAGATATGAGATCATTGATATGAATGAGGAACAGAGTTGGGGCCAAAACTGATCCCTGGGGAACACCAGCATTTATTGAGTGAAATTGAGAATAAAGGCCATCTACCATTACACGTATTTTTCTGTTATGAAGATAAGAAGAAATTAGTGGAACTAATGATGCAAGGCCGTAGTGTGACATCTTCGACAATAAGGATTGATGCCAGACTCTATCAAATGCCTTTGATATATCCAGTGCTATTGTATGTGTTTCACCATGTTGGTCTGTAGCTTGGTTGATTTGATGCGTAAGAAGGCAAAGAATGTCTGCAGTTGATCGACATCGTCTAAAACCATATTGCCTATCACTGATTAATTTATTATTCTCAAGATGCTTAATTATGTGATTATTTAATATAATTTCAAAGACTTTGCCAAGAGTGGAAGTTATAGCTATTGGTCTGTAGTTTGATGGATCTGAAGAGGCACCTTTTTTAGGAACTGGATGGATGTTTGCTTCTTTCCAGGGTACTGGGAAGCATGAGGTATGAGTACACAGACGGAAAAAATTTGCCAATACAGGAGCGAGCACCATGGACTATATGTATGGACTATAGGCAAATTAATGTTGTCACAAAGAACGATACCTACCCACTGCCACGGATCGACGACTGCATTGACCAGATTGGTACATCCACCTATATCAGCAAGATTGACTTAATGAAGGGATATTGGCAAGTAGCTCTCACCCCTAGAGCGAGGGAAATATCATGCTTTGTAGTCAACAATCAAGCCTTCTGCTGTAACGTAATGCCCTACGGCTTGAAAAACGCTCCAGCTACATTCCAGCGCCTCATGAATTTGGTGACTGAAGGGGTACCTGGATGCGTTGTCTACATCGATGATATTCTTATCTTTTCACAGTCATGGGAGGAGCATCTTTACCAACTTAGATTGCTGTTCTTAAATCTTGCTGATGCCAATCTGGTGGTTAATCTTAAGAAATGCACCTTTGTAAAGAGTACGGTCCAGTATCTAGGATATACAGTAGGTCAGGGGCAGGTTGCACCTCCTCAAGCAAAGGTAGAGTCTATTCTAGAATTCCCAACTCCTAGCACTAAGAAACATATCCAAAGGTACCTAGGAATGATTGGTTATTATAGGCGTTTCATCTTAAACTTTTCTAGGTTAACATCTCCCCTGACATATCTTCTCCGTAAGGATGTGAAGTTTGAGTGGTCCTCCGAATGTGAGGAGGCCTTTATGCTACGAAATATATTTTATCTAATTATCCTGTACTCCGAGCTCCAGATTTTAACAGATCTTTTTCCCTAGCAGTGGAATACTCCCTGGATGTTAAACGTATTAAGGGGGTCCATTTCAACCAGTGCACCATTTCAACCAGTACATCATTTCAACCAGTACATCATTTCAACCAGTATATCATTTCAACCAGTAGGCCTACATCATTTCACACATTCAGATACACCCTAAAGCCGGTATCACACGAAGATTTTATAGTCAACATTAGATGATCAACATTTTGCTGGCAACATTTCTGGAATATATGTTGCACTGGTATTGGAAACTAGACTGGTGATAGATCAATTTAGGTGACAAATTTGTTTTAAATGTTTACCTCATAAGCTGCCAGACCAATCACTATCGTTCGCCAGGAAAAATATCGACACATAAATAGCGCGAAAATTCTTAATATTGACAAGGAAATGGGGCGGAAGGTCTTAAAATCGCCAAACTAATGGGCCGAACGTCTTAAAATCTGCAAACTAATGGGGCTAAACACGAGGAAAAAGGGGGCCACAAAAACCAGCCCATCTCCCGTTAACAGTCATACTTAAAATATAAGAATGTTTGTTTTCCAGAATTAATGTGTACACCAAACCATCTCAATCTTATATTAATTCCTTTGAGTAACTTTCCACTCGATCGTTTTCAGTCATTGTAGTTTAAGGGGGTACTACTCGTTTTCATTCATTGTAGTTTAAGGGGGTACTACTCGTTTTCAGTCATTGTAGTTTAAGGGGGTACTACTCGTTTTCAGTCATTGTAGTTTAAGGGGGTACTACTCGTTTTCAGTCATTGTAGTTTAAGGGGGTACTACTCGTTTTCAGTCATTGTAGTTTAAGGGGGTACTACTCGTTTTCAGTCATTGTAGTTTAAGGGGGTACTACTCGTTTTCAGTCATTGTAGTTTAAGGGGGGTACTACTCGTTTTTCAGTCATTGTAGTTTAAGGGGGTACTCTTTTTCAGTCATTGTAGTTTAAGGGGGTACTACTCGTTTTCAGTCATTGTAGTTTAAGGGGGTACTACTCGTTTTTTCTGGACGCCCTTCTCCCTCATGTTTAGCATAATAGTTTTGAGGTTTTAAGACGTTCGTTCCGTTAGTTTGGCGATGTTTAGACCTTTTGCCTCATTTTTTGGTTAATATTAAAACCTTTCATGTCCATTAGGTGTCGATTTTTTCATAGCGAGCGATAGCGAGCCTGTAATTAAGAGGAACAGGCCTACGGCCAGGAAATTTTTCCATCGAAAAATGTACAAATTTATCTTGAAGGAGGGTCTTGGAGGGTGTTATTTTAAGCTTGATGGAGGTCTAGGGAGGAAACTAAAAATATGATAAAATTATATATATATATATATATATATATATATATATATATATACAGTATATATATATATATATATATTATTTATCTATATATATATATATATATATATATATATATATATATATATATATATATATATATATATATATACGAGGAAATAAATACTCCCATCCCCCCTTAACCCCTTATGTACCGGCGACGTCTTTGTAATTTTAGTCTAGCTATATTCAGACGGTTGTGTACAGTTTAAGAAGGATCTGTGGTAGTATTAAGGGTTAAGTGAGATAGTTTGAAGCCTGTTAATTGCTGGAGGCCCTTTTTAAACTGAATAAACTCGTTTAATAGTAGCCAGAGTAAAGCTAAAAATACGTCACCGGTACAGAAGGGCGTAAAACCAAAATGCTACAAATTTCTTGGAGATTGACAATATACTGTATATTTGGTTTTACTTTCTCAATTACTATCCGTATGGAATCGTGGCAAAGAGAGGGATGGCCCGAACTGTAAATAAAATAAATAGATTTAACCCTTTGAGTACCAGCGACGTGTGTTATATTATATTCTAGCTATATTTAGACGATATAGTTTGCAGCTTGGGAAGGATCTGTGGTAGCTAAAAGGGTTAAGTGAGATAGTTCCAAGTCTTATTATTGCTAGAGGGTCTTCCTAAGCTGAATAATATCGTCTAATAGTTGCCTGAATATGATGAAAAGGACGTCACCGGTACTGCACGGGTTAAGGGGAGATGGACGTATTTATTTGATCGTTTATGTATCTTTATAATATTTGTGTAGTTTCCTCCCTAGACCTCCATCAAGCTTAGAAAAATCTCCATTAGATTCCTCATTTAGATTAATTTGTACATTTTTCGGTAGAAAATTTTCCCGGCCGAAGGCCGGTTCTTCCAAAATTACAGACTCACTATCGTTCGCCAGGAAAATAATCGACACCTAAATAGCACGAAAGGTCTTAATATTGACAAAGAAATGGGGCGAAAGGTCTTAATATTGACAAAGAAATTGGGCGAAAGGTCTTAAAATCGACAAACTAATGGGCCGAACGTCATAAAATCTGATAACTAATGGGGCTAAACACGAGGATGAAGGGCGACCATAAAAACGGCCCATCTTCCCTTAAGGAAATAAAAGGTTATTGAGACGAGAGATGTATTTAAGGGGGGTCACCGGCTTATTTGATCTTTCTCTCCTTTTCTCTCTTTCCCTGGCTTGTATCCATTCGGTTCTATTCAGCCAACTGTTTTAAGACGTTTATCCCCATCCAGGTGACGATTTCTTTTGGCGAGCGAAAGCGAGCCAGCATTGTATGGAGAAATCCGGCTTCGCCGGAGAAATTTTTCTATCGAAAAATTTACAAATTTAGCCTGCTGTCAAAACATTCTAAAAAATATGATGGCTCGCTACCGCTCGCTAAGAAAAATCGACACCTGGATGTGGATAAACTTCTTAAAACAGTAGGCTGAATGGGGCCGAATGGATACAACCCAGAGAGAGGGAGAGAGAACAAAAAAACGAGATGGGCCCCCTTAACCCCATCAGCACCATGACGCCTTTTTACCCATGATTCTGGCTAACATTAGAGGATTGTATGCAGCTTAAGGGGGGAATGGCCCGGTTTTATGGACCACTTTCTCCCTCATGTTTAGCCCCATTCGTTTTCAGATGTTAAGATGTTTGCCCCATTAGTTAGTCGATTTTAAAACCATTCGCCCCATTTCTTCGTCAATATTTAGACCTTTCGTGCTATTTAGGTGTTGAGTTTTATCCCTGGCAAACGATAGTGAGCCTGTAATGTTGGAAGAATCGGCCTTCGGCCGGGAAATTTTTCTACCGAAAAATTTACAAATTAATCTAGAAGGGGGATCTAATGGATGTTTTTTTAAATGTGATGGATGTCTAGGGAGGAAACTAGAAAAATAATGATACATGCAAAAATCGCCCAAAAAGTGAACCATCCCCCCTTAACCCATTCTGTACCGTCGGGTCGTTTGTATTTGATTCTAGCTACTATTAATCGATTTTATTCAGCTTAGGAAGAATCTCTAGGAATTATAAGGCTTCGAACTGTCTCAATCAACCCCTTTAGCTACCACAGATCCTTCCTAAGCTGCCTATAATCGTCTAAATAGTGCTAGAATAAAGTAATAAGTAACGCCCCGGTCTTAACATTAATCATCAATTACAAACCCCAATGCACTTTAATAAACTAATGAAAGCGTATGGTCCTCCCGGGATTGGAACTCGGGACACCACACCCAGAACATAAGCAGCTAAACCATTACACCACCACCAACACAGACGGCGCCGGTACAGAAGGGATTAACCCGTACCGCACCGGTGACGTCCTTTTAATTATATTCTAGCAACTATTAGACGATATTATTCAGCTTAGGAAGGCCCTCTAGCAATAATAAGGCTTCAATCTACCTCCACCAACCCTTTCAACTACCACAGGTCCTTCCTAAGCTGTATAATATCGTCAAAATATAGCTAAAATATAATATAGCACACGTCGCTGGTACTCAAAGGGTTAACAAGAACCTATTTTACTAAGAGGGTTCATTGAGATCGTATTTACCCCTTGAGTCCTGGAGGTAGATTATAAACTAAAGAAAATCGTCTAATGGTAACCAGAATCGGGTGAAAATTACGTAATGGTGGTGAAGAGGGTTAAAAAGGATATACTTGGGATAGTGGAAGAAAGTGTTAAGGGGGCCCACCTCGCTTTTTTCTCTTTTTCTCCCTCTCTCTTTGGCTTGTATCCATTCGGCCCCATTCAACCTACTGTTTTAAGACATTTACCCCCATCCAGGTGTCAATATTTTCCTGGCGAGCGGTAGCGAGCCAGCATATAGGCCTATATATTTTTGTTTTGACAGTAAGCTAAATTTGTAAATTTTTCAACAGCAAGATTTCTCCGGCAAAGCCGGATTTCTCCATACAATGCTAGCTCGCTATCGCTCGCCAGGAAGAAATCGATACCTGGATGGGGATGGCTGAATGGGGCCGAATGGATACAAGCCAGGGAAAGAGAGAAAAGGAGAAAAGATAAAAAAAGACGGTGACCCCCCTTAATCCCTTACTACAATTATTGAACCCTAACTTCTGGAACTAAAAAGGGCTAGAGCAAATGGGCTGTTAATTTTCACACATTTACTACAACCTAAATTTATTCTCTTCTCTATAAATAGGCAGGACATCTTAAAGGTGAACTACAGGGATGAACGAAAAAACGAAGATTAATGCAGGGTCATATAACTTGGCATGAATATAAAGTAATATGTATATGGGCAATATCGATATAATTCCATTAAACTCCAGAACAAAATACTAATATATATAGTCGTTGGTGACGAATTGGCATTTTCAGCCAGCTGGAGTGACTCCATTGTGTAGAGACGCCGTTTGTAAACAAGATATGCGGTCCTGAACAGTGAGGTCTGTATTTCGTAATTAATACCTTTCAATTCAATACTCAAGCTCTGCAAAAGATCGACCAACGTCCTGATGATGTGGTGCACATCAAGAAATAATCCCAGCTCGCCAGCAATTAACATACATGCAGTGTTTATGCATGTTTAGCCTGAGTTCCAGAGTTGAGGGAACTCGGTTCTAAGGCCTATTTCGTAATGATAATATCGTTTTCTGTTCAATTTATATATCGCGGTCCCTTGACCAGACAGTGGTGAAGCCAAATGTTGAGCTGTAAACATGCATACAAATTATAAGTTTCTCAAATAAAAAAAAAACACAGATTCACCCATTTCCCATGTCGAGAGTTCCCGCCATTGGCCACAGTTACGTCATGGTAAACACGCCAGTTCGCGCCACATAAAATAACTTAGATAAGCTATATTTCTATATTGTTAAAACAAATTGATGAAAGTTCTTCAGTATCATGTACCTAAAACCAAGCAGATCCCAATGGACATTGTAGTTTGAATAGGTTTCATCCCTGGAATTCACCTTTAAATCCTAAACGCTATAACTAAATAAGGGGCTAGAACAAATGGGCTGTAATTTTCACACATGGTACTGGATGGGTTAACGGAATTACCAGCTAAAATGTAAAGAGTCAGATAGACTAAGGCTATCAGACTGTGGGTGGGGAGAGAGCTTTCTGCTTTGCTAGCCTTACCTTCCACTTTGTAGCAATTGTTTTTTGTTAGAATTAAATTCGGACTGCCTAGTAGGGATAACAAGGTCTGTGCAGCCTGTGTACCTATGTAATTCTCTAAAAGACAAGCTACTGTATCTATAACAAAAATATATTAGTTACCTATTTATTTCCGTTCTCTGTTAAAGCGTCATCATAGAAAACCGAACAAGCTCCCTAACTAATGTATTTCGACGGCCCTTGTTATTTGTTTTCAGCAATTTAAAATCAATAATGATTGTATTTGTATGTATTTATGCATATATATATTATGAGTAAATTTCTCTTTTTAAAACTATCAATTGCAATGACAAAGTCTCTAAAAAGGCGAATGTCGACAAAATGAAATTGCTCGATACGCAGTTCGGATACTCATTAGCCAATTTCATTTTTCAAGTTGGTGCGATTAGACGTGATATTAGTGAGATCTTGTTCAGTTCGTTATATAAGATTTTGCCATAACAGTTTATCACCCTATAAGTTATATAATTTTATATAACCGTATTGAGCGGTATTATTAACGTTTATATAACATTACCAAAATGACTGATTTGTTAGTAGTCTTGGCAAATCCAACGTCAAGGCTATTAACCTAATTGCAATGACGACTTGTCTATTTTGACTGCTATGTCGTCATTCCAACCGCGGTTAAAAAGAAAACGTCTAGAGTCTACTCCTTATCTTGCTCTAGGAGACGTTGTACATTAACCAAAACTACCACCGAAGGTGAAAAAAGCATAGAAGAGAAGAAAAAGGGGTTTACCTTAGTTACCGCTCAAGGCCCATCCCGTATTCCATCATACGCAGATCCCTGTCGAACGTGCGCATGAGCGACCCTCTCTTGTCATAATTTTTTCACGCGTCGCCATTGTTGAGTCCGCTTTTGTTGTGCTCCTTCAATTCACCCTGTTTTAGGTTCGTTTCGGCTTTTCTGGCCTTCTTTTTGTTAGACAGATGTTACGTGATCTAGGGCACACGTAAATGGGCTCCTCAGTGTGTTTAATGGAGACGCGTGTGGAAATAGCTACCGAAGGTACGGGGGCGCCTAGCGTTCCTCGTGTGTGTTTTTCATTCCTTTCTCTTTTCATATTCTTTTTTCCTGTTAGTCTGGGCATAGTTTAGCTTTTAGCTTATTTTAGCCTAGCTTGTTTCTCATTCAGGAATTGCTATGCCCCTATGAGTTTTCATATTTTCATAGCCTAGGTGTACAGTTGGTTCACGATCTGAGATTTCGTGGTGGCGGTGCTGTTTGTAGGGTTTGTGTCGGCCGCATTATTAGCGTTATTCCCGAGTCCCCCCTTTCGAGCCTTCACTGTGTCTCAAGGGCCTGGGCGCTTGGTGGTTCGTGATATCCAGGGGTACCCCACGGGGGCCCCTCCCTCACACCACAGGGTTTTTCGCCCCTGACACATTCTCTCCTCACGGCTAGGCCACCCTTTTTCTCACCAGTTTCATTTACTGGTTTTTGTGTTCCCTTACTGTTTTCACCTCCATCCTTTCATACCCTTTTGCCCAATCCTGGGGTACCCTACGGGGGCCCCTGTTTGTGCCAAACCACCCTTCCTGCCACTTCTCCTCATGGGCTTTGCTCTATCTCTGTGGGTTGGGTGGTTCCTGGGGGATGTGCCTCCTCTCCCCTGGTGTGTCTTCCTTGCCTCTCCCTTGACCGGTTGAGTCAGGATATTATCAAGGAAGACACTGCTCAGCTTGATGGCCATCGTCGCTTGGAGTTCATAAGGAGTTGACGCTTTTTTTTTTTTTGGGCCTCTTTTGGTATTCCCTAGACGCTCCTCTCGCTTTTTCGGCGCCGGACCATCTCGGCCGGTCCCGCAAATTTGCGGGGTGCTCGATTCGGTCCACGGACGTTTCGGCTCCCCGCAAATTTGCGGAGATCGCTGGGGGGTCTCGCGGTGAGGCGGGAGGGTTGTGTCGGTATGGTTATGCCTCCATTGGCCCGCAAATTTGCGGTTATATTTGGCTTTCCCTGTGACCCTTTTTTGTGTCATCTTGTTGCCTGATACTATATTGGTGTATGCACTTTCCTGGTGTTATGGACCCTGCATGTGAGGTGTTGAGTGGTGGTTAACACTTTCTCCATCTTTGCAGGTTCTGCTTGTGCTCTTCCGCCTCACCCGCCCTCCTCACCTCCATCGGTGCTCCCGGTTTAGAGTGAGTACGACTTCCAGTTTGCATGTGTGTTCCTGTTTACCCATGCTCATTCCCTGGTTTTTATTGGACATTATCTTCACTTACTCCGTCAACGTGCTGCTTATGGTGTGTGTTTTTCCGTTGCAGGTGGGATGCCTTGCTTTCGCCAGGGCTGTGGCTCCCCGTGCTTGGAGTGCCACAGGTCCTGCTTACGCCACTCTCAATGTGTGTCCTCTACGGCCTACCTCCCTGCTTTGTGTGGCCCGTGTATGGACCTGGTGGATGTGGTGGACCATCACCCTGGTTCCTCTGACGCGGCAGTGGCCTCTGCATCCCTTCAGTCTGTGTGGGCGGTGGTCTCCCACCACATTAGGACTGTGGGCCACCGTTCCCCGGCCTTTGTTGACGACCGGATACGCGTCGCCCTGGGCATCCCTGACCCGTCTGGAGGCCGTTTACCTGGCCCTCTCCCTGCTCGGGCCCTCCTCCCTGAGTCCCGTGGTCGGTCGTCCCATCGTCAGGTGGATCCCCAGCTCCGTCCACGCTCTCGCTCTCCTCGTCGCCCGTCCTCTACTGCCCCTTCTCGTCCTCCTGATCACCTTGACTCCGCCGTTCGCCCTCGTCATGGTTCTCGCCCTGAGGCCGGGGTTAGCGTCTCTGCCCCTGTACGCCCTCCCCTGGCCTCTCCGGATAGGGGCTCTACTACCTTCCGCCCGCTTCCCCTGCACAAAAGACGTCCTTTTCATTTGTCCTCTACGCACGCGGATGTTCATGCTGTAGCTGGCCCTCTGCTCCCTCCTTCTACTCTGTCCAGGGGGGTCCGCCAGGATGTAGTTGCTTCTCCTCCTACTTCTCCTGCTTCGGTGCCTCTTCTTCCTTCAAGGTCTCGTCCCAAGGTGGAGGTCCCTCCCTCCTCCGCCTCGGTGTCGGGCCGCCCTGTTCTCTCAGCCCCGGGGATCCTTGCTCTGTTTCCCCCCGCGGCTCCTTCTGACCTCCTTTCACCCGGCCAGCCTTCCCACTCCCGTCATCCTGCTCCTCTTCCTTCTTCTATCCCTGATCTTCGATTACCGGCTCCCCGAGGTGGTACCCCGCCGCTTGACTCGGTAGAGTATAGCGAGGTTTCGGGGTCCCCTTTCTCGGGGGCTGATGTGTCGCTGGAAGAGAGGGTTGGTGATGTTTCCCCCTCGGGCGTTAGTGATCGGGGACGAGACCCTCAGGAACGCCACGGCCGTCGTCGCTCACCTTCTTTGGGCCGCGACGCTGCTGTTTCGTGTCGTGGGTCTCGCTCTCGCTCACGCTCGCCCCTGCGGGCCGAACTATCTTCGGGGGGGTCGCCTCTCTCGGATCGATTTTCGGCTATGCAGGGGGGGGTTGTGTCACACTTCGACGCGCGCTTGGAGGCGATGCAAGAATCCCTCTTATCGCGCTTCTTGGCGGTGACACAACCTCAGCGCCTCACCCAACCTACCCCTGCTTTGGTCCCCCTCCCCTCTGCGGTGGACCACATTCCTTCTCGCCCTGCTTCTCCGCCTGCCCGGTCGTCGGCTAGTACTGCTCCTGCCCTGGCTCAGGTGGTTGCCCCTACTGTCTCCCATGCGGGGGTTCTCCGTCTGCTAGGGCAGGGTCCGCGCTTGCCCCCCATCCAGAAGGCCAAGGTCCCGTCGCGGACTATGCCGCTCCTCTATGGCTCCTTGGCTGTTTGGAAGGGGGTGCAGGCCTCCCACCCGGAGCGTGCTACCGACTTCCCGTCTGGTGAGAGGGCCCTAACCTTTGGACTGGTCGGTCCAAATTAATGACAAAATGCAGTTCAGGGCGATCAGGGTGGATGGTCAGGTGGCCGACGTGGAGGTGCGGGCTTACCCGACGAGGACTGACCTTCAGTACTTTTCGGTGAAGCCCAAGCCCCCGTCTGCTCCTCGAACTAAGCTCTGGTCAGACTTCAGCCGCCAGGACATCCTTCAGGATGTTCAGTCCCTCGCTGTGTTGACGGGACTGTCCTCCTATGGGACGGGTTTGTGCGACGACGGTAAGCCTGGCTTAGCCGTCGTGCTCGATAATCCTCTCCCATTGGAGGCCTGGTTTGCTGAGGCCTTAGAATTCGCCAACCGTTCCGTCGACAGATCTGTTTCAGTCCCTCCCCCAGAGTCGTCACTGCTTTTGCCTCCTCTGGTATCTGTCGGCGGATTGGATGGCAAGTTCTGGTCCTGGATTAGCGCTCCCAAACTTGAAATTTGTGCTATTGCTAATCCGTTCTTCTCCCACCCAGATAAGTCCTCTGTCGACAGGGATTTTACCTTGCGGCAGAGGGTGGCAAACTTATTGTCTTGTCTTCTAGGTTCCCTCCAGACGTCTGTTCACCACCTGAGGCTTATCGAGGCGAATGCACCTGGCGATCTTCGCGAGGGTTTGGACCACGTTCGGCGGATCCACCTTCAGCTCGCGGTGTCTTTGGTTCCCGAGCTGAAGGCGGTTTTGTGCGAGGCAACTCGACAACGCCAGACGGTAAGGTCCTCGTTCTGCCGGAAGGCCCCCTTGGATATTCGTCAGGGTTTGTTATACTCTGAGCTATATACATCGGGGCTTTTTGCGCAGGATGCTTGGGAACGCTACGCTTCTCTGTCAGCGAACCCGCCTTACGACACGCAAAGACGCGCTGTGTCGCGACCAGGGTCTTCGCAGTCCCGTCCTTCTGCCGGTCCTCTTCGGGGTGCTTCCGCCAATGCTGCCGCCAAGAAAGGGCGCAGGAAAGGGAAGTTGCCGGCCAGAGCGTCGGTTCCGCCTCGCACTTCTGCTCCTGCTCCCTTTCATCCCCGCCGTGAAGGGGCTGGCCAGCCTTCCACTTCAGGCCGCACTTCGACGGGGTCCGACACACAACGGACAGGGGAGGGGGTGACCCGCCCTTTTCGGCGAGGTGGGGGGGGGGTAGAGGTGGTCAACGTGGCTCTTATGACCGCAGGGACCGTACCGGGGGACCCTCCACGTCAAAAAATGTGTAGGTTCTCCAGGTCGGTCTCCTCCTTGTTCTCCTTCTCGCCTCGCAGAAAGGGTCGCTCACCTAATCTCGGGGGCTCCCACAGGTTGTTTTCGCCCTTGCGCCCTTCGGTGGCCGCGAGGGACGTGGGGGCGGAAGATTGCACGGAGGGGTCTAACCTGGAGATGGAAGTCCAGACCCCCACTCAGCTCTTGTCAACGAAGCCGGCCTGTCTCTTCGGAGGTGGCCGACGTGATTACGTCCATGCACGAGCAGGGAATCGTCAAGGAGGTGAAAGCCGGTCAACCGGTTTTCCTCTCCCATGTTTTTCTGGTACCGAAGAAGGACTGCGACGCGATGCGACCGGTGGTGGATCTGTCGTCCCTCAACGGGCACATCGTGAACACACGGTTTCGGATGCTGACGGTGCACCAGGTACGTCTGGCCCTGCGGCCTCTGTCGTGGGTAGTGTCGCTGAACCTCAAGGATGCGTATTGGCACGTTCCTATCCATCCTCGTTTCCAGCGATTCTTGGCCGTTCAGACTTCCGATTGTGTGTTCATGTTCGACAGACTTCCCTTCGGTCTCAACATCGCGCCGCGGATCTTCTCGAAACTGGTGAAGCAGGCTCTGGATCCTCTCCTCAGGAGCGGCCTCCAGATCCTGTTTTACTTGGACGACTGGTTGATAGTTTCAGACACCCTAGAACAGTGCGTCCACGACACCCTCACAGTAGTTCAACACATCACACAGTTAGGGTTCAAATTCAATATTCCCAAGTCACGCCTGACCCCGTCGCGTGTCGTGACGTGGGTAGGTCTCGAATGGGATCTGTCCAACGCTACGGTAACCAGAGTCAGCCAAACGCGGTGAAACTTCGCAGGAAGGTCTTCGCCGTGTTGCACTCGGTCTCCCTCACGAGGAGGATCTGGGACTCGTTAGTGGGTTCACTGAATTGGGCTGCTCTGACCATTCCCTTAGGGAGGCTCAGGCTGCGCCGCCTAATACTCATGGGCAACAAGGTGTTTCCGTTGGCCCCTATGGATCGGCTCATGCCGATCCCGCGTACCATTCTCAGACACTTAGGACACTGGGTTGCTCGGGGCACGCTCTCTGCGGCTGTGCCCTGGACCTCCCCCCCGCCGACGATCTGGGTGGATACGGATGCGTCGAGCGAGGTAGGGTGGGATTACCAATCCAACCTGGGACATCAACGTCACGGCAGATGGGTGGGACACACACACCTACACATCAATGCCCTCGAACTGTTGGTTCCCTTGTTCTTCCTGCGGGACCACGCGCTGGCCCTTCAGGGCCGGTCGGTGGCCTTCCGGATGGACAATCAGACAGCTGTCCACTGTATCCAAAAGCAGGGGTCCTCCAGGTCTTTGACTCTGTTGGGGATCTCCGAGAAGTTGTTCTTCCTCGCGAACCGACACAACATCTCCCTGCACGCCTCCTACCTGCCCGGAACTGCCAACCTGTGGGCGGACGCCCTGTCGAGAGAACAGGGCGTTCTTGTAGAATGGGCAATGAAACAGACTGTATTCGACGACCTCGCGGCTTACTGGGGTGTTCCGGAGGTCGACTTGTTCGCATCGAAGGAGACGCGCAAGTTGCCTCGGTACCTCTCCCTCCGGACTCGTACTCCGGAGGGGGGTCCGGACGCTTTCATGGAAGACTGGAGCAGGTGGCAGTCGATATACATATTTCCGCCACCAGACGCACTGTTGATGTGCAAAGTCCTCGCGAGGCTGCGGCTGTACCGCGGCAGAGTCTGCTCATAGCTCCTCTGTGGCCGGCCCAGACTTGGTACTCCCAGTTGAAGCGGTGGTGCCCGAGTCCGGTCCCTCTCCCTCTCTCACACTTCCACTTGAGCCAGGTTGGAGACCTACGGACCTCGTTGGCCTTCGCATCGTGGATGTTCGTGAGGCACGGTGGCTCCCAGTCCACGGACGGGACCTGACTGACTTCCTGAAGCGTTCATGGACGCCTTCGAATTGGGGGACTTACGAGTCCCACTGGAGGTCTTTTACTAGGTGGATACAGGACACTCGCCAGACTGTTAGCTCTCCTTCCCTCGTCCTACACTACTTGTTTCACCTCTTCCGTACACGTCGCTTTCAAGTCAACACTATACGTAACCACTTGTCTGCCATCCGGGAGGTCTTTGAGTCCGTCACTGGGCTGGTCGTTCCACCGAAGGAGCTGGATTCCTTCATGAAGGCTGCCTTCAGGGAGCGCCCGCCTCCACGCCAGATCCCTCCTCAGTGGGATCTGGGGCGTGCTCTGGACCTTCTGGCTTCACACACATATACACGGGACACTACGTACACTCTTCCTTGTCGCTCTGGCCACTGGGGATAGGGTGTCTGAACTCGCTGCCATGTCACGGTCCCAGGAATGCATGCGATTCTCCCCGTCCTTGAATGTCGTCACGTTAGCCCCCTCCCCTCATTTTGTTGCCAAGAATGAGCGAGAGACCCACGTTTTCAAGCCTTTCACCATCCAGGCTTTAAAGCGTGGGCATACTCACCATGTGTTGTGCCCGGTGCAGGCCTTGCACTCCTATGTTGAGTCTGTGGCGCCGACTTCGGGTACTGCTGTGTGGGTGTCTCCTCGGACTGGTGGGAGGCTCTCGAAGGTACAGATAGGACGCCACATTTGTCGGGTCATTCGTGCCAGTAACCCTGCTTGTCGGGGTTCTGCGCACGATGTGCGGTCCTTTGCTTCCTCCTTACGGTTCCTGCAGACTCGTTCGTTGCCTGACGTCGCCTCGGCGGGTTTGTGGTCTTCTGTCCATACCTTCGTCTCCTCCTACCTCTCCATGTCCATTGTTAGACCCCCTCGGCCTGTGATAGCTCTCGGGAGTCGTGTTTCCTAGGGCTCTCGCGACGTTGCCTGGTCTTCCCCCCTTGTCACTCTTTCTTTTACTTTGTTTTCTTTGAAAAGGGGGGGGGAGTACGGGTTTGCAACACTGGATTACAAGTTTGGGATTATGTTATATGTATACAGTACATAAGTTTTTTTTTTGCCAAATTGAAAATTGTGTTTTGTTTTGTGTTCCATGTTTTTGTTCGTTTTGGAAGAAAAGGGATTTTGTGTACAGTACTTTTTGGTTTAAGACAAGTCTATGGTTTTGCATTACTATGAATGACGGGCACGTGTTAAAACTGCTCTTTTTAGCTACTCCTCAGTTTTCACTCTTTTATTAAACTCTCTTGTTTAAATTGTGTTTCTTTGTCATTCATAATTTTGTCTTATGCATTGTTTTTTTTGGTATGTTGGGCTTGGATGTCCTCCTCCTATTTGTTATGCAGCCTTGACGTTGGATTTGCCAAGACTACTAACAAATTGGGAGGTTTGACGTACCTCCCAACCTACCAAATAGGAAAACCTACTATTTGGTAGTAGTCTTGGAAAATCCAACGTACATAATACCCTCCCTCACGCCGGACCCCTGCCCATCCGCGTTCTTCTGCTGACGTGAGATGTGATGACAAGAGAGGGTCGCTCATGCGCACGTTCGACAGGGATCTGCGCATGATGGAATACGGGATGGGCCTTGAGCGGTAACTAAGGTAAACCCCTTTTTCTTCTCTTCTATGCTTTTTTCACCTTCGGTGGTAGTTTTGGTTAATGTACAACGTCTCCTAGAGCAAGATAAGGAGTAGACTCTAGACGTTTTCTTTTTTAACCGCGGTTGGAATGACGACATAGCAGTCAAAATAGACAAGTCGTCATTGCAATTAGGTTAATAGCCTTGACGTTGGATTTTCCAAGACTACTACCAAATAGTAGGTTTTCCTATTTGGTAGGTTGGGAGGTACGTCAAACCTCCCATTAGCTTTGCTAACAAGCTTGCCCCTCTCGGGTGCATCCAGCATAACTGTGGGTTTGTTCGGAGGCTGGGGGAGGGCAGTAATGGGGTTGTAGATCTTGTAGAATACAAAGGTCGATTGTCATGTTTGAAAATTGGTAAGGGAGGCCAAGACCAGATCCGCAGTTTTATGTATGAAGCTTTTATGATGATGGTGGCTGATGGTGCGGGAGGAACACCCCGGGTGATTATGGTGGCTAGTGACATGCCAGGGTTGCTTATGACTTATTGTCCATACCCCTCGCTACACCAGCTACTAGAGGAAGGTAACTTGGTCACTGTCCACCAGGCCTTGGGCGTGTTCAAAGCTGTGACCATGGCACTAAGTGAACTACATTGGGAAGGTATAAGTCATAATGATTTGAAGTGTGACAATATACTAGTTGATGTATATGGTCCACGGGCGTTTATAATTGACTTGGGAATGGCTAGCCCTGTGGGCCAAAGTCTCCCGGACTATTTAACATATTTCCAGGATACTGATGTTGACAGTCATAAGGACTACTTGCACTATGACCTTGGACTGTACCTGGGGGGCCCGGCCATGTCCCACTGTGACGTGTACTCGCTAGGGGTCATCATGAACAATGTCATGGAGACATTGCCTCATCTTGATAATAACCTGTATAGTCTATGTAACAAGATGCGTTGCCGAGAAGGCTCTGCCCAACTAACACTGGCACAGGTTATGAATTGTCTGACTTTCTGGAGGCAAGATTGATAACATAGGCCAGGCACGGAATCGGTACACTAGGAAATAAAACCACGGCAGACAAGAACAAGATGGATGGAAATGATGAGAATATGGTACTGGTTAAGAGGAGAATTGTCTGTTGGTAGAAAATGTTATAGCGATACACTATAGCAACGCATGGAGACCCCCTGGTACCTCACCCCTTCCACCGCTCTACTATGAGGCGACAAAGATGGCACAGGAAGCAGATATCTCTTTTTAAACCATTAATATACTCTTCAGGGTTATAAGGACGTATTTTTTTGTTACTATATTTTGGTTATTAATTAGACGATGTTATGTAGTTTAGAAAGGATCTTTTGAAATTAAAGGGGTCAAAACTAACTCTATTATGCCTCTGACTTCAACAGATCCTATCTAAGCTGTATATGATCGACAAGTGATAGCCAGAATGTAGTGTCTAAACGTGTCATAATATTAAAGGGGTTAACATTATATTGTATTAATAGGGTATGGAATTATGTTATTGTCAAAGTGAGGCAGAAGTTATCACTTTCAGTTTTAGGATGCGTAATTGTCAAGGCCAGAAATTGTGGCAATAGCCTAAACGGAAAACACGATGCATAAATGTACTTGAGCCAATCAGGTCCAGAGCGATATCTCTATTCGTCTAAAGCCGGTATCACACGAGAGCTTTTATAGTCAACATTCGATGATCAAAATTTTTCTGGCAACATTTCTGGAGGATTTTGCCCTGGTATCGGAAACTAAACTAATGGTGGATGAGTTTAGGTGACCGAAATATATTAAATGTTGCCCACCTAAAATGCCAGACCAGTGTTGAGGATAAATGTTGAGGGAAAAAGTGCTCGTGTGATACCGGCTTAACTGGTAGAGTGCTCGCCTGTTGTGCGAGGAGACCCGGGTTCAATTCCCGGCCTTGAATAGCTCCTCGTGCAAGATTTTTCGGAGGCGAATTGCCACATCTAACGAAGTTCAGCTGCTTTGGTAACATTGGCAAAAGTAGAGAAAAAATATTTGTGTTTATGTAACAAGCGGGTTTCACTCCCGGCTCATTATTTCATGATTTTCTGGCTATTATTAGACGATTTTACTGAGTTTCTGAAGTACCACTAGGAATGAAAGAGGCAAAGCATCTCTCAATTAACCTTCTGAAATTCTTACCTAAACTGACTAAAATCGTCTAATGATACCCATAACAACAGGAATACAGGAATAACGAAAGGGTCATACATTCCACAACATTTCCTATACCCTGTTCCAAATAAGTAGGCCAAATCTCTTGACCATTAACCTCTATAACTCACAAACGACTGGAGTAATCGAGCTCATATGTCTACCATTTGGGAAGAGTCAGACAGGGAATAGGTGTAGATATTTACAGCCCATTTGCTCTAGCCGTTTTTGTGTTATAGAGATTAGGGTTCACGATTTCTGGCCTACCTATTTGGAACACGGTATAGTTAGGGGTTAGGAGGGTACTTTATCCGGGCCTGGATGGCTCCGCACCTATGCGCAGTCAGTATGTACCACTCAGTAGTAGCAGGTTAGTACAGCTCCGTACCTCAGTCGGGTACTGAAGGGTACTAAACTCAGAGGTCCTTTCTGACACTACCTGCCTTGCAGATTGGACAGCTCCGTAATAGTACGGAAGGGTAATAAATACAGCAGTCCTTTATTATACGTTATCTGCCTTGCAGATTGGAGCCTGGATCGAGTCTTACGTAAATGCACAATAAATATAGGCCTACGGTTACAGCCTTGTCATTTGTGATTGTATACAACTTTGTGTGTATGTGTGACGATTAAATTAAGAAATGTTTTTTAATTAACAAAATAACTAACAAATACTGTATATTTAGCCAATTAATTAAATAATCTATATAGTAAACATTTCATATCTAGCTTAATATGGCAAACTCAAGACTAATTAAGGCTATTCCACATCATATCCACATTAACAAACCACCTTTATTCAGTTGATAAGGATAAAGTACTCAATTAAGCTACCGGACATATATATACATATATACAGTATATATATATATATATATATATATATATATATATATATATATATATTCCACCTTTCTACAGAGTCGTAGATAGGTGGAATAGGCTACCGAGTGACATGGTAGGATCGAGAACGATAGGGAGCTTTAAGATAAAATTAGATAGGCATATGGGCGAGATTGGTTGGGTATGAGGGGTGCAAGGAGGGGGGATCTGCCGGTTGTTGGCCAATCGGCGCTCTGTAGATCCCCGTAATCTTGTTACGTTTTTGTTGGGTCGGTCCCCAGGGTATTGGTGAGTTGGGCCTATAATTAGGCCTTGTCTTCTTTTTCTTCTTCTTCTTTTGAGCTTGCCCGTAGACAGTGTAGATCCACAGGGCTGTAATTGGGGTTGGGTGTGACAGGGATCTGCCTTGTGTGGGCCGATCGGCTTTCTGCAGACTCCCATTTTCTTATGTTCTTATGTTCTTATATATATATATAATTATTATATATATATATATATATTTATATATATTATATCATAATATATATATATATATATATATATATATATATATATATATATATATATATAAATTATCCCCCCTTGTAACTATATTTCTGTTGTCCCCTGTATATTTTTGTTCTCCCTATCTTCTTAATATTTTCATTTTTACTGTGTTGTATGTTTTTTTACTGATGTTTGTATCAGTTTTTAGTTTTTCTTTTAGTATACTTTTGACAATCCGGCGCCCTGTTTGGAGGCATTATGTCCAGGCCCCAAGTCCTCCTGGGAAACAACTGTGCTCGGTATGCTGCCGGCCAGGACCCCCTCGGGGGTGGAGGAACAAAGCAGAAAAGTGGTGGAAACGTCGTTCGGGTGAAGGAAAGCGTGCTCCGTGTCTGTGCCTTCAATGCCAATGGCATAAATGATTTTAGCAAGAGAGAGTGTCTGATGCGAGAGCTTAAAGATGGATGTGTGGATGTGTGTGGGGTAGGTGAGACGCACCTGTTGGGTTCTGGAGTGTGGGATGGTGAGAGTGAGCATGATTTGTGGGGTGGGGAAGGATGGGTTGTCTGGTCTGGATTGGATGCAGGATATAAACGTAAGAAAAAGGAAGGGGTAGCAGTAATTTTGTCAGAAAGGTTGAGGAAGTGTGTGAAAAACTATGGATGCATGGACTCAAGAATTGTATGGTGTGAGTGCAAGATTGGGATAGATAGGTATACTTTTATGTGTGTCTATGCACCAGTCAACCAAGAAACTGGGAAAGGTGCGGAAGAAAATAGAAAATTTTGGAATAAAGTCAATAAATGTATAAGAGAAAGGCAAGAGTGTACACAAGTAATATTAGTAGGCGACATGAATGGTAGAGTTGGAAACGAGGAGATAGAAGGTATAGTGGGTAAATGGGGTGTGGAGGGTAGGAATATGAATGGTGACTTCCTTTTAGAAGTATGTGCGGAGAGAGAAATGTTTCTGGCTAACACATGTTTTGAACATCGTCACATTCATAGATATACATGGCACAGAGGTGAAGGTGAGCAGGAACAGAAATCTCTAATTGACTACGCCATGATGGACTCCGGACTAAAAGGAAGAATTTTAGATTCAAAAGCTGTAAGAGGTATGCTGACGGGATCAGGCCACTATACAGTGCTGACAAAAGTGAGGATAAGGAAAGAGTGGAAATATGAGAGGAAAGAGAGAAAACTGACAGTAGAGAGAATAAATGTGAGAAAATTAAATGAAGAATGTAATGCAACAAAATACAAGGACATCCTGAAAGAGACTATAAAGGACATGGATGTTATGAAAGATCTGGGAAATACTGTAGACTAAGTATGGAAAGGTACAAGAGACTCCATGATTAAAGCAGCTGAGAAAGTATGTGGGAAGCAAACCTTTAAAATGTGGAAGAAGAAAAGTAACGCATGGTTTAGTAAAGAGATAGAAGAAATAGTGAAAAAGAAGAAAGAGTTCAGAAAGAGTATGCTGCAAAAGAATATACCTAGAGAAACTAGAGATGCGAGGAAAGAAGAATATAAAAATTTGAAACAAAGAGTGAAGAGGGCGATACAAGACGCTAAAAGGAAGACAGATGAGGCATATGGGAGAAAGATTAGTGAACAGTTTCTGAATGACAGGAAAGCATACTACAGAGCTGTGAAAGAAGCCAGAGGGAAGAAGGCTGAGAGTGTCTCAGGTGGTAGGATGAGGGACATGAATGGGGAAGTGGTAGAGGGTGATGGTGTGGTGAAAGTATGGAAAGATCATTTTAGTAGCTTAGCTGTAAAGAGTAGGGGGAAGGCAAAGATCTCATCCATAGGAATGGAGAGAGGTAGAATAAACAGGGTAGTTGAAAGCCAGATAAGCAGAGAAGAAGTAAAAGAAGCAATCAATAGACTTAAAATGGGCAAAGCTGCTGGAGTAGATAACATCCCAGGTGAAATGCTGAGATATGGAGGAGAAGAAGCTGTTGACATAATGCATAGGTTATGTAAATTAGCATGGGAAAAGGAAAGTGTACCAGAGGACTGGAGGAAAGCAGTGATAGTACCCTTGTACAAAGGGAAGGGTAGTAAAGAAGAGTGTAAGAATTATAGGGGAATTAGCTTGCTTAGCATACCTGGAAAGGTACACGCAAGAGTAGTAACACAGAGGCTACAGAAGATAACGGATGACAAAATAGGCGAGGAACAGGGAGGTTTCAGAAAGGGCAGGGGCTGCGTTGACCAGATAGCCTCAATGCGATTGTTGGTAGAGAAGTATCTGGCCAAAAACAGAAAACTCTATGCAGCATTCATGGATTTGGAAAAAGCCTACGACAAAGTAGACTGGGAGGGCCTGTGGGATGTGTTAACAGTATATGGTGTGGGAGGAAAGTTGCTAATGGCAGTAAAAAAAAATTATAGGAATGCAATGGCAAATGTGAAGGTAGGGGATAAGTTAAATGAAAGTTTTGAGGTCAATGTAGGTGTAAGACAGGGATGTGTCATGTCAGCTTGGTTGTTCAATATATACATCGATGGAGTGATTAGGGAATGTAGGGCTGTATCAATGGGTGTGGGAGATAGACTGGAATCAGAGGGAAGAACATGGAAGATTTTAACATGCCTATATGCGGACGATGCAGTCCTGTTGGCGGAAAATGCTGAAGAACTTCAGAGAGTGATCACTGACTTTGACAGGGTATGTGAAAAGAGAAAGTTAAAGGTCAATGTAGGGAAATGTAAGGTAATGGTGTTTGAGAGAAGAATGCATGAAACTATAGATTTTAAGGAAAAATATAGAATCAAGAAAGAACACAAGAAAAGTTGTAAAATACAAGTTAAAAATGAAGTACTAGAAGAGGTTGAAAGTTTCAAGTATTTGGGAGCTGTACTATGCAAATATGGTAAAATGGAGAGGGAGATAAAAGAGAGAAAAATGCAAGAGAGAAAAGTGATTGGAGAACTTGATAGTATTCTCAAAGGAAGAATGGTTAGCCAGGAAGTCAAAAAGTCACTGAGAAACAGTGTGCTGCTCCCAACACTCTCGTATGGAAGCGAGACATGGACGGCAAGTGACGAGGACCTCTTCAAACTAAGAGCTGTGGAGATGAGCTTTCTCAGAATGGCAGCTGGCATGAATAGGCTAGATGGGCCAAGTAATAGGGAAGTGTACGAGTCCTTTGGAATGGAAGAGCAGGCTTTGGGCATTGATTGTGGTGTGGTTGAGTGGATAAAGAGAAGTACTTTGAGGTGGTATGGTCATGTTCAGAGAATGGATGAAGACAGAATGCCAAGAAAGATATATGGGAGTCAGGTGAGTGGAACCGCTAGTAGTGGAAGACCACCTATGGTATGGGAAAAGAAAGTGGAAAAATATATTGAAGAAAAACTTCCACGTAGTGGAAGGGGCATTGTGGCACGGGCAAAGGAGGCATGTCTTGACAAAGTAGCTTGGAGACGTTGCTGTCATGGCCATCCTCTAGTGGGGGTTTCCCAGGGGGAAGCAAGGCGTCAGAGATGATGATGATGATGGTATATATATATAACTGTGTTGGGTCAATTATGTTAATTAACTTAACTTTTACAAACACACGCACACTATCATGCACTTAAATACCTTATCTCACCCACGCACTCTCAACCAACTAATAGTTATTGCTTATACCAAAGTGTACACGCACACGTCACACACATCTTAAGAACATAAGAAAATGGGACTCTGCAGAAACCGATTGGCCCACACAAGGCAGATTCCTCTCACACCCAACCCTAATTACAAGGCCTAATTATAGGCCCAGCTCACTAAAACCATGAGGACTGACATCACCAAGAACAGTCAGACGTCAGAAAACAGGGGTCTGCAGAACGCCGATTGGCCCACACACGGCAGATCCCCCTTACACCCAACCCATCTCGTCCATATGCCTATCTAATTGTATTGCATATTTCCACGTACACATGCAGTTATACACACACATAGGCCTACTTTTACACACAACCACACACACATACATGTTTTCAAATACACCTAGACAAAATGTATAATAACAAAGTATTGTAATCGAGTTTACTGTAATATATTCATTGTAATGTACCACCTAACGTAAGAATAACGTAGCCTAACCTAATTATTGTAGTCGTTTTGTCCTGTCTGTCCTACTCTGCACATTTCACTAGAAAACTCAATCATGTGCCCTCAGGTTACGGTACGCTAATTTATGTGTTGTTAGTCCCGATATTATTTTATAAATCCAACCAAAATATGAGTATTCTGAGCCAACAGGTTAAACTCTTCTGGTCAAGCTTAAGTTTGATACCTATATGGATAAGTTGGGCTGGGTGTGAGAGGGATCTACCACATAGGCACTCTGAAGACACCTGTATTCTTATGTTCTTGTGGTCTTACCAATATATACAATGCATGTGCTGTATATGTATCGTATAACTTGGGTATAACTATAACAATATCAAAGATGTAGGTGGGCCGTGAAGGCTGTAATATAGCTTTACCAGGTGTAAAGACAACAAGATTTAAGGTGCCAAATGTGAAAGCGGGTCATAAAAGCTTTAGTATAATTATAGACTACCCAGGTGTAGGCTACAGACTTGTCTTCAAAATGCAATATTTGGATGGGTACTTGCAAAAGAACATACTAATTTCGTTACAGGAAAGATATAGGCAAATACTGGTTTGTTAACAGAGTCGTAGACATGTGGAATAGGCTACCTAGCTCGGTTTACAGTCTTTTCGCTCACAAGTCTTTTCACCCAAAATCCGTTCGCTCACACTTTCCAGTCCTTTCGCCCAAATGAGAATTAAGGTCTGTTCGCCCAATCAAGCAAGTCTGTTCGCCCAAACAAGGAAGTCCCTTCGCCCAAACAATAAAGTGCGTTCGCCCCCACCTTGAAGTCTGTTCGTCCCCACAGACTGTATTTTTTCCAGATAAATAATAATAATAATAATAATAATAATAATAATAATAATAATAATAATAATAATAATATTTATTCAGTTAGTATTTTACAATGTTGGTAGGCTACAACATAATATGCTACAAATATGACATGTACCAGCTTTGCATAATTCCAACTAAGGATAGCCCAATAAGGCCGTTAGGCGTATTTCCATTGGGGTCCTTGTGGGATTAGGTTTGCTAAAGTCCAGCTAAACCATGCTGAAATGCTGGGTGCGAAGGGAGTTTTTCTGTCCTGAAAACTCCCCAGGCCCACTTTAGGATCAATCTTTCCTGGTACCTGGTGCGGGGCTCGAACCTCTGAAGGGAGTTTAACCCTCCTAAAAACCCACAGGTTTTGAGATGCCTTGGGTGGGGTTCGAACCCTGGTTAGTGACCATGGCCATCACCACCAGGCCCGCGCGCTAACCCACTGTACTACCACGGACGTACTAAAAGTATAGTAACCTTAGTCCGATTTGTAAGAACCAGGTGATAGTCTCGTGGTGATTCACGTGATGAGTTTATTGGACTTACCCTCCACAACTATTTTACACTATACCTGACGTCAACTCGGGTAGTACATTATTGGGGTTGCGGGATATTTTCGAGGGCATTACACCGGTGTAATGCCCAGCATTTCACATGCATTACCTTTCATTTTCCACATTTTAAATTTTTACTTGCCATAGACTTTCAGCTGCTTTAATCATAGTCTCTTATACCTTTCCATACTTCGTCTACAGTATTTCCTAGATCTATCATATCGTCCATGCCTTTTACAGTCTCTTTCAGCATGGGAAAAGCGCTGTATTAGAATGAAAGGACCCCTGCCGAAGGATAAGTCAGAAATTGAGAAATTTGAGTGCGTAGTGTGCAAGGGCGAGCTTGTGTTAAATGATGATCCTGTGGATGTGAATTTTGGAAATGAGTCATTGGAGCTGGTGGACAAGTTTTGTTACCTAGGAGATATCATCTCTGCCGGTGGTGGGGCCGAAGCTGCCACTGTCGCTAGAATTAGATGTGGCTGGGGGAAGTTCAGAGGACTGCTGCCAATTCTGACCATGAAAAGAATGCCTCTCCCCCTGAAGGGAAAGGTGTATGCCTCATGTGTTAGAAATGCAATGATGTATGCCTCAGAAACATGGGCCGTTAAAGTAGAGGATGTCAACAGAATGGAACTTAATGAGATGAGAATGGTGAGATGGATGTGTGGGGCCAAACTGCAGGATAGAATAACAAATCATGAGCTGAGGAGATGCTTAGGTATAAAGAGTATTAGCGAGGAGATGCATACAAGTAGACTGGGATGGTATGGGCATGTGGAGAGAATGGATGAAAAAAATTGGGTGAAAAGATGCAGGTCTGTGATTGTGGAGGGAGCTGCACTAAGGGGTGGACCGAGGAAGACCTGGGATCGGACTATACTTGCCGATCTCGAATCCAAAAACTTGAGAAGTGAAGCAGCCTTTCACAGGGTTGCCTGGAACGCCGCCATTAGGACAAGAGACAAACTGCACGTATGTGTGGAGCACTCAGTCTTAAAATGTTATGTATGTATGTCTCTGTATATTTTTGCATTACATTCTTCAGTTAGTTTTCTCACATTTATTCTCTCTACTGTCAATTTTCTCTTTCCTCTCATATTTCCATCATCATCATCATCATCTCCGACGCCTTCTTTCCACCTGGGAAACCCCCGCTAAAGGATGGCCATGACAGAAACGTCTCCAGGCTACTTTGTCAAGACATGCCTCCTTTGCCCTTTGCCACAAACCCCCTTCCACTACGTAGAAGTTTTTCTTCAATATATTTTTCCACTTTCTTTTCCCATAGCATAGGTGGTCTTCCACTACTAGCTGTTCCACTCACCTGACTCCCATATATCTTTCTTGGCATTCTGTCTTCATCAATTCTCTGAACATGACCATACCACCTCAAAGTACTTCTCTGTATCCACTCAACCACTCCACAATCAAAGCCTAAAGCTTGCTCTTCCATTCTAAAGGACTCATACACTTCCCTATTACTTGGCCCATCTAGCCTATTCACACCAGCTGCCATTCTGAAAAAGCTCATCTCTACAGCTCTTAGTTTGGAGAGGTCCTCGTCACTTGCTGTCCATGTTTCACTTCCATACGAGTGTTGGGAGCAGCACACTGTTTCTCAGTGACTTTTTAACTTCCTGACTAACCATTCTTCCTTTGAGAATACTATCAAGTTCTCCAATCACCTTTCTCCCTTGCATTTTTCTCTCTTTTATCTCACTCTCCATTTTACCATATTTGCATAGTACAGCTCCCAAATACTTGAAGCTTTCAACTTCTTCCAGTACTTAATTTTTCATTTTTATTTTACAACTTTTCTCATGTTCCTTCTTAATTCTATATTTTGCCTTAAAATCTATGGTTTCATGCATTCTTCTCTCAAACACCATTACCTTACATTTCGCCATATTGACCTTTAACTTTCTCTTTTCGCATACCCTGTCAGTCTGTGACCACTTTCTGAAGTTCTTCTACATTTTCCGCCAACAGGACTGCATCATCCGCATATAGGCATGTTAAAATCTTCCATGCTCTTCCCTGATTCCAGTCTAGCTCCAACTTCCATTGATCCCGCCCTAAATTCTCTAATCACTCCATCCATGTATATATTGAACAACCAAGCTGACATGACACATCCCTGTCTTACTCCTACATTGACCTCAAAACTTTCACTTAACTTATCCCCTACCTTCACATTTGCCGTTGCATTCCAATAAAAAGATTTTAATGCCATTAGCAACTTGCCTCCCACACCATATACTGTTAACACATCCCACAGACCTTCCCAGTCTACTTTGTCATAGGATTTTTCTAAATCCATGAATGCTGCATAGAGTTTTCTGTTCTTGGCCAGATACTTCTCTACTAACAAACATATTGAGGCTATCTGGTCAACGCAGCCCCTGCCCTTTCTGAAACCTCCCTGTTCCTCGCCTATTTTGTCATCCGTTATCTTCTGCAGTCTCTCTGTTACTACTCTTGCGTATACCTTTCCTGGTATGCTAAGCAAGCTAATTCCCCTATATCTCTTACACTCCTCTTTACTACCCTTCCCTTTGTACAAGGGTACTATCACTGCTTTCCTCCAGTCCTCTGGTACACTTTCCTTTTCCCATGCTAATTTACATAACCTAAGTATTATGTCAACAGCTTCTTCTCCTCCATATCTCAGCATCTCACCTGGGATGTTATCTACTCCAGCAGCTTTGCCCATTTTAAGTCTATTGATTGCTTCTTTTACTTCTTCTCTGCTTATCTGGCTTTCAACTACTCGTTTATTCTACCTCTCTACATTCCCAAGGATGAAATTTTTGCCTTCCCCCTACTCTTTAGGCCTACAGCTAAGCTACTAAATTGATCTGTCCATACTTTCACCACACCATCACCCTCCACTACCTTCCCATTTATGTCCCTCATTCTACCACCTGAGACACTCTCAGCCTTCTTCCCTCTGGCTTCTTTAACAATTTTGTAGTATGCTTTCTTGTCATTCAGAAACTGTTCACTAATCTTTTTCCCATATTCCTCATCTGCCTTCCTTTTAGCGTCTTGTATCGTCCTCTTCACTCTGTTTCAAATATTTATATTCTTCTTTCCTCGCATCTCTAGTTTCTCTAGGTGTATTCTTTTGCAGCATACTCTTTCTCAACTCTTTCTTCTTTTTCACTATTTCTTCTATCTCTTTGCTAAACCATGCGTTACCTTTCTTCTTCCACATTTTAAATGTTTTCTTCCCACATACTTTCTCAGCTGCTTTAGTCATGGAGTCTCTTGTACCTTTCCATACTTCGTCTACAGTATTTCCCAGATCAATCATCACATTCATGTCCTTCATGGTCTCTTTCAAGATATCCTTGTATTTTGTTGCATTACATTCTTAATTTAATTTTCTCACATTTATTCTTTCTACTGTCAGTTTTCTCTCTTTCCTCTCATATTTCCACTCCTTCCTTATCCTCACTTTTGTCACTTTGGTCTGATGCCGTCAGCATACCTCGTACAGCTTTTGAATCTAAAATTCTTCCTTTCAGTCCGGAGTCCATCATGGCGTAATCAATTAGTTCTGTTCCTGCTCACCTTCACCTCTGTGCCATGTATATCTATGTATGTGACGATGTTCAAAAAATTTGTTAGCCAGAAACATTTCTCTCTCTGCACATACAGTACTTCTAAAAGGAAGTCACCTTTCATATTCCTACCCTCCACACCCCATTTACCCACTATACCTTCTATCTCCTCGTTTCCAACTCTACCACTCATGTCACCTACTAATATTACCTGTGAACACTGTTGTCTTTCTCTTATACATTTATTGACTTTATTCCAAAATTTTCTATTTTCTTCCACACCTTTCTCAATTTCTTGGTTGACTGGTGCACAGACACACATAAAAGTATACCTATCTATCCCGATCTTGCACTCGCACCATACAATTCTTGAGTCCACGCATCCATAGTTTTTCACACACTTCTTCAACCTTTCTAAAATGCCCCAGAACGAGAAGCCCACCACGGAAGCCACGAGCGAGAACAACAAAGAAACGGGAACAGAAACACCCGAAGGAAAGGCCCACAGAACGAAAGGACCAGGTGAGAGCAGACGCCCCATAGATCAGCGTGAGAGAAGAAAGAAGGAGAGAAGGCACCAAGCCAACCAGTTCAGACAGGCCGAAGCCCGCAGGGCTAAGCAGCTCCAAACCACACCTGCCTATCGCTTCTAACCACTAACCCTTCCCCCACCTCGCGTATCCACTACCCCTCGTGTCCTACACCTCTTACCCGCCAGACTCTACCTACATGATGATGAACATGAATACACCTTAATTTAATACACCCATGCCCTATCCCTAAGTTAAGATATCAATATCAACATACCCTAAAGTACCTTGTCTTGCCAGACTAAGTTTCTGAAGACAAACCGCCCCCATAAATCTATGTATGTTCTTCCATCCGAGAAGTAATATGTTAACCCCCATGTCATAATTGACAAGAAACTATAATACCCACGGGTACACCATCGTGCAACCATTACGCCTGCCCTATCTTGCCAGATCTCACGACTGAAGATGCCGCGAGCAATCCAGTAACTATATTCCTGCACAGACGAGATGGTATAGGAAATTCCATTGTTCCTGTATTGCCCAATTCTACTCCATGTTCATCAAACCAGGGAATCTTATGTAAGAACCCCTGCCCCCCCCCCTTAGATTAAGTACACGATGATATCCACGGGTACTTTTGTTTTGTATTTGTTTTGTAGATGTTTAAGTGACAATCACAACGGTCGATCTGGGGATCCGCCGCTAATGAGCTCGTCCTGGAATCTTTACGACTCTGAATCTTACGATTCTGTACAGGACTGAACATGCCATTTTTATCGGCAATAGCTCAGAGAAGAGTGTTGAGAGGGGAGAAGGGGTGTTGGAGAGAGAGGAAGGTGTTGGAGTGGCTTTGTTATGTGTGTTTTGTCTGTATACGTCGTCAGGATGTCCCCTGACTGGGTGCAAGCATGTGAAACATGCTAGGACGTACTACCGCACCCACTAAATGTCCGCCGTGGCAGGGATTCGATCCCGGGTCTTTCAGATTCACACGCGAGCGTGCTCACCACTTGACCACCACGGCACCATTGTATATATAACCATTATTCCTGTAAGACCTAGACAGAGATAATGACTTAAGATGTTAGCAACCATGCAGTAACTCTAATTCTTACCCCAACCAGAGATTGTATAGATAACCCTCTTTTACCATTGTCTCGACGCATATCTACCACGAAACAATAACGAAGCTACCCCTACGAACTGCCGTTTTCTTTGGTATATATTTCATAGAAAATGCAGTTCCCAGGGACAACTAGATCAGCAAGAAATCGTGTCAACTAATAGTGTCCATAACCCATCGTATTGACGAGTAATAATACACTATGTTTTTCTCTACTTTTATCCACAGTCAAGCACACACCTACAGCTAACCTCATCTTCCCACAGTCCACATGGTTCTATAATTTCCAGACTCATATACCACCACCTATTGCTCATCCCCCGGTAGCGTTTGATTAACCTACCTTCCCTGTCGTTAACCCCCAGTCTAAGATACCAACTGTAGCCTAATGCCACCCCTACGCCCAGAGACCTTAGGGTCAAACTTCCACGTAGCCCCCCTTAACCCTCTCCCTCTCGTTAACCCCTATACGCTCCTCGACTCCCTCCTGACCTAGCCTCTCCACCATACCCCCTGAATATCCTTAACTTTTCCGTTACTAACATTCTCAAACCTTTTGTATATATACTCCTATCCAGCCTACCTTCCCCCAGTAGGAAGGAACACCATTAGCACTTTACTAACCCTTTGCATGCCATCTATTCCCTCACAACCCATTCACAACCCTGTACCAAATGATCGTCAGTGCGAGGCTAGCCGCCTCGCCAGTGACTAACCTCTATTGCCATACTTCCAGATAAATGTGGCAGAGTTAGCAACCCTGTCTCCACCACATCCAACAAACCATGCAATTAACAACCCAACCAATTAAACCAGCTAATCAAGGCACCTTCGGTTTTGGTATTACGAACACCCACATCTGTCTCATAAACAGAGGGTTATTACAAACACTTGTAATATGGCAAACCCCCAGCCACAGCCGCCCAGACGACCATCACAGAGAGAGGACGCGCACCTACCCCTTTCACCCACCCGAGGAGGGAGACCCCTACCCCTGCGGAGGTACACCTGACCCCTGTTTTGACTTCCGGGTCATTGCCAGGTAGCACAGGAATTCTTCCTATCAATGAACTAACCATGTATGACTAACACCCTTACTAACCTCTATTAACCCACAATAACCCATTAACCTTTCTTGCATACTCCGATAACCAAATTAGCACCTCAGCTATACCATAGAATGAAGACTGAGCAATCTAAGAGAGATGCTCCTATCAAAGATGTCCCAAACCTCCTCGCAAAGTAGATCCAGTCTCTCTCCCCTAAATACTTCCAGTATAGCCAAAATAGTACCTCTTACTAAGGCTCAGTTATATCACATTATGAAGGCTCCATACAGCCATGTGCCACAACAGTAATCACCACCTTACCTAGTTCCTGTATCAATTGAGAGCTCAAATAAGTCCATCAAAACTCGAGATCCCTATTGCCTACAGGGTCCAAAACCGAACCTATAAACCGAGCTCCGGCTCCCAGTAAAATCAGTTGAAAGATAGACACCAAACAGTGGCTGGTCCCTTGTGTTGACCTCTAGCTCTATCATTGTTTGTTCCTGAGAATTGAGTTCCAGAGCCGGCAGACTCCGTGGCAGATTTAGATAGAAGGATCTGTCCACGTAAAAGAAATCTACGTACACCTTAGAACCTTCATACAGACCGGGAAGCTGAGCGATCGACGTGAGATGCGCTTGGCGTTAATTCCGATCCAGATTGACAGGAAGATCCTAATATCTGTGATTCAGGTCTAGAAACCAGAGGGTATATAAGAGTGTAACCAGCAACGATCGCTAAGAGATCCGTCTTGAGAACTTTCTACATATAGACCATCTGGACGGCCGCGGAACCAGTCGTTAGCCCCCAACATCACGGACGCAAGATAACCAGGACCAGACCAATCAAATACTACCCAAGATTCACTCTATCAGTGCTACAGTGTTACAGTGCTATTTAGAGACTCACTTATTAATATTTCTATGAAGTGGCTATATCTTTGCCCCAGTATAATCCATATATAACCATTCCATTAGGAAGTGCTAAGCGTATCAGTATTTATTAATTAACAGGCGATATTAACTCTCGTAATTACCCATATATCCAGATATTATTACATAGAAGTGAAACCCTAGTGATATCTGATGTTCGCCCACTGATTTGCGTTCTATGTGTTTCTGATACAAGAATATAAAACTTAGATCAGTACCCCCCTGAGGTTACTAGAATTCCCGTGCTCTAAAATACGCGTGTCTAATCTAGTCTGTGAACTACTACTTGTGCACCAGAGCTACCAGTGATAAATCTAACAGTGAATATGAATCTATAAGTAACATTTATGGTCTCTAGTATATAAACTTGTGAATAAAGCCAGTGATCAGAAGATTAATACCTGAACGTTGGAAGTGGGAGACTAGGCTCCATCCAGATCCACTTAATGCTAGTGTTGTTCAATTCTATCATTTGTCTTGTACGAGTATTCATATCTTCTTATGCTTCATATTAATCATCATCAAGAAAACTATAGAAGTGTGTACATCAATAAAAGTGATCGTGTGTCTTGTTACCGTGTGCTTATTTTGTGTTCTCTATTCCTCATACCTTGTTTTGTGCATTCAGCCTTCTATACCCAGTCAATTAGAACTCACATTACCCAAGTTAATCCTGTAGAAAAACAGGGCATAACATTGGTGGCAGCGGTGGTTCTTGATTCGGATAAAAGGTTGCATTACATTGCAAGTTTGGAACAGCCAGAACACGATAACATCATGGCGCATCGTTCTCACATCCCCATCCCACATTATGATGGGGAGACTTATGAGATCGAAACGTTCATGGACATAGTGAAACCCGTACTTGACCTAGTTTATACCACGGATAAAGAAAAGATAGCCGTGACATTAATGCACCTGGGAAAAGCCGTTTCCCTGGTTGCCTACCAAGTGCACCCTGCTCTCACATGGGACGAATTTCGCCCAATAGTGATAGAGGCCATTAAGCCTTCGTTGGGCGTTTACGTGGCCCACACCCGTATCCAAGACACTAAATTCGAAGGCGATCTAGATGCCACAGTGAATAAGATCACCCAACATATCAAAGTGTCTTTCCCCACATTGACCAGAATCCAGCAAGAACAGCAGATTCTGGTCAACCTTGTATCAATATTGCCCTCAGCAGTAAAGGATCATTTCCGTGTGCACGATTTCGTCGGATATCAAAAAGATCTCATCACGATCCGACGTATTTTGGCCGTGCGCACAGAAACACCCACCCAAATCGCTGTAATCAAGAGGTTCCCCACACACCCGCAGCACCTCGACAACCAAAACCCCAAGGCTCAAACCTTCAACTCCAAGAATGCCTACCCATCCTCATCCTTCCACAACAAACCTACCTACCCTTCCGGCAAGCCCCAACTCAGTAGGCCCCGGTTCCAACCTACCCAGCCACGCAGAATCTTCAACCGGAACAAAACCTACAACACCTACCAAAGTAAGAACCCTACATAAGTGATTATCAACCCCTATGATTTCCCTGCCTGTAGTGCTAAGTGTGCCCTCCATCAAATTCGTGACTCTGCCAAACCTCGCCCCTTTACTCCTCGCATTTCTGTAAATGAAGAGGAGTTGGGACAAGAGGAAGAAATGGAGGAAATGCACACCGAAGACATAGCCCATATCATGACCTCAGACGATACCGAGGAAACCCTGGAGGAGGTAGATACCGACTCCCAGGATTTTTAAAGTATCCTCTGCCCACGATGGCCTCGGCGGGGGACGCCATAACTGATCGCACTGCCCCCATTTACTACATGGCCAAAATCAAGGACATTCCTGTCCGCTTGTTAATCGACACGGGAGCTGCTAAGTCATGTTTGTTCAAGTCTTATTATGATCAACACCACCGACTATTTGGCCCCTTGTTACCTACCAAATCAGAACTAATCTCAGCTGCTGATACCTACTTAAATCTCCTAGGAGACACTTTGCCCCTGTCAGTAACTACTCCTGCCCCCCATGCCCGTTGTTATCACCCGTTCACAGTATTTTCCTCCCACTGTAAACATTACGATGGTTTCCTTGGACTTGACCTCCTTCAAAAACTCCAGGCCCAGGTTGACTGCGGCCAGAGGCTGATCTCATTAAAACAAAAATCCAACCCAAATCCTCTGACAAACCAATCACGGAGAAACCAGTTCACAAAAAGAAAAACACCTCCACCCTCAACAAACTCTGAGTAAAGATTACCAAGTTGCAGCTAGCACTAAGGTAACGCCTACCCCCCCCCCCCCTTGCCCCGAGTTCTCTCAAAATATCACTCATTCCGTTGAAAAAATGCCTCAACAAACGAAAGAAGACAAGTCCAAGCAACTCAATGATGTAAACCCCCCCATTTCTCCTAACTCTGTCCAGGATCAATCCTCCCATGTTTCCAGGACAGATTCTTATGTATGTAAAAACCATTCTACCAAATATTTATGTACACATGTTTCCAGGGAAAATGCCGACCTATGTACCCAACAATGTTTTCCCCATGCCCCCAGAAATGCTCAGCTATTCCACAACCAACAAAATTTCCCTTGTGACAGCTTTCCGTCAGTAGCTCCCTTCCACCCCCACACAATTCACACCCCTAAAAAACTTCAAAACCCCACACTTGACTCACCCCCATGGCAGACAAACCCACCAATCCCATATAACCTCTAAACAAACCATCACTGCCACCGACAAAACTCCCCAAATTCGTCCTTTTAACAACCACAAATCAGTACATCAGTCCTCCACCAAAAACCCATGTTCTATACCTAACTCTTCCCCACCAACCCTCCGCAGTCCCACCAACAAATTCCGTTTTCTAAATCACTCACACCTCACCACTCTGATCCTCCCACACGCGCCGTTAATCCCCCCCTCACGTGTGACCCCCACCAAAGTGATCCCACCCCCCCCACCCCCTCATGCGTACCGAGCACCTGCTCACCAGTCGGTCCCCCACCATCATTAGCCCAGCTGTAGTTCAAGATAAATGTCAAATTCCCCCCTGCCATCAAAAATGGGTTCACCTTCGACCCATACCCCAAACTCACATGATATTTTCCCCCACTACCACGTCCACCAACCCCAATCGTTGCCTCCTACAACCCGCCATCATTTCCGCTCGCATTAACCACATTCTAGTGGCCAATATCTCTGAAGAATCCCTGACATTACCAAAAGGCCTCATCATAGGAGACCTCAAAACATTTGATGACCTCCCCATAGATTCCAATGAAACCCCTACCAGTCTCAAATTACCCCCTCTCCCTGACACATTATCCGACCACCAAAAACACAGCATGTACGAACTATTGCTAGAGTTCAGTGACGTATTTGCCCAACAACCCACTGAAATAGGACAGACCGATGTTGAACAACACATCATTAACACCACAGGCCCCCCCCATAAGACAACCATCCCGTAGAAAAAATCCCATACAACGCCAGGAAGAGGAACGCCAAGTCCAAGAGATGTTAGAGGCCGGAATTGCTACCCCGTCCATCAGCCCCTGGTCTTCCCCTGTTGTCCTAGTAAAAAAGAAAGATGGGTCAACCCGTTTTTGCGTAGATTACAGGAGATTGAATGACGTAACCATTAAGGACGCTACGCCATTACCCAGGATAGACGATTCCCTTGACTCCCTATACGGATCCAGATGGTTCACTACCCACGACTTGCAAGCAAGGTATTGGCAAGTGCCCATCAAGGCAGAGGACCAAGAAAAAACAGCATTCTCCACTAGTGGTGGCCACCACTACGAATTTAACGTCCTACCTTTTGGCCTCTGCAACGGACCCGCCACTTTCTCCCGTTTGATGGAAGCGGTATTACATGGCCTTACCTGGGAAACCTGCCTAGCGTATCTAGACGATATCATTGTGTACTCACAAACCTGGGAAGAACACCTCCTCAGGTTGAAACAAGTTCTTCAAAGAATCCGAGCCGCCGGGCTGAAATTGAAACCCTCAAAATGCGAGATTGCACGAAATAAGGTAGATTTCCTCGGCCACGTAATATCTGAACATGGCATTGCACCAGACCCCAAGAAACTTCAAGCCATACAAAACCAACCCCCACCCACCACCGTTAAAGGAGTACGTTCTTTTCTAGGTTTAGCCACATACTACAGACGTTTCGTCCCACACTTTGCCGCAATAGCCAGACCCCTCCACCAACTCACCCACAAGGACACCACATTCACCTGGACACCTGAAAGAGACCTCGCTTTTAACACTTTGAAACAAAAGCTGATCCAAGCCCCTATTGTCGCTTTCCCTGATTACCATAAACCTTTCCGTCTTTATACCGACGTATCTCTGTACGCCATTGGTGCAGTTTTAGCTCAAGTAAGAGACGGAGAGGAACATGTGATAGCGTATGCCAACTCCACACTCAACCAACCCCAACAGAATTATGCAGCCACCAAGAGAGAGTGCCTAGGGATCATTTGGGCACTCAACCACTTCAGGTCATTTGTGTTGGGCGCGAAACTAGATATAATAACCGACCATCAATCTTTGCAATGGTTGCGTAGGTGCGAAACCAACTCAGCCATCTTGGTACGCTGGAGAGACACTAGAGGACTACGATTTTACAATACAGTATCGTCCAGGTAAACTTCACACCAATGCAGACGCCCTGTCACGTTTGCCAGTACCGAAAGACCCCCCCACCAACCTAGCCGCCTTACAAAACACTGAGCTCTTACATACCCCCATCAACCAACATAATTCCCCCCCAGCCCCCTCACTAATTCAATCTTGGGAAACAAGGATCAGACCACCCTGGATACCGTTAAATATCTTCAAGAAACTGACTCGCTGGGGAGATCAACTTGCCACAGACTCCGGTCACATAGTCTTAGACCCCACCATTGCCCACGACTACATGATTGCCATCCACGAGGGAAACGGCATACACCTTGGACAAAGAAAATGTTAAAAATCTTCGCGGATCAGTACTGGACCCCCAACCCCTCCAAGATTGCACAACGCGTGACAGAATCCTGCAAACCTTGTTTATTGGGGAAGGATAGATCACGCACCCCAGGCCCAGCTGGTACCATTTCTGCCAACAAACCGTTCCAAGTCCTATCCCTCGACATCATGGGCCCGTTTCCTTCTTACGCTGGCAACCGCTATATCATCACATTTGTTGACGTATATTCAAAATTGTTAATAGCCTGCCCAGTTAAAGACCACACAGCCACCACAGTCGCCGCACTGCTTGCCACAGAAGTGTTCCCTATATTCGGCCTTCCCCTTGCTCTTCTATCCGACAATGCCCCCGAATTTAGTGGACACGTTTGGCACCAGTTCACCCAACAATGCGGTATTAAGATCAAACACTCATCCCCGTACTGGCCTCAAGGAAATGCTATATGCGAACGCAGCCATCGCACCATCAACAACCAGTTACGTACCAAAATGATTGCTCTTAACACCTCAGACTGGCCATCACAGATAAAAATGATACAATGGGGCATGAACACCTGTCCCCGAGAAGACGGTATTTCACCTCATGAACGTGTTTACGGCGTACCCCCCCTGTTACTGCCGTTCCACCATCACGCTCACCTCCCCTCCAACACCTCCACAATTGACCCATTGTAACATCTGCAAAACACCCTCCATACCACCCAAACCTGTCAAAACACCAAAAATGATAACCCCGATGATAAAAACCCTTTCGCCATCCATGACACCGTAATGGTAGCCAACCTCCCTGTCACCAACAAATTAGGCCCTCGCTATGTCGGACCCTACACCATCATCAAAGTCCCAAATGCCTATCAATTCATCATTGATTATCACGGCGTTCAGAAATAGATTCGTCCGAGCATTTAAACCTCTAAAACCACAAGACATTACCCCACCCCACACGTCCGACCCTGAATTGAACACCCCTACTACCCCTCCCACTCAGGCTATAAATGTTCCCCTACAAACCCCTAAAGGCCTAAACCCTCCAGCACAGAACCTGCCGATCATTCCTCAACATACCCCCCAAACTAACCTCCACAAACCCCAAGCCCCCACTATCACACCTTCCTCCACCATGACCAATTCCTTCACTTCTGATAGTCAAGTACCTCCCCAAAATATCAAAGTACGAAAACCTCCACCCACAACAGAAACCCTCCCGTCTAGCCCTGAAGTACCTCCACCAGGCACCACAGTAAGAAAACCACCACCCCCACCTAAAACCAAGTACACACCCAACCGCACCACACAATCTACCCCAGTCACCTCACGCTACAACTTACGCCCACGACTGAAATCCTTTAAACCCTCCAGAAAACACACCCTGATAACAAAGTTCTGTAGAGCTGCCAGACCACTATCCTCCTCCTCCTCTTCTTCTTCGTCGAATTCTCCTCCACAAAGGGAAAGAAGACGAATAATCACAAGCAAACACCATCACCCCTCTAACTATATTCCAAAAATAACCACCCCCAACCTCCCACGAAAGCAAATACCTTCCCCTTCAACCCCCACCTCATCACCCCGAATGACCTTCTAGATCTGCCCCCCCCACCAAACTCCCACAAAACCACCTATTTCCACCACCATCAAATCACCAACCCCACCAAAGAATGCACCCAACACACTTTCCTACCCCCAACCCTCCCAATTAAACCTCCACTCACTACCCACTCGTCTAGCCCCTCCCCCGCATCCACCCCTTTCCCCTCCACTATCCCTGCGACCCCACCCACGCATCAACCAACCTCATCATCTCATAAAACCCCCAACCAACCTCCCCCTAAAGACTACCCTATGCCAACGACCAACCCCTCCTCACCCACCACGTCTACCACACAAGTAACTCCCAACCAAAGCCCCTCCAAAATGACGTACCCGACCTCCACACCCCCACTTAAATCCCCCCACAAACTCGCCCCTCCGAGAACCCCCATCAATACCCCCACCCAATCCTCTCCCATTCCTCCCACCACCCTCACTCGACAAAAAGCTCCACACACATCTACCTCTCAAATAACCCCCTACATCACCCCCACTAAATGTCCTCCACCTGTAAAGCGTTCTTCCCCTCAATATAAAACATCGTCGAGCGACTCAAGTCCCACTACAAAAATCTACCTTCCCACCAGAACCTCCAAAGGTAGAATCATCAACAGACCCATCAGATTTGAAGACAGTTATGTAAAAACAAAACCCCTTTCTTCCACTAAAAGCCCAAGCCACACAACACACACACCCCCTCTTTCTCACACACCTCCATCACGCACCTTACCTAAACCCATATTGCACATTGCCTCCATATATTTTCCCAGCCTGCAACACCACCCAAGACAACCCCAAAAACCCCAGACTCATATCCCCCCTTCACCCCCCACTCCCCCTTCACGCTGTAGTTCCCCCCCTTCAGTCAGTTGTTAACCCCTTCACCACACTGAAGAGGCCTCCTGTCAGTCCCACACACCTCACTCAATACCTGACCTCCACCATGAACACATCCACACCATTCGTCGCTCCCGTCCCTACCCCCACTAAGGACGAATGCACACCGTTCATAAGACGTATTAAATTAAAAACGTCCACAGGACGCTTAGCCCGTCTACAACGGCCACATCAAGCCCGGGCAGCCGCCCTCCACAACACCGAAGACACATTCCTACAGGTCTACATAGACCTGCACAAGAAACCTGACCCTCGCTCTCTTGCCTGGTGGGACCTTCTACACAACCTCCAAATGACCCACCATGACTATACTTCTCTTTACTTCACCCTTGAGGCTCGAGGACGAGCCTACAACGAAGGAGAGGGAAGTAAAATGCCCCAGAACGAGAAGCCCACCACGGAAGCCACGAGCGAGAACAACAAAGAAACGGGAACAGAAACACCCGAAGGAAAGGCCCACAGAACGAAAGGACCAGGTGAGAGCAGACGCCCATAGATCAGCGTGAGAGAAGAAATAAGGAGAGAAGGCACCAAGCCAACCAGTTCAGACAGGCCGAAGCCTGCAGGGCTAAGCAGCTCCAAACCACACCTGCCTATCGCTTCTAATCACTGACCCTTCCCCCACCTCGCGTATCCACTACCCCTCGTGTCCTACACCTCTTACCCGCCAGACTCTACCTACATGATGATGAACATGAATACACCTTAATTTAATACACCCATGCCCTGTCCCTAAGTTAAGATATCAATATCAACATACCCTAAAATACCTTGTCTTGCCAGACTAAGTTTCTGAAGACAAACCGCCCCCATAAATCTATGTATGTTCTTCCATCCGAGAAGTAATATGTTAACCCCCATGTCATAATTGATAAGAAACTATAATACCCACGGGTACACCATCGTGCAACCATTACGCCTGCCCTATCTTGCCAGATCTCACGACTGAAGATGCCACGAGCAATCCAGTAACTATATTCCTGCACAGACGATATGGTATAGGAAATTCCATTGTTCCTGTATTGCCCAATTCTACTCCATGTTCATCAAACCAGGGAATCTTATGTAAGAAACCACCCCCCCCCTAGATTAAGTACACGATGATACCCACGGGTACACCATTGTATATATAACCATTATTCCTGTAAGACCTAGACAGAGATAATGACTGAAGATATTAGCAACCATGCAGTAACTCTAATTCTTACCCCAACCAGAGATTGTATAGATAACCCTCTTTTACCATTGTCTCGACGCATATCTACCACGAAACAATAACAAAGCTACCCCTACGAACTGCCGTTTTCTTTGGTATATATTTCATAGAAAACGCAGTTCCCAGGGACAACTAGATCAGCAAGAAACCGTGTCAACTAAGTGTCCATAACCCATCGTATTGACGAGTAATAATACACTATGTTTTTCTCTACTTTTATCCACAGTCAAGCACACACCTACAGCTAACCTCATCTTCCCCACAGTCCACATGATTCAATAATTTCCAGACTCATATACCACCACCTATTGCTCATCCCCCGGTAGCGTTTGATTAACCTACCTTCCCTGTCGTTAACCCCCAGTCTAAGATACCAACTGTAGCCTAATGCCACCCCTACGCCCAGAGACCTTAGGGTCAAACTTCCACGTAGCCCCCCTTAACCCTCTCCCTCTCGTTAACCCCCCACGCTCCTCGACTCCCTCCTGACCTAGCCTCTCCACCATACCCCCTGAATATCCTTAACTTTTCCGTTACTAACATTCTCAAACCTTTTGTATATATACTCCTATCCAGCCTACCTTCCCCCAGTAGGAAGGAACACCATTAGAACTTTACTAACCCTTTGCATGCCATCTATTCCCTCACAACCCTGTACCAAATGATCGTCAGTGCGAGGCTAGCCGCCTCGCCAGTGACTAACCTCTATTGCCATACTTCCAGATAAATGTGGCAGAGTTAGCAACCCAGTCTCCACCACATCCAACAAACCATGCAATTAACAACCCAACCAATTAAACCAGCTAATCAAGGCACCTTCGGTTTTGGTATTACGAACACCCACATCTGTCTCATAAACAGAGGGTTATTACAAACACTTGTAATATGGCAAACCCCCAGCCACAGCCGCCCAGACGACCATCACAGAGAGAGGACGCGCACCTACCCCTTTCACCCACCCGAGGAGGGAGACCCCTACCCCTGCGGAGGTACACATGACCCCTGTTTTGACTTCCGGGTCATTGCCAGGTAGCACGGGAATTCTTCCTATCAATGAACTAACCATGTATGACTAACACCCTTACTAACCTCTATTAACCCACAATAACCCATTAACCTTTCTTGCATACTCCGATAACCAAATTAGCACCTCAGCTATACCATAGAATGAAGACTGAGCAATCTAAGAGAGACGCTCCTATCAAAGATGTCCCAAACCTCCTCGCAAAGTAGATCCAGTCTCTCTCCCCTAAATACTTCCAGTATAGCCAAAATAGTACCTCTTACTAAGGTTCAGTTATATCACATTATGAAGGCTCCATACAGCCATGTGCCACAACAGTAATCACCACCTTACCTAGTTCCCGTATCAATTGAGAGCTCAAATAAGTCCATCAAAACTCGAGATCCCTATTGCCTACAGGGTCCAAAACCGAACCTATAAACCGAGCTCCGGCCCCCAGTAAAATCAGTTGAAAGATAGACACCAAACAGTGGCTGGTCCCTTGTGTTGACCTCTAGCTCTATCATTTTTTGTTCCTGAGAATTGAGTTCCAGAGCCGGCAGACTCCGTGGCAGATTTAGATAGAAGGATCTGTCCACGTAAAAGAAATCTACGTACACCTTAGAACCTTCATACATACCGGGAAGCTGAGCGATCGACGTGAGATGCGCTTGGCGTTAATTCCGATCCAGATTGACAGGAAGATCCTAATATCTGTGATTCAGGTCTAGAAACCAGAGGGTATATAAGAGTGTAACCAGCAACGATCGCTAAGAGATCCGTCTTGAGAACTTTCTACATATGGACCATCTGGACGGCCGCGGAACCAGTCGTTAGCCCCCAACATCACGGACGCAAGATAACCAGGACCAGACCAATCAAATACTACCCAAGATTCACTCTATCAGTGCTACAGTGTTACAGTGCTATTTAGAGACTCACTTATTAATATTTCTATGAAGTGGCTATATCTTTGCCCCAGTATAATCCATATATAACCATTCCATTAGGAAGTGCTAAGCGTATCAGTGTTTATTAATTAACAGGCGATATTAACTCTCGTAATTACCCATATATCCAGATATTATTACATAGAAGTGAAACCCTAGTGATATCTGATGTTCGCCCACTGATTTGCGTTCTATGTGTTTCTGATACAAGAATATAAAACTTAGATCAGTACCCCCCTGAGGTTACTAGAATTCCCGTTCTCTAAAATACGCGTGTCTAATCTAGTCTGTGAACTACTACTTGTGCACCAGAGCTACCAGTGATAAATCTAGCAGTGAATATGAATCTATAAGTAACATTTATGGTCTCCAGTATATAAACTTGTGAATAAAGCCAGTGATCAGAAGATTAATACCTGAACGTTGGAAGTGGGAGACTAGGCTCCATCCAGATCCACTTAATGCTAGTGTTGTTCAATTCTATCACTTGTCTTGTACGAGTATTCATATCTTCTTATGCTTCATATTAATCATCATCAAGAAAACTATAGAAGTGTGTACATCAATAAAAGTGATCGTGTGTCTTGTTACCGTGTGCTTATTTTGTGTTCTCTATTCCTCATACCTTGTTTTGTGCATGCAGCCTTCTATACCCAGTCAGTTAGAACTCACATTACCCAAGTTAATCCTGTAGAAAACAGGGCATAACACTTTCTGACAAAATTACTGCTACCCCTTCCTTTTTCTTACGCTTATATCCTGCATCCAATCCAGACCAGACAACTCAATCCTTCCCCACCCCACAAATCGTGCTCACTCTCACCGTCCCACACTCCAGAACCCAACAGGTGCGTTTCACCTACCCCACATACACCCACACATCCATCCTCGAGTTCTCGCATCAAAAACTCTCTATTTGCAAAGTCATTCATGCCATTGGCATTGAAGGCACAGACACGGAGTACACTTTCCTTCACCCGAACGACGTTTCCGCCACTTTTCTGCTTTGCTCCTCCACCCCCGCGGAGTCCTGGCCGGCAGCATACCGAGTACAGTTATTTCCCAGGAGGACTTGGGGTCTGGACATAATGCCTCCAAACAGGGCGCCGGATTGTCAAAAGTCATAGCTAAAAAGTACCTCGAAAAAGTAAAAACAAAAAACTGGTACTAACAACAGTAAAAACTTTAATTAAAAAAGGATTTAAGATTAAAAAACAAAGTGTACTGTAGGTGGAACAGCACACCCACCCTCCCTTTTGGTTCCACCGTCAAGAGAAAAAATAAAAGTTAAGAAAATTAAAAAAGGAGGATTAAAACAAGGACGGTGTAATAACAAGGATACCTCGAGAAGGGGGGGGGGGGGGGTAGGACTTGCTTACCGTAATTGCTCACGGTAAGCCATAGAGGTGCGTTTTCAGCAAATACTTTAACCAATACCGTTTTACTGTGCGCAGATGACAGGACCTCTAAACCTCATTGGTTACAATATTTCCACTTCTTCCTTATCCTCACTTTTGTCAGCACTGTATAGTGATCTATCCCGTCAGCATCCCTCAAGCTTTCGAGTCTAATATTCTTCCTTTTAGCCATGAGTCAATCATGGCATAGTCAATTAGAGATTTCTGTTCCTGCTCACCTTCACCTCTGTGCCATGTACAGTAAAACCCTGTCCAACCGGACTAATTGGGGGGAAACCCTGTCCGGAAGTGCCAAAATTCCGGATCTGGCGGGGTCCGGATAGGTCCCACACAAACCCATACGAACCGGACTACCCTGGATTAAAATGTAAAACTTGCAAACTAAACAAACCAAAATTGGGACAAGGACAATATAAAGTCAAATTAAATTATCAAAATCGCTATGTGGAAACAACGCTTACTAAAATGAAAATTATTAAATAAAACAACACAATCCACCACATAGGGTGTACATTACTACATGAGCAAGTTAATCTGTTTCCCAAGCAAACTAATCGCACATATAACAACGCACTATCGTCACATTAAAGGAATTAGTCAAGTTTGGGAAGTCGGATGTCGGAGATAATGAGGTCCGGATTGCTAACTTTGTACTATCCAGTACCTTCCTAATCTAAATAAACTGGATCTAAAGAAAAAAAAGATAGTGTTATGTACAGTATATAAGAACATATCCCTTTCATACTGACCTGTACTGTACTGTACTGTAAGTGGAATAGACAGTGAAGGTGGAGTAGGGTGTAGAGTGTAGGGTGGAGTGGAGTGGGTGGTAGTGGAGGTGCCATACAAAAACAATGATTGCAACTGTAGCACATTGTTCATGTACTGAACACATTAGAACACTGAACACCTTTTGCCACTTAAAAAAAGAACTGAACTTTTCATTTTCTTACCACAATAGGCCTAAATCAACTTTTACCTTCTTATTTTTGCAACACTAATATATTGAGGCATAACTTAAGCCTAATCAACTTTTAACCCCTTCAGCACCATGAGGTAATTTTACCTTTATTCAGGGTAAAGTTAGACGATATTATGCAGTTTCAGAAGGACCTATGTTATTCAGAGGGTTTATTGAGATCGTATTTACCCATTTCAGTCATAGAGGTAGATTATAAGCTAAAGAAAATGGTCTAATGTTAACCAGAATACTCTGTTGAAAATTACGTAATGGTGGTGAAGGGGTTAACAGGCTTCTCACAAGCCTTGCCAGCCTTCTCTCCACTCTCCGCTTCCTTGAAAGTTATCACAACATCACTATCCATCTTGGTGGGGCAGGCGAGTAGAAATAATAGCACAAACAAGGGGATAATATCCAGATGGCGCACGACGCTTGGGGCCGACCACCTGACTAGATGTAAACAATACTTTTGGCACGAAGACTCTTACCCACAATGCTGTTCGGTCCGAACTCGGTGTTTTTTTTCTTCTCTGCCATCCGGCCTTGTCCGAATGGCTGTGACATATGCCCGAATATAAAGGTTGTGTTGTCAGAATAAATCCTAATAAACTCCCCTGCCATTCGGACTTGTCCGAATTGTGTTGTCCGAGTAAATCCTAATAAACTCCCCTGCCATTCAGACTTGTCCGAATGGCTGAGACATGTGTCCGAACCCGAATGCCTTGGGATTCCGGATGGGCGGGGTTTTACTGTATATCTATGTATGTGATGATGCTCAAAAAACGTGTTGACCAGAAACATTTCTCTCTCCGCACATACTTCAAGGAGAAAGTCACCATACATATTCCTACCCTCCACACCCCAATTACCCACTATACCTTCTATCTCCTCATTTCCAACTCTACTATTCATGTCACCCAGTAAAATTACCTGTGTACGCTCTTGCCTTTCTCTTATATATTTGTTGACTTTACTCCAAAACTTTCTATTCTCTTCCACACCTTCCTTGTTCCTTGGTTGACCGGTGCATACACACACATAAACGTATATATATCATTCCCGATCTTACACTCACACCACACAATTCTAGAGTCCACGCATCCATATTTTTTTTACACACTTCTTCAACCTGTCTGACAATATTACGGCTACCCCTTCCTTTTTCTTACGTTTATACCCTGCATCCAACCCAGACCAAACAACCCATCCTTCCCCACCACACAATTCATGCTCACTCTTATCATCCCACACTCCAGAACCCAACAGGTGCGTTTCACCCACCCCACACACATCCACACTTCCATCTTTAAGCTCTCGCATTGTGTTGTGGAGAAATATCTGGAGAAGAAACAAAAGGTGTATGTTGCCTTTATGGACTTGGAGAAGGCCTATGACAGAGTGGATAGAGAAGGTTTGTGGAAAGTACTTAGAATATACGGAGTAGATGGAAAGTTGCTGAAAGCAGTGAAGAGCATGTATGAGGGTGCAAAGGCGGCAGTACGTGTGGAGAGTGAGCAGAGCGAGTTCTTTGACCTGAATCTTGGTTTGAAACAGGGGTGTGTGATGTCCCCGTGGTTGTTTACTGTATATATGGATGGAGTCATGAAAGAAATACTATCAAGAGCAGTGGATGTTGGTGTATCGCTGAAAAGGGAGGGAATTGATTGGAAGCTACCTATACTGCTGTTTGCGGATGATACAGTTCTGATGAGTGATAATGAATTGGAGTTGCAGGGTCTGGTAAATGAGTTTGGAACAGTGTGCGAAAAACGAAATTTGAAGGTAAATGCGGGGAAGAGCAAGGTTATGGTCTTCGAAAGGGGTGAAGTCACAGAGTGTGAGGTGAAGCTGAACGGTCAGGCTATGGAGATCGTCAACTCTTTTAAGTATCTGGGCAGTGTGTTGAGTAAAGATGGGACTATGGATGAAGAAGTTCGGGAGAAGAGGTTTGTAGGAACGCTAAAAGCAGTAACAAGAAATAGGGTGGTCAGTATGGAAGTGAAGAAGTCCTTGCATGACAGTGTGGTAATCCCGACACTGACTTACGGAAGCGAAGCATGGACGTTGGTTGAGAGACTCAGACCAAGAGTGAGAGCAGTGGAAATGAATTACTTAAGAAGTGCGTGCGGAGTTATATGGAGGGATAGACAGACTAATGAGGAAGTAAGAAGGAGGTGTGGTGTGGAGGTAGATGTGCTGGAAAGTGTGAAAAGGAACAACTTGAGATGGTTCGGCCATATGGAACGTATGGAAAGCGAGAGAATGACTAAGAGGGTGTACGAGAGCGAGGTGGAGGGACAGAGAGGGAGAGGTAGACCGAATGAGAGGTGGAAGGATGGAGTGAGGAAGTATATGAACGAAGGCGGTGCTGGTTGGGGGGAGGGGCGTCGACTGACCGGGGACAGAGGTGCATGGGGGCGGTTCGTTCATGGCCACCCCTTCGGGGATCACGGCGTCAGGCAATAGATAGATAGATAGATCAACATTCTCTCTTCCCAATATCATTGATGCCATTGGCATTGAAGGCACAGACCCGGAGCACGCAGTCTTTCACCCAGACGACGTTTCCGCCACTTTTTTGCTTTTTTCCTCCATCCCCGCGGGGGTCCTGGCCGGCATCATACCGAGCGCAGTTGTTACCCAGGAGGATTTGGGGCCCGGGCATGATCCCTCCAAAACAGGGCACCGGATTGTCAAAAACAAACTAAAAAACACCTCACAACTGGAACTAAAAACAGTACAGGTGGAAGGACAAATTAATAGGTGGGCAATACAAAAAGATACAATATTTAACCCCCAAAGGACGGGGCCGTTTGGAACGTCAACTACCTGGCAGGCGGGCATATTTACCCTAAACGAGCTTCACTCCATGCTCTTTTTCATGCAAAAAAAAAAAAGAGCCAAAGCGTAATACAATTATGTATCCGTGAAAGGGCGATAATAGAGCTTTCCAATCACACCTGAATCATCCTTGTACGACTACAGGTTATCCTGTAGCAATCGCGCAAACGGAAGTGAAAAATCCCTAAATAAGGTAATTTCCCCAGTTTTTTCCTGATCTCGCGAGGCCGAGGGTGTGAAATGTTGTAGTGGCGGTCTCAGTCGCGGCACTGTGGTCGTGCCGAACGGTCAGAGCCCGCCTATTGTCCTCCCAACGCGTGGACTCTCTCTCAGAGCCGATAAAGTGCTCAAACTGCCGCCCGTCATATGACAGGTATATACCGGAGGATAGTCCATTCATCTCTCGCTCGTCATATAATGGTCACCGCGGCTTGAGTGTTAAAAAAAAGACAAATTAAAAACAAAGTGTACCACTGAACAACGAAGATTAAAACTAGGACAGTGTACCAACAAAGTTACCTCGAGAAGGTGGGGTAGGACTTGCTTACCGTAACCACGTTACGGTAAGCCACAGAGGTGCGTTGAAAGTTCACTTTTCTCAATACCGTTTACTCTATACGCATATGGCAAAACTTTTAACTCCATTGGTTACGATACTGCCACTGCCACTGTCTTCCTACATAGAATCCCCTGCAAGGAAAGAGTTTTTGTTGTTGTTGTTCCCCAGGCTGTCTGGCCGAACAGCCCCAAGGTCCCGAGCAAGGCCAAGGCCGTAAACGAGCGCCCCCGCAAAACCCTCCCTGCTTACCACCAATAAAGCCCAGGTGACCGAAGACAATTTAAGGCAAGGAGCTGAGGAGGGAGCAGAAATGCCCGGGAAACCAAAGCCCCCACCCAAGGCCCTGTTCCCCTCAGCAATTAGGGAAAGTTGAGGGGCAAAGGAAGAATGTGACACTTTGGCTCCCAATCTGCCAACCTCTAGGTTGGCAGTAGGGAGGTCAATCCACGGAAGAGACGCCGTCACTTGAGATCTAGAAAATATATAAGTAAAAGGAACAGTCAGAGTAAGCTATGGCAGAGATCGCTCAGCTCTCATTCTGATTAGACCAGCCCATCACCGCATGACTAGAACCCAATCCTCTCAGCATCAGCTAGGAAAGGCCCTAGGAAAGAGTTAATATGTTCTCTCCACTAACCAACTCTACTCCTAAACTCGATTAATTAAATTAACAAACACATGTGGCAGTCCGGGGATTCGAACCTAGAGATAGCCTTAAGCCCTTTGTTCCTAGCCTAGATTTCTTTCCTAAGCTGAGTCAAATCATCTGGTAGTAGCATTAACCCTTTCAGTATTAGGAAGTAATTCGGTTTTATTCTGGCTATCACTTCTCTTCGGACTTAGTGAACTGGGTAAATTATTTTATTATTACTACAGTACTACTCTGGCTATCATTAGACAATTTTATTAAAGTTTAAAAAGTATCTGAGGCAATACAAGTTATCAAATCTATCTGAATTATCCTTATAGTTCCCAGACTCTTAACTTCATAAAATTGTCAAATAGTATTCAAAATATAATAACCTACAGTAATGCGTTTTACCTTACTGAAAGGGTTAATAAAAATAAGAAAAGGTTATATGATTGAAGGGGTCCAGAAATGTATGAATGATCTGTGACTGCATGAAGAATAAGCCAATAAGTAATCTAGCCATGTGAAGTCCTTGCTAATAATTTTTAACCCCTTCAGGATTTGAGGATGCATTTCTTCCTTTTATTCTGGCTATCAGTAGGTAATTTTATTTAGTATTAGGAGGAGTTTTTGAAGTTAGAGAGGGGTAAATTGAAATATACTTTACCGCCTAGATTTTCACTTTGAAGGCCTTCCAAAGCTGAGTAAAATCGTCTAGATAAATCGCAAGATAAAGAGGGAGAAAGGCGTCCTCAAATCTTAAAGGGTTAACACTATCAGTCAATAAAAATAACAAGATAAATAAGACAAAAAAAAAAAAAAAAAAATAAAAAAAAATAAGACAAATAAGAATTAAATTTAATACTTGTAAATGGCAGTACAGTAATAATAGTGTACAAAATACAGCACATACAGGTAATCAAGAAAATTAAATATTACCAGTACTGTACCGGTAAATGAGTTGATGGCAAAGATAGTGTATAAAATTTATAAAAGTATCCTACAGATGACTGACCCTCAGTGCAATGTACTGGAACTACAAGCCAATTATTGGTACAGAAAGTGTTCAACAGTATCACAAAGATGTCTAACCATGATAAGGTACGTTCAGTGTGATATACTGGAACTACAAGCCAATTATTGGTACAGAAAGTGTTCAACAGTATCACAAAGATGTCTAACCATGATAAGGTACTTTCAGTGCGATGTACTGGAACTACAAGCCAATTATTGGTACAGAAAGTGTTCAACATTATCACAAAGATGTCTAACCATAAGGTACTTTCAGTGTGATATACTGGAACTACAAGCCAATTATTGGTACAGAAAGTGTTCAACAGTATCACAAAGATGTCTAACCATGATAAGGTACTTTCAGTGCGATGTACTGGAACTACAAGCCAATTATTGGTACAGAAAGTGTTCAACAGTATCACAAAGATGTCTAACCATGATAAGGTACTTTCAGTGTGATATACTGGAACTACAAGCCAATTATTGGTACAGAAAGTGTTCAACAGTATCACAAAGATGTCTAACCATGATAAGGTACAGTACTTTCAGTGTGATATACTGGAACTACAAGCCAATCTTATTATGAAAAAAAAATAAAAAATTACAAATTATGACATGAATGATGTATAAAAACTGCAAGAAGAAGAAAAATCAACGACCTTAGTTGTATTACAAGTAGTACACGTAAATATGGTAAATGAATGACATGAATAAATGAAAGAAAGACGAGAGAAATGTAATTATTACATCTAAGAATGCAGGAACATTGTAAACATGTTTATATGGTAAATGAATGATAGTAAGAATAAATGTCCCAGAAAAAAACATATAATTATTATAACTAAGAATGCAGGATAATGAACAAATGTATCAACACAGAAAGAGTAAACTGGTAATTTTAGTTTTTCGTGCAATAATACACCTTAACCCTCTCACGCTGGTCTATCAGAGTGAGAACTGAGCGATCTCTGCCCCATACCCATAGCTTACTCTGACTGTTCCTTTTACTTATATATTTTCTAGATCTCGAGTGACGGCGTCTCTTCCGTGGATTGACCTCCCAATCTACCAAGATTGGAAGCCAAAGCGTCACATTTTTCCTTTGCCCCTCAACTTTCTCTTCATAATTGCTGAGGGGCACAGGGCCCTGGGTTAGGCTTTGGTTTCCCGGGCGTTTCTGCACCCTCCTCAGCTCCCCGCCATGGAGTCGCTTCGGTCACCCAGGCTTTATTGTGGTCGGCAGGGAGGGTTCTGTGGAGGCGCTCGGTTATGACCTTGGCCTTGCTCAGGGCCTTGGGGCTGTTCGGCCAGGCAGCTTGGGGAACAGCAACAACAATAACAACCCTCTCACGTTCTTGACGCAATTTTGAGCCTATTAGGGATACTTTAAAGCCTTTGTTACCATCAGGGGTATATAGAAACCTTTAGTTTAGTTACTTTAACCTCTGCAGTTGTCTTTGAGTTAGCTGTGGGCAGAAAACTAATTGTGGAGAGGTAAGTATAAGAGTGATAGAACTCTATTTATTATTGCTAATCTGGCAACCTCTGCGTCATATGGTCGTGAGAGGGTTAATACGATGACACATTTCTATGTATAATTCTGGATAGAATTAGATGATTATATTAAACTTAGAAATGACCTCAAGTCAGAGGAATGATCTATATGGGTTGTACTCCCTTTGATCCCTAGAGTTCCTTCCTAAGCTGAGCAAAATCACCTACTGTAAATCAGAATACAATTTAAAATAACATGATCATATTGAAGGGAATAAAATTCTTTAGTAAACAGGTTACCAAAAATGTAATACATATATAGGACTTGATTAATTTCAATTAAACCACAGCTAATAAGATTTGCAAAAATAAGATCTGAAATAGGAATCGTCGTAATTTTTGAAGTCCTTGGGACATTCATGCATTTATCTTACAACGACATTCCATGTGCCGTGTATACAAGTCCACAAAATTGCTATGATTCAAATTTTTCCTATTTTGCTGAAGGATTTCTACCATCAACAATACTAAAGTTGCCTCTGCATTAAAGTTTTCACCTGCCCTATAAATCACCAGCATGTCTTCATGAGTGACTACAATATGTAGATTACTTTCATTGGTTTTTGTCTCCATTAATATTAGGATGGCAAAGTTGGCTATTTTGAGTATAATGTTGACTTTTAAGACTAATGCAGTTGTGACTCTAATGTTGTTGACTTTAGCACATGTGACTAAAAGCGGTATCACTGTGAGAGCTTTTATTGTCAATTTTCAATGGTCAAATATTCCCAGCAACATATATGGGATCTTCTATATTGTAACCGGAAACTAAATTAAAGGTAAATTGTATTAAGCATCTGAATTCTAATATAATATATATTTAGAAATGCCAGACTAGAATTGCCGAAGAAAGTTGTATGAAAAAGAACTTGTGTGATACCGGCTTAACGGCCTCTGAACCTAAGAAATAGAAAACGTTCCGAGGTTTTCACTATTTTGATCTAGACATCTGCAGCTTCACTTGGGCTCCTCAATCTGTCCCTTGATGAGATCAGTCATGACCGGGTATTGGACCTTTTTCTTGTTGAGTTCGTCCTGGGCCCAAAGGAGTAGCTTGAGCAGCTCAGCCAGTAGTGGGGTAGTTTCTTCCTGGTTCTGAGCTCGGAGGATGGCTGCATTTAGTTCACTGGCAACCTGGGGGTGGTGGATAAGTTGTTGATACTGTCGTTGTTAATATTGATAATGCAATTTTAACGCCGTACACTCTCTTGATTGACAGGGCTAGGGTATGCCCTTGTTACAGGGACTTAACTGGACATTTGCCACAAACTGCAAGACCGAACTGCCCAAACTCTTGCCGTCTACCAATGGCACGGAGTAGGATCGAACTGTAGACCCTAGTAGTCTGACGCGCTACCGACCATACCACTGACTGTGGCATTATTATTACAATAGAACCTGTCTCAAGTCAGCCACCCCCAGCTATGGGGAATGTGCCTGAGTACAGTCAGTCCCCCCAATCCACGCCTATATGGGCGGCATTACACGACGTGTATTGGGAATTCGCGCATTGGGAATAACATAACTTATGGCGAAAAATACATATGGGCGGCAGCCCGCATTTCCACACACATTTGACGGTAATTTTTGATCAAAATCAATACTAATTGGACAACCAAGCATACACAATAATAGAAACATAAACAAGTCATTCCTTACATTAAAATTAAATGCTATAAGTAGGTGAGAAGAGTGGGGGCTCCGAGGCAGACCCCGCGACAGGGCGAGTTCATATAGCCTAGGCCTAGGCTTCCCCGGCCCCGCCACTGTCACTGGCCCCGTCCCCGGATAAACCCATAGATTTCCCGATCGCAGTAGTGCCTTCACCAGTTTATTCTTCCTAGGCATTTTGAAGTTGTTGAAGGGTGTAGGAAGGCAGTTGTTACACAATAAATGGGTCAAGTCTCAGTGCACGGACACTTAAGGATATTGGGACTGAGAAGGAAGCGTACGTGTGGTTATGTGTGTGTGTGTGTGTGTGTGTGTGTACTTACACTAGTTGTACTTACACTAGTTGTATTTGCGGGAGTGAGCATGCTCGTTAATTCCCGCCTCCTAAGATATGTTTGTCATACCGTGCTTTGAAACTATGCACTGATGGTGCAGACACTACTTCGGCTGGCAATTTGTTTCACCCACTAATCGAGTTGGTAGGAAATCTTTTACTTTTCAGATCAGATTTACTATTAAGCACTTTTAGTTTGTAGCTGTGACCTCTTGTTCTCTCACCTCCATCCCTCTCTATGAAGTTTTCTTGGTCGATTTTGTCAATACCTCTAACACATTTGTATATCTGAACTTGCTGTCCTCGTTTCCTTCTCTGTTCCAGTGTAGGTAGATTCAATCTCTCGAGCCTCTCTTGATACTCCAAATTTTCCAAACCTGGGATCATTCTCATAGCTGCTCTCTGTACCCTCTCAATTTTGTGGATATGTTTCTTCATGTGAGGGGACCACACTACAGATGCATATTCCATCCTGGGTCTTAGTATTGCCGTTATTATTTGTTTCATGTGTATTTACCTAATTGTAGTTTACAGGAGTTGAGCTAAGCTTGTGTTGTCCCGTCTCTCAGTCTACTTTTTATCCAATTTTTTCTTGAAAATATGGATATTCCTTGCCCCTACCACCTCCTCCTCCAGCCCATTCCATTTGTCAATACATCTATAGGGGAAGCTAAACTTCCTGATATCGTTCTTGCAGGTAGGTCTTTTTACTTTGTAGCTGTGGCCTCTAGTTATTCCTGTATCCACAATTAATATATCCTCCCTATCCAGCCTCTCCAGCCCCCGGGTGCATTTGTACATCATTATCATGTCTCCCCTCTCTCTCCTCTCTTTTAGACTCGGTAGATTTAATTTGTCTAGCCTCCCTTCATATGGCAGTTCTCTGAGACTTGGAACCAATCTAGTAACTGCTCTCTGGATTCTTTCTAACTTGTGAATATGCTTCTTTAGATGCAGGGACCACACCACTGCTGCATACTCCAATCTTGGTCTAATCATACTCTTCATAATTTTCGCTACCATGGTCTCATCCAAGTAGTTCAGAGCAACTTTCATATTCCCGGCCATTGCATACATTCCGCTAAAGAGCTTGTTAATATGTTTCTCTGGCGACAAATTATCTTGTATAATCAACCCTAAATCCTTTTCTTTTTCGGCCTTGCTAATTATATTATCTCCCATCCTGTACTCCCAATTTGGTCTATTCACACTTCTTCCCATATTTAACACATGGCATTTACTTATATTAAATTTCATTTTCCACTTGGAGCTCCATTCGTATATTTTATCTAAATCCCCTTGCAGCTCCTCACAACTACTTTTATTTGTTATTTGTCTCATAATTTTTACATCATCTGCAAACATTGACATGTAGGAGTTTATGCCTATCGGCAGGTCATTCACGTACATAAGGAACATGAGAGGTGCCAACACAGATCCCTGCGGCACACCACTCTCAACTTTCCGCCACGATGAATAAGTTCCTCTAATGTTGGTCCTCATTTCCCTATCTGTTAAATAGCTCTCCATCCATTTCAGCAAACTCCCCCTGACACATCCTAGCGTCTCAAGCTTAGATAACAATCTCTTATGTGGTACCTTATCGAATGCTTTGGAAAGGTCTAAGTAGACGCAGTCCACCCATCCGCCTCTTTCTTGGAGTACATCTATCACCCTACTATAATAACATAGCAAACTGGTAACACAAGATGTCCCTTCTCTGAATCCAAATTGGTTTGGGGTTATTATCTTCTTTCTCTCCAACATTTTCATCCATCTCTTCCTAATTAGCTTTTCACAAATCTTGCATACAATACTAGTAAGTGAAACTGGTCTATAGTTTAGAGGGTCCTCAGGGTTTCCATTCTTGTATATCGGAATGATATTAGCTCTTTTCCATTCAACAGGAACCTGTCCTTTATCTAAGGAAGCTTGAATTATGTCCCTCACTGGCTCCACTAATTGCTCTGCACACTCCTTTAAAACCCAGGCAGACACTTCATCCGGTCCCATAGCTTTCCTTACTTCAAGTCCTCTCATTGCAGATAACAGCTCATCTCTAGTTATTTCAATCTTACTAAGACCACTCTCCAGTACTCCCGCCTGTGGTTCGTCAAAACCTTCCTCTCTAATAAAAACTGACCCCAATTTGTTATTCATTACCTCGCACATGTCCGATACATTTTCATACGTCCTAGCATCAACTCTTAATTTAGTAATTTGTTTCTTTACCTTCAACTTACTGTTTATATATTTATAAAATAATCTAGGATCACTTTCACATTTATTTACTATGTTCTTCTCATAGTTCATTTTAACTTGCCTAATTATGTTAACATATCTATTCCTCTCCTGTTTATATTTATTCCGATTACTCTCAGTGTTCCTTCTTCTTAATCTAGCCCAAGCTGCATCACGCCTACCCAAAGCTCTTTTGCATTTCAAATTAAACCAATCTTTCTGCTTAGTAAAATTTCCAGTTTTATATCTTGGGACAAACAGATTGGTTCCTACTCTATAAATTTCGAGGAATCTACTATATTTACCTTGTACGTCCTGTTCCTTCAAAATAAGATCCCAATCTACTCCCTCTAAATATCTTTTCAAGGATACATAATCAGTTTTACTATAATTTAATCTGTCATTTATGTAGCTATTGTCTAATCTATTGGCATTACTCGAGGTCAACTTCCATTTTAGTAATAGGTGATCACTTTTACCTACAGGACATAGATAGTTTATATCACTAATTTCGTGAGGATCCTTTGTAAAAATCAGATCGAGTTTAGAAGGTTCGTTATTACCCCTCATTCTTGTATTTTCCTTCACATGTTGTGCAAGTACATTTTCCGTAACCAACTCCACTAGCCGACTTCCCCAAGATCTCTGATTTGGCCCTGCATCTCCCGATTCCCAATCAACCTCACTACAGTTGAAATCTCCTACCAAGATCAATCGATTCTTCCTTAAAAGCAATCTTCTCAACGACTGAATCATATCCTCGACCATCTCCTCAAACTCCAACTCCCTCCATGCTCTGGTCTTTGGTGGCATGTAAGCTACTGCTATGTCTAGCTTTTTTCCTTCTATATCATTGAGTTCAACTGCCATTATTTCTGCCTTGTCATTATTTAACTCCACTTGCTTTGCTGTCATAGGGTTCTTAACTAATACTGCCACTCCACCTCCCCTTTTTCCCTTTCTATCATATCTCCATATATTATATCCTTCACTAAACACTATATTGCTGTCAAAGTCCTGGTTCAGCTTTGTCTCCGTCAAACAGACTATCTGTGGTTGATCCTTTCTTAATATATCATCCAATTCTACCTTTTTACTGTTTATTCCATCTATATTAGTGTAGTAGCACAGTATATTGGAATCCTCCTCCTTGTTTCTCTTCCCTCCCTGCCTCCCATCAGGTTCACCTCCTCTTCCATCCCCTCCCTGACCTACCTCCACATTCCCTGCTAGTTCTATTCTCCTCCCCCCCCCCCCCCCTCCACAATCTCCCGCCCCTCCCTCACCATCTCTCCGTTCTCGGGCTGATCCACTACCTGACTCACCGTCTCCATCCCCTGCTCCTCCCTCACCATCTCTCTGTCTTCGGTTTGATCCACTACCTGACTCACTGTCTCCTTGTTCATTTCTCCTCGTATTTTCCGTTCTTTCTGACTCTGAGTGTACCACTTCTTTAGTTTCCCTTCCTTTACTCTCCAAAAAAAAATCCTTTTCTCCTCATCTGACAATTTTCGATTTTCATCGTCAGCCCTTGCTTGAACTTCTCTCAACTTTTCCCTTTCCTCTATGCTTAAGTCCTTTTTCACCCTAATATGTTTCATTCCAGTACAACTATTTAGCCTCCAGCTTACAATGGTTAATGCTTCAACCACTGACCTAGATTTAAACTCTGCTTTTATCGGTCTCATCTCACCCTTTTTATATCTTCCTAGCCGTCTTACTTCGTCCAGTTCTCTCCCCCAATCACAGCCTTCGTCTAGACACTCCAATATTTTCTTTACTTTGTCCTCATCCCTTCCCCTTCTCTCCCTCATATCTGCTAAATGTTCTTCAATGTCTCCAAAAATTATTATGCTTTTACCTCTATCTACTGTTTCCATCACTACCTTTTCCTTGCTCTTCAAAACCTGCACTACATTCTTCTCAAACTCTCTTTTCTTTTTCTCTCTCTTCCACCTGCTCCTTCATGATTTCTTCCAATGCATCCACCTTAGCATTCCCCACCCTTGTCCACTCATTTTTCTCCTCACTTATTACTCCCTTTACTTTCTCACTTAAATGGCCCTCATACTCCTTTAGCTGCTCCTTGAGTGCCATGTTCTCTGCCTCCAGCTCATCTACTTTCCTTATCACAGCATCTAGGTTAGCAATTAATGGCCCCTCTGCAGTTGCTACTGAACTGGCTCCACATATTTCTGTCAGTGACTCCACCTTCACACCTATATCTCTCCTCCAATTCTCCATAACTCCCTTCCATCTTAACAGACCCATCATCTGTCTCTTCACCACAGTCAATTGATCCTCCACTTCATTACCCTCTGCCAGAAATCCCTCAAATTCATAGCTCTCTTCATCTCCCAATAAACTCTGCCTCCGTTTGCCTTGGCCGGCCATTGTTTATATTTATGTAGCCTAGTTAAAAATATACAAAACACTTAATAAAATTACAGTAAAATTAAACTACTACCTGGGATAAACCCAGGTAGCGCCGTCCCCGTTTGTGTCACCCTATCTTGAAAAAAGAACAAATGGAAAAAATAAATAGAAATGGGTGTTTGCGAGGTCACCACGAGCAGGTGGGGTACGACTTGATTACCTTCCTAAGAAGGTAACCCAACCGAGGTGTCGCAAGTACTAGGCAAAGATGAAATTGAAAACTTTAACCGTGTTTTGGGCCTTCAGCAGTAGCAGATACGTCACTCGGAAAACTAAACCTCATTGGTTACGATACTGCCACTGCGCAAAGCAGTGTGTGTATGTGTGTATGTGTGTATTGCTTCTTGGGTCGTACTTGTCAGGTAGATCCCAGAGTGTGATGGTAAATCAAGTGGTCTCGGACTCGACACCCCTGCAGTATGGTGTTCCGCAGGGATCAGTTTTAGGTCCTATCCTATTTATAATTTATATTAGCAGTTTGTCTCTTCTGCTTCGTGCACATAATGTCACCTTTCACTTTTATGCAGATGACACCCAGATTTATGTGAGAATCACAAATATAGTTGATATACGGAGTAAGATGGAATTGTTGATGTCTGATATCAAGAAGTGGATGAGAGTGAGAAAACTTAAACTAAATGATGGTAAAACTGATATTCTCATCATCCGAGGAAATAGAAGAGCTGATGATATAGTAGGTGCCCTTTCCATCAATGTGGGTGGATCTCAGCTGCGACCGGCCAACTCTGGTCGAAATCTGGGTGTATATGTGAACTCCCGATTAGATTTCAAAGAGCATGTAAACCAGATAGTTAAAAGTTGTTACTTGCACATCAGAAATCTCTATTTGGTGAAGCCGTTTATAACCAGACGTTGCCTCCTGACGTTGGTTCACTCATTGGTCTTCTCTCGTGTTGATTATTGCAATGCCCTGTTGGTGGGTCTTCCAAATTATATTTTGAGGAAAGTTCAGTCTGTTCTTAACAGGGCCGCAAGACTAATTTTTGGTGTTCCACCTAGAACTCCTACTACATCTCTTCACATAGAACTGCACTGGCTGCCAGTAAGAGCAAGAATAGAATTTAAGTTGTGTTTGGTGACTTTTAAGGTTCTCAAATTTGGTGAGCCTAGGTACCTTGCGGAGCTGCTCAGGCACCCACCGGCACACCATGGTGTAGTTGTGCGTCATGACAATGACCCTTTTCGTCTTGATGAACCAAGGGCTTTCCAGCAGTCTTCTTTCTTTGAGAGGTCATTCTCCTACATGGCTCCGACGTTGTATAACAGGTTGCCGCTGTCCATGAGACAACTGAGTTCTGTTGAATGCTTCAAGAGACAACTTAAGACTTTTCTCTTTGAGAGAAGCTATGACCTTGAGAGAGGTGTCATGATAGATGGCTATAGAGTTTAGGCTATTTTGCCACTGCCAGTGATTGTTAAATGTGTGTTGTATATGAGCCTTCTTTTGATGCATTGATTTTGTTCTTTTTTCTTTCTCTTTCCGAGCGCTAGTGAATGCTTCGGAAAAATTGGCGCTTATGAGAAATAAGTAACATGCTTATTATTATTATTTTATTATTATGTGTGTGTGTGCTTCCTTCTCAGTCCCAATATCCTTAAGTGTCCGTTCGCTGAGACTTGACCCATTTATTGTGTAACAACCGCCTTCCTACACCCTTCAACAACTTCAAAATGCCTAGGAAGAATAAACTGGTGAAGGCACTACTGCGATCGGGAAATCTATGGGTTTATCCGTATAATGTCCTCTCATCCTTTCACTCAGTAGAGGTGGACATGATCTCGTCCTACATAAGAAACCTCAATAAAACATTTTGCCCGTTGGATCCCATAAATGTTTCCAAGCTACCAAGAGTCTATGATCACACAGTTGAGTTTATTTCCAAAATAATTAATAAGTGCTTCTCTGAAGGTAGCTTCCCACATTCTGAAAAGCATGCACTACTCCGACCTACTCTTAAGAAACCTGGACTTGATGTTGAGAACATGTTGAACTATCGTCCTGTCTCCAACCTGTCCTTCATATCAAAGATATTAGAGCGTGCAATACTTGACCAATTACAACCACTACTTCAGCAGAATGAAACTATCCCAATTTTTCAGTCTGTTTACCGACAGCATCATTCAACTGAAACAGCATTGATTAGAGTACATAATGATCTAGTTGAGAACATTTGCAATGGTGTGGCCTCACTATTGGTCTTGCTTGATCTCTCTGCTGCCTTTGACACAGTGGATCACGAGTTGTTATTGAGTGATCTTTATGATTGTGGTGTGCGTGACTCCGCTCTCTTGCTTCTTGGGTCGTACTTGTCAGGTAGATCCCAGAGTGTGATGGTAAATCAAATGGTCTCGGACTCGACACCCCTGCAGTATGGTGTTCCGCAGGGATCAGTTTTAGGTCCTATCCTATTTATAATTTATATCAGCAGTTTGTCTCTTCTGCTTCGTGCACATAATGTCACCTTTCACTTTTATGCAGATGACACCCAGATTTATGTGAGAATCACAAATATAGTTGATATATGGAGTAAGATGGAATTGTTGATGTCTGATATCAAGAAGTGGATGAGAGCGAGAAAACTTAAACTAAATGATGGTAAAACTGATATTCTCATCATCCGAGGAAATAGAAGAGCTGATGATATAGTAGGTGCCCTCTCCATCAATGTGGGTGGATCTCAGCTGCGACCGGCCAACTCTGTTCGAAATCTGGGTGTATATGTGAACTCCCGATTAGATTTCAAAGAGCATGTAAACCAGATAGTTAAAAGTTGTTACTTGCACATCAGAAATCTCTATTTGGTGAAGCCGTTTATAACCAGACGTTGCCTCCTGACGTTGGTTCACTCATTGGTCTTCTCTCGTGTTGATTATTGCAATGCCCTGTTGGTGGGTCTTCCAAATTATATTTTAAAGAAAGTTCAGTCTGTTCTTAACAGGGCCGCAAGACTAATTTTTGGTGTTCCACCTAGAACTCCTACTACATCTCTTCACCTAGAACTGCACTGGCTGCCAGTAAGAGCAAGAATAGAATTTAAGTTGTGTTTGGTGACTTTTAAGGTTCTCAAATTTGGTGAGCCTAGGTACCTTGCGGAGCTGCTCAGGCGCCCACCGGCACACCATGGTGTAGTTGTGCATCATGACAATGACCCTTTTCATCTTGATGAACCAAGGGCTTTCCAGCAGTCTTCTTTCTTTGAGAGGTCATTCTCCTACATGGCTCCGAGGTTGTATAACAGGTTGCCGCTGTCCATGAGACAACTGAGTTCTGTTGAATGCTTCAAGAGACAACTTAAGACTTAAGACTTTACGGGGCTGTTCGGCCAGGCAGCTTAGGGAACAACAACAACTTAAGACTTTTCTCTTTGAGAGAAGCTATGATCTTGAGAGAGGTGTCATGACAGATGGCTATAGAGTTTAGGCTGTTTTGCCACTGCTAGTGATTGTTAAATGTGTGTTGTATATAAGCCTTCTTTTGATGCATTGATTTTGTTCTTTTTTCTTTCTCTTTCCGAGCGCTAGTGAATTCTTCGGAAAAATTGGTGCTTATGAGAAATAAGTAACATGCTTATTATTATTATTATTATCCGGGGATGGGGACGGGGCCAGTGACGGTGGCGGGGCCGGGGAAGCCTAGGCCTCCGAGGGCCCGAGGGGTGTGCGCACGGAGTAGGGAGGGGGGGTGGCGCGGAATACAAAAAACAGCATTTTTACACCACTCTTCAACCGTGATTCGTGTTTTGTGGGGTCAATACGTGTTTTAGGGATTTTGAGTACTGTACCTGTTTTACCCCTCGGCGCGGAATAGGGTAAACGCGGACTGAGGATACGTGTATTAGGGGGACTGACTGTACAGTCCTCCCTCAGGTAGCGCGGCTTTGGACAGTGCGGTTTTGGTCTAACGCGGGTACCCCTAGTGTGCCGAGTCAGCATCTAACACGGTTTTATTTATGTAGCGCGCTCTGTGGTCGGCTGGGGGCTCGGCATCTCTCGCCATATCTCGGCCGTGATGTCAGACTCGGCTAGGCTCGGCTCGGCTCGGCTCGGCCTCCCCCACGCTTGGGTAGGCCTAGTCCTACGCCGCGTCTCTCCGTGATAACATAGTGCCCGCCCAAATCGTTTCTGTTCTACCAAGTATCACCGCAACCATGCCCCCACCACTCAAGCGCCACAAGTTCACTTATGCAGAGAAGCTAGAGGTGGTGAAGAAGGTGGAATCTGGTACCAAGAAGGCACATATTGCCCATACTTATGGGGTGAATGAATCGACAATACGAACAATCTTCAAGAATAGAGACAAGATACGAAAAGTTCTCAAGGGTAACCCAGGCGTAGCGAGTCAACATGCCTTTAAGGTAGCCAACCCTGTTCTCAAGACGACTGAGAAACTTGTTGGTCGTTATATTGATCGCCAAAGGGAGGGGAGGGGAGGGGAGGGGGCAGGCGGGCGGGCGGGAGGGAGAGAGAGGGAGGCAACGCACCACATCCAGAGCACCACTCGACAAGGTAATGAACGGTAACTTACCTGTGTGTCTCATTTCATAGATATGATCTGTAAAATAGGGTTAGGTTGTCTGTTACTAATGTTTGATCCATATTTGGTAAGGTTATTGGGTGGTAAATGGTACAAAAGGTGACTTTGGGGAAGTCGTCAGAACCAATAGAATTATTCCCATAAGTACTTTGCTTTGTGTAGCGCGTGTTTGCGTAGCGCGGCGCGGTCCCAGTACGATATACCCGCGCTACCCGAGGGAGGAGTGTATATACATACTGTACATACATACATAATAAGAACCTCATTAATCCGGCATTCAGAGCAACGACACGAATCCACCCAGCCATATTAATGTAAAAATAATTGACCAAAATACACAATTCATACAAAATAACCGTGACCAAACTCGTTCACTCATTATCGATCATGTGGATGTTACATCACTCCCATTATCCCCCTTCCCCGCACTGTCACCGTGTCTCACGATGAACAAATCACTTCCTGATTAAAAAAGTTGGGTCTATCTCATATATTTTTGTTTCATAAAATATTTGAAATGTTTTAAACTTTCATTTCTCCTATTAACCCATCAGACACGGTTGGGCTCTGAGGCACCCATAACAAACGCGGCCCGCAGACCCCGGAAGGGCTCTGAGGCTCCGGCAGCTTGAAAGCCTGTAAGCTTGTTTTGAAAGCCGTCCGTCCGACGCATATAAACACAGCCGGTATGCCTGACGCCGCGCACCTCCGAACACAAGAAGGAGAGGCATCGTTTGTTTGTGTGTGACTGTATGTTGTTTTAGTAGTGAAAAGTGGCTCATATGGCTGACATCGCCACAAAGTTCTCTCCACGGAAATCGTCATCACAACTGAACCAGTTGACTTAGAGAGCTCTACTCAACGCCATTCTACAGGTACGAAACACATCTACGCTTGGGGATGTGTGGGAATGCGGAAGCAGTCAAAATAACAAAGATACAGTAGCCTAGGCGAGACGTTTTTTCGGCCAAATCCCCCGGGTTTCGGGGAATATTTATAGAATACATAGCCGAGGCTGGAGGGTTAATCATTCCGTTTCTTATCTGATCCTGATCTATCGACCCTTTCCCCTCGTCCCTATATCTCCAGTGTTATAATTTCCCATCATCTGCTTTCTAGTTATCTTCCTTATCAATGAACAGAAATAGCTGTTGTTTGGTCTATATTGTACCTGTGTTAAATTTCTAATGCAATGGAATTGAAAGAAGTTACCATTCTACCAACACACAAATAAAATTACAAAAAATCAATAACATTTCTTCCCTCATCTTTTCAGTCAGATGCAGAGCTTGTGAGGCCTAACGTATCTTGCAATACAAGTGGTCGTGGGAATTTTTCCACCGTCTTGTTTTCCTAAGCTTTCACAAAGTGAGCCGTGTCTGACAAAATTAATGGGAAATATTTTAAAATTTGTTAATTGACTTTTGTGTCATTTTTGCTTATTAACCCTTGTCTAGCGGGGTGTTTTAGGCTATTTTGGGCATATTCAGGCCCTCCTGAATGATCAATCAAGTATCTGCATGAACAAAAATTTATTTAGCAAAAAACTAGGTGCTAAAAGCTTAAAAATGAGACCAGAACGAGCTACGTAGCACTCGTGGTTCTCATACAGTGATACCAGTAACATGGGAGTTTAGCGTATTTCGGCATATTTTTCCCAGCTATGCTCACTACTGGCTACACTGCCGGCCTCTTGAGAACACAGGGAACATGAGTTAATGGGCGGCGGTAAGCCCTGGGAGTCGGCTGTCTGGCCCGCTGCGCTCCCAGCCATTTGCACTCGATTTTAACCCTTTAAAAGCCTTAATAATGCTCCTAACTTGCTGCAAATTGGTGCACGACTTAAGTCGAGCGCCGCTCTTTAAGGGTTAAGGGATGGTGGAATCGTTATGTATTAAACCCTCGTCGAACGGTGGTTTAAACCTTCCCGCCCGCTTGATCCGAGTGAAACATCAAATTCTCGGGATTTTGGGGCGCTTCTAAACCCTCGCTAACTCGGACTAATTGGGGGGAGACCACTTCTGAGAAGCCCGATTTTCCGAGATGTCCGAAGTCAGACTTAACCCTCCAGCCCCGGCTATTATATTATATAATTTCCCCGAAACCCGGTAGTTTTGGCTGAAAAATGTCTACGCCTAGGCTACCCCATTATTGTTATATTGACTGCTTCCGCATTCCCGCGCATCCCCCAAGCGTATATGTGTTTCGTACCTGTAGAATGGCGTTAAGTAGAGCTCTCTAAGACAACTAGTTCAGTTGTGATGACGATTTCGTTGGAGATAACTTTGTGGCAATATCAGCCACTTTACACTACTTTTCGCTACTTAACAATAACATACAGGCACACACGAACAAGCGTCGCTCTCCTTCTTGTGGTCGGAGATGCGCGGCGTCGGTCCAGCCGGCTGTTGTTTACATGCGTCGGACGGACGCCTCGCACACCAAGCTTACAGGCTTTCAAGCTGCCGGAGCCTCAGCACCCTTCCGGGTTGCGCGGGGGGTGTTTTTTATGGGGGCCTCAGAGCCCAACCGGGTCTGGGGGGTTAAGAGAGGGAAAATTCCGAATTAGAAGAGGAAAGTCTGTGTCAGAGAAAATTGAGATCATATATACCTGTATATATATATATATATATATATATATATATATATATATATATATATATATATATTTTTTTTTTTTTTTTTTTTAATGTGAAATGTATCATATTAACCCCTTCAGGCTCATATGATGCAGAGGTTGCCAGATTAGCAATAAGAAATAGAGTTCTCTCACTTATAATTACCTCTCCAAAATTAGTTTTCTGCCCACAGCTAACTCAAAGACAACTGCAGAGGTTGAAATAACTAAACTAAATGTTTATAAATACCCCTGATGGTAACAAAGGCTTTAAAGTATCCCTAATCGGCTCAAAATCGCGTCATATGTCGGAGAGGGTTAATGACAAATACGAACCTTATTATGTGTTCAGGGACAGTACAATACATAGTAATTAATATCAACACAATAATTAAAAGGCACAGGCTTCAATTCATCCTAAAATCACTTTAAACCAAGTGAGAGAACATTGTAAACCGGACACAAATCCTGTCCAACTCGGAAATTTCCGAGATAACTTAATAAGAGACAACTTAAGACTTTTCTCTTTGAGAGAAGCTATGATCTTGAGAGAGGTGTCATGACAGATGGCTATAGAGTTTAGGCTATTTTGCCACTGCTAGTGATTGTTAAATGTGTGTTGTATATGAGCCTTCTTTTGATGCATTGATTTTTGTTCTTTTTTCTTTCTCTTTTCGAGCGCTAGTGAATTCTTCGGAAAAATTGGCGCTTATGAGAAATAAGTAACATGCTTATTATTATTATTATTATTTGATATACAGGGACATTTCCGAGAGGCCGATGCCATTCCGAGAAGTACGGGTTTCCGACTAAAAAGAGTCCGAATTAGCGGGGATTTACTGTACACAAAAAAATTGCCTAACCTAGGTTATATATATATCCATAGGCAGTACTCGTTATCTTGCGATGAGTATAGACTAGAACTCTCTAGACCAAGTGGTTCAGTTTTTATTGTGAAAATAAGTAGGTCAGTTATGGCCGTCGTGAGCCTGGATTTGTGTGAATGCGTGTTTCGTCACTTTTGGATATACATATCTCAGCAAATAAATGGCCTAACCTACGTTATATTCTTACAGTTTCTTACAGTAGATCCTCTGGAAAAAGGCAAACTATGCCTGTGTATCCAGCTCAGTACCAGTACTTGCACTGCTGCGGTCGTTCACGGTGTTGGCGGCGGCGGTAGCAGACGCAACATTTTTACTATTCTGTATTTTTGTTTTATAATCAAACTTCAAATCTTGTCTTCCCCATGCTTTATCAAGATTACTTTCAAACTCCCTTATTGATTCGGAATCGACTACATACTGGGGCAGTGCGTTCCACTCATTTACCACTATCACAAAATGAGTTCTTTGCCTTCTCAAGCCTATTTCTTTCTTTGTAAATTTTCTTAGAGTGTCCTCTCGTTCTTGTTCCCTCCCGCATCAAGAAGATACCTTCACACACATCCTCATCGTACTTTCCTGACACTATCTTAAAAGTCTCTATCATATCCCCTCTCTTTCTCCTATATGCCAGTGTCGGAAGCCCCAGTGTCCTCAACCTCTGCTCATAGCCCGCGTTCTTCAACGTTGGTACCAGCTTGCTAGCTCTCCTCTGCACTTTCTCCACTGCTTCTATATCCTTTACCATATATGGAGCCCACACCTGGTTCGCATATTCCAGGTGCGGCCTAACCAGCGCTGTATAGAGATTCCTGAAGATTTCTTCGTCAAGTGACACAAATGTCCTCCTTATCAGCCCTACAATTCTATTGGCTTTGTTTATCTTTTCCGCTAAATGTTCTGAGAAATTTAACTTATTGTCTATCACTACTCCTATATCCTTTTCTGCATTCACTTCCTCCATCGCTTCATACATACTGTATCCTACCTTGTCTATCTTGCTGGTCCCAATCCGCATGTACTTGCATTTTTTTGGATGAAAAGGCATTAACCAATGTTCAGACCATCCCTTCATGCCCTCCACATCTCCTTGAAGCAAACCCATATCTTCCTTACTCCTCACTCTTCTATACAGCTTAGTGTCATCCGCATACAGGTATACCTCACTTCCATTAGTTATAACTTCAGGCAAGTCGTTGATAAATATAACGAACAGCAGTGGTCCCAACACAGATCCCTGAGGTACCCCACTTGTAATTTCCCTCCACCCCGAGCCTATTCCATTCACCAGTACCCTCTGTCTCCGATCTTTCAGGAAGGCTTCTATCCATTTCACACATTTCTCCCCTATATTATAGCTTCTAACTTTCTCTATTAACCTTTTATGTGGGACCTTATCAAAGGCCTTCATAAAATCGCAATATACCACGTCTATTACATCACCATCTTCTAGAATTTGCATCCAATCATCTACCACTTTAATTAGCTGTAGTACCGTCGACCTCCCCGGCAAGAATCCGAACTGTCTCCCACTGAAAAGTTGGTTTGACTTCATATGATCCATTATTCCTTCTCTAATTACCGTTTCCATTAGTTTACACACAACACTTGTCAAACTGACTGGTCTATAATTCCCTGGGTCATTTCTCTTTCCCTTCTTAAATATAGCTGTTATGTTCGCCTCTCTCCAGTCCATCGGGATTTGTCCTGTATTAAACGATACCTCAAATAACATTTTCAATGGCTCTACTAACATCTCCCCTCCTTCCTTTATGATTCTTGGGTGTATCCCATCCGGTCCCGGTGACTTACTTCTGTTCATTTTTTCTATAGCCCTTCTTATTCTAGCATGGGAAAACTCTATTAGTTCCAGTGCCGGTGCCTGTTTGATGGGAATAGTAGGCACTGCATCCTCCGACTCCACTGTTAGTACCCCCCAAAGTATTTCCCCAGCACCTCTGCTTTCTCCTTATCAGTCTCCGCTCTACTCCCAACATTCAACCCCCCCACCAGCTCTGGGATCCCTACTCTTCTTGTTAACTTTTCCTGAATGTACTTCCAGAATATTTTTGGATTATCCTTCACATTTCTAGCTATCTCTCTCTCCCTCTCCTTCACCCCACTCCTTGTTTCCCACCTTATTTTATTGTTTATTTGTCTGCGTTCCAGATCCACTTGTTATATACATACCAGAGGCATTACTTGTTGTTATCTTGCGATGGGTGAAGACTAGAACACTGTACATTAAGCGGTTATTGTGTGAGGTGGAATATATAACCGAGTGTTTTGTAATGTTACTAAGAATTGTCCGAATGCGGCGATGCAGTATCGGCAGCCACGGCTACGGTCTACACTCGACCCTCCATTTAACGGACAAATGCGTGCAAGCACCTGTCCGTTCCTGCTAAATGTCCGTTGCTGCTAAATACTGTCCAGTCCGGATGTAATCCGGAAATTCCTTGAGAAAAATCCGGTGTTGAGTACAGGTGTCCGGATCGTGACATTTAACTGTTATGCATCTTTTTTTTTACTGTACCTGAAATAAATCCTGGTAATCCCTTGTGCTACACCCTATTGATAATGCAAAACTATTGAACACACTTAAAAGTGTATAATATTTGGTCTCTATATAATCTGTGAATCATTTCGGATATGATAGAATTAAAGATTTTATTTTCCACCAACTCATAATCAGCAAAAACGACACAAATGTCAATTAAAAACATGTTATAATATTTCCCCATCATTTTGTGTATACCGTGGGAACAAAAAAAAAAAAAAAAAATATCAAACGTAAATCTCCCGTCTCGGAAGCTCGGCGCCTAGACGGAGGGGAGGGTTGAAATATTTTGTTGACTATCTCATTTATTATTTATCTATGTGCTGGAAGGATATTATATTTTTCAATTCCATCACATTAGAAATTATTCAAAGATTACAAAAAGTCCAAATAAGACATAGTTATGTTAATGTATAAGGGATTTAGGTAGATGAATTAGAGAGATAGATAGATAGAAAGAGTGTGTATATCTGTGTGTTTCTGTTGAATGCTTCAAGAGACAACTTAAGACTTTTCTCTTTGAGGGAAGCTATGATCTTGAGAGAGGTGTCATGACAGATGGCTATAGAGTTTAGGCTATTTTGCCACTGCTAGTGATTGTTAAATGTGTGTTGTATATAAGCCTTCTTTTGATGCATTGATTTTTGTTCTTTTTTCTTTCTCTTTTCGAGCGCTAGTGAATTCTTCGGAAAAATTGGCGCTTATGAGAAATAAGTAACATGCTTATTATTATTATTATTATTATATCGAGGGAAAAAACAAAACAAAAAATCTATCAAACGTAAATCTTCCGTCTCTGCTGGCACGGAGGGGAGAGTTGAAATATTTTGTTGACTATCTTATTTATTATTTATCTATGTGCTGGAAGGATATTATATTTTTCAATTCCATCATATTAGAAATGATTCAAAGATTACAAAAAGTCCAAATAAGACATAGTTATGTTAATGTATAAGGGATTTAGGTAGGTGCATTAGAGAGATAAATAGATAGAGCAACGGACTTTGCTCCAATTTTTTTCGACCAACGGACTTTGTCCGTTGCTGGGTCCATTGTCCGGCCTACATTTTTTGACCGTTATTGCCGATATCCGTTAAATCAGAGTCCGTTAAATGGAGGTTAGAGTGTATTTACATTCGTTCAACAATTGATTATTGATTATTATGGAATATGTATTATGGATAAATTATGATTATATGGATTACCGGGTATTGTTATGAATTACCGATATATTTCATCATTGTGATTATTCCTAAGTCACTGTCGACTGCTTTCATGTATAGTTTGGGACTACAGAAAATCAACGCAAGCTTGCAAGAGGCCCACAAGCAAGCAAGAGTCAGCTGACTGACTCGCTATGTGTTTTTGTTCTTGTCGATTATATGGACCATCCGCTAAGACAACAATACTTTCTCTAGTGCGGTTTTAAGTGGTTTTAAGCCATGAAATAATGCAAGGGAGCTATGTAGGCCAGCCGGGCAGTATGGGGCAAACTCGATATGAAACCCATGGAGTCCAGCCGGGCCAGATGGGTTAAGTCCATCAAATCAGAAATTAATCTAAAATTAATACTGTACAGATCAAACAACAATGATTTTTGTTCATTAATAAGGAATATATTATGTACTTAGAAAAAGTCCTGTAATCTGAATGGCAGGGGACCGATGACCTTTCGAATTACCGGTACCGGTACCGTTTATTTTTGGACTATTGGGGGGACCTCTGAAAATGTTATAAATTTGTACATAATACTTAATTATGTACATAAAATGGGCTTGCCCTTAAGCATGTTTGGCTGTGAACCATTTGTACACTACAATGGTTCCTTCATACACTGTTAACCTAAGACGTGCGCATGGGGGGTATGAGACACCACACTCCTGTGCGCACATATTTGAGCTGTTCCCATCACTAACATCGTTATTTTACCATAAATAGCATTAATACTTATCCATATGCGCCTATTATAGGTTGATTATAAAGGTATTAACCTGTTACAACAATAAAACAAGTGGAAACAGCGTTGGATGGTCAAAATCGGCGAACCAGGCCGGGAGTTACATAATGTATGACCTCCATCCCCTCCACTTTTCCCCACGTCTGGAGAGAGACTGTCGATCGATACTCTCTCTCTCTCTCTTGCACTCGCTTGGTAAGTGATGACAATGCCCTGCTTGCAACTCGCTAATGTTAGCACGAAAATAGACCACAGAATAAGGGAATAACAGGGAAAATAGGTGATAACTGAAGGAGGTGAGGAAAGTGGGGAAGGAGGGGAGGTGGAGGAGTGATATTTGGCATGGTCCAGGGGAAAAAAAAAAAAAAAATTTGGGTGTGTTTTAAATGGATTTTTTCCCCCCCAGACTCTTAACCCTTTGGCGCACGATGACTCGTTCAGAGTCATTAGGTATTTTTTTCCTAGGTGCACGATGACTCTTTAAGAGTCATTAAACTTAAAAATATTCGCCAAAAATTTAGTTTTCGTCTGACGCGCGTCATATTTGGCATAGATATTAAGTATTAAGTCTAGTTCAATGGGTACAATTGGCAACCTCCTCAGTTTAACGGTTTACTCACGGCTGGCTGGGAAGGGAGCAGAGTACAGCTCCGTATGTTTTTCGATGCTTTCACGTTTATTCGTGTATCTCAGTAACTATTTGGTTTATAGTAATTCTGAAGTTACCAGTGGAATCCTCATTAAATTCCGCTTCCATATATATATGCAAATACAAAAATTTGTGGGCAAAGGTTTGAGCTAGTGCGAGTTGGAGATAAGGTATATTTCATTTTTTTTTTACAATTCTTATTTCGGAGTGCCCCAATGTGGTTGTTTTGTATTTATTCTATGTTTTTATTTGCTTATCTTCAAGTTCAATCAATAACGAAGCCGATGGTACCTCATTAATCCAAATACAATTATTTTTTGGTGGATAAAAACGTCACAGAAACAAATTATCGCCGGGCACAAAACTGGCTCTGAGTGAGCTGAGATATATTTTGGGAGTGGGAAAAACTTTGATTGGAAACTATATGTGCGCCAAAGGGTTAAGAGTCTTCCCGCAGTCGCCCGGGGAAACTCTTAAGAGTCTTCCCGCAGCTCCTGGGTTAACCCATAACTAGCGGCGCGCAACATAAGTCGAGTATAATAAATCTGGACTATCTGGCGGCGCCCGACATAGGTCGTGTGGCAATTTCAGCACGTAATGTTGCTGAGAGAGAGAGACAAGTGGTGGCAGGAGAGTAGCGAGCGTATGACTGCTCCAGACCACCGCGGCGAACCTACTGACACGAATCCCACCTCCTCCCTCCCTCTCTCACTCGCTACATACGGAATTGTATGGGGAAAGTGCCGAATTACATGCTTTTTGCACTCGCGTTGCGCGGTTGTTGCAAGAAAACTAGCCATCATAAAAGGATCGTTATGGTGTCATTCGAAAGCTCTGTTTATGCCCTTTCAGGGATAGATACTTGTTTTACGTTCTGGGTCTTATTTAGGCATGAAAATGATCACGTAAACAGCCCTATTTTGGCTAAAAACACCCCGCTGGGCGGTACATATAAATAAACCGCTAGCCCGCTAATCTAGTGTTAATAATGACGCCTAAAAGATACAAATATTACAAAGACAGGATTAAATAATAAAAACAAAAAAATAACGAAAGGAAATAAGAAAACATCGTAACCATAGCATAACCATGGTGACCCTTTAGTAAACTGAAACGGACGCTGCTCCCTCACAAGCTGATCGATTGTAAATTTTGTAATATTATTGGCAGATATTATTAGTTATATAACTGTCTTGATGGTGTAATAGTTAGAGCGTGTAAGTTCTGTATGTGGTGTCCTGGGTTTGAATCCTAGGAGAATCACATGCTTTCATTAATTTCATTTGGGGTGTTATTGGTGTTCAGAATGATGTTAAAAATAATATATTGTCAATATGGATTCCTACCACATTTTACCTAAGGATTCATATTTTTTCACCAACCAATTTTACTTCTAAACTCAATAAATGATATCAACAAATACATGTGGCACTCCAAGGACTTGAACCTAGGATACTCACACCGAAATTCCGCGCATTTATGCATTACGCTATCAAGACAATACGTAGACGGAGGTCATTTTTAGTAACCAAATACAATAGCAATAGTCCATACCATAGTCCATAAATGGCACTGGTACATAATTAGGAAAACCCACCTTCTGTCTATGCGATGGGTGTAGTAGGTCACCAAAGGGGGAAGAGTCAGGCTGGTCGAAGGCGAGGAGAGCCAGTGTTCGCTCCAATTCATTAAGGATGGATGGGTCCCGCTGCCCTCGCTCTGCCAGATGGTCCTGAGCATACACCACAGCTTCCTCCACACGACCCTCACGGATCAGCTCTATCAGGACTTGTTGCTACGGGAAAGAGAAAACATTAACTACACATCACCACCACCAATACCACACTCTACTCCTGTGTTCAGTGCATCTATTAATCGCGAGGAGTATACCACCCCTCATTCTTTATTGTTATACATACTGTACATACTTAATTTTAAAGACCGAGTCCACACAAGGTTAGGTTTAGACTCCCCCCCCCCCCCCCCCCTAACTAATTCTGTATCCTATGGCAAACGGTTATTGCCCAATAGTTTATTTTTCCCGTTTATCCTCTTTACATCCATGTTTTCCCTGATCTTGGTCAAGCATTTTCAGGCCCCTATAATTTCCCCTATCCAATGCATCCCCCCTGCCCGTACATATGTTTACTACAGTATTACACTTTTGTGCCATTCATCAGGGATTGCTTCCTCTCTAATGATAGTTAATAAGCTGTGACCAAACTCACTCTTATATCACCTGAGGCTTTAATCATCTCAGCTACAATGCAAGCGCATCCTGCAACTTTTCCGCCCTTTATTTTATTTATTGCACTGCTTACAGCAGCTGGAGCTATCAAAGGGGGGGGGGGGGAGTATTGGCTTTTCGTTACTAGGCTGCTCTCTATTCCACTCAAATTCCACGTTGAGTAATCTTTCGTAGTGTACCTTCCAAACATCTCTAATTTCTTTATCGGCATAAACAATTGTCACATTATCATTCCTGACACACTGTTCTCCTACAACATCTCTACTGTCTTCCTTAACTCGCCTAGCTAAATTGAAGATCCCATTGGCATTTTCTGAACACAACCAATCTGTGTGCCACTCTGAAAGAATTATTTTGTCGTAATCAACTTGATGATGATGTTAATAGGAGTTAGTCATGTTTTGTGGAATGCATTATGCAAGTCATTGAGAAGCATCTTCCCTTGATAACTCTCCGAATCCCAGCAAAAAACAAAAAAAACATAAACCTTGGGTATCAAAAGAACTAACTATGCTTATCAAAACTAGACATGACCTGTATAAGAAATTCACAAAGAAACCTATAACCTATGGAGAACATTATAGACAATACAGGAACATGGTTAACAATAAACTAAATAATGCAAAACACAACTACCGGTACTACAAAGCCAAATTGGAATCAGCCTGGTAACAGTAAAGCGGTATGGGGAGTTATTAAGGAGTTGATGCAGAAATCACACAATAAAACAACTAACATTGATAAATTGATTATTGCAGATCAGCTGGAATCTGACCCTTATAAAATATGCAATTACATTAACACTTATTTTTCTACAGTCGGTAAAAAATGTAAACGCAGTTTACCTGCTTGTAATATTTCACCCATGCAATATCTCAATGGTAATTACCCTAACTTCCATTTATCCCCAACTAAACCAGAGGAGGTAGCTGATATAGTTAAAAATTTGAAGGAATCTAGTCCTGGGCATGAAAAGATACATATTATGTTTATCTATCTATCTATCTATTGCCTGACGCCGTGATCCCCGAAGGGGTGGCCACGAACGAACCGCCCCCATGCACCTCTGTCCCCAGTCAGTCGACGCCCCTCCCCCCAACCAGCACCGCCTTCGTTCATGTAGTTCCTCACTCCATCCTTCCACCTCATATTCGGTCTACCTCTCCCCCTCTGTCCCTCCACCTCGCTCTCGTACACCCTCTTAGTCATTCTCTCGCTTTCCATACGTTCCATATGGCCGAACCATCTCAAGTTGTTCCTTTTCACACTTTCCAGCACATCTACCTCCACACCACACCTCCTTCTTACTTCCTCATTAGTCTGTCTATCCCTCCATGTAACTCCGCACGCACTCCTTAAGTAATTCATTTCCACTGCTCTCACTCTTGGTCTGAGTCTCTCAACCAACGTCCATGCTTCGCTTCCGTAAGTCAGTGTCGGGATTACCACACTGTCATGCAAGGACTTCTTCACTTCCATACTGACCACCCTATTTCTTGTTACTGCTTTTAGCGTTCCTACAACCCTCTTCCCCTGTTGTACCCTCTCCCGCACCTCTTCATCCATAGTCCCATCTTTACTCAACACACTGCCCAGATACTTAAAAGAGTTGACGATCTCCATAGCCTGACCGTTCAGCTTCACCTCACACTCTGTGACTTCACCCCTTTCGAAGACCATAACCTTGCTCTTCCCCGTATTTACCTTCAAATTCCGTTTTTCGCACACTGTTCCAAACTCATTTACCAGACCCTGCAACTCCCATTCATTATCACTCATCAGAACTGTATCATCCGCAAACAGCAGTATAGGTAGCTTCCACTCAATTCCCTCCCTTTTCAGCGATACACCAACATCCACTGCTCTTGATAGTATTTCTTTCATAACTCCATCCATATATACAGTAAACAACCACGGGGACATCACACACCCCTGTTTCAAACCAACATTCAGGTCAAAGAACTCGCTCTGCTCACTCTCCACACGTACTGCCGCCTTTGCACCCTCATACATGCTCTTCACTGCTTTCAGCAACTTGCCCTCTACTCCGTATATTCTAAGTACTTTCCACAAACCTACTCTATCCACTCTGTCATAGGCCTTCTCCAAGTCCATAAAGGCAACATACACCTTTTGTTTCTTCTCCAGATACTTCTCCACAACACAATTCAGGGTAAAAATCTGATCTACACATCCTCTTCCCTTCCTAAAACCTCCCTGCTCGTCGCCTATCCATTTCTCCGTTCTCACTCTCACTCTCTCAATCACTACCCTACTGTATACCTTCCCTACTACGCTTAGAAGACATATTCCTCGGTGGTTACCACACACTCCTCTTTCCCCTTTGCCCTTATATAGGGGGACTATTATGCCAGTCTTCCAGTCATCGGGTGCACTCCCCTTCTCCCATGCTAGTTTGCACATTTTCCATACCCATTCTATCACTATCTCACCACCATACCTCAACATTTCCCCACACACTCCATCTGTTCCTGGTGCTTTCCCCAACTTCACTCTTTTCATGGCTTCCCACACTTCTGACCTCCTGATCCCCACCTCCTCCTCCACTACTTCTCTTCTTCTCCCTCCCATACCATATCCAGCTATGTTTGCTGGCTCTTCATTCCTTTCATTTAGCAACTCACTGAAGTACTCCCTCCATCTTTCGACTCTCTCTTGCTTCTCGGCTAGCATTATCCCATTCTTATCTTTCACACCCTTACTGTTTCCCTTGCTACCTTCCCTAACTTTCTTGACTTCTTTCCAGAACAGTTTCTTACTCTCCCTCCATTTTACACTCAGATTCCTTCCAAATTCCTCATCTACTCTTCTCTTACTTTCCTTCACTACTCTCTTCACCACCCTCTTACTCTCCACGTACCTCGCTCGTTTCTGTCTCTCGGAATCTTCATTCCCTCTACTACCCAACCACTCTCTATATGCTTTCTTCTTTTCTTCCACAGCTATTCTTACCTCTTCTGTCCACCATGCTGTACCTTTCACTCCCCTCCCTCTTCTCCTCACTCCACACACCTCCTCACATGCTGCACAGATCTCATCCTTAAACACCTTGCTCATCTCCTCCACTTCCTCCATAACTTCCAGGTCGAACCCACCTAGTCGTCTTTCCACTGCTCTCCTGTACTCCTCCCTGACTTCCTCCTCCTGCAACCTCTCCACCCTCCTCACCATTCCACCCTCCTCTCGCCTCCCTCCCGCTCTCCTCACCCACTTCTTTTGTATCCTAACCTTAGCTACCACTACATAATGATCAGACAGACCCCCTCCAATACCCCTATACACCCTAGCATCCATCACAGATTTCTTCATTCGTTCATCCACACATACATAATCAATCAATGACTTTCGTTCCACCACTGTCTTATCCTTCATCGTCAACATCCGTTTCCATGTGTACCTGTGGATCATTCTGTGTCGGAAGAAGGTGTTGGCTATCCACAGCCTCCTCCCCACACATACGTCCACAAGTGCACTACCATTCCCATTCACCTCTGATGGTACCCCCCACCCTCCCACCACTCCCTCAACTTTCATATCACCCACCTTACCATTCATATCCCCAATCAGAAATATTCTTTCGTTCTTGTCAAACTTCTCCAGGCACGCCTCCACATTCATCCAGAACTCCTCTTTCTTTCTTTCAAGTATATCCTCTGTCGGGGCATACACGCATACAATCACCCACGTTTGTATTCCTACTTTCATTCTCACCCACACAATCCTTGAACCCACAGACCCATACTCTCTTACACATTCCTTCCATTTGCTACTTACAAACAAACATGCACCTTCTCTCGCTGTTCCTTCACTCACTCCAGCACACACACCCATTCCACACTCCCACTCTCTCACATCTGAACCTTTCCATTTGGTCTCTGTCATTCCACATACATCCAGCCTGGCATTCACTAACACTTCCAGAACCTCTCTCTCTTTTGTGCCATCATTCATGCCACTAACATTCCACGTAGCCATTCTCAGAATGTCCGAAGGCATGTCCTTAGTCGGTCGTGGTTCGTCAACGTTGGTTCCGTCCGCATCCGAGGCTGTTCGTTCGTTTTTTTTTGCTTAGATATTTTTTCCGGGTGGGGGTCGCAAGCCCACCGACCCAACCTCTTTAGTCGCCTCTTACGACACGCAGAAGGCACGTGGGGCATATTCTATTCCCTAACCCCCAGGGGGGGATTATGTTTATAAAGCAAGCAATTCCTGTTTAGGCCCGCGCAATATCAGATTTGATAAATTCTTCTTTTCGTAGTGGAACATTTCCAAATAACTTGAAAATAGCTAAAATCATACCAATACTGTCAATGATAAGTAAAATCATAGAGAAAGCAATGTATGATCGACTGCTGATGTTTCTAGAGGCAAACAATGTACAGTATTGACCGAATGCCAATTTGGCTTTAGAAAAAATGATCCCCCACAAATTGCAATTATAAAATTATTAAATAATATTATGCTAAATCTTGACCGAAGGGTGTTTTTCTGGATCTGAGGAAGGCATTTGACACTATCAATAATGACATCTTGATCTGTAAATTGGAACATTATGAAATAAGTGGTAGAGAATTGTCCTGGTTTTTTAGCTACAGTATTTATCTGAGAGACAACAATTCACTGATATTAACGGAGTCAGATCCCGTAATGAACTTGTATCCACTGGTGTACCACAGGGATCAACTTTGGGGACATTACCGGTACTCTTTCTTATTTATATTAATGACTTTGTTAATGCATCCAGTGTCTTGAAGTTTATTTTGTTTCCAGACGACACCAATGTTTTTCACTCCGATTCAGATTTAGTAACTCTAGAACGTACTATGAAGATTGAACTAAATAATATTTCTACTTGGCTCTTAGCAAATACATTATCCCTTAATACACTTAAAACTCATTATATAATATTTGCAGGAAATAAGCACTATAACCTAAACATTAATATCAGCATAGAAAATAATGTACTCCACAAAATTCCTCAGTTTATATTGATGAAAAGTTATCATGGGAAGAGCACATTCATAGCATTGGCGGTAAGTTAGCGAGATCAATTGGTATTATTTAGAAGATAAAAAATAACTTAACTAAAGATGTATTGAAAACTATATAGGCTATTATAATCTAATTTACCCCAATTTACAATAGTGTAACATTGCCTGGGGCTCAGCAGTAAAATCCTATATTCAGCAGCTTCTACTTCATTTTTTTTTTTCGAATAATATCAGGAATAAGCTACAGAGAACATAACGATCCCCTCTTTAACCCTTGTCTAGCGGGGTGTTTTGGGCTCATTTGGGCATATTTAGGCCCTCCTGCATGATAAATCAAGCATCTACATGAAAACAAAATTATTTAGCAAAAAAAAATAGGCACTAAAAGCATCAAAATGAGACCAGAACAAGCTACGTAGCACTTGTGGTTCTCTTGCAGTGATGCCACGAACATGGGAGTTTAGCATATATCGGTATATTTTTCCCAGCTATGCTCACTACTGGCTACACTGCCGGCCTCTCGAGAACACAGGGAACATGAGATAATGGGCGGCGGTAAGCCCTGGGAGTCGGCTGTCTGGCCCGCTATGCTCCCGGCCATTTGCACTCGATTATAACCCTTTAAAAGCCTTAATAATGCTCCTAACTTGCTGCAAATTGGTGCACGACTTAAGTCGAGCACCGCCAATAAGGGGTTAAACATCTAGGGATACTAAAGATACAAGACATATATAGACGAGTCAGTTAAATTTGTGTACTGTACAATCAATTACGCCTTCCCACCGCCATTAACTTTCAGAATATATCCAATATTCATCCCCACAATTTACGAAATAGTACAGTAACTTATTAACTTCTTCAGCGCGGGCTGTTATATAAAAAATACGGTCATCACTGCGGCACTTGTCATATGACAATTGCCAAATTTCTGGGGCTGGGAGGCAGGTGAGCGAGTCTAAGCAGCGCGGGACCGTCCCATCCACCGCCCACCGTGCTTAGGCCATCACTAGTGCAGTGGGAGACATCTCCAACTCCCTTACAGACTTGGGAATAGCGGAAACCGCTCAAACTCGCTATTTTTTACCGATTTAGCGTCATGTGTGCAATATCGTTGCTACGGCAACCAGTGGTCATACAGACATGATTCAGGTGTCATTGGAAAGGTCTATTCCTCTGCTTTCAAGGATATATCATTGAAATACATTCTAGCTCTTGTTTATATATGAAAATGTGCAGGGAATGAAGGTTACTTTTAGTCCAAAAACCCTGTATGGTGCAGTGCAGACCAAGTAATTGTCATATGACAAGTGCCTCAACAAAAGTGTTAAGACCCCCTAAACCACGGACTGAAAAATCTAACTAAAAGATTTGTTGCTTACTCTGGTTGTTTAATGTGGAATACGTTGCCTGATGAATTAAAAACTATCACCAACCATGAAACCTTTCAGATCAAAAGGAAAAAATATATTTTAAATAGAGATTGATGCAATATACAGTATACAGTTGGTCCTTCGGTAACGCGGCCAATGTGTTCTGGTTACCTCCCGTGTTAGCAAAATCGGCGTTACCGAACCCATATGTTTACATGTTAAAGGTACCTTGGTGTTCTGGGGATTTCCACAACGTCCACCTTTTCTCCATAGAAGCCTACCGTATGTTATAATAATTAAATCAATTATAAAGGATTTTTGACATGTGCAATGAGTTGATTTGCCCATTGCAACAATTCTTACCTCTGAATAAACATTTCGTTTTAGTTAGGAAGCTAGGCTAAGGAGAGAGAGTCACACCAGTAGCAGACATTTTTCGATCGAAGCTCTGAAATCCCTCCATCATATTTCTCATCTCACACAATAACTACACAATCTAGGGTGTTCTAGTCTTCACCCAATGCACAACAACGATCATATCTACCTCTGGTAGGCATAAACACTTGGTTTGGCCATATATTTGAAGAGATATGAGCTACGAAAGTCGGGAGTAAAGGTTCGGCGCCCAGCTGGACCCCGCGCCAGTATAAGTATTGACCGTGTTAGCAACATTTTGGATATTTGGGGTGTACCGCGTGCCACCAAAACCGCGTTTCCAAAACACGCGTTACCGGAGGACCAACTGTATATCAGTACTGTTATGTTGATTCAATTTTAAAATAATTACTCTTAACATAAAAATATTTAATGAGCTAAACAGATAGTCTTTTAATAACTAGATATCAGACTATGTACGGAGCTATTAAGTATGTATTGTGCAGTGTTTTCCCGTAGTATATAATGTATACCGGTAACTATTTATTGAGCTCATAAATTATTTGTTTTTTTCCATGAGCTCAGCCTTTATATTATCTATATCTATATCTATATGCTCAGGCCCAATCCCCATTTTGGGGGTAGCCAACTCAAGACAGAGCAAGAACAGGGAAAACACAAAAACAACATAAAACAACAAATAAACACAGATAAAAAGCACAAACTCACACACATCCAGGTCACCCAGGAGAAGACCCAGAGACCAGGGTCACCAAGGTCGCTCCAGCACTCCCCCGGCCCCCGACCACCCGGAGAGTTTCCGATCTCGGCAGGCAGACATGCAGCGGAGCCAAAGCCACAAGCCCTCCCACCACACTTCCAGACGCACCCTTCATATTAATCGTCTCCCCGGGCCAGGCGCCTGGTGGACTATTATCTAGTCCAACTTGCGCCCGACCCCTTACTCCAAATGACCACGTGTTCACTCAACTATTCACAAACATTCTCCATTCACTCCTGTCCACCACCACTTCCCCTGCCTGATCTATAGTCATTCCTCTATCATCCAAAGCCTTTCTTACACAGTCTCTCCATCTCAATGGGGGTCTTCCTGCCCTTCTATCTCCCTTGTACCTGACTCACATATTCTCTTTGTAAGCCTTTCATCTCCCATTCGTTCAACATGACCATACCAGCTCAGCACCCTTCTGTCCACTCTGGCTGACAAATGTTCCTGCTGCCCCACTCTCCTACGTATCTCTTCATTCCTCAATCTGTCTCTACGAGTAACTCCACACATACTCCTCAAGCAGCTCATCTCCATCACATCCAGCCCTCTTTTCTCCTTTTTCTTCAAAGCCCATGTCTCAGCCCCATACATCACTGTTGGCACAACAATTCCTTGATACAGTGCACTTTTTACTTTCACTCCGAGATTTCTCGTCTTCCACATACAGTACTTCCCATTGCTCCGAAAACCTTCCTTCCTTCACACACTCTCTGTTTTACCTCCACTCCTGCTTATCGTTCCTCCTAGATATTTAAAATTATATTATAGAGCTAGGTTACTATACAGACTCTTAGTAGACAGAGGTTTTGTTGCCGGTAAATTGTTACATAAATTTAATCTTTTTAAGGTCAATTATTGTGACTACTTTAAAATTTGATATCATTAATTTTAATCAAGCATTATTAACTTGAAGTTTCTATTATAACCTCTGCTTACTTTTTGTCTGTATGTAATAATGTTTATCTTTTTCTATTGTTATTATTATTTTTTATAATTAATTGTTCTTGTTAAAAGAGTACTCTTTTGTTTAAATCTATTGCGCCTTCTTCATATTTTCAAATATTTGTATTTATAATATTGGATCTATTCATTGTCGATAGTATCAATTGCTTGCTTTTGCGATTTCCTTAGTTTATTTGTACAATAAATGTAGGTTATTAGTTGGGTAGTAATTGTTAGGGGTCACTTGAAGCATGCTATGCTTACAGGTACCTACCCGATACCACTATCGTTAGTGATAGCAATTTTTGTTTTGTTTTTACTATTGGTAATGTCTTGTCAAGTTGCAAATTTGATTTTAATAGAAAATTTTGACACTAATTGTAGTTTCTTTATTCATGCAGAGTTTAGTAAAATTTACCAGAACGTCCCCGACTTCCCAAATTGACTAATTCCTTGAACGTGACGATAGTGCGTTGTTATGTATGCAATTAGTTTGCTTGGGATACAGATTAACTTGCTCATGTAGTAATGTACACCCTATGTGGTGGATTGTGTTCTTTTATTTATAAATTATTATTTTACTTAACCCTCCAGCCCCGGCTACGCATTACATAAATATTCCCCGAAACCCGGGTGTTTTGGCCGAAAAACGTCTAGGCTAGGCTACCGTATATTTTTTATTCCGACTACTTCCCGCATTCCCACGCGTAGCTGTGTTATTTACCTGTAGAATGGCGTTAAGTAGAGCTCTCTAAGTCAACTGGTTGAGTTGTGATGATGATTTCATTGGAGATAACTTTATGGCAAAAACAGACACTTTACACTACTTTTCGATACTTAACAACAACATACAGGCGGGTGCCCAACCCCGAAAAGGGTTGAAATAGGGGAGCTATCCCCCCGCCAAAGGCGGCTTTCTAGGGCCTTTCCTAGCTGATGCTGAGAGGATTGGGTTCTAGTCATGTGGTGATGGGCTGGTCTATTAGAGTGAGAACTGAGCAATCTCTGCCATACCCATAGCTTACTCTGACTGTTCCTTTTACTTATATATTTTCTAGATCTCAAGTGACGGCGTCTCTAACGTGGATTGACCTCCCAATCTACCAAGATTGGAAGCCAAAGCGTCACATTTTTCCCTTGCCCCTCAACTTTCTCTTCATAATTGCTGAGGGACACAGGGCCCTGGGTGGGGCTTTGGATTCCCGGGCATTTCCGCATCCTCCTCAGCTCCCCGCCATGGAGTGGCTTCGGTCACCCAGGCTTTATTGTGGTCGGCGGGGAGGGTTCTGTGGGGGCGCTCGGTTATGGCCTTGGCCTTGCTCAGGGCCTTGGGGCTGTTCGGCCAGGCAGCTTGGGGAACAACAACAACAACAACATACAGGCACACACGAACAAGCGACGCTCTCCTTCTTGTGGCCGGAGATGCGGGGCGTCGGTCCAGCCGGCTGTTGTTTACATGCGTCGGACCGACGCCTCGCACACCAAGCTCACAGGCTTTGAGCTCATGGGTGTTTAAGAGCCCTTCCGGGTAGCTCGTGTATGCTTTTTTATGGGCGTTCAAGAGCCCTTCCGGGAACAGAGGGTTAAGCGTCGTTTCCACATAGCGATTTTGATTAGTTGTTTTGTCTTTTTACTGTGTTCGTATACGTTTTGGTTTGTTTATTTTGAAAGATTTACATTATAATATGGACATAAATTAATATTATACTTTGTAATTTGGTTATAGGCAAAATAAAGAATTTGAATTTGACTCGCTTGGTCTATGACCGGGTCCTGTAGTCCATCCTCCTATAACGCGACTATATGGGCGGCAGAGCCTGTCGTGCACTAGAAATTTGCGTTACCGATCAGTCCTAGGAAAGACCTAGAATTGATTAGTTCCTAGAATATATCAAAATATGAATAAATAATAGATAATTTAGTGAGAATGTTTTTTAATCTACAATATCATGGCCACAATTAACAGAATAAAACTCGGGACCCCCCCCCCTCATGTTAAAGGAGGATCGTGTTGTTGTTGTTGTTATTCCCCAAGATGCCTGGCCGAACAGCCCCAAGGCCATAACCGAGCGCCCCAACAGAACCCTCCCTGCCGACCACAATAAAGCCTGGGTGACCGAAGCCACTCCATGGCGGGGAGCTGAGGAGGGTGAGGAAATGCCCGGGAAACCAAAGACCCACCCAGGGCCCTGTACCCCTCAGCAATTATGAAGAGAAAGTTGAGGGGCAAAGGAAAAATGTGACGCTTTGGGAGGTCAATCCACGGAAGAGACGCCGTCACTTGAGATCTAGAAAATATATAAGTAAAAGGAACAGTCAGACTAAGCTATGGGAATGGCAGAGATCGCTCAGTTCTCACTCTGATAGACCAGCCGATCACCACATGACTAGAACCCAATCCTCTCAGCATCAGCTAGGAAAGGCCCTAGAAAGCCGCCTTTGGCGGGGGGATAGCTCCCCTATTTCAACCCCTTTCGGGATTGGGCACCCGCCCTGCAGGACCGTGTTCTAGGAATTTGTGTTATAGGATAGACTGTATGATTTTCTTTGCCTTGTATATCTTTTTTTTTTTTTTTTTTTTTTTTTTTGCAGTTCGCTTAGCTGCCAGATATTCCTCCTTGCTGCCTCCTTTCTTCCATGCTTTGAAACATCTTTTCTCCTTTATTGCATTTTCCACCTCGTCATTCTACCACCAGTAAGTCTTAAGCCTGGGGGAGCCTTTAGTTTTGCCACAGACATTGTCAGTGGCGGCAAGATGGCTACGTTCAAGGAAGTTCCACTGGCTATTCACGTAATTCGGCATAGCGCCCCTATTCCTATCCATTTCCTCCAGTTCGCTGCGAAACCTATCCTTGTACAGTATTCTGATTTATTCAGCAGCCATACTTTCCTTTTGGGTATGTTGTTGTTATTCCCAAAGCTGCATGGCCGAACAGCCCCAAGGCCCCGAGCAAGGCCAAGGCCATAACCGAGCGGCCACTCCATGGCGGGGAGCTGAGGAGGGTGCAGAAACGCCCGGGAAACCAAAGCCCCACCCAGGGCCCTGTGCCCCTCAGCAATTATGAAGAGAAAGTTGAGGGGCAAAGGAAAAATGTGACGCTTTGGCTTCCAATCTTGGTAGATTGGGAGGTCAATCCACGGAAGAGACGCCGTCACTTGAGATCTAGAAAATATATAAGTAAAGGGAACAGTCAGAGTAAGCTATGGGTATGGCAGAGTTCGCTCAGTTCTTATTCTGATAGACCAGCCCATCACCATGATACCTTTTGGGTATGTATACAGTACTGGTACTTTCTTTCGCATAGGATCTCGCCTTAAGCTCAAGTCACAGACTAGGAGCTTATGTTGGGAGGTACAGTGCATTCCCGATATTCGCGACTAGGTCGTACCAGCCCCCTTCCGTGAATACGTGGTTTCGCGGATACGTGGGCAGTGTTTAACATAGGTTTCAATGGGAAATAGGCTTAGGTCGTACCAGACTCGGCCATCTTGGACCCTCAAACCATTATTTTGACCTACTTTATGACATTAATATGGACCAAATGATTAACCCTCCAGCCCCGGCTATGTATTATATATATATTCCTCGAAACCCGGGTGTTTTGGCCGAAAAACGTCTAGGCTAGGCTACCGTATATTCGTTAATCAGACTGCTTCCCGCATTCCCCAAGCGTAGCTGTGTTATTTACCTGTAGAATGGCATTAAGTAGAGCTCTCTAATTCAACTGGTTGAGCTGTGATGATGATTTCATTGGAGATAACTTTATGGCCAAAACAGCCACTTTACACCACTTTTCGATACTTAACAACAACATACAGGCACATCAACAATGCTGTACACATACTCAATAAAACTATCCAAAACGCTGACAAGAAACACATTCCAAGAGGTAACAGAAAAAGACATAACCCCAACTTCACACCAGAAATTCAAAAACCTCATCAGACAACGCGACATACTGAAACACTCCCCAGCACCCCACACACAAGACATCACACAACAAATTCAAGCACTCAACACCCAAACTAACAACAAAATACAAGAACAACAAAAACTAAATTGGAATAACTTCCTACAAACACTTGATCACAAAACAAACCCCAAAAAACTCTACAAAACACTAAACAGCATCACACTTTCCAACAGCAACACAACACAATCACATGCTGCAATCACAACAACAGACTCTACTCCTTCATGTAAACAACAAGCAAACACTCTCATCAATCACTTTTCACATGTCAGCCACCTAAAACCTCACAAAGACGACCGACGTGTCATCCGACGTAAGAGACAATTCCCCACAGACCCTGACTATACACCCTTCACCAATCACCAGACAAAGCATATCATCAACAATCTCAAGCACTCACCCGCCTGTGGCCTAGACAACATAAGCAACATACACCTCAGACACCTGGGACCACAAGGCATACAAGCACTCACTAACATATCAAACTACAGCTATTCACACAACACAATACCAGACATTTGGAAGCATGGTATCATCATCACATTCCCCAAACCCAACAAAGACCCCACGCTACCCTCCTCGCACCGCCCCATCACACTCCTTTGCTCCCCCTCCAAAGTCATGGAACGCCTAGTATTACAACTAATTACACCTGACCTACCCCTAGCTCCAACACAACATGGCTTTAGGCCACTGCACTCCACAAACACTCTTCTCACAGACCTTACACAAAGAGCTTTCGACGGCATCAATTCAGCTAGACCACCACACAGATCACTATTAGCCACACTCGACATTAGTAAAGCCTTCGATGCCATCCCCCGCCATAACCTAACAAACAAAATCTACAACACAAACATGCACAACACAAAACGGTGGCTGGCCAACTTCCTAGCAGGCAGATGTGCACACGTATCTTTTGCCGGTCAGTCATCTAAAATCAGAAACTTTCCAAACGGAGTCCCACAAGGATCCGTCCTATCGCCCGCACTCTTCAATCTGTACATGCACGATATAACTACACCCAATACGCCCCAAATAAACTTAGCCTCCTATGCAGATGACATAACACTCACATGCACACACCATGACCCAAAAAGAGCAACAGATCTCCTTCAACCCTATCTCAACACACTACATGGCTGGTGCACTACAAACAGACTTAATATAGCCCCAGCCAAATCCACCGCAACCCTGCTCACAAGTTGGACAGGAGAACACGAATACATCCCTCAACTCACCATAAACAACACACCCCTAACACACACACACCCAAAATCCTAGGAGTAACATATGATACTCATATGACATTCAAACAGCACACCACAAACATTAAAAAGAAACTGACACCCAGACTTAACGCCCTCAGGTCACTTGCTCACACAAAATTTGGACACAACAAAGAAACTACCACCACAGTATATAAACAATACATAAGATCAGTGATGGAATACGCAAGCCCAGCCTGGGCTTCTAACTTAGCTGAAACACATCATAAGACCTTACAGACTATTCAAAACAAAGCCCTGAAGATCATTACAGGCTGCACAGCTACTGTACCCACAGATCACCTACATCAAGAAACCAAAATCCTCAAAGTCAAAGACCATCTGGACATGAGAGGCACTCAATTCCTGGCAGCAGCCTCCACGAACCAAGACCACCCACTAAACTACATGGCAACACACCCACAGACACCAAGAAATATCAAAACAACACCCAGCACATGGTATCACACACAATTATTGTCCTCTCTCCCTCCCTGCCCACCCCGAACCAACTTCCAGAAGCACATCCATACTCATATCTCTCACCGATCCATCCACTCACTCACAGACAACACACAGCTGCAAGCACGACCTCCCGAAATCCATCCTTCTGAATCCTCCCTTCCTCGCGAGGACAGAGTCCATCTGGCCAGGCTGAGATGCGGACACCATCCAGCTCTCCTGAGCTATCAGAAGAGACTGGATGACTCCGTTGTAACAACATACAGGCACACACGAACAAGCGACGCTCTCCTTCTTGTGGCCGGAGATGCGGGGCGTCGGTCCAGCCGGCTGTTGTTTACATGCGTCGGACCGACGCCTCGCACACGAAGCTCACAGGCTTTCAACCACTGGGCGTTCAAGAGGCCTTCCGGATACCTGTTATATGCTTTTTTATGGGCGTTCAAGAGCCCTTCCGTGGTGAGAGGGTTAAACAGATACGGTGACGGACCTGGACGAATGCGGAACAAAGTGTGGTACCAGTACCGTCAGTAACAGTACCACACTTTGATCCACATTCGTCCAGTCACCCATAAATTACCCATTTCCCCCCTAACTATATCCAATAAATACATATGATTTGAGGAGAATACTTATAAATACATATTATGAGGAGATAACTTACCACACAAACTTTATTTGAAATCAGTCATTAGGCCTAGCCTAGCCTTACGCATCTGCATAATTTGCCCGCTTTCGTCCGACAGCGTCGGTACGCTTGCTCTCTGTTTTGATGGTCCCGGGCATTTATTTCCATCATGATTACCACCAGGCCCACTGTCCCTATCACTGAATGCTCTAAAGGCCCTAATAAATGCGGGAGATAAGAGGTTCGTGCAGAAAAAAGCTTGTAAACAGGTGGTTTTCAACTTTTATAACACTGGGCTGTGAGCTGCTGCCTCAGCTGGGATGCTGTGTTGACGTCACGCAAGAATGCAAGATGGCCGACCAAAACAAGAATCGGGATGCGCACCGACCCGCCCGATTCAAATCCGTGAATAGCTGGTATTTTGCTGTTTTTTTGCGCGGATGACGAGTAATGGGATATTTAGGGGTGTCCGCGAATAGCAAGGATCGCAGATAACTGGAGTGCAATGTACATTCTTCGCTCTGGATGACCTTTACATCCCGAACAAACTTCCAGTCTTTCCTGTTCACTAAATAAATAAATGCTAAAACTCATATGGTGATGGGCTGGTCTATCAGAGTGAGAACTGAGCGATCTCTGCCATACCCATAGCTTACTCCGATTGTTCCTTTTACTTATGTCTTTCCTAGATCTCAAGTGACGGCGTCTTTTCCGTGGATTGACCTCCCAATCTACCAAGATTGGAAGCCAAAGAGTCACATTTTTCCTTTGCCCCTCAACTTTCTCTTCATAATTGCTGAGGGGCACAAGGCCCTGGGTGGGGCTTTGGTTTCCCGGGCGTTTCCGCACCCTCCTCCGCTCCCCGCCATGGAGTGGCTTCGGTCACCCAGGCTTTATTGTGGTAGGCAGGGAGGGTTCTGTGGGGGCGCTCGGTTATGGCCTTGGCCTTGCTCGGGGCCTTGGGGCTGTTCGGCCAGGCAGCTTGGGGAACAACAACATGCTAAAACTCTTGGCTGTCACACAGTAAAAATTTACCGTTTTTCTTGACTGCCAAAGGTCCTTTTTAAGCTGAAGTTAGTCACAATAAAGTATAAAAGAAACCATCATACTGAAGACATGCAGTAATTAATAAAAACCTACTTGTAGATGGAAATAGAGCTGGGAGTTATCATCCAGTATTTCAGGATGTAGCGCTGTTACCATCCTCATTGCCTCTTGAAACTGTCCGTTCTGGATGGCAGAGCGGATACGGATGCGTTCATCCAGTTGGTCCAGATCCATGGGGGGCTTTACATTAGCTTCCACAGAGAACTTCTCTGCTGCTTCCTTGAAGCCCTCTGAGGAAATTCAATTGTTGTTAGCATTAAAAATTGTCAGGGAGCTGATAAACTGTTTTAACAAACTGGGCGGGTGCCCAACCCCGAAAGGAGGGGGTTATATACGATGTTTAACAGATATTCTTTTTGGATCTGTTCTCGTTAGGCATTGAACTCACTCTTAGAAAATATTGAGCAGGAAAAATAACCAATGCTGCCAAATCAATAACTCAAAAATTAACTAGGCCTAGTGAAAATATATACTGTAGGTATGTATACTCTATCACTGCATATACATTTTTATGAATTTGAGCATTTTTATAGGTATAACGTATGTGTTGGAGTTTCTTTCGGCAGATAATTTTTTTGGACAAGATATATGCCTCTCCTAATTTATATATATTATATATCCAGAATTATCCTAAATACATAAATCGTTTTTTTTTTTTTAAAGAGACAATGAACGGAGGAAGGAAAAACACAGGTAAAACAAAAAGGTCCATGTGCCTAAAGGCATCCTCCATTCATAAAATGTTTGTAACAACTGGATTTAAACATTTGCAGATTGTAAGTTTGTGGAAAGCAATTCGAGGGAAGTGAATTCCAAAGAGTAGTAGCTCTGGGGATAAATGAATTCTGATAAGCAGAAGTTCTGCATTGTGGAGGAGAAAGTGTAAATTCATGGGCGCTCTCAGCTGCCCTAGTTCTACGCGGAAAGATGTGGAGAGGCGGCACAATTGAAGCAAGTTCCTCGGAACAATTGCTGTGAAAATATCTGTAGAATAATGCAAGGGATGCAACGTTTCTTCGTATGGATAATGTAGGGAGGTCCTGTGTGATTGCAGGGTTATTGATTAATCTAATAGCTTTATTTTGAATTTTGTCCAACTGCCTCAATGCAACCACTCCACTTCCACCCCACAGAGGTGAACAGTAATCCATCTGAGAACGCACATGACTTTTATATATCACGGCCAACTGCTCGTCAGTGAAGAATTCTCGAACTCTGTACAGGAGTCCCAGTTTTTTAGAGGCATTCTTAGCAATGCTTCTAACATAATGTGTCCAGCTCAAGTTAGTAGTTAATGTTACACCGAGAATGTCAATACTAGGGGAAGTGGGAATATTTACATCATTAAAAAATATATGGGAGTCAGTGAGATTCTGTCGGTTAGAAAATTGAATGTATTTGGTTTTCTGTGCATTAAAGGAAACTAGATTCTTTTGTCCCCATCCATTAATTCTAGAAAGGTCCTGGTTCAGAGAAATTGCAGTGTTTATTTTTGAATTTATAAGATCGGGTTGGGTGAAAGAATTGGTAAATGTGAAGGAACTGTGGAGTGTTGAGTCATCTGCGTAGGAATGTATTGGATTATGAGTGGTAGATATGAGATCATTGATATGAATGAGGAACAGAATTGGGGCCAAAACTGATCCCTGGGGAACACCAGCATTTATTGAGTGAAATTGAGAATAAAGGCCATCTACCATTACACGTATTTTTCTGTTATGAAGATAAGAAGAAATTAGTGGAACTAATGATGCAAGGCCGTAGTGTGACATCTTCGACAATAAGGATTGATGCCAGACTCTATCAAATGCCTTTGATATATCCAGTGCTATTGTATGTGTTTCACCATGTTGGTCTGTAGCTTGGTTGATTTGATGCGTAAGAAGGCAAAGCATGTCTGCAGTTGATCGACATCGTCTAAAACCATATTGCCTATCACTGATTAATTTATTATTCTCAAGATGCTTAAATTATGTGATTATTTAATATAATTTCAAAGACTTTACCAAGAGTGGAAGTTATAGCTATTGGTCTGTAGTTTGATGGATCTGAAGAGGCACCTTTTTTAGGAACTGGATGGATGTTTGCTTCTTTCCAGGGTACTGGGAAGCATGAGGTATGAGTACACAGACGGAAAAATTTGCCAATACAGGAGCGAGCACCAAGGAGCAATTCTTAAGTACTATTGGAGGAATTTCATCTGGACCAGGAGCCTTATCTACTGAGAGATTCTGCAAAATAGTTTTGACATGTCTGGTGTGGATCTTCAGTGAGGGAATTTCAGGCGAATTAAAATTAAGTACAGGGACATCTTGATTTATTTCATCTAAGGTTGAGTTGGTGGAGAAAATATCCGCAAGAAGGTTAGCTTTACCTCGTGGGTCACTTACAAGATTGCCAGTCGGAGATTTTAATGGTGGAATGGATGAAGCAGTAGTGAAGTTGGATTTAAATGAGTTAAGAGTAGACCAAAATATTTTGTTATCATTTGGATTATTTAGAAGTTTATTTGCCTGCTTGTGGAGAAAGTTTGATTTAGTTAGGTTTAATACAGTTTTGGCATGATTTCTGATGTTTCTAAAGTAATTAAAGGCTTCATGAGTTTTTGATCTTGTGTATGCATTGTAGGCTATTGCTTTTTGTTCAGTTACTCTAGCACAATTATGGTCAAACCATTTAGGTGAATTAGATCTTTTACTGTACTTTTGATGAGGAATAAAAGTTTCCATTCCAATTTTTACAAAATCTTGTATGTGGCTCAAGGTGGAGTGTGCATCATTAGAAAAGAAAGAGGTCCAGGGAATATCAATAAAGAAACCCTGAAGACCCTCCCAGTCTGCCCTATCGTAATGCCATTTTAGCATATTATCATATTTGTATGGGTTTTTGGACTCAGAGAATGATTATTTGATCTTTAACCACCATTTTAATGATGAACAAGTATTATGAATTATTTTCATTGGGAAAATAATAACAAACGATTTGTTTGTTCCATGTCCGAAGTTAAAAAAAAAAAATTGGAAAACACAATAGGTTAAATGATAGTGTTCTAGCTAGAGCGTTATACAAGTGTAACAAATTTCCTTTGGTGGATATTGTCTTTGGTAATTGTACTACAAAAAATATATAACTCACATCATTCATACAAACAAATTTCTTCGGGGTGGTAGAAGTTTGGCAAGGTAGCGAAAAATTTACAAATTTTCGTCATATATACAGTATAATATTTGTGTTGTGTTCTAGACTCAGTGGTCTGGTTAAACAAACTTTTAATTAGTATTAGTACATATACTCATGTCAGTTCCCTAGGGCTTTTACATGCTCTTCCTTTGCCATTTCTCTAAACTTAGTATTAGTACATAATTATACTCATGTCAGTTCCCTAGGGGTTTTACATGCTCTTCCTTTGCCATTTCTCTAAACGGACCCCAAAAAAAAAAATAAATAAAAAGCGTTTCCATTATATAATGACAATGGCTAATTAATAATAGGGTGGTCAGTATGGAAGTGAAGAAGTCCTTGCATGACAGTGTGGTAATCCCGACACTGACTTACGGAAGCGAAGCATGGACGTTGGTTGAGAGACTCAGACCAAGAGTGAGAGCAGTGGAAATGAATTACCTAAGAAGTGCGTGCGGAGTTACATGGAGGGATAGACAGACTAATGAGGAAGTAAGAAGGTGTGGTGTGGAGGTAGATGTGCTGGAAAGTCTGAAAAGGAACAACTTGAGATGGTTCGGCCATATGGAACGTATGGAAAGCGAGAGAATGACCAAGAGAGTGTACGAGAGCGAGGTGGAGGGACAGAGAGGGAGAGGTAGACCGAAAGAGAGGTGGAAGGATGGAGTGAGGAAGTATATGAACGAAGGCGGTGCTGGTTGGGGGGAGGGGCGTCGACTGACCGGGGACAGAGGTGCATGGGGGCGGTTCGTTCGTGGCCACCCCTTCGGGGATCACACCGCGTCAGGCAATAGATAGATAGATATCTAATTACTTATTATCGCGATGTCCGAAGTTATGACCGCAGTCAGAAGCGACCCGGTTTTACGGTACTCCATTTTCCCATTAAGCTGATCTTTCTACCTATTACCATTGATTAGGTATTAAGGCCATAAGGGCCGATTCATGGATGGAGAGTAACAGGACAGCCAAGGTGGAGGGGTTAATGTTTTCAAAAAGTCAACATTATCATATGAAAGTTGACACAGTTTCAAACCAAGGTTGGCTTGGGTTCAACATTGTTTTTACAGTACAGTACTGTACTATAGCCTACTTAATTTCAGCTCAAAACTGGTATTTACTGCCGAAAGTTAACACGTTGCTGGACCCAAGTTCAACATTGGTACCGTACCTTTAGTTTACACCAAAAACGTGGCTCTTATCGCAGTATCACAGTATTCTATTTTAGGAACTTCCTCAAACTGTAGTTATCAAACTGACTGAAAACCAATCTTTATTAGCTGCTGACCCATAACAAGGTAATTCATGATGAGCCTGTTCATGTCGGCTCGGTGTATGTGCATCTTGCCAGTCTCCTCTAACCATTCTGAGGTATCCATCACCTTCACTCCCTCGCTGCCGCCGCCGCCGTCCGTGTCGCTGTCCACGTTTGTTCTCATAAACCCTCCAACACCACCTGATGGGAAGAAAGAGATAGAGACAAAGAGAGGGATAGACAGGTAATAAGTGAGAATCCAAGAAACAGACAAAGACAAAGAGTGAAAACCTGTTGACATCAGCACACTACAGTATATGACTGTCACTATCTTATTAACAGACTTCTCCAACTACCGGTACTCCGAGGTAGCCATGACCTTAACTTAACCCCCTCGCCACCTCCGCCGCTAGCCTTCCTCCGTGTCGCTGTCCACTTTTGTTCTGCTAAGAAAGATCAGATCAGATAAATGTTTGAGATTAAAGCTTTGGGATGGATGTAGATTCCGGGCGTACGGTCATGTTTACATAGGGCGATCGCCGCGGTTAACTTTGCGTCTATTTTGACGGTGATTTTTTTGGTTATTTGCCCCCTGCTGGCAATATATATGATGATGACAATATGTCATTGGGGGGGGGGGGGTTGATGGGGGGCTCAACATATTATTGTATCCAATGGCATTCAAAATAGACAGGAACATGATTGCAAAGGTCCGACGCCTCCCCCGCCGTCATGTTTACATTTGTCGATCGCCGTGGTTAAGTTCGTGCCTATTTTGACAACGATTTTCGGTAATTTGCCCCCTGCTGGCAATATATATCATGATGACAATATGTCATGGGGGGGGGGGTGAGGGGGGCAATTTGGGCAAAGCCCCCCCTCAACATATTATTGTATCCAAAGGCAGTCAAAATAGACGGAAACATGATGGCAAAGGTCCGACGCCACAGTCGCCACTACGCGTAGTGTAAACAAGGCTGGCGGTACGCCCGAACTCTACATTCTACCCAAAGCTTTTTGCAATAGCTCTACAGATTATGGACACAAATCCTAATTTTGATTTCTTGCTTGGCCTATAGCCTAGGCCTAATGTATAGGCTAGCTTAAGGGCCACTAGCCTATAGGCGGCAGGCCATTGCTCATACTCTAGGCTATAATAAAACATCTACTAAATCGATCAGCTTATAAAGGAAAATTATAATTATAGGGAATAGACTCGCAGCATTATTATACATAATTTATTAGAGAAAGTGAAGCTCTATGGAATCCTTATAATAAACTCACATAGATTCCGTTGTGGGAGAATAGTTTTGATAAGTTTCTAACTCGATTTTGTCGATATAAATAGTCCCGCGCGTAAACAAACTCAGTCCCGCAATCTTGAGAGCTCTGCTACGGACGTGTTCAATGTTTACAAAAAGTGTTCGGAATGGAGTAGCCTACACTCGCTACGGTAAAGTGTTATGTTCTACAAAGATCTTACTGTATGTCTAATATATGAACCCACAGTAGCTGGCATGCAAGGGCTCGTGTTATATCCCACGCACTGGGTCTAGGGTTAGGTTGTTTGGTTAGGTTAATATACTAGGTCTCGGAAACAAGATTCGTAGTTGCGGTAGTATTTACATCAAAACTATAGTTAACTATCAAAACTATTCTCCCACAGTGGAATCTATGTGAGTATATTATAAGGATTCCATAGAGCTTCACTTTCCCTAATAAATTAGGCTAGGCCTATGTGACTATGTCTAATAACGCTGCGAGTCTTTTCAAAAAAATTACAACAGGAATCAAGCCAAATATTCTGCACCTCTCTGAAAGATCTCAACTTCTACAGCAAAGATATAGACTGGGACAGACTGAGAGCAGAACTGGCAGGAACTGATTGGAGGGCACTATTCGAAGATAAAAACGTCGACGAAACTCTCAGTATCCTCCAGAAACAATGCCTGGAAACCTGTAAAAACACCATACCACCCAAATCAAGCAGGAAGCAGATCAAGCAGATTCCCAGAGATAGAAAAATACTAATGAAGAAAAGGACGTACTTGAGAGCCAAGCAAAGGAAGACCAGCTATGCGCACAATATCACCAAACTACAAGAAGAGCTCGATGAAGTTGAACGTAAACTCATCCAGTCACACCAAGAGCAAAGGACACGCGAAGAACTCCAAGCAGTTGCAAACATACGAGTAAATAGCAAATTCTTCTATGCATACGCAAAAAGGAGACTCAGGAACACCTCAACAATAGGACCACTTGCAAAACCTACGGGCGAACTTGAGAGTGACCCAACCGAAATGGCCAAGATACTCAAACAGCAGTATGAAAGTGTCTTCAGCCCGCCAAATAAAGACAAGAAAATCGAGAATGCAACAACTTTCTTTGGCAACGCTCCAGGGACACCACATCAACTCTCCTCGGTAACAGTATCAACAGAGGACATAATAGCAGCCATCGACAAGATTGGACCAAACTCTGCGGCAGGACCAGACGGCTTTCATGCCCAACTGCTAAAAAACTGCAAACATCAGCTAGCCCTGCCTCTAAAACTGCTGTGGAGCAAGTCCCTCCAAACTGGATATGTACCACAATCCCTAAAAGAAGGTAATGTCACACCAATACACAAAGGGGGTAGTAAAGGCATAGCCAAAAATTACAGACCAGTGGTGCTGACGTCACATCTTATTAAAATCATAGAAAGAACAATACGAGCTAAGATGGTCAGCTTCCTGGAAGATAACGAGGCGTTCAACGAGGGGCAACATGGCTTTAGAAAAGGCCGCTCCTGCCTCTCACAACTACTATCACACTACGACAAAATCCTACAGGATATTCAAGACGGAGAAAATGTAGACGTCATATATCTAGATTTCGCCAAAGCTTTTGACAAGGTGGACCATGGGATCCTTCTACATAAACTCAAATCACTGGGAATAGGGGGAGACCTTGGAAGATGGCTCCACAGCTTCATCACCAACAGAAAACAAAGAGTCACGGTTCAAGGAAGCCTATCAGAAGCAGGTGGGGTCATCAGCGGAGTACCACAAGGATCAGTACTGGGACCTCTCCTATTCCTCATCATGATAGGAGACATCGACAGGGACCTGGAACACTCAACAGCCACATCGTTTGCAGACGACACCAGACTCATGAAGAAAATCACCTCACAACATGATGCTCAGCTACTACAACAAGACTTGGACAAAATCCTGAAGTGGGCAGAAGAAAACAACATGGCCCTAAACGGAGACAAGTTCGAGCTTCTAAGGTACGGGAACAAGAGAGCACTACAAAACGACACCAACTACAAAAGTGGACAGCAAAAAATTACCGCCAAGGACACAGTGAAGGACTTGGGAGTAAATATGAGCAGTGACGCCACTTTTTCCCAGCATATTACCAAAGCCACAACAACAGCAAAACAAATAGCAGGCTGGATCCTGAGAACCTTCCACACAAGAAATGAGAGGTGTATGCTAACACTGTGGAAGTCACTGGTCCTACCACGACTGGAGTACTGCTCCCAGCTCTGGTCTCCCCAAAAAGTAGGAGAACTAACAGAAATTGAAGCCACCCAGAGGACATTCACCAGTAAAATCCATGGGTTTCAACACTTTAACTACTGGGAGAGACTTAAGGAGCTGCAGCTGTACTCACTTCAAAGACGTAGGGAGAGATACATCATCATACATACATACATACATACATAAAATTTTAAGACTGAGTGTTCCACACATAAGTGCAGTTTCAGTCTCTTGTCCTAATGGTGGCATTCCAGGCAACCCTGTTAAGGGCTGCTTCACTTGTCAAGTTCTTGGATTTGAGATCGGCGCGTATAGTCCGATCCCAGGTCTTCCTCGGTCCACCCCTTGGTGCAGCTCCCTCCACAATCACAGACCTGCATTTTTCACCCAATTTTGTTCATCCATTCTCTCCACATGTCCATACCATCCCAGTCTACTTGTACGCATCACCTCGCTAATACTCTTTATACCTAAACGTCTCCTCAGCTCAACATTTGTTATTCTATCCTGTAGCCTGGCCCCACACATCCATCTCACCATTCTCATCTCATTACGCTCCATTCTGTTGACATCCTCTACTTTAACGGCCCATGTTTCTGAGGCATACGTCATTGCACTTCTAACACATGAGGCATACACCTTTCCCTTCAGGGGGAGAGGCATTCTTTTCATGGTCAGGATTGGCATCAATTCTCTGAACTTCCCCCAGCCACACCTAATTCTAGCAACAGTGGCAGCCTCGGCCCCACCACCGGCAGAGATGGTATCTCCTAGGTAACAAAACTTGTTCACCAGCTCCAAAGACTCATTTCCAAAATTCACAGCCACAGGATCATCACTTAACACAAGCTCGCCTTTGCACACTACGCACTCAAATTTCTCTATTTCTGACTTATCCTTCGGCAGGGGCCCCTTTATTCTACTACAGCGCTTACTCCCATGGTGTACCCAACATCGACAGATGCTACATTGAATTGAGTTAACGCCCACTCCCTTTCCACACACTGCACATGGGTATGCACCGCTCTTTTCCACATTGCCTCGTCTCAAACTACAATGCATAACCTTGGTTTTGTTAATATTGACTCTTAAACCCTTGCTCGCCATGCCCTCTCTCCACTCTGAATTTGGCTTCAGCATCCTGCATACTGTCAGCTATTAGGACTAAATCGTCTGCATAAAACAGTTCCAACGGGAGTCCGCCTCTAAAAATTCTAGACAGCGCCTCCAGGACCATAATAAAGAGGAGGGGGCTTAACACTGAACCCTGATGGACTCCAACATGGACTGCGAACTCATCACTCAGTACACCCTTCACCCTCACCGAACTTCGCGAATCCTCATACATCTTCATTATCACACGCACCAGCCACTCTTCCACACCAAGTTTCCTCATAGCCCACTGTACAACATCTCTAGGTACCCTATCAAAGGCCTTCTCCAGGTCCACAAACACAAAGTAAAGATCCCTGCCTTTTAGTAAGTATCTTTCCTGTATCTGCCTGACTATGAAGATAGCATCGGTTGTACCACGTCCTGGCATAAAACCAAACTGCATATCATCAATAGAGATGCTTTGCCTGATCAAACCCTCAAGGACTCTCTCACAGACCTTCATGATTTGGTCAAGCATTTTCAGGCCCCTATAATTTCCTCTATCTAGCGCATCCCCTTTTCCTTTGTATATATTTACTATTACACTTTTGAGCCAATCCTCTGGGATTTTCTCATCTTTAATAATGGTGTTTATCAACTCAGTGACTAAGTTTACACCAATCTCCCCTGAGGCTTTTATCATCTCAGCGACAATGTCGGAGCAACCTGGAGCTTTACCGTCCTTCATTTTATTGATTGCGTCGCTCACTACAGCTGGTGCTATCAAAGGAGGGGGCCCAGATATTGGTTTTTCGATACTAAGCTGTTCCTTATCCCATTCAAACTCTACATTTAGCAATCGTTCATAGTGTACCTTCCATGCTTCTCTGATTTCATTTTCTGCATACACAATCTTCCCATTATCATCTCTAACACACTGTTCACCTATAATATCCCTACTGTCATTTTTAACTCGCCTAGCTAGGTTGAAGATCCCATTGGGATTGTCAGTGTTACACACTTGTTCGAGGACCAGGTCCTTAATGCGATTTTTAGCATTGTAAATAACTCTTTTGGCAGTTCGTTTAGCTGCCTGGTATTCCTCCCTGCTGCCACCTTTCTTCCATGCTTTGAAGCATCTCCTTTTCTCTTTCACAGCATGTTCTACCTCATCGTTCCACCACCAAGAGGTCTTATTCCTGGGGTGACCCTTTGTTTTCCCACAGACTTTGTCAGTGGCAGCGATAAGGCTATGCTTAAGAAAGTTCCATTGGCTATTTACATCGTTAGGCCTAGCTTCCTTATTTCTATTCATTTCCTCCAGTTCATTATGAAACCTATCCCTAACTTCCTTGTCCTTCAGCAGCCACACTCATCATCTACGTCTAGAAGATTTTGGAAAAAAAGGTACCAAATCCAAACATCCAAGAGACTCCGCACCAAAGGCGAGGGAGGCTGTGCTATGTGAGGACTACGCCGGGATCAACACAAAAAATCAAATCCCTGATCCATCACAGCTTTACATACAATGGAACCAGACTGTTCAACTGTATACCAGCCCCTCTCAGGAACATGACCGGGGTGTCTCCAGACACCTTCAAGAAACACTTGGACATGTGGCTGGCCAAAATACCGGACCGGCCACCAACACCAGGATACCCCAGCACCAACTCCAACCGACTTCTGGAATGGAGAGTGGAAGAAAGGGAGCTGCCTGGTCGCAATGGAGCCCCAGCTCAACTGTGTCACTAACGGACGGAATACAACTAAGTGTAACTAAGACACTGCATACATGAAGCAATACATCGAGGAACCTACAAGAGGCAACAACACACTGGACTTACTATTTGGCAACAACTTCGACCTGGTACACTCGTACGAAACTGTAAAAACTATAATGTCCGACCACAGCCTCATCAAAGTTAGAACCCCCACACCAGCCGCCACACCACCAAGAAGATGTCAACAGGAATCAAGCCAAATATCCTGCACCTCTCTGAAAGATCTCAACTTCTACAGCAAAGATATAGACTGGGACAGACTGAGAGCAGAACTGGCAGTAACTGATTGGAGGGCACTATTCGAAGATAAAAACGTCGACGAAACTCTCAGTATCCTCCAGAAACAATGCCTGAAGACCTGTAAAAACACCATACCACCCAAATCAAGCAGGAAGCAGATCAAGCAGATTCCCAGAGATAGAAAAATACTAATGAAGAAAAGGACATACTTGAGAGCCAAGCAAAGGAAGACCAGCTATGCGCACAATATCACCAAACTACAAGAAGAGCTCGATGAAGTTGAACGTAAACTCATCCAGTCACACCAAGAGCAAAGAACACGTGAAGAACTACAAGCAGTTGCAAACATACGAGTAAATAGCAAATTCTTCTATGCATACGCAAAAAGGAGACTCAGGAACACCTCAACAATAGGACCACTTGCAAAACCTACGGGCGAACTTGAGAGTGATCCGACCGAAATGGCCAAGATACTCAAACAGCAGTACGAAAGTGTCTTCAGCCCGCCAAATGAAGACAAGAAAATCGATAATGCAACGACCTTCTTTGACAACGCTCCAGGGACACCACATCAACTTTCCTCGGTAACAGTATCAACAGAGGACATAATAGCAGCCATCGACAAGATTGGACCAAACTCTGCGGCAGGACCAGACGGCTTTCATGCCCAACTGCTAAAAAACTGCAAACATCAGCTAGCCTTGCCTCTAAAACTGCTGTGGAGCAAGTCCCTCCAAACTGGATATGTACCACAAGCCCTAAAAGAAGGTACTGTCACACCAATACACAAAGGGGGCAGTAAAGGCATAGCCAAAAATTACAGACCAGTGGTGCTGACGTCACATCTTATTAAAATCATAGAAAGAACAATACGAGCTAAGATGGTCAGCCACCTGGAAGATAACGAGGCATTCAACGAGGGTCAACATGGCTTTAGACAAGGCCGCTCCTTGGGTTTCAACACTACATACACTTTACATACTTTACATACAATGGAACCAGACTGTTCAACTGTATACCAGCCCCTCTCAGGAACATGACCGGGGTGTCTCCAGACACCTTCAAGAAACACTTGGACATGTGGCTGGCCAAAATACCGGACCGGCCACCAACACCAGGATACCCCAGCACCAACTCCAACCGACTTCTAGAATGGAGAGTGGAAGAAAGGGAGCTGCCTGGTCGCAGTGGAGCCCCAGCTCAACTGTGTCACTAACGGACGGAATACAACAAAGTGTAACAAAGTGTAAGTGTAAGTGTAAGTGGGTAAATCTACAGTTATGCTACCCCTTCCCCACTATCCCCCACCACCTCCCCCCTTCAAAACATGCCTTTTAGCGTGTTTTTGGATGGTTCAGCAGGCGCAGAAACTGGAAAAAAAAAACATTTTGATAAAAATTTATCACCAACCAGATACGAGTTTTTCAGGTAATTTGTTGTTGTTTTTTATGGGTATTCTGCAGAACAACAACTCCTCGATTACGGGATTCCTGTCTCGTGGAATTATTTTGTTTCGCTCTTACCTTACTCAGGGAGTCAGGGGACCTTACTGATGTGCGGATAAGGGCTACTTTTCTTATTTTGTCAATTTGATTTTCACTCCCCTATAACATTATCAGAGTTATTTTTGTACTGCCAGTCCAGGACACTATGTTTACATTCTAGCCTCCTTGGAGGCTCCTCCCTGATATTTAGTAGCCAATTAGAGTGGAGCTTCACCTACAAAAAGTCAGTACATTTATATTGGTATTTTCCTGTTATCGACAGCCAAACCTGAAGATTGCAGAGTAAACACCATAGACTTTATCCCATCAATATTTTTATAGTTTTAATACACAATTAGCGGGGGTGTGGGGGCGGCAGCCCCCACCCATAATACTAGGATAGGTTAGGTAAGGTTGTTAGGTTAGGCTAATGTCTTTTTAAAGTTGACTAAATCGAGTAAACTCTTAGATTGTTTGGGTATCTGAATTTCAATTAACAATGCAAATGCTGATAAATAGTGCTTTCCTCACTTTCTAACAATATAATTCACACTTACTAACCATTAAAATACACAAATAAAATAAATAAAACCTAAAATAACAGGAGTAGTAGTTATGCAGAATTACCTTTTTTATTTTTTATTTGATAGACAGTGTTGTTAATACCGAGGACCGTCGCAATTTAGTATTTTTAACATTAGCCTAACCTAACCTAACCGAAAACTAACCTGTCTCGCGACCGGTCTAAACCCAGCTCACGTTCCCTGTTTATGGGTTCGCGAAGGTTTGTAATACATACTTCAATGTATCTATTTCAAGTCAAATATACATTTCCGCGCATCATCAAACCATACTAAGTCTACTACTAATAATATTAACCCATTAGTACCAACAGAATAGTGACAAAATAGGGGTAGTATACTAACTGTAGATTTATCAAAATTACCAGGAAAATTTGTCTAGCCTAGGCCTAATTATCTAATATATTTATTAATCAATATCTTCTAATAAAATACGGAATGAGTTGTGTTAGGCTACCGGGCGTACGTCGTGTAAACACGAAAGTTGATGTCAAACAGCGGGGATGTGGGAGGCCCCACCCATAAAACTAGGATAGGTTAGGGTAAGATTAGGAGTAGTGAGCGTACCACTACCAACATACAGCATAACTCATCTATAAAACGTTAACCTAACCCTAACCAAACCTAACCTAGTATTCATGTAGTACCGGTACTCGGTGGGGTATAATCCTGTGTAGCGGGAGGACCTGTACATATATCTCAATCATTTGGTAATGTTACAATATATTTTAACATTTTACATTCATAAATAGCCTAGTCCACTAATATACTAGGTTAGGTTAGGTTAAAGATATTGTTCAATGATTCTTAGTAAATAGGCATCTGAAAAACAGTTCCTCCCACTACACAGGATCTTACCCTAGGTGGTACTAGGTTAGGTTAGGTTAGGTTAATGTTTTACAGATGATTTATGCTGTATGTCGGTAGTGGTACGCCCACTAGGCTACTCCTAATTTTACCTAGGTTAGGTAAGGTTGTTAGGTTAGGCTAATGTCCTTTCAAAGGGGTATTGGTATAGGCTAGGCTAGTAAACACTAGGATATACCCAGTCAGAGGTAGGTGATACGCCCGATAACACAACTTTTGCCTAAAACACTACTACACTAGATTGCTAAAGTAACAAAAAGGTGATAGCCTAGGCCTATTCGTGATAAAACCATAGGCTACAACAAAGACATTGGTTTCCGGGCTGCTTTGTGTGGCATTCCCAATTAACTTTATGAAGTCTAGCTTAGGCCCTAATAGTATGTTATTAATTGCTGTACATGCTGACAGAGAAAACACTTCACACTTTAAAAAAATAACCTAAGATTTGAACACACCTCAATATAGGCTAGCCCAAGTAAGAAAAATGAGCGATCAAAGTACTAAGTAGACGTTTTCAGATCAGCTGATGTAGCACCTTTTCCGACCACGGCAGTTTCGACCTTGCAGCAAAACTGCAAAAAAAAAAACTAAAATTAACTCTTTTTACATTGAACTACAAGGGAAATGTAAATGCATTTCCTAAGATCAAAACTATATATTCGCTGTGTGAAGAATTGCATTATTTTACTCATATTTCAAATTCAAAGCTAAATATTTTCGACACTGAAAGTTTGACACTCGAAAATGTAAGCCTAGGCTTTGCCATGGAGTTTTAGCAAACAATAAATGTTTTTAACATGTGTATCACACCCAAAGTTTCCCTTTCGCCATAACATATACAATTATTATACCGTATTTGGCCAAAATCCGTAAATAGGTAAGGTTGAGGTTTGTCAAATTCGGAAAGTGCGGTTTCCGATTTTCATTTGTCTTCCACCATAAACAAAACAAGTGGTTCGATCGTTGGCGGCCAAACCCAAAAAGTCACTTTAAAATGAGCAAACAAGGTGAGTTAGGCCTTATTTCGTCTCAACAATACCCTCATGCAAAACTCTAACCATTATTCTTTCCAGTTTATAAGTGGTCGTGGCAGAAATGCGTGAAATTGGCGTTTACTTTAGAGAAAGAAGATGGGCGGGCGAGGTCGAGGTCTTATCTCTCATCTCTGGGTCTTTAGCAAGATTGTGATCACGTTTATCTTATCTCACGCATGCTTATTTGACTTATTTGAATGCGCTGAACTTTGTCGGTCGCGAATTTGATTAGTTTTATTGACCCTAAAGTTAAGGTCATGATCGGCTTCAATTTTTAAATGTCATTGGTTGGGGGAGGAACACCAATTTGACAGTTGACACTTCAATTTTAATCTGGAGAACCTAGGCTAATGTGAGGTGAATTTGATTTGCTTAATTGTCAAGGTTAAGCCTACTTGTAAATGCATTAGCCTAGGCCTTTAGGGCGATTAGGCTAGCTGGGACAGGTTAGGTTTTTCAGAGTTAGCCTAATTTGGGCTAGGTCCATTCTAAACTTAGGCTAGTAAGTTAGCCTAGACCTATTAGCCTAGGCTATGCCTAGCCTAGAATAAGATTTGGTCAATTTCATTATTAGTATTATAGCCTAGACCCTACTCCCCAGTAGGCTAGGGTAAGGCGGGGTGGAATCACCTTGGGGTGGATTCGCTGCGGACCGTAGATACCGGTACTTGTCCAAAAAAATTGGTCATAAATCCAAATACGTATGGAATTGATTCTAGGTAAGCCTATGTTTATAGTACGTGTAGATGATGATAGAACACAAACATGCATAGCCTAGTTGTCATTTATTTAACAAAGAAAAATATTTTTTCATAATTTTACAACCTGAAAAATATGTAGCCTAAGCGGTCGTGAGCATTTTTCGTGGCGGCGACCTTACCTCTCCCACCTGTGTTACAAGATGGTTGTGTATGATTTCTAAGTGGAAACTAACTCTTTCTCTTTGTTTCAGGCAAGAATTTATAATTATATAATTTATAATTTTATAATATCCTACTCCTAGGTCTACAGTTTTATACAAAAATACTTGGATTATATCAATATAATAATAAAACATCTTAATTGTTATTTTGCAGAGTAATTGGGGGTAAAATCAACGCGGCAGGATGAAATCATTGATAATATATGGCAGCGGCGATTTCACCCCTCACTATGGGGTGGATCCGCCGCGCGATTAACTTTTTTCGCCACCCCATTAGCCTACAAACCTTTATGTTTTGTTTTTTCACATAAAACTGATATGAACGTGTGCAGGAAGGCCTGAATGTAAAAGTTATGTAAAAAAAACTTCTGATTCAGTTGGATGCTGTTATTAAAGAACCACGTTTCGCGGCGAATCTACCCCACCTTACCCTACTGCTTATTTTTTGCCTAGCCTATAATTTCAACCGGTAAGATCCTGTGTAGCGGGTGGAACTGTTTTTCAGATGCCTATTTACTAAGAAATATGGAACAATATCTTTAACCTAACCAAAACCTAACCTAACTTAGTAGGCCCTATATTAGGATAATTAGTGGACTAGCCTATTTATGAATGTAAAATGTAAACATATAGCCTATTGTAACATTACCAAATTATTGAGATATATGTACAGTTCCACCCGCTACACAGGATTATACCTTTCAACCCATTATTGTATACCGGTACCACGGCCTGTAACAAAACAATTTACCCAACACCTGGCCGTGGGATACCGGTACAATAATGGTCGATTGGGTTGAGGGCCCTGAGGGGGCAAAGATGACTTATTGTCTATAGCCTATATAATATATTACTAGCATGGGCAAATTATGCCGCAAATAGGCCTAGGCTAATTACCGTAAACTGGGGTAACTTCGGATTTTTTTTTGAGGTTTTTTAACAATTTCTCCTGAGTGTAAACACATTATAGAGATTTAACTAGATCAAGTGATGTATGGTGATAGTACACCGTAATCCAGGAAGCCTCCTAAAATTATCCCCCATAATAAGAGAGCTATCCTTATCCTAAATGATATCCGAAGTATTCTTGAAAAGTTGAAAACTTCAGACTTGTATGGAAAACTTCGGACACACAGTGATTTCTTATGGAAAATTATTGCCAAGAAAGCTAAGATAACTCCGGAAAAACGGAGGAGAACTTCGGACGTACGTATGTGGCCATGTTTCATTAATTTTTCGGCTCCTACTATTTTAGGCCTATATGAATATTTTATTATTGCTGCTTATTCCTGTCCGATGTCTTAGTGGAAAATGCACAGTCAATACTTTTAAGCCTGTATAATCAGTATAGGAGGGGGTTATATACGATGTTTAACATATATTCTTTTTGGATCTGTTCTCGTTAGGCATTGAACTCACTCTTAGAAAATATTGAGCAGGAAAATTAACCAATGCTGTCCAATCAATAACTCAAAAATTAACTAGGCCTAGTGAAAATATATAGGTATGTATACTATATCACTAGCCTACATTTTTATGAATTTGAGCATTTTTATTGGTATAACGTATTTGTTGGTGTTTCTTTCGGCAGATAAAACAAATTTTGGACAAGATATGTGCCTCTCCTAATTTATATATATTATATATCCAGAATTATCCGAAATACGTAAATCGGTTAGCATATTATCATATTTTTATGGGTTTTTGGACTCGGAGAATGATTATTTGATCTTTCACCACCATTTTAATGATAGACTAGTACAGTATTATGAATTATTTTCATAGGGCAAATAATAACAAACGATTGTTTTGTTCCATGTCCGAAGTTTACATGTTTTTTTTTTTTAAACACAATCGGTTAAATGATAGTGTTCTAGCTAGAGCGTTATACAAGTGTAACAAATTTCCTTAGGTGGATGTTGTCTCTGGTAATGTTACTACAAAATTATATCAGTCACAACATCATTCATACAAACAAATTTCTTCAGGGTGATAGAAGTTTGGCAGGGTAGCGAAAAATGTACCGGTACATATTTTCGTCATATATACCGGTACTGTATAATATTTTTTTAGTGTACACACAGTATACTCATGTCAGTTCCCTAGGACTTTTACATGCTCTTCCTTTGCCATTTCTCTAAACGGACCCCACAAAAATAACAATAAAAAGCGTTTCCATTATATAATGACAATGGCTAATTACTTATTATCGCCGATGTCCGAAGTTACCCCAGTTTACGGTATATAGGCTAGCAGTCAAATTAGAAGGGAATGTAATATGCAAGCGTGCGACTATGTAAACAAAGCGGACGGTACACCAGCTGTGGCTAACACAACTCTTACCATAACTTCCAACGGTCTGACAGTCACAAGTTTTAGCTGCTTAGCATTAGGCTACAGGTACTTTTTCTTTTTTTTTTTTTTCTTTTCTTTGATATAGGCTAGGCACAGTGTTGTTTTATTGTCTAATTTTTTCTTTGATAGGCCTACAGTGACAGTGTTGTTTTATAGCAAGGACTAGCGGAAATTATAATTTACCCAATACCCACTATCGAACAATCTAATAACACAGCCCCCACTAGTGGGGACTGGGGAGGGCTATAAAGATCAGGGAAAATGAGGGGTTAAGGAACTTAAGGGGACCGCCCGGTGTTGGGGGTTGAAAATCGATGGAATTTGGCATGTTTAGCTAAACCCAGAAACTTCATAGGCTACTGTAGACTATAGTAAATTCATAATTAATTTTTCATAATGTTCAATTTGTTACTTGTTGTATAGGATATTGTTACAGTTGCAATGTTGCCTGCTGCACTGGAGCAGACACCAGGCACAATTATATAACTGCTAGCAATTACATACGTACTGTATTGATATTTTTCTATTTGATTGCTTTTAGAAGGCAGGAAATGCTGTCTTGGACTGTGGACACCCTTAAGGGGGGTGACCTGTTTTTGTTCTGTCCTTTTCTATCTTTCTCTGGCTTGTATCCATTTGGCCCCATTCAGCCTACTGTTTTAAGACGTTTATCCCCATCCAGGTGTCAATTTTTTACTGGTGAGCGGTAGTGAGCCAGCATATTTTTTATTTTTTTTTGACAGCAGGCTAAATTTGTAAATTTTTCGATAGAAAAATGTCTCCGGCGAAGCCAGATTTCTTCATATAATGCTGGCTCGCTTTCGCTCGCCAGGAAGAAATCGACACCTAGATGGGGATAAACGTCTTAAAATAGTTGGTTGAATGCGGCCGATTGGATACAAGCCAGAGAAAGAGAGAAAAGGACAGAAATAACAAAAAGCAGGTCACCCTCCCTTAATTCCAAAACAAATTCCGGGGGGGGGGGGGGGGGGGGGGTTAGTGAGGGAGACCAGTACCATACTACCGTACATGGACATCCCCTACCGGTACAATACATTTTTCACGCACCACATATATAGCCGAGCCCCAAGATTGTCATACTGGACCACTGGAGGAAAGTGATAAAGGGTAAATGGTCTACCATCTACAGTAGGCTATAACATATGTGCCTGGAATTCAATCCCGGATAATGTAGTGATATTTAAGTCAAGGTATGATAAACACAGGCACATAATACACATCTTTGGGCTAAACTGTTACTAGGTAAGCAACACCACGAATGTATTATTGAAATTTACCAAAGAACTGAAAACACTTCAAATACAGTAATAGAAACCATTTTTTTTATTGGAATACAGTACTAAAGGCACCTTCACCAAGATAAGCAGCAACAAGTGCAGTGAGAGGAGATATGGGTACAGTACTTCGTCAAAAAAATCAACAGATGCAACACTAAAAATACTATGTTTAAAGTACATATTTCATATTACTCTGTGTTTGGGTGCAGTGAAATATGGAATATTTACAGATCATAGTAATATGATTTTTTAAGGAAAGGACATAAAATTGAATCAAACAACTAAAGAAATACAGTACTGTACCATATGTGGAAGCAACACATTTTCATACAACTCTTAGACAACAAAATTTAAGGAATTATAAGAAATGAGACACAAAGGATTAGAGTAAGGAGATGAACAGCAAGATTACCCTCATCGTGTACTAACAATTCAAGATCGACTTTAGTGAAGTTCCTTAGTATGATAACATTGGATCATCTTGGTTGTTAATCAGAGGACGTGCAATTACACGCAACCTAAATTGGAGGAAGAGATTTCAAGATGAGGATGTAACTTGTCTAGTCTGCCATGAAGAAGAAGAAACACATGAGCATTTCATTTTACACTACAGTGAAATATGGAAAAATTACAGACTTGTAGAGTTGTAGCCCAAGCATATCAAGATAGCGAACAAAAACTACTAGGTAGACTTTCAGACTTGCACACCAAAAGAAGTAGAAAAGATGAAATATCTATTAAAACAAATCTGGCAAACTAGGAAAAAGAATATTGAATTGCAACAGCAATGCCTTTAGCCTCCAAGAAGAATAGAAATAATAGTTTCTGGGTCACTACTGGTAATTATCTATTGATTATGTGATGGTCATTTGGTAATATATATTTACAGTATTCAAATTGTTTTTATACTAACGAGTGTGAGACTGTATTGGTGATAATGATGACGGTGAATATGAACCACCCAGATAAAGACTAAAGAATTTAACCAATGCAAGCTAGCAAACTTGAAATTATTTAAAACCAGTCCTAAATTGAATCCCTTCATTTTAGTAATTATTACTGAATATATAAGATAATGTAATGCTTTAGGTGTACGTACTGATCTTATTACGTCTTTTGAAGTGATCAAATTTCAGAGACAATGCAATTTCTTGAAACTTTCCTGTATCCCTAATTCCCTACTCTATTCATTCCAATCTTAAAATCAAATTGTCCCTGTTTCATAACCTATCCGCCAAGCTCACCCAAAGCACTTTTCAGCCTAGTGGTATGAAGAAGTTCTTGACACGCTTGCGTTCTGACCATTCGCAGACCGACCACAGTGAGAAAATGGAAACAGATCACGGTAAACGACAGTAGAGAGATGTAGACAAGGGAGTTGATGTATTTTGGGTTGACTAAGTGTGATCAAGGCATTCAAATCCATCTACTCTTATATCAACAAACAAACCCTGAGGAAGTTTTAGTTCCTTTGGCTTAATCCTTTAGAGCATGATGCCAACTTTTGTAAATTATTGTAACTGCCTCCAAGTGATTTTGTTCATATTACAAAGGACTTATGGGAGTAAATAATACTTAATTGATTGCTATACAGTATAGCTTTTGACTCATTGATTCCCAGATGTCTTTCCTAAGCTGAGTAAAATCGTCTGACGGTAGTAAGAATTCAATATTAAAAAACATCATCTTTCTATTCAGCAAATGTTACTGTTCAGCTTAGCCTAGCAAGAGTTGATAAAGTGGATAACTAGATATGCCTTGATTAGTATATCCTACAATGCAGCACTAGAAATTGAACAGCCATATTAACCCCTTCTGCACTGTCAACGTCATTTTAAATATATTCTAACTATATTTAGACAATTTTGTGCAGCTTAAGAAGAATCTGTGGTAGTAAAAAAGTTAAGTGAGATAGTTTGAAACCTGTTAATTACTAGAGGCCCTTTTTGAGCTGAATAATATCGTTTAATAGTAGCTAAGTTTAAGTTAACAGGAAGGCATCGGTACTGAAGGGGTTAAACATTCTTGACATGATTCTTAATTTTATATATTGTTGTAAGACAGAATTAACACCCCTAAAATATCCAAGAATGTTTTCCTTATTATAAAAGAGGAATCTGTTGTTAAAGCGTACAAATGATCGATTATCACATCAATGTACAGTAATTTGATCATAGTTTTTTTTTAATGGAATCCGATTGTAATTGTTTGATAAATGACTTTCAAAATTATCCAGCCACCAGTTACTACAGCAAGGTGATTTTTCTTATTTCTGGTATTGTATTGCAAGTCCCTTAGTCTAAATATCATTGTATTATGGTGCCTAGTTTTAGTGGAGGACTATCATAACCTTGCATCTATCTCACCCTCATCCATTACACTAGTACCTGTTGGAAATAATCCCTACTTGTCACAGTGGATAAGGGTGAAGACACAGAAGTTGATCATCCTCCAGAAAACCTTAGCACCATCATGCAAATTTGGAATTTTTACTTATGAACTTGAATGCCAGCAATAAAAAAAACACTGTAGGCACTTGTTAACATGCTGACGTGATAGGTTGACATAGGATTATATAATTGTCCCCCGTTGTTCGTTATCATGACAAGTATAACATACAGTAACTCTATCAATAGGCACAGTAGATATAGTAATTTTGATATTTTTTCTTCATTTATTAAAAAACTAATATTTATCAGACACCAATACTAACATAATAACCCTAGTGGGTAGTAATCAATGTAATCTATATAATGTCCATAAATGATCTTGTTTGTAGTTAGATGTTAGTAGATAGGAATTTGTATAGAACTAGTTATTTGGTGATATATAAATGTGGTTGGATTGCCATTCATCATGATGTAAAGGATGATTTTGATATTAATCTACTAACAAAAATTAATTACCATTACCATACAGTAGTACAGTATTGTACACAACATCAAATGAAATATAATTCTGGAACTCCTGTATTGTATTAAGGTATTGCTGTATATACAGTAGTACCATACCAGTAGGTACCGGGTATGTGCAGAAACGGAAATGTAAGTATCTACTCTTTATTACTTTGATACTAATCAGATTCTGTTTACAGTTTTATAATCCTAATTTATATACTGTACTGTTATCACAAACTCCTCAATATAATGAGGTCACCCTCCTCATCTCCCTTCACCATTACTACCCAAAACACAACACCTCCAACTTTACCACTGTAAATTGTGTATACTGTGCACTAGTTATTTAGTAATAATATTATAATAACAACTGTGCAATAGTAGACTACATAAGGAATGCATAAATAAGATGCTTCTGTTGGTCCATCTTTGATCTGAATTTCAGAAATACATATACAGTAAGTACAGTACTGTATGAGGACAATTTCAATCAGTGACCTAAGATTATTTTTGTTAATACTATGTAGTGGCCTATGGCACAATAGTAGCGTATCCCGGGCTGGGCAAGACGGATGGCCAATCTCCTTGCCTCCTATGCCTCTGTTCACCTAACAGTAAATAGGAACCTGGAGTTAGTGGATATTTGTAATATCTCATCTGGGTAAGTAAGCTGTGGTAACCTGGATAATATTCCGTAGTCCCTGTGTACAGAATTTTGAGAAGTGGACCTAGAAAGACTCGACTTCATGTTGTGCAATCTGATATGAAATCCAAATAGTTGGCAAGTAAGGCAGCACAGAAGAGGGCTGCTTGGAACGCCGTCTTTAGAAAGCTAGACTGAAACCACACCTCGACCGTCCTTTATCGGCCTCGGCGAGAGTTGCTCCCTTCTGCCTAATGTGAAGTCTAGATTGTCAGTGGGCTGAATTCAGAGAAGTGAATCTACCCAATGGATAACTGTCATTAAGCATTCAGCCTCATATTTACACCGCAGTAGGATCATATACTGTACACATACATCTGCAAGACCTTTATTAATATAATACCGGTACCTTACTTTGTGTCATTAATGCAGTATTTGCTGTTCTGCAATATTTCAGTAAACATTGAATAAAGACAATAAACATTGTCGATGATAAATACATTTCTTTTTGATCGTCGTCAGATTTCAAAAGTATAAAAGCATAATACAAGTACAGTAGCTACATTATACATATTGATCTTTGACATTATACATATTGATCATATTGATTCTGGTAGTTAAAGCCATAACTAATTTTGTACTTTTCTGCCAGTCTAAATACAGTGGCTGAGTCACCCAAGAAGAACTGAAGGTCTAAGATACTGTAATATACTATTATTGTACAACTTAATAACTTGTTAGTTAGCCACTGTGATATGATTTAACAGTGGCTTGTATGCTGTTAGTTTGATTATCCGCTAATGCCATGGTGTGTAAGTTTATGTCTGTCGGTACACCCATATCTCTGTGCCATATAGCAACAGTACAGAGAGATCACCCGCACTGGTAGTTAGAAGCTGTCTTAGTCGTGCCAAGGGGTTACCACATTCGGATATAAAGAATTTTGACAGGATTTTATGCCACACACAAAAGATAAGATGTGAGTACAGTATTGATCATGTCTTGTCAGCTATTAGTCAAGCCCAAGTCTTTGTTTACTAATTGATGAAAGGGGATCCTGCTCTTCCCTAAACTTTAAATGATAGATAAATTATCAATACTTTACTCATATTTACTCAGATCATAGCAGATGCATGTCATTATATATTAGTTATTTTTAAATATTGTGTTTACAGACACAGTCATTATTTATGTTATGCATTTTATAAGCTCTCAATCTATATAGAAATCCCCTTGTTAATTATTTGCCTGATATTTACAATTTGTTTATTTGCTCAGTGGGAAAGATTAATATGCTAAAGAATTAATCACTGTGACTGCATGTTCTTGGCACTTAATACACAATTGTGGTTCGTCCAGTTAAAGCAAGGAAGCTTGTGTTAACCCCTTGACACAGCTGCACATGTATTGAGGCTACAATGCTGGCTGGAAGTGATAATTATGTTTCATTAGCCATTGTTTTCCTGTGTTTAGTTTATGTTGAAGTATTGTAGTATCAGCAGTCTCACTTGGCACATCATCTTCGGGGTTTCAATACAGGGTTTTAAGATATTTCAATACTGTACAGTATTTGGGTTTGGTATTTATCAAACCTATTGTTATGTGTAAAATATTCACATTAATATTTAATTGGGTTTATTTCCACTTTGAAGATAGTATTAAATTGTCTAATAATTTAAAATAATAATGGTAAGTTTGTCTTTTGCACTTGTGTTGAATATATTCAATTTGCATCCATCATAATATTAGATACATGCAAAAGTTGCTTTATGAATCAATCTAATAATTGCTCTTGCATTTGATTACCTAACTCAACCTTTTAATGCTGTAGACTCAGTCATAATCCCTTCAGCACGATGACGGCTTATTATTAATTATTCTGGCTAAAACTTGACAAATATATTCAATTTAGGAAAAATATATAGGAGTTAAAGGAGTAAAGACTCCTGTACCTCAATTATGGTAGCCCTTTGACTCCCAAAGGTCATTCAAAAACTGAGTAAAACTGTGTAATGATAACCAGAATAAATGATACAAGGTGTTGTGGTACTGCATGGGTTAATACTTTTCCCCTGTACGAGTCATTATATGCCTGTTGAGACCCCTTAAAGCTACTGCCTGGCTGGCATGTTATGGCTGCCTCACTCACACCCTCCCTCACTTCTCGTTTACAGGGACCTACGCCAGTGCCAGAGCCGGTAAGTCCATCACCTCACACCATACAGTTTGTTTAGTTATACAGGGTGGTGCAGAATTCAGCTACCCAGAGTTGATGTCAGTGTTGGGCCTGGGTGACCAAACTCTGCACTACCCTGTACTATACTTCTTTTCTGTCATGATTTAAAGATTATGTTCTTGAACAACTAAAAGTTGTCCACGTTTAAGGCATCCATTGCGTGTAGAACAAACTTAAGAGGAGTTTATGCAGTATCTTGAGAATCCTCCATTCTGTGGCACTTCATAATACAGTACAGTCAACCCTCGACTATCACGCGTTCGACTATCACGATCTACGGCTATCACGCATACTTGAAAAGCTGCACAAAGTGACTATCACGCTCCCAGAGGCGACTATCACGACCCCGAGCTGGTGAAAAAAAAATCAAATCGACCGGGCTATGCGGACTCTACGTCATCACTGATTTACTCTGATTGGGCGTGACGTCAGCACCTATACGCCTCACCATTGGCTGCCCCGTACCCCAAGGGCTCCCCAAGCGCTCCCCAGTATCCCAATATTAATCCCCAAGCGACCCCAAGCTCCCGCCACAAGCCATTATAGTCCGCAACTCTACTCAGTGTGTTTGTGCTTTGTGAAACCCGTTTTTCTGTTAAGTGTTACAATGGCTGCCCTACCACCACCCCGTCCCTCTCCTAATAAAGCGCAACGAAAGGCCGCGGCCGTGCCTGACAAGGAAGTGAAGAAACATATAAACTTAACATATGCACAGAAAAAGGAAGTGATAGAAATGATCGATAAAGGTGATACTGGACGAAATGTAGGTAAGAAGTTTGGGGTGAATGAGTCGACGATAAGGGGCATTTACAAGAAAAAGGACCATATCCTATCCCATATGAACCTTGCCCCATCCACGGCTTCTGCAAATGCCTTGCGTAGTCGCAACCAACTTCTGTTGAAAACTGAACAATTGTTGGGTAGATACATTGATACAGTAATTAAAATGGTCGATTACATGGTATTATTTATTATTATTAATTTTATATGTATGTTATGCTATTCATGTCAATGTTGATATGCTGATAGGTGGAAAAAGTACCGTAAATAAGGACAAATAAGTGTAAAAATAAGATCGAAGGGGGGTCTGGTAACCTATTATAATTTTCCCCATTACTTATTCAGTACGACTATCGCGAATTCGGCTATCACTCGCATTTTTCGGCACCAATTGTGCGCGATTGTCGAGGGTTGACTGTAATGTAATAAAGGAAGTTGCAATTGAAGTTCTTATCATATGTTTATATAACAATAAGCATCCAAATGGTTTGTTCACAATGTGAAGGATATCTGTACAGTACAGTACTTAATTTTGTACAGTTTGTCATAATATGCAGGAATGGTGCTGGTAGAGCTGCGAGCATGAGCTCAGTAAATGGCAATGTCTCGAGTAATGAAGCTAAATTTTATTGTTGAAGCTTGTACAATTATCGTATTTTATTATTTATCTTAATTAGTATATTATTGAAAATATTATTCTTGTTCTTTATGTTTAATTGATTTATGAAAAACTGCTGGCTGATGGTAATATTTAAACAAAGAAAGATGTGAACAGCACTGAAAGTGGAAGATTACTTCACAGCATGAACAATTTCTTTAAGTATCCTCCAAAATATTTTGTTTTCTTGTATATTTGCATCTGTAGGTTATGCTATTAATGCTATAAATACAGTACTACTTTGGTTTACAACATTTAAAATTAAGCTGATTAATAATAGTTTTGTGATTAATATAAGGATTAATAATGTGAACAGGTCTTGTATGAAATTATGTCAGGTGTGTTGCTAATATTCATTAATGTACGGTACTCTATAGCCAATTGTCTCGTGATTATTTTTAATTGTGATGATTCTCTTACAGGTGATGGAATTTTTTAACATGTAAATGCATTACCTTTTCATATTATTCGTGGAATATTTTGGCATGTAAGCCCATTACTATTCTTATTAATATATAGTACAGCTAAGGCTAAGGTTGGGTAGAGGATGCCAAAGCTCACTCTGGATAGAACCAGCCCTCACCTAACCTTAGCTGTTTCTGTCTGTCTCTTTTACTGTCCTACTTTTCCTTCTGGGGGCAGGGGGCTAGGAATCCTCCTCCCCTTGTATAATTCTCCTACTCAACGAGACAGAGAAAATGGCGAGGGAACGCGAACGTGGTCCTGGACCCTGAGAATAGGAACTTTCAATGTTGTTACTGTTTGGGGTCTGTCTTGTGTTGGCCACCCCCAGCAATGGGATATGTGACTGAGTACATACATACATATATTACAGAAATAGGCTGGTTATTGTAAATTTTGAAATTGTTTTTGCAATTTCAGATTCAGTTTGTTGATATACTGTATATGATAATATACTGCCATGTGCGTGTTTGTGTCTGATTTCTGATTTTGCAAGTTTTACATTATATAAGTACTGTATGAAACGTTTGTTTTTGCTGATATTCAGTGATTTGTGTGTGTGTATGATTACTGTTCTAATAGCTAATAATAATTGTATAGGTACCACATGAATTATCTCTCACACACACATACAGTACACATACTCCAACTCCTGCTTAACCTCTCTCACCCCCACCCACTTACCAAGCTAAGTTCCCTTCTTATTCCCCCCACTGCTACTTACCCCACTCACAATTATATATGCAGTCATATTCATTCTTGTTTCATCGATATTCTGGTATTTACACTTGTTAATAATTCTTCTTCTAATTAAATAATTTTTCTCTCTCTCTTCCTCCCCCTCCTTCTTTCTTTCACTCCCTCCCTCTCCTGCTACCTTCTCTTTCACCTCTCATTCCCCATATTCCCAATTTCCCACATCTCTCCCTATCTCCTACTCCCCCCCCCCTTTTTGTTTGTCTTTACCCCCTTTTCTCTATCTATGCATCTCTATATAATATACAGTATATATATATACTGTATATATATATATATATATATATATATATATATATATATATATACAGTATATATATATATATATATATATATATATATATATATACTGTACATACATATATATATATACATACAGTATATATATATATTATAGGTTTGACTCCTGTAAGGAGATAAAGAAAACCTAATATTTAGTAGTGGCCCCGTAATCATTGACGAACATGCCTATTACATAAGGCATCCTCTTCAAACACTAATCCGCCGTAGTTTGAATCTACCGCGCAGAGCATTTAAAAAAACTGAGGAGCCTTCATCATGAGCGCACGCGACCTCACTCATGGCTTCAGTCATTATGAATTAGGTTCTCACTACGAAAAAACTTCGTAAAAAATAAAAACAAAAAGAAAATAAGAATAACTATCCAATAAGCTTTCCATCATATCGTGGATGTACTTGTGTGGATTTCTGACCAGACGCTGATTCAGGCGTCATTCCTCCTTCACTGACATATCAAGTAAACCAAAATCCTTAATACATCAACGAATGGGAAGGGGACGGTCGGGAGGGCCCCAGTCGTCAATGATTACGGGGCCACTACTAAATATTAGGTTTTCTTTATCTCCTTACAGGAGTCAAACCTATAATTTATTAGTGGCCCCTCCATCATTGACGAACATGCCTGATATCTAAGACTGGAGGGGGACATTCGTAATCATATCATAACTCTAGAAAAGCAGATAATAAAAACAACCACATAGTATTCTTACTTTTGAAAAATGTATTTAATACGGCGTAGGCCGGAAATATACAAGAAAAAGGGGTTCAGGCAGGTGCGTGCTTCAAAGAAGCCTGCCCGACAAAAATGGGTAACCCTGAAGATTCTGAACACAGATCTGTAGTTACAAAAGGCACCCCACTCAACGAGTGGTGACAAAAATAATAAGTTATAAGTTTATATGTGCACATCATAAACCCCAAAATGCATGTGGAGATCAATTGCAAATGAACTCCATTGAACTAATATTACATTGCTTTCGCAGCTAAAACTACTATAACAACACCGTTGTTTTGTACTAAACCTTGTACTAGCACAATTTCTCGCAGAGAAATTTTCATATCACATTTTAACCTTAAATTGTATCACAGCTCTCATACTCCGGCGGGGTCTAGGGTGTCCTATGTCAACTGACTGCACCCCCCCCTTCCGTGAAAGTAAACATAAGTGACTGCAGGGCCACCTAGACCCTCTGCCTTAAAGCTATACATGGTAAGGAAGGTTTGTCTAGAGCAACTGACAAGTATCTAGAGAGAAACGTATGATTAGACGCCCATAACTGTGTGGACGCAATATCTTCAACTGAAAAGTTTTTCAGGAAACGTAAAGAGGCCGCCCACTTGCGTAAATCGTGGGCCCTACCCACAACGCCGGGATTACTCTCTTTAATGACTTCTACCAGAAGAGAGGCTAATCGCCGTTTAAGTAAGCGTTTACCCGTACTCGCTACCCATAAAGCACCTTGGGGGTTTTGAGGAGCTATTCTCAAATATTTGGTTAGAGCTTGCACTGGACATAAATTATGATGCACCTTTCCCCTTTTTAACGCCGGCACCGTGAACTCAGAAAACACGTGTGCACTATGCTCATTCTTGGCTACAAACGCCGGGGAGGGTGCAATGGAAATTGAATCATTAAGTCTACCAAACCTAAGACAATTAGGTGTGCCAAAAGGAAAACTGCCTTCTTTAAGATTAAAGCAAAGTCTGCAGTATTTTGATACAGACGAGAATGAAGTAAAGACAAAGCTTTGTCCAGAGACCAAGTAGGCATGAGCTGACGGGGAGGTGGGCGGAGTTTAAAACACGCTCTCATAAATCCTGTTTCCTCCGCCACCGGTATGGATAGACCTGTAAGGTCGAAAAAGGGCACTCTAATCGCAGTTAAGTGATTCTTCAAAGTTACCACAGATAAACGTTTCTGCTCAAACAGATAGTTCAAGTAATTAAAAACCAATGCCACTGAGGGTACAGTTTGTTCCGTTCTAACAATCCAAGAAGTAAAAGCTTTCCAATGAGATTGATATTGTCGCTTAGTAGACTGAGTATATTGATTGAGCAATTTATTGGTCACATCCCTACCGTATGGTGCTAGCCACTTGGCCTCCTGAATGTCCATAATGCAAAAGTCAGCGAGGTCGCTAGGTTGCCAATCGTGTCTAAGTGGAAGTACCCGACCGGGAGCGATACCGGGTCCGGGCACCACATTATTAATTGCTGGTACCACACCTGCGCCGGCCACAGGGGCGCGATTAGCGAGACTAAGCCTCGATAAACTCGTAGTTTGTTCACTACGTGGCACATTAGTGACGCATCTGGCGGCGGAAACAGATAGATGGAGCTCCATCTGTTCCAGTCTGTCACTAGGGCGTCTGGCCCCCCTGCCGGCGTTATCGCCCGGCGGGTGAGGTATAGAGGGAGCTTGTGAGTCTCGTCGGACGCAAAAAGATCCACTTGTGGATGGGAGAGCTCCGCAATCATTAGGTCGAAAATGGGTTGCTTGAGCTCCCATTCTACTGTCGTGCTCTGTCTCCGGGACAGAGCGTCTGCCCAGACGTTCGCTACGCCTGGGAGATAAGATGCGTGAAGATAAATATCTAGACTGGTGGCTAGAACAAAAATCTCTTCCGACACGAGTAGCAACTTCCTTGACCTCGTTGACCCTTGTTTCTGAATACAGTGAACTGCATTCAGATTGTCCATTCTGAAGGCCACCGACTTGCCCCGTAACGCCGGGCCGTGAGCCTGAAGGAAATACAAGGGGACTAGTAACTCTTTGACATTTATGTGAGAGATTTCTAAGTGGGACCAAAGTCCCTGACCCTGGTGCCCCTGATTTGACTGAAATCCCCACCCTATGGTGCCTGACGCATCCGTGTCTACCCATACCGTTGGAGGAGGAGAGGTCCATGACATGATTGAGTGCAATGTTTCCCTCTTCGCCCAGACCGCTAGTAAGGTGTGGATTAATTTTGGTATGGGCCATAATTTGCCCGCCGGTAAGAGTGGGAAATATTTGTTGCCTTCCAATATTAATCGTTTTACTTTCAACCGGCCCAACTTGACAGTTAGCTGAATCCAGTTGAGAGAGCCGACCAGAGACTCCCAGACTCTTCGTGTCGTAGTCAGACTGTGAAGAAACCTGAACAGTTTCCTGCGAAACCTGTTGCGATTGTCCACACTCTGACTCAGAGTGAGAGCGGCGGTGTCCCAGACCAGCCCTATCCACTGAATTACTCTTGAGGGAACAAGGTTTGACTTTACCAGATTTACCTTGAAGCCTAGAGTTTTGACATGATTTAAAATGATATTGACATGTTTTATGCATAATTGTTGTGTCTCTGCCACCACCAGCCAGTCGTCTAGATACCACAACACTCTGATTCCCTGTTTTAACAACGGCATCAGGGCTTGCCGGACTAGTTTCGTGAATAGTCGAGGTGCTAGGTTCAAACCGAACGGCATCCTCTGAAAAACAAAATTTTGGTGCCTGATCCTCAAGGCCAGAAACCTTTGAAATCTTTTGTTGACCGACACGTGCCAATAGGCGTCTGTCAGGTCTAGGGAACACATCCAGCCTCCCGGCGGAAGTGTTAGCCTGATTTGATGAACTGTTAACATTCTGAAAGACTCGTTGTAAATGTGAAGATTCAGATAAGACAGGTCTACTACCGGCCTCATCTGAACACTGTCCCGTTTGGGAACCAAAAACAGTTTTGACGTGAATACAGGGTAATCTGGAGGGACCGGGATGATGACATTCTTGGCAATCATCTCCTGGACCAGCGACTCCACCTCTAATGAAACACAATTTGCCGTTGTCGGCTGACGTAAGCGAGGTCGCCGGAGCCACTGCCAAGTGATGCCTTTGCGTGCCACCATCCGTGCCCAGGTTTTTAACGGCCATGCTTGGTGACACGTTCGGAACGACCCAGTTAGCAGACAAGGGTTCGCCGGCTGTACTTCCCTCGGTTCCTCCGGCCTTAAGATAGGCACTGGGAGTGAGAGAGACTTTAGTTTTTTGATGGTGGGTTGGTGGTGTTGGACGCTTCGCCGGCTGGCTGGTGTGGGCCGAAGACTGGCCCTGCCCCGGCTTATACTGGCCGCGTCCTCTCTGTCCTGAAAACCCTCTCTGTCTATGCCTGTACTGACCCAGGGGGGATTGGGAGGACTTAGGCGGAAGAAACGGCTTAGAAACCCCCTGGCTGAGCTTTAGTAGGAGGCTTAGGTTTGGGGAAGTTAAATGCAGGTTTCTTAGCCTGTGCGGGACTGTGCTTCACGGCCTGTGCCATGTTAAACACTGTTCGCCATACATCAGGGGACATTAAAGAAGGAGTAAGTACTGGGGACATTACCACCTGGTTAGCAATGCGATCAGGCAGCTTGCGAACTAATGATATCCTAAGATCCTGTCGTGCTCGCACCGCCTCAAGTAAGGCTGTGCGTATGTCACCTAAGGATTGAATCGACGACTGAAGAATCAGACGCCGGGATAACTCAACTGATCTTCGAGCATCCGCGTCTGCGATTGCCTGAGTAGACCGGAGTAAAGACTTAGCCACCTGCTGAGAAACTATGTACTGTGAAAACAGGCGGAAAGCTTTTCCCCTTAGCCTAAATTCTCTGTCTAGGTGAGTAGGGTAGGGGTAGTGAATGGGTCCTTTAGTTCACAAAGATTAATCTTAGGGGCAGCTAGAAAAGAAAATAAAGCTGACGGAACTCCGCCGGCAGAACCTACCGGCATGGAGAACCATGAATGTGTATCCTGAGGGATCTGGTGGGAAGATTTAGAAGTGAAAGTGGTTGCAAAGTTTTGAGCCTCTACCTCCCAATCCACCCAAGGTCCTGGTCCCAACTGTCCCACCTTCAACACTGGATTAGCTGTCTCGTCTGTGACGGTCTGTAAATCTAGTTCAGGAGTAAGAGCCGACAGAGCCTTAATATCATTAAACCCATCCAGCTTAGACCAGTCTGAAAAAAGTTTTGAAGCTGAGGCAGGGGGTAAAGCAGGCTTAGATGCATAAACAAAATAATCCTGATGATAATAACTAGGTATAGCCTTGATATTTACGTCCAAAACATTACCCAAGGCATCCAATGCCCTTAATTTCTTTGACTTATTTCCCTGGATAAACCACTCACGTGGTACCGGGAGTTCCCCTGACAAGGTAGGCTGGGCAAGCTCTGGCTTAGAGGGGTTCAAAAGAACCCATGACTCGTCTGGCCCATAAAGCAGGGGCATAGCTACCTTTCTAAGAGGCGCTTTGTCTAGAGGGGGTGGATTAACATCCGTGATGACCCTGACATTTGACGTAGTGAATGCCGCCGTAGCTGGCTTAGAGCTCCCTGCCGGTGACAGAGTAGGAGGGTTAGGAATCTTAGATAAATCGATTGACGTTATCAGAGGCCGTACCGCAGAACTTGTCAAGGGAGCCCCCAAGTCCATTGTGGGGTTTTCTCGTTGTTGACTAAAGAATTTAGATAGAGCATGAGTAAGTAACCCATCAATTTCTTGTGCTGTAACAAACTGGTTAGATGCAGAACTTTCAGGTGAATCAGTATTATCATGGGCGGCGTCCAGGCCTGAGCCTGACCCTTGTCCATCCCTATCTGAAATTATTGACACTTCATCTTGTTCCTCCCGATCCTCCTGAGAAGACCCCGCCGAGGCAGGGGCACCTTGTTTCCAAGATAAGTCAGGGATAGAGGATGGGGTCGCCGCGTCCCTGTGGACATCGGCTACTGTGTGACTCGTATGAGTCGGACGTGGATGGTCAGACCCTGGTTGAGCAAACCGCCAAACACCGAGGCTCTGGCCTACGCTCTCTTGAGAGTCTGAAACATTCTCAATTATTGAATTTCCTGAACTTTCCATTTCTAGGGTTAAAATATCAATAGGTAAATCTTGTTTAGGGACAGGCGCTTCACTATACTCTGAGGCTGTAACAGAAACATTTTCAGGTGTTGAGGTACGACGAGATGCACTAGACTTAGGAGAATGTCGAGAGGACTTCCTATGGGAATCCTTTTTGGAGGATTTGTGGCTACGGTGTGACCGCGAACTAGACCTAGATTTGGAAGAATCACCACCATGACCACTGGTGGAAGCTTCCGTCTTACTCTTCTTACTCGCCGGGGAAGAGGCACGACTTGAAGACTGCTGTCTGAGAGGTGACCTTGACCTCGATCTCGCCTGCGACGAGGAGGTGGCTGCCGGGGGAGTAGGCTCTCTCGGGCGTTTAGACGTATCCACAGACGATACAGAACCCTGGCTAGTCTCTGTCGGCTTAAAACCCGTTACTCTAGAGGTACGTTTAGGGGGAGGGTGCTCTGACAGCAACTTATCCCAAAGTGGGACGTTGTCACATTGAAGTGACTTATGTGCGACAATGGTAGTGTAGGCCGACATTTGTTGTCTGACCTCTCTCAACGCTACCGCCGCGGTCTTGTCATTGTCACACAGGACTTTATTGGCTAATTGGGAGCAAAAGGAACAATTAAGTGTAACCCAGAGACCCCTTGAACGGTCTAGACATTTAACACACCTTATGCAAAGGGTATGCGCAAAAATCGGGATACCCGCGCAAGTAGGGGTAATGCACAGGGCAAAAACTGGGGCCACAGTAGCCATGACAGAGACTGGTGTGAGGAAAACTACCGCCGGGTCTGTATTGGTCCGCCGGAGCTCAGCTCTGGAAAAATAAAGAAAAAATGTCCAGGAATTAATGCTCATAAGGTTAACCCAAGTGTTCGCATACAAGTGTTAATAACCCGCCGGGTAACGGGATGCAAAGACACAGCTAACACATCTCGCTACGCGGCGGGGTGTAAAGAGGCTAAACAAATCTTTTTAGCTAAAGAACATGAAGAATACCCTCTGATATAATGGTCCAGTATGGCACTTATAGTCTGTAGGAGGTGGTGACTGTCTCAAGATTCAATTTTGTAACAAAGCCCCCCTCATAAAGACGCCGGCCCTTGAAATATTTTAGTAGAATAGCCCAGGGCAGGAATATACGAGATCTGATATTTTAACGAATTGTCCCAAAAGATCGTCGTAAAAATAGAAGGCGGCGATACTGAATGTATCACCAAATTAAGGTTAATCGAAATTGAATTTGTTATAAATTCCTTAGTTCCTCCACTTAGGAGCACCCGCCGGGTGTGGGAATCGATTTGGTTAAACCTCACTGAACCTTCAATTGCCGTAAGAGTAAAGGCAGCGATACACAGAGTATCACTAAAATGGATTGGTTAACTATATGAGACCTAAGTCGTTTAATCCCACCCTGCTCAGGTGCACCCGCCGGGTGAGAAGTCTAAAAGTTAACCCCACAAGTTCCTGACCCCACTTCTTTGTAAAAGATCGCCGGGGAGGAACGCCTAAACAACAGCTAGGTTTTCCATGTGGTTGTCGTAAACCAGGTAGAAAAAACCTATAAAAACGAATGTTCGCAAGAACGTCGTTTTTTATATATATATATATATATATATATAAGGATGGGTACAGCCATCCCGCCGGGAATTAAAGGAGGCCTGAAACCAGGCACCCACAGAGACGCAGTCCTGGAGAGCCACAGACACCTCCCCACGCCGGGGAACCAGCCAGAGTTAAAAACCACGTGTGGCCCAACACTGCTCATCGGTCAGGATTTTTCATGGTGAAACCGAGAAAAACCCGCCGGAAGGCAAGCCCCACCCTGAACAGACACCATCTGAACAATACGACACGAGGAGAGTCACGCACGACTAACCAAGGTCACAACATAATCCGTGGAATTAGCCAATACACAACTAAACCAGGAAACAATTATAGTCCGAGGAATTAGCCAATACACAACTAAAACCCGGATACACATGACACAGTAGGGCATATTTATAAAATAAATAATAACACTAGACATGTGGCAAAGCTACGAGCGGCTGGCTAGGCCTAGGTAGACGGCATGAAAATAGTTGAAATATAAACACACATGGAATATCACAACAGGAACCACCGCCAACACACCACCGTAGCGATAACTTCCCACCCCGGGAAGCCTGACACGGACCCAGAAAAAACTTCACTAAGTGAAGAAAAATACGCTGGGAACGTCAGAAAAAACACAGCTTACCTCATCAGAAGGATAAAAGGCAGCAATAATTAACGCGTAATGAAAGCCGCCTGCATCACAAACTAACACAACTGTGAAAAGTTCACGTGTCCACAACAGGACCACGAGGGTACATCCGAAATAGATGCCCCATACACACGACCCAAAATACACTGCACTGCGGGCAACCAGCCCAGGACACTCCTGCTACGCCTATCCTAACCTTACTCGATACATCCTAGAGTAAACAAATGAGAAAAAACTCACTAGGGACGCAACGAATGCGGAACCAGCGGAGCCTGGAAGGTACGTCCGGGCAGGCTGAGCGCAGAGCAGAGAAGGAGGAATGACGCCTGAATCAGCGTCTGGTCAGAAATCCACACAAGTACATCCACGATATGATGGAAAGCTTATTGGATAGTTATTCTTATTTTCTTTTTGTTTTTATTTTTTACAAAGTTTTTTCGTAGTGAGAACCCAATTCATAATGACTGAAGCCATGAGTGAGGTCGCGTGCGCTCATGATGAAGGCTCCTCAGTTTTTTAAATGCTCTGCGCGGTAGATTCAAACTACGGCGGATTAGTGTTTGAAGAGGATGCCTTATGTAATAGGCATGTTCGTCAATGATGGAGGGGCCACTAATAAATATATATATATATATATATATATATATATATATATATATATATATATATATATATACAGTATATATATATATATATATATATATATATAATATATATATATATCTCCCAAAGTTACCTCCTTTATTCAATCTTTTCCTTCCTTTCCTCTTCCTAATTTCATAATGAACTCATTCTCTTCTTCCTGTATCTATCTTTCATCCTTTCTTTCTTTCCTATCTACTTCTCCCATTTCACTCCTGTCTTTTATCTCTACACATCTCCCTCCGTTTCTTTATGATTTTATATTGCTAAATGAATATAATGTGTCTCTTTTATACTTGCCCTTTTCACATTTGTCTCGTCCAGGGCATAATATACAGGAAAGAATAAGTAAGAACATCTAAATTACCAATGCCTTATTATATATCAAAAATGAGATAGGGACAATTTTTAAATATAAATTTAATTAATTTAAAGCCCATACCATGGAGGAAAATAGGCGGCAATTTTCTGAACGCAGATTCATATGTCCATAACCACACAACACACACAGGCACACATACACACACCATCAAACCAGTGTCAACACAAAACCAGGCAGCTATATCCCCCTCCACCACCGAACAATCTTACAAGGAGTTACAAGGAGGTACACTATAATGCTTTCTATTTATTTAAGAAATGGGGAATGAAGGTCTATGATGTTTCTAGAGGTATGTAATTCATCCCAGGGATCAGTACTAGGACCAATTATCTTTCTAATTTACATCAACGACATAGATGAGGGTCTCACCTGTACAATCTCAAAGTTTGCTGATGATGCAAAAATTGCAAATAGCGTACAGTACTTTCAAAAGAACAAGTTGACAATATGCAATACAATCTAGATAAGTTGTCATGTCGGGCCCAAATTTGGCAAATGAGTTTCAATGCGGATAAATGTAAAGTACATGTACAGTACTACATATCGGAAATCGAAATGAGAAAGCAAACTATTCGATAAATGGCACCCAGCTAAAGAGTGTAGACAGAGAAACTGATTTGGGAGTAACAATATTGAGTAACCTAAAACAGAGTCAACAATGTTCAGAAGTTGTTAAGAAAGCAAACAACATGATTGGCTTTATAGGCAGGTCTTTTGAGCATAAATCCAAAAACGTTCTCCTAACTCTTTACAATTCCTTAGCCCGCCCTTTTCTGGAATACTGCGTTCAATCCTGGTGCCCTTATTACCAAAAAGATATAGACAAGCTAGAACGAGTTCAACATATTTACCAAAATGATACCTAGCCTAAAGAACAAACCATACGAGGAGTGTCTTAGAGAATTAAATCTATTTCCTTTAACCCAGCGCAGATTAACCCTTCCTACCCGGGCTGTCTTACCCAATGACGGTCGCCCCTACCCGGGCGAAATGGCTGAAAAACGTCTAGGCCTAGGCTACCGTATTTATGTTTATTTTCACTGCTAGAACTTTCCCACTCATCTATAATCGTAGAGCGGTTTTCAATCTGTATTTTGGCATTGAGTAGAGCTCTGTAAGTCAACTGGTTCAGTTGTGATGACGATTTCAGTGGAGCCAATATTGCAGAGATGTTGCCAATATGGGGGCTTTTCAGACACTAATTTCGTCTGACGTCAGAACAATAACATTGAAGTCTTCTCCTTCTTGTTTTCGGAGGTGCGGTGACGCAACGCTTGGGTTTGTTGACATACGTCGTACGCACGGCGTTCAGACCAAGCTTAATTAGGCTATTAAGCTGCTGCCTTAGGTAAGGCATACCTGGTAGCGGCCCTTCTTTCGAGCTGTCCTTACCTAAGGCAGACCGGGTAGGAAGGGTTAAGAGGCGACTTGATTTAAGTGTTCAAAATCATCAAATGCATCGACAATATGAACAGTATTAAGTACTTCACTATCAACCAATCTAATTACACGCGGGGAAACGGTTGCAAAACTATTGGTAAATAATTTAACTCTCACGTCTAAGAATTTCTTCTTCAATCGAGTTGTCAACTTGTGGAATGGGCTTCCCCAAAACGTTATCGACTGCAGCACCGTTGATTCTTTTAAACTTCGCCTAGACAAATATCTTGCCTCAAATTCGCGACTGACTGCATTTGTAAATTAATAACTATTTTATTCCCACCTCAGATTTATCAAGGATTATTGCATATACTGTACATATTACTAAGACGTTACTCTCTTTTTCCCAGATATACGAAAGATCACATATAATTGCGTTATGTTACTAACCCATCTGTCCCCTACTAACATCCTAATCCTGCCACGAACATTAGCTCCAGGGCAGTAGTTCCCTTTCCAATTTTTCCGTACCCACTCTAAACCACTGTTTGGACACTTGATCCGGCAAGAATGTAGTTACCGGGTGTACCGCCCGTCTCGTTTACATTACGCGGACGCTCACCATCATGTTCCCGTCTATTTTGACTGCCTTTGGATACAAAAATACATTACCCTAACCAAACAACCTAACCTAACCTAACCTAACCTAGTATTATAGATTTATAAGTATTTATTTATTATAAGTATTTATAGATGATTTATGTTGTACTGTATGTCGGTAGTGGTACACCCGGTAACTACATCCATCCCCATCATCCTCAGTATTTTGGAAGATAAGCAGCCTAGAGGGGTCACTAGACTGTTGTTGCTTGATTTCTTTTGTACTCTCACTCACTCTCACTCACACACTCTTTCCCACTCACACACACTCTCTTTCTCACACTCACACTCTCACTCACACACTCACTCACACTCACTCACTCACACACACTCGCACTCACACTCTCACTCACACTCTCACTCTCACTCACACACTCTCTCACTCACACTCTCACTCTCACACTCTCATCCCGTCCCTATCCCCCTCCCCTCCCCGTCTCTCTCATCTTAAGCTGTGTGGAGGTGGTCAGTGAGAGTGTGTGAGTGGAAGTGAGAGGTGAGCGTGTTGCAGTGGGGGAGAGAGGGAGAGAGTGTGCGCGTATATATGTGTGTGTGGTAATTAGTGACCAGGTTGACCACTACCACCACTAGTAACTACCGCATATAATCAGTAACTATCATTTCTACCATCACACATTTAGTATACAGTATTGTCCACGCTATCACATTTGTGATGATTAGTAAATTTAATCTACTGTGATTACCAAGACTGATCAAATCTACCGTGATTACCAAGACTCTTATCAAATATACCGTTAATACCAAGCTACAGTATTTACCTCAATTACATCACACCTACCACAAAAATTCACCACACCTACCACAACTACACTACATCTACCACAACTGCAGTCACTCATGAAAAAAGGAAGACCTCTTGTGCTTTTACTGTGCAATCTAACTTTTGGCATTGATTTAAATAAGATAGCTGTATATATATTAGGTAAGTTTTAATTCATATGTATAATTTATATATCACATTACACCCATAAATCGAACTCGGTGGATAAGTTTTCAGTTTAAATAGTAAGAGGTCCATGGCTCTATATAATAACTGTACCTCCACAACTACCACTTCTCTGAACCACCGTACAGTATTACCAGTACCACATCTATCTATAATTACACTGAGGGTAGACAGACAAATGCAGAGTAGGGACCCAAGTGCATTTATAGTTACACTCCCAACATGTAGGCTAGTACCAGGAAAGTTACCACACATACCAAAACTACCACCACACCTACTACCACACTTACTTTACCAACAACCACAATTTTACCCACCCTTACCAACCATCTCAACTACCACCATATCTACTGGCAACATCTTCACATATACCACAATACTACCTACAATAACAACCATAATTACCACACCTAATACAACTTTTAGCACACCTACCACAGCTAATAGTATATTACCATATTAAGCACATCTGTTGCTACACACACACACACACACACCTCTTCAGTCTACACACACCACCACATCTGTCTCAACACTGATCATAGCCACCATCACACCTAGTCCACCATGGGTTCTAGATTAGCTTTAAGATCATCTAGCACTATCACAGGTACTGTCACATACTATATTTATGTTACCTTTCTACATTTCTATTTTCACATTTAATTTAACAACAACAACAACCAAATTTTCATTACTGTACTGTACTTGAAATCCTTATTATTGAACCCTAAGTTGTAATATCAAAAGTTTATAATTAAACAATATATTTTTAATGAACACTAGCTACAAACACAACAAAGTCCAAATGTTGTGTAAGTACTGTAAACTGCAAGTTCACAAAAACACAACTATAAGTACCTTTTATTAATTCTGTAGTACTGTACTTGTATTTTGTACTTCAATAGGTACACATCTAAGTAACCAGACTTTTCAAGTATCCAGGTATGGTAAAACCTGGACATAGCCGAATATTGGTGACTTATTGTAATTGTTGTTAATGCTTCTGTCTTTACTAACTCTTAATCATATCATTCCAATTATTATATAATTCTAGCTACCTCCAAGCAATATTATTCAACTTAAGAAGGACTTATCAGAGTAAAGTTAGGGTAATTGAGTTTATGTTAAGCCCTTTGATTTAGTGAGATCCTTCCTATCTATCTATCGCCAGATACCTTACTCCCCTTAACTCTCAAAGAGCGCGGTGTCTTGTGTTTATCACCGTAGCGCCAGGCGGCTATATTTGCAGAAAATTACCTTCATTCCATGCTCTTTTTTTTATGCATAAGCAAGAGCCAGAGCGTAATACAATTATATATCCGTGAAAGGACAATGATAGAGCTTTCCAATGACACCTGAATCATCCTTGTACAACATCTGGTTATCTTGCAACGATCATGCAACCGAAGGGCAAAATTGGTAAAATTGTGGCAATTTGGCTGTTTTTGGTGTGAGAGAGAGCACATGAGCCGTGTACATACATACATACATACATAACATTTTCAGACTGAGTGCTCCACATATACATGCAGTTTCAGTCTCTTGTCCTAATGGCGGCGTTCCAGACAACCCTGTTAAGGGTGGCTTCACTTGTCAGGTTTTTGGATTTGAGATCGGCACGTATAGTCCGATCCCAGGTCTTCTTCGGTCCACCCCTTGGTGCAGCTCCCTCCACAATCACAGACCTGCATCTTTTCACCCAATTTTGTTCATCCATTCTCTCCACATGTCCATACCATCCCAGTCTACTTATACGCATCTCCTCGCTAATACTCTTTATACCTAAACGTTTCCTCAGCTCATCATTTGTTATTCTATCCTGTAGCCTGGCCCCACACATCAATCTCACCATTCTCATCTCATTACAGTGGTCCCTCTTATTTGGCGATTTCATTAGTCTCGCCAAACCATCACCAAAAGTGAATTTCGCCAAACGCGAATAGTACTTTAAATGGGAAAATTATCCATTAGTCTTTGACGAGGCCCGAGTTCACCCTTTTGACCTCCATTTTTGTACTTTAACTGCTTAAAAGCAAAGATATTTATACATGAAACAGTAACAGCAATAAAAAAGACAATAGATAATAGATAACAGATTTTATTTACCATGAATTATTTTGAGTTAGGCCTGGTGAGACGAGTGAGTGTGGTGGTTGTGGACGCTTGCGGGCGGTGCATTCTGGGCCGACGTCATTCTGTGACGTCAGCATTCTCGCCAAAAGTGCATTTGAAGCGTCAAATTCGGATTCTGGTACCATATCCAACCTATCGCCAATACTGTGTTTCGCCAATCTGAAACTCGCCAAACGCGAGGGATCACTGTACGTTCCATTCTGTTGACATCCTCTACTTTAACGGCCCATGTTTCTGAGGCATACGTCATTGCACTTCTAACACATGAGGCATACACCTTTCCCTTCAGGGGAAGAGGCATTCTTTTCATGGTCAAAATTGGCAGCAGTTCTCTGAACTTCCCCCAGCCATATCTAATTCTGGCGACAGTGGCAGCCTCGGCCCCACCACCGGCAGAGATGGTATCTCCTAGGTAACAAAACTTGTCCACCACCTCCAATGACTCATTTCAAAATTCACAGCCACAGGATCATAATTTAACAAGCTCGCCCTTGCACACTACGCACTAAAATTTCTTGATTTCTGACTTATCCTTCGGCAGGGGTCCTTTTATTCTACTACAACGCTTACTCCATGGTGCACCCAACATCGACAGACGCTACATCGAATCGAGTTCGTGCCCACACCCTTTCCACACGTTGCACATGGGTATGCACCGTTGTTTTCCACATTGCCTAGTCTCAATCTACAATGCATAACCTTGTTTTTGTTAATATTGACTCTTAGACCCTTGCTCACCATGCCCTCTCTCCATCTTCTGAATTTGGCCTCAGCATCTTGCACATTGTCAGCTATTAGGACTAAATCGTCTGCATAAAACAGTTCCCACAGTTCCCGTGTGTAGGACTTCAGTGTACGCCACGCGGCTGTGGCGAGCGGTTGGAGCCCGTCTATGGTCCTTCCAATGCCCGGTCTCTCTCTCAGCGCTCATAATAGCCTCAAAATAGGCCAATTTTCTCTCTCCCGTCACAGGCCGTAGCTCGATTGGTAGAGCGTTCGCCTGCTAACTGTGAGGTTGACGGTTCGAGCCTCGGGCCAGCCAGTGTGTTATTGGCAGACGTCAGTGCTGTTTTGGTGAACGGTGCGGTCTAGCAATCTGTGGCAACTATTCACTAAGCCCCTGATTCATCAGGGCACCCACCCTAGCCTTGCTATTCAGTAGGGAGTGTATGGTGGTAAAAACGGCATCATCATATGACGGTCGCCGCGAATTGAGGGTTAATTAGGGTGACCATACACAAAATGCCCCCAAGTGGACCTATCCCTGTAAGAGGGACAACCCATGCCAGTTTATTTACTGAAGGACTTACGGGATTTACCAGTCAATTTAGGGTCTGTCCAACTACGAGGCCTTCTGTGTATCTTTTCAGCACTATTTTTCTACAGCGTTGTGTGGCTAGTCCATCCACTAACCTGATTCACCCTTAGGTAAGCAGTACGGATTTGTATAAGGTTTACTCCCCTAGACAAGTTGTCGACCAAGGCTGACGAGTCCCATCCACCTGGATTTTTATATGGTTGTCTCCCATAGATAGGTTGCCGACCAAGGCTAACGAGTCCCATCCTTACTAAACTGCATAACATTTTCTAGAAAGAAGGTTAACCCTTTGGCTGCGGGAGACGTTCTGGAACGCATAGGCAATTTACAGCAATAAAGCCTGTAAAAGCCGTAGAAATCGAGTGTCAGTGGGCGGGACAGCGAGGGCCCCACCTCCGACTGTCAGCACGGCGAGCCGCGCACTGAGGGAACCTGTGGTCTCGGACCACCGTCTCAGCAGTGTTGCCAAGCCGCTACATTGCTAATAATTAGCGAGTTTTTCCAAATGTCTATGACAGCGCTGCGGGTGAACCCCGCGAGTTAGGAAGCTCGTTCTAGTGTCATTTTGAAGCTATTTTCGTCTAGTTTTCGGCAGAATACATTACATTTCATGCAGATACTTGATTAATCATTCAGGAGTGCCTGAATATGCCCTAAATAGCACAAATATAACCGCAGCCAGAGGGTTAACCCCTTGCGACATATATGACGCGATATGGAACTTATGACCAAAAACTCATATGACGCGATTGCGTCATATGGACTTATCTACATGCCTCTCCAATAAGTTTATGATGCCATTGAGCGTCATATGAGCTCAGTAAGTCCGGTAAGTTAGATGAAGATCTGTCGGTTGGTGGCAACCCCAGGTTCCTCCGACAATTCAAACGGCCAGCAGTGTGGTTTTGACAGTTATGTGGTGCAGTGGCAATGATACCGGGCGCCCGCCTCCGTGGACTTACTGGAACATAATATGTCTGAAGGAGTTAATATAGTAAAGATATTGTCATCTTGTTGAATGGTTTAATCCTGTACTCAAAAGTCTTACTGTTTTTATTTTTCACCCTATTTTTCTATATCTTATGTTTATCCAATCTGTTTATTGAAGGGTCAGTAATCACAGCTGGTCAGTACAGTAAGACTCAAATCATACATAAATTTACCTTAATGCCTTCAGTAACTAGGCATCTTTTAAAATTGGATTCTTGCCATAATATTTGACTTTTTTGTTCGACTTAAAAAGGATCTCTCGGAATCAAAGGGGTAATATCTGCTATAATTTATCCTCCGACTACCATAGACCCTTTTAACCCTTGTCTATCGGGGCCCGACTTAAGTCCGTTAGAGAACCAAGGCCTAAAGGGCGGGGCCCAACTTAAGTCCAATGCGATGTTGAGCACATAATCGGCTCTGAGAGAGAGTCCGAGCGGTAGGAGGAGCTCGGGTGGGCTCTGACCGTTCGGCATGGACGTTGTCCCGCCACTGACGGTTTCATCACATCCCACCACATCCCTGGTCCCGCAATACAGGGTAAAAACTTACGAAATTACTGTATTTTAGGGATTTTCTCTTCGTGTTGCACGATCGTTGCAGGACACCCGTGGTCGTACAAGGATGGTTCAGGTGTCATTGGAAAGTTCAATTATCGCCCTTTCACGGATACATAATTGTATTACGCTCTGGCTCTTGTTTATGCATGAAAAAGAGCATGGAATGAAGCTCGTTTAGGGTAAATCTGCCCGCTTGGCAGGTAGTAGAAGTTACAAACGGCCCCGCTCTTAGGGCGTTAAGATGAATAAATTGTCGAATAATAGCAATAATAAAATTTTAGAAATAGTTCACGGTATTCCGAAAGGGTTAATTTACACGTTTAGGAAACAAAAATAAGTACATTAATTTTAATTGAATCATTGGGTCACACCTAACAAAGGACAGTAGGTGCAAATGTTCTTATGCATTTATCTTGTGTCATCCTAGTTTTGGTTTGTTTATTTTGCAAGTTTTACATTATAATACCGCATATATAAATAGCACTATTTAGCCTTTTCAGTACAGGTGACATATTTTTCTATGTATTCTTCTATTACATTTTATTTGTAAATGTGGGGGGGGGGGGCAGCTGCACGTAGGGGTTGACCTAGAATGACATGGGATCAGGTACTCCGGTCCTATCTCAAAATAAAGAACTTGACAAGAAAGCCAGCCCTTGACATTTAAGACGTGAGACTGTACCACATTCCCTTTGGACAAAACGATCTTTAAACTTGTATGTATGAATATGCATCTCATGAAGTATCTGGTAGTTAAAGGAGTGAAGTAGTTGTTGTTGTTGTTTTTCCCCAAGCTGCCTGGCCGAACAGCCCCAAGGCCCCGAGCAAGGCCAAGGCCATAACCGAGCGCCCCCACAGAACCCTCCCTGCCGACCACAATAAAGCCTGGGTGACCGAAGCCACTCCATGGCGGGGAGCTGAGGAGGGTGCAGAAACGCCCGGGAAACCAAAGCCCCACCCAGGGCCCTGTGCCCCTCAGCAATTATGAAGAGAAAGTTGAGGGGCAAAGGAAAGATGTGACGCTTTGGCTTCCAATCTTGGTAGATTAGGAGGTCAATCCACGCAAGAAACGCCGTCACTTGAGATCTAGAAAATATATAAGTAAAAGGAACAGTCAGAGTAAGCTATGGGTATGGCAGAGATCGCTCAGTTCTCACTCTGATAGACCAGCCCATCACCACGGAGTGAAGTAGTTGACAGTATTAGTGTGTGATACCGTGTGCTGGGTGTTGTTTTGATATTCCTTGGTGTCTGTGGGTGTGCTGCCATGTAGTGTAGTAGGTGGTGTTGGTTTGTGGAGGCTGCAGCCAGGAATTGAGTGCCTCTTATGTCCGGGTGGTCTTTGACTTTGAAGACTTTGGTTTCTTGATGTAGGTGATCTGTAGGTGGAGTAGCTGTGCAGCCTGTGATTATTTTTAGGGCTTTGTTTTGAATAGTCTGCAAGGTCTTGTGATGCGTTCCAACTAGGTTAGAAGCAGAGGCTGGGCTTACATATTCCATCACTGATCTTATGTATTGTTTGTATACTGTGGTGGTAGTTTCCTTGTGTCCAAATTTTGTGTGGGCAAGTGACCTGAGGGCGTTAAGTCTGGGTGTCAGTATATTTTTTATGTTTGTGATATGTTGTTTGAATGTCATTAGAGTATCATATATTACTCCTAGGATTTTGTGTGTGCGTGTGTGTTAGTAGGGTGTTGTTTATGGTGAAGTGTGTTGTGTTTTTGTATTCGGCTGTCCAGCTTGTGAGGAGGGTTGCAGTGGATTTGGCTGGGGCCAACTTGAGTCTGTTTGTAGTGCACCAGTCATGTAGTGTGTTGATATAAGGTTGAATGAGAAGTGTTGCTCTGTCTGGGTCTTGATGTGTGCATGTGAGTGTTATGTCGTGTGCATAAGAAGCTATATTTATTTGGGGTGCGTGTGGTGTAAGTATATACATTTTTTTTTTCCCTTCTATGTGAGTGAGGGAGACAAAAGGCAAAACTACCTGTATCGAGTGCCTCCCCCAGAGTTGAAAGAGTGACTGGGCCAAAATCAAGGGACGTTCGAGCCAAAATGCCTAGACACACAGAGTTTGAAGCAATTGAAGTCATAGGAAGAGGAAAATACTGATTCTGGGAGAGAGTTCGAGAGCTCAGCAGTTGAATAGAAGAAAGACAGAATAACGTTTCACTCTTGAGTTAGAGAGTTGCACTGAGTAGGGGTGGGATTGTGTTGCAAGATGGGTACTACATACTCTATGTAGAGGAGGTGGTACTGTATACACTGGGAAAGCTCTGAGGAACATTGATTATTATAGTAGCGATAGAATAGCGAGAGAGATACGACATTGCGGCGAAGAGAGAGAGATTGCAGAGAGTTGGTGAGTGGGCGGGAGTTCTTGATACGAAAGGCTTCCCTTTCTACTTTGTCTAGGAGTGCGGTGTGAGAGGATCCTCCCCACACATGTGAACAATACTCAATACAAGGACGCACTGTGCCCCTGTACAGAGAAGAAGCTGTGCAGGGGTAAAGAACCCCTTGAGGCGGTTGAGCACACCCAGCTTCTGGGAAGCTGCCTTAGCAAGACTGGTAATATGGTCCTTCCAAGTGAAAGCAGAAGAAAAAGAGACACCAAGAATATTGAGAGAAGATGAAGGATTGATTTTTGTATTGTTAAATTGTAAGGGATCGTCCTCTAGGAGTTCCGGACGGGTAGTAAGATGAAGAAATTGGGTTTGGGAAGCATTAAAGGCAACAAGGCTTTCTATGTCCCAGTTGGAAATAGTAGTTAGATCAGAAGATAAGTGTTGCATGGCTTCATTACGTTGGTTTTTGAGGGATTGATGGCTGGGGCGTTCAGGAAAACTAATTGAGTAGTGTAAGGTAGAGTCGTCTGCGTATGAATGGATGGAACTGGAGGTACAGTTGAGAAGATCATTTATGAAAATTATAAAGTGTTACGTTACCACTGCATAATGTCTTCATCTGTCCTGCAATTAACAACTAGCGAGTTTATAAGCTATGAGGAAGTTAGAGCGTTATACATCAATATTTAGAAGAATTTTAGGAATACCACGTTCTTAACATTAATCCTCCGTTACAAACCCTAATGCACTAGAATAAATTAATGAAAGCATATGACTCCTGGGATTCAAACTCAGGACACTACACCCAGAACATAAGTATCTAAACCATTACACCACCAACTCAGTTACCAGATAAAATACAGATGTACAGTAGTGCATACATAAATGAAAACGGTCTATTTCAGCAAACTTTTTATCCTTCACAAACTCTGGTAAGTTTTATATTTCTGCTAAATAAGAGTGTCTTCAACTTATAGCCCAAAACTCACAAGTGGTCCATTGTTCTCTCATAGCCTAACTTATATATTTGTCAGTTTATTTCCATTAGGTTTGCTGCATGGTGGTTTCTTTGCACTTTTATTATCAGTGTTTAACCCTCCAGCCCCGGCTATGTATTATATATATATTCCCCGAAACCCGGGTGTTTTGGCCGAAAAACGTCTAGGCTAGGCTGCCGTATATTTGTTAATCTGACTGCTTCCCGCATTCCCACGCATCCCCAAGCGTAGCTGTGTTATTTACCTATAGAATGGCGTTAAGTAGAGCTCTCTAAGTCAACTGGTTGATTTGTGATGATGATTTCATTGGAGATAACTTTATGGCAAAAACAGCCACTTTACACTACTTTTCGATACTTAACAACAGCATACAGGCACACACGAACAACCGACGCTCTCCTTCTTGTGGCCGGAGATGCGGGGCGTCGGTCCAGCCGGCTGTTGTTTACATGCGTCGGACCGACGCCTCGCACAAGAAGCTCACAGGCTTTCAACCACTGGGCGTTCAAGAGCCCTTCCGGGTACCTGTTATATGCTTTTTTATGGGCGTTCAAGAGCCCTTCCGTGGTGAGAGGGTTAATCAGAGGGATTGGTGAGTGGGGAATTTTTTTCTTGCGTACCGATAGCTTTCCTTTTTCTTTGCCAGAAAGATTAGTTAGGCTTGCTACTAGTAGCTTTGTGAGGATCAGTAGATCTGTTGTTACCTTTTTTTCCTTTTTTTGCTCATTTGTAGGTTTCATTTTTCTCTTATTATAATGTAAAACTAAACTTACAAAGTAAACAAACCAAAACAGGAATGGCACAATATAAATAGAAAAGAACTTATCAAAAATCACTATGTTGAAATAACGACTTAGCAAAATACAATTTTGAAATAAAAGAACACAAAACCACCACATAGATTGTGCATCACCATATGAGTAAGTGAATTTGGGTCCCAAGCAAATTAGTCGCGTATATATTAACATACTCTCGTTATACTCCAGGAATTAGTCAATTTGGGAAGTTCAGGATGTTCTGTTAAATTTTGTTTGAATAAAGAAATTACAATTTAAGTCAAAATATTCTATTCAAACAAATTTGCAATTTGACAAGATAATAAACAATAGTACAAAATGCATACAGCACTCCCAAACGATGGTGCTATTAAGATAGTAATGGGTAATTTTTAGGACTTGTGGCAACAGTAATAATTGGCAACTCCAGTACCACTGCAATGATTTCCATGTATGCCAGTCAGTGCCTATCATATTCCTTCTACCATAACTAGCACCCTTGGCTATTAAACCACAGTGAAGAGTACCACTCCTTCTCCACTATCACACACACACACACACATACACATACACATACACATACACATACACATAACAGGCAGCTGCACCATGTGAATGTCTAGCTGTAGTGCTGCCACATACCATATTACCCACTTAAGTTTTTGTGATAGTACAATACTTTTTGAGACTTTTTTTTTAGACTGTCATAATTAGTCCCACAACCTCAAAATCTCCATCACTACTATAGTATACAGTATATAGTAGTATGTTTATCAATGTTAATTCTTATCATATATAGTTACCATTTCATTATCACTGCTTCTAGTCTTATAAATTACTGTACGAGATCTTTTTATTCAACAATACGATCATTTGCCAAATTTATGCTGAAATTAATTATGTTTGCATGCAATTACAGTATACCTAAATCAGTCGCATTAATATGGTAGAGGCTCAAGTATCAAGTTGATTGGGTCACATACGCCGGACCTTTTTTGCACCCATCCATTCAAGCTATGTATTACTCGATACCTGATCTTATAGTTATTCTAGTTTCAGTCCATCACATGATAGAATCATCATATCTTATCCCACATGCAATCCAAAAGCCTCACAAGTTTGATATACTACACCATACTTCATCTCTTTAGTCGGTAACACAAGAACTTTTACCAACCATAAACAATTTACCATAAAATCTCATGTGATACCCCCTGTCGTTAATCTCAGACTTTCTTGTGAGGTGATAGACTTGGAGGTGACGGGATAACTAGCACCAGTATATATACAGTACTGTATATACATATCCAAGAGTACAGTAATACTACTACTATTGTAATCATTCTACCATCATACAACTCAATGGTAGGTATGTACTGGATATTGATTGTATTATTTTATTTTGTGTATTGAGTTTATTTAAATATGATTACCGGTACTTTAGTATTATTTGATTTATGGAGATTTATATATCCATTTACATTTATATTAATTGTGTTTGTTGAGGTCCCATTTTACTTGGCTTTGATTTAGTGTATTTTGTTTTGTTTATTAGTTTATGGCCATTACAATATATCAAGAGTATCAGTGAAGAGATGTGTACAAGCAGACTTGGATGTTTTGAGCATGTGGAGAGGATGAATGATCTATATTGGGTGCAACGATGCAAGATTGTGAATGTGGAGGGAGTTGTTGTTGTTCCCTAAGCTTCCTGGCCGAACAGCCCCGAGTCCCTGAGGAAGGCCATGGCCACGATCGGGCTTTCCCACAGAGCTCTCATTGAGTGTAGATTGTGTTGTTGGCGTCAGTGGTTGTGTGAAATGCAGTCTTCTATGATGTGTTTAATGGTATGGGGTGCTGTGTTACATCCCGGGCAGGCGTCGACAACGGAGTCATCCAGTCTCTTCTGATAGCTCAGGAGAGCTGGATGGTGTCCGCATCTCAGCCTGGCCAGGTGGACTCTGTCCTCGCGAGGGAGGGAGGATTTCGGGAGGTCGTGCATGCAGCTGCGTGTTGTCTGTGAGTGAGTGGATGGATTGGCGAGAGATATGAGTATGGATGTGCTTCTGGAAGTTGGTTGGGGTGGGCAGGGAGGGAGAGAGGACAATAATTGTGTGTGATACCGTGTGCTGGGTGTTGTTTTGATATTTCTTGGTGTCTGTGGGTGTGTTGCCATGTAGTTTAGAAGGTGGTCTTGGTTCGTGGAGGCTGCTGCCAGGAATTGAGTGCCTCTCATGTCCAGATGGTCTTTGACTTTGAGGATTTTGGTTTCTTGATGTAGGTGATCTGTGGGTGCAGTAGCTGTGCAGCCTGTAATGATCTTCAGGGCTTTGTTTTGAATAGTCTGTAAGGTCTTATGATGTGTTTCAGCTAGGTTAGAAGCCCAGGCTGGGCTTGCGTATTCCATCACTGATCTTATGTATTGTTTATATACTGTGGTGGTAGTTTCTTTGTTGTGTCCAAATTTTGTGTGAGCAAGTGACCTGAGGGCGTTAAGCCTGGGTGTCAGTTTCTTTTTAATGTTTGTGGTGTGCTGTTTGAATGTCATATGAGTATCATATGTTACTCCTAGGATTTTGGGTGTGTGTGTATGTGTTAGGGGTGTGTTGTTTATGGTGAGTTGAGGGATGTATTCGTGTTCTCCTGTCCAGCTTGTGAGCAGGGTTGGATTTGGCTGGGGCTAGATTAAGTCTGTTTGTAGTGCACCAGCCATTTAGTGTGTTGAGATAGGGTTGAAGGAGATCTGTTGCTCTTCTTGGGTCATGGTGTGTGCATGTGAGTGTTATGTCATCTGCATAGGAGGCTAAGTTTATTTGGGGCGTATTGGGTGTAGTTATATCGTGCATGTACAGATTGAAGAGTGCGGGCGATAGGACGGATCCTTGTGGGACTCCGTTTGGAAAGTTTCTGATTTTAGATGACTGACCGGCAAAAGATATGTGTGCACATCTGCCTGCTAGGAAGTTGGCCAGCCACCTTTTTGTGTTGTTGTGCATGTTTGTGTTGTAGATTTTGTTCGTTAGGTTGTGGCGGGGGATGGCATCGAAGGCTTTACTAATGTCGAGTGTGGCTAATAGTGATCTGTGTGGTGGTCTAGCTGAGTTGATGCCGTCGAAAGCTCTTTGTGTATGGTCTGTGAGAAGAGTGTTTGTGGAGTGCAGTGGCCTAAAGCCATGTTGTGTTGGAGCTAGGGGTAGGTCGGGTGTAATTAGTTGTAATACTAGGCATTCCATGACTTTGGAGGGGGAACAAAGGAGTGTGATGGGGCGGTGCGAGGAGGGTAGCGTGGGGTCTTTGTTGGGTTTGGGGAATGTGATGATGATACCATGCTTCCAAATGTCTGGTATTGTGTTGTGTGAATAGCTGTAGTTTGATATGTTAGTGAGTGCTTGTATGCCTTGTGGTCCCAGGTGTCTGAGGTGTATGTTGCTTATGTTGTCTAGGCCACAGGCGGGTGAGTGCTTGAGATTGTTGATGATATGCTTTGTCTGGTGATTGGTGAAGGGTGTATAGTCAGGGTCTGTGGGGAATTGTCTCTTACGTCGGATGACACGTCGGTCGTCTTTGTGAGGTTTTAGGTGGCTGACATGTGAAAAGTGATTGATGAGAGTGTTTGCTTGTTGTTTACATGAAGGAGTAGAGTCTGTTGTTGTGATTGCAGCATGTGATTGTGTTGTGTTGCTGTTGGAAAGTGTGATGCTGTTTAGTGTTTTGTAGAGTTTTTTGGGGTTTGTTTTGTGATCAAGTGTTTGTAGGAAGTTATTCCAATTTAGTTTTTGTTGTTCTTGTATTTTGTTGTTAGTTTGGGTGTTGAGTGCTTGAATTTGTTGTGTGATGTCTTGTGTGTGGGGTGCTGGGGAGTGTTTCAGTGTGTCGCGTTGTCTGATGAGGTTTTGAATTTCTGGTGTGAAGTTGGGGTTGTGTCTTTTTCTGTTACCTCTTGGAATGTGTTTCTTGTCAGCGTTTTGGATAGTTTTATTGAGTATGTGTACAGCATTGTTGATGTTAGTGATGGGTGTACTGTTTAGAGTTGTGAAGTGTTGTTCTGTCTCATTTGTGAATGCTTCCCAGTTAGCTCTTTTATAATTGGTGTATGTGTGTTTGTGGCTAGCTGGGGTGAGTCTGGTTTTGGTGGTGATAATGATCGGGAGGTGGTCAGAGCCTAAGGTTCTGACCACCCTCCAGGATGTTGTGGGGGCGAGTTCTGGGGAGAAAAAGGTGATGTCTGGAGATGATGGGTTATAGAGGGCTTGGTGGGGAATATGGGTATGTTGATGGATGTCATTAAGGATGATGAGGTTATCTGTTTGGTTTTGTAGTACCAGCCCTCTGTCTGTGTCGGGGTTGTCGACAAACCAGGCCGACGTCTTGGCGTTGAAGTCACCACCCAGGATGATGTGTGGGGTGTTTGTGATGTGTTGTAAGTGTGGTCTGTATTCATTTGGTACTGTGGAGGGAGTTGTACCAAGGGGTAGGCCTAGAAAGACGTGGGAACATGTCATATGATCTGATTTCAAATAAAGACCTGACAAATGAAGCAGCCCAGAAGTGGGCTGCCTGTAACACCGCCAATATGATAGAAGACTAAAGCTGCACCATGTGTTGACTATTTGGTCTTGAAAATTTATAAATGTACAGTATGTATGTATAATAACTTTAGTTTAGAATCAACTTCTCCATATTATTATATCTGTATAAGCCGCTAAGACCCACTATGCTGTTCTATGATTTGTATTTTCTTATTTACCCAATCCTTATTAAAGGATATATTGTTACTCATTACCCATTATATATATTTTTTGTCCATGTTTGTTTTTGTTGGTCATTATTTTTATAATGAGTGTGGAGTAATTCATTCTTTATCTACGTCCCCTCCTCACCATCCCTCCTTCTTCCCCTCCTGCCTGGCTTGTTTGGAGTGGCATGATATAGAGGAGGCTAATAAAGGGGTTTGTTGGAGAGAGAGAGAGAGAGAGTGTGTATGCGTGAAAGAGGGAGAGGAGAATTGGAGGAGGTAAATATCAAGAATAGGTCTATAGATTGTATGCATGGAAAGAGGGATCAATGTTTGTTAATTGTTTTGAATGTACTACCTGTTATTTGGGAAAAAAGAGAGTGAGAGTGAGTGAGTGAGTGAGTGAGAGTGTGTGTGTGTGTGTGTGTGTGAGTGAGTGAGTGAGTGAGTGAGAGAGAGAGAGAGAGAGAGAGAGAAAGTGAGAGTGAAGGCAGTAAGACACCAACAATATTAACCCCTTAAAGGCTAGCTGTGTGTAATGGACACCCTACCGCCAGGCGACGATATTAGGCCCCATTCCCACCCTAATCGTAATTTTACAATAAATATCGTTATTACTTATTCATATGCGCCTATTTTACGTTTAATATGAAGATATTAACATGTAACAACAATAAAACAAGTGGGAATAGTGTTTGGATGGTGAAAAACATGAATTATTGCCAACCGGTCATTCATGAAATGTGAGGCAGCCGACACGTATACCCTCTCCTCTCGAGCCTGACTGACTGACTTACTCCCTCACACTCTCCCTTACGCAACACACTTGCTAGGCACATGACAACACCATAGAACCGGCTTGGAGATGTTGATACAAAAATATACCAATACATAAGGGAATAACAGGGAAAATAGGTTATAATTGAAGGGAGGGGGGAAGGAGGGGACTTTGACACATGTGGAGGAGTGATAGAAGGTATGGAGGGGAATTATCTCATTTAAATCTCATTTAATCATCATTTCACTTTGTTTTAACCCTTAAAGATTGGGGGGCGGACTTAAGTCCGCCTCCAATTTGCAGCAAGTTAGGAGCATTATTCAGGCTTTTAAAGGGTTAAAATCGAGTGCACATGGCCGGGAGCGCAGCGGGCCAGACAGCCGACTCCCAGGGCTTACCGCCGCCCATTAACTCATGTTCCCTGTGTTCTCGAGAGGCCGGCAGTGTAGCCAGTTGTGAGCATAGCTGGGAAAAATATGCCGCTATACGCTAAACTCCCATGTTACTGGTATCACTGTATGAGAACCACGAGTGCTACGTAGCTCGTTCTGGTCTCATTTTGAAGCTTTTAGCGCCTAGTTTTTTGCTGAATAAATTTCTTTTCATGCAGATACTTGATTTATCATTCAGGAGGGCCTGAATATGCCCAAAATAAGCCCAAAACCCCCCTCTAGACAAGGGTTAAGTGCTACTGGGGCCTTTTCAAAGTTTTTTTTAGGCCTTATCTCTTAAGAGTGTTCTTGCCTTTGCCCACCAAAACCTCTTAAGAGTGTTCTCTCGGTTAATACAGTACTGTAGTATGATGTATGCATAGATGGAGGGATCATCTTTTATTATGGTTTTGAATGCAATTATTATTTGGATGGGGAAGAGAGAGAAGGATAGAAAGCAAGAATGAGATACATTTAGATGAGAGGAAAGGATAGCATATGATTTAGTTTGTTGTTGTTGTTGCTGTTCCCCAAGCTGCCTGACCGAACAGCCTCAAGGCCCTAAGCAAGGCCAAGGCCATAACCGAGCGCCCCCACAGAATTGATGGTCTTAGTGTATTCAATTTTGGGAGTTGTGTGAATAATGATAGATTTGGCCTATACGATAAGAGTAAATGAAAAATGAATAGAGAGGAAAAATAGAAAAGAAAACCTGTACTAATAATTGTGCTCAGTGGAACACAATGACTTACAGATGGAACGAATATCAATTTTCCAAATGCGAATGCAAATTTTTAGTTTTAAAATTCGCGAATGCGAATTGCGAATATTTCAATCCTTATTCCATCCTTCAAAAACTGGTAATTCTTTTTATATGACCAACAAACGTTAATTAAATTACTATGAAATTAATTACTGGAAGTTAATAACGATGTTAAATTGTGAATATGGTCCTCAATGGTAATATGTAATTTCTTAAATATCATGAATGAACTCTATGAATTAATTTTGAATATATTGTAAGACTTCGGCCATAGAAAATTGAATAGTTAAAATTAAATCCTTTCAATTTTCTGTTTCCAGGATGCGGGGCGAGGACCCACTCTTGCATAAATAAAATAGGTGTTTATAACGGTTATCCCTCTGAATATTATGCCATGTCATTGACTTTCATTTATACATTTCATAGTAATTTAATTATTGTTTGTTGGTGATTAAAAACCTCTAAATCTAGCGCTAAGTTGGCGATTTTGCTTGGGGATAGAGGCAGAGGGACAGAGTTACCCTTACCAACACCGCTACACTTCCTCAGTCCCAGTGTTGCCGTTTTTGTTACTAAAGTACCAGATTTGGTACATTTGACTCTCTCAAGTACATTTGGTACATCTTTCAACAAAATAGACAATATCTGGTACTAAATACGAAATCAGTGAGGAAATATGATGGAATATTTTTTAGTGATTGAGAGAGAGAGTGAGAACGAAGAAATGGATATGTGACGAGCAGGGAGGTTTTAGGAAGGGAAGAGGATGTGTAGATCAGATTTTTACCCTGAATTGTGTTGTGGCAAAATATCTGGAGAAGCAACAAAAGGTGTATGTTGCCTTTATGGACTTGGAGAAAGCCTATGACAGAGTGGATAGAGAAGGTATGTGGAAAGTACTTAGAATATACGGAGTAGATGGCAAGTTGCTGAAAGTAGTGAAAAGCATGTATGAGAGTGCAAAGGCGGCAGTATGTTTGGAGAATGAGCAGAGTGAGTTCTTTGAGCTGAATGTTGGGTTGAAACAGGGGTGTGTGATGTCCCCGTGGTTGTTTACTGTATATATGGATGGAGTCATGAAAGAAACACTAGGAAGAGCAGTGGATGTTAGTGTATCTCTGAAAAGGGAGGGAAATGAATGGAAGCTGCCTATACTGCTGTTTGCGGATGATACAGTTCTGATGAGCGATAATGAATGGGAGTTGCAGGGTCTGGTAAATGAGTTTGGAACAGTGTGCGAAAAACGGAATTTGAAGGTAAATGCGGGGAAGAGCAAGGTTATGGTCTTCGAAAGGGGTGAAGTCACAGAGTGTGAGGTGAAGTTGAACGGTCAGGCTATGGAGATCTTCAGCTCTTTTAAGTATCTGGGCAGTGTGTTGAGTAAAGATGGGACTATGGATGAAGAATTGCGGAAGAGGGTGCAACAGGGGAAGAGGGTTGTAGGAACGTTGAAAGCAGTAACAAGAAATAGGGTGGTCAGTATGGAATGAAGAAGTCCTTGCATGACAGTGTGGTAATCCCGACACTAACTTACGGAAGCGAAGCATGGACATTCGGGAAGAGACTCGGACCAAGAGTGAGAGCGGTGGAAATGAGTTACTTGAGAAGTGCGTGCGGAGTTACATGGAGGGATAGACAGACGAATGAGGAAGTATGAAGGAGGTGTGGTGTTGAGGTAAATGTGCTGGAAAGTGTGAAAAAGGAACAACTTGAGATGGTTCGGCCATATAGAATGTATGGAAAGCGAGAGATTGACTAAGAGGGTGTACGAGAGCGAGGTGGAAGGACAGAGGGAGAGGTGGAAGGAAGGAGTGAGGAAGTATATGGATGAAGGCGGTGCTGGTTGGGAGGAGGGGCGTCGACTGACTGGGGACAGAGGCGCATGGGGCGGTTCGTTCGTGGCCACCCCTTTGGGGATCACGGCGTCAGGCAATAGATAGATATTCTCTATTGACATGCTATTACATTGGATATGTCTGAAATTGCAATATTGTGATGGTTCAACTGTCCAGGTCCAGCACACGTTCGTTTGCCAGGCAGTGATGCAATTTTAGAATAATTTGGTACTTTTCACTGGTTCTATCTGGTACTATTAACCCCTTCTGTACCGGCGACGTCTTTATAACTTTTTTCTGGCTATATTTAGACGATTTTATGCAGCTTAAGAAGGATCTGGGGTAGTAAAATGGTTTACGTGAGATCATTTGAAGCCTATTGTTTGTTGGAAGGCCTTTTTAAACTAAAAAATCGTCTAATAGTAGCCAGAATAATGTTAAAAGAACGGCACCGGTACTGAACTGGTTAAATAAAGTTAAGTGGCAACACTGTTCAGTCCTCCTTTATTCCATTCTAGCGGCCCCAACTAACATTTACACTTTTATTTATTCGTTTGTGTTAACTTTAAAATTTAATAGTTAATATTTTTTTATATTTTCCATTGGTTTCGTGAAAATATTCGCATATTCGCAGATATCTATGAATGGAAATGCGGATGCGAATACGAATATTGCAACATATAGAAAATATTTGCACATGGGAATGCGGAAGCGAATATTCGGTCCATCTCTAGAACAAATATCTCTGCCATCTGTGTAAACTAGAGCAAGTGTTCTCTAAATTAGTCCCATCCGTGGCCGCTTTTGGTCTGTGGCCAATTTGGTCTAAGGTTGATTTTGTGGATGCTATTGGTAGAGCTGAGCAGTCAAAATAACCTTTTTCAATGTGCGGACAAGGGTCCCCCCCACCCCTATTAGTTCGCACATTCGAGGGTTGACTGTACTCTGATCAGTATTGCCCAAGTTACCCTTTTAATCTACAACCCTTTTGGTTCATGGCCATTTTGGTCTGTGGCTGATATATGCTGAGTGGTATAAGTGAATGGGCCATTTTGGTCCGTGGTCGATTTTGTTTGCAGCCATTTTTATCTGGGACCGGTTTGGTCCGCGGCCGAACGGTCAAAATAATCTCATCTGCAGTGGCTGAGTTACCATATTGGTCCATGGCTGTATTGGTTTGTGGCTGTATTGGTTCATGGCTGTATTGATTCACGGCTTTATTGGTTTGTTACTGTATTGGTTCGTGGCTGTATTGGTTCGTGGCTGTATTGGTTCACGGCTGTATTGGTTTATGGCTGTATTGGTTCATGGCTGTATTGGTTCACAGCTGTATTGGTTCATGGCTGTATTGGTTTGTGGCTGTATTGGTTCATGGCTGTATTGGTTCACAGCTGTATTGGTTCACGGCTGTATTGGTTCATGGCTGTTTTAGTTCATGGCTGTATTGGTCCACGGCTGTATTGGTCCATGGCTGTATTGGTCCGTGGCTGTAGTGGTCCACGGCTGTATTGGTTCATGGCTGTATTGGTTCGTGGCTGTATTGGTTCGTGGGTGCATTGGTCCACGGCTGGCTTGGTTCACAGCTGTATTGGTTCATGGCTGTATTGGTTCACGGCTGTATTGGTTCACGGCTGTATTGGTTCACGGCTGTATTGGTTCATGGCTAAATTTGGTCCACGGCTGTATTGGTTCGTGGCTGTATTGGTCCATGGCTGTATTGGTTCGTGGCTCTATTGGTTAGTGGCTGTATTGGTTCGTGGCTGTATTGGTCCACGGCTGTATTGGTTCATGGCTGTATTGGTCCACGGCTGTATTGGTCCCCGGCTGTATTGGTTCATGGCTGTATTGGTTCATGGCTGTATTGGTTCGTGGCTGTATTGGTTCGTGGCTGTATTCGTCCACGGCTGTATTGGTTCGTGGCTGTATTGGTCCATGGCTGTATTGGTTCGTGGCTGTATTGGTTCATGGCTGTATTGGTTTTTGGCTGTATTGGTTCATGGCTCTATTGGTTCACGGCTGTATTGGTTCACGGCTGTATTGGTTTGTGGCTGTATTGGTTCACGGCTGTATTGGTTCATGGCTGTATTGGTCCACGGCTGTATTGGTTAGTGGCTGTATTGGTTCGTGGCTCTATTGGTTCATGGCTGTATTGGTCCACGGCTGTATTGGTCCACGGCTGTATTGGTCCACGGCTGTATTGGTTCGTGGCTGTATTAGTTCGTGGCTGTATTGGTTCGTGGCTGTATTCGTCCACGGCTGTATTGGTCCACGGCTGTATTGGTTCGTGGCTGTATTCGTCCACGGCTGTATTCGTCCATGGCTGTATTCGTCCACGGCTGTATTTGTCCACGGCTGTATTGGTTCACGGCTGTATTGGTCCATGGCTGTATTGGTTCGTGGCTGTATTGGTTCACGGCTGTATTGGTTCACAGCTGTATTGGTCCACGGCTGTATTGGTTCATGGCTGTATTGGTCCACGGCTGTATTGGTTCGTGGCTGTATTGGTTCATGGCTGTATTGGTTCATGGCTGTATTGGTTCATGGCTGTATTGGTTCGTGGCTGTATTGGTCCACGGCTGTATTGGTTCATGGCTGTATTGGTTCATGGCTGTATTGGTTCACGGCTGTATTGGTTCACGGCTGTATTGGTTCACGGCTGTATTGGTTCACGGCTGTATTGGTCCACGGCTGTATTGGTCCGGGGCTGTATTGGTTCGTGGCTGTATTGGTCCGCGGCTGTATTGGTCCGCTGCTGTATTTGTTCGTGGCTGTATTGGTCCGTGGCTGTATTGGTCCACGGCTGTATTGGTCCACGGCTGTATTGGTTCACGGCTGTATTGGTCCACAGATTTTTTGGTTCGTGGCTGTATTGGTTCGTGGCTGTATTGGTCCGTGGCTGTATTGGTCCGTGGTTGTATTGGTCCGTGGCTGTATTGGTCCGTGGCTGTATTGGTTCACGGCTGTATTGGTTCACGGCTGTATTGGTCCATGGTTGTATTGGTTCACGGCTTTATTGGTTCGTGGCTGTATTGGTCCGTGGCTGTATTGGTCCGTGGCTGTATTGGTCCGTGGCTGTATTGGTCCGTGGCTGTATTGGTCCACGGCTTTATTGGTCCACGGCTTTATTGGTTCGTGGCTGTATTGGTTCGTGGCTGTATTGGTCCGTGGCTGTATTGGTCCGTGGCTGTATTGGGCCGTGGCTGTATTGGTCCGTGGCTGTATTGGTTCACGGCTGTATTGGTTCATGGTTGTATTGGTCCATTGCTGTATTGGTTCGTGGCCGTATTGGTTCGTGGCTGTATTGGTCCACGGCTGTATTGGTCCACGGCTGTATTGGTTCGTGGCTGTATTGGTCCACGGCTGTATTGGTCCATGGTTGTATTGGTTCGTGGCTGTATTGGTTCGTGGCTGTATTGGTCCACGGCTGTATTGGTTCATGGCTGTATTGGTCCACGGCTGTATTGGTTCGTGGTTGTATTGGTCCACGGCTGTATTGGTCCACGGCTGTATTGGTCCACGGCTGTATTGGTCCACGGCTGTATTGGTTCATGGCTGTATTAGTTCGTGGCTGTATTGGTCCACGGCTGTATTGGTTCATGGCTGTACTAGTTCGTGGCTGTATTGGTCCACGGCTGTATTGGTTCAACGCTGTTATTGTCCAGGACTGCTTTGGTCCTGACTGGCTATTTTTGTTCAAAGGCTGGTTTGAGTCATAGGTATCCATAACATCCAAATCTCATTAAAAATCCGTTAATGCATTTTAGATATAATGGCATCTCTCTCTCTCTCTCTCTCTCTCTCTCTCTCTCTCTCTCTCTCTCTCTCTCTCTCTCTCTCTCTCTCTCTCTCTCTTCTCCTCCTCTCTCCTCTCCTCTCTCCACTCTCTCTCTCTCTCTCTCTCTCTCTCTCTCTCTCTCTCTCTCTCTCTCTCTCTCTCTCTCTCTCTCTCTCTCTCACCTTGAAGTGGTGATTGTAATATAGAGAGGCGGAGAAGTAGGTGGGAGGGTAGAATTATGCGAAGGTTGGGACTGAAGAGGTGGATAAGTAGGTTAAGGAGAAAATGGGATAACTGGATGGGAAGATACAGAGCAGGATAGGGTATATTTTATAATGAGAATATTATTTAAATACTTAGCTTTTATTTAGATTCCTTTATTGTTTATTACTTTTGTGTGTGTGAGAGAGTGAGATATTGGTATACCGTATTTAAGATGGACATGATTGAGATAACTATACAAAAGGGTAATAGCTAGGAAAACGTGTATAATTATGAGATAGTGAGGGCGCAACTTGTGTGTCAGAGAATTAAAGGAGACATTAAGGGGACACTGGTTATTTTGGGGGGTCTATTTATTTATATATTCATATATTGTATTAGTTTCTTCGCTAGACCTTCATCAAGCTTAAAAAACACTCCCTTTACCCCCTTCAAGGCCGATTTCTCTTAAAGTTACAGGCTCGCTTTTGCTCGCCAGGAAAAAAATGACACCTAAATGGCACGAAAGGTCTTGATATTGATGTAGAAATGGGACGAAAGGTTTTAAAATTACTAACTAATGGGGCGAACATTATACAATCTGAAAACTAATGCGGATAAACATGAGGAAGAAGGAGGATCAAAACAACGACCCAGAAGAGAACTGTAAATAGAGCAGGTACAGAGAAAGAGAGAGAGAGAGAGAGAGGGAGGTGTAAAAATCCGCATTCCTCTTGATGACTGACACTCCCCCAGGGTATAATGGTGCCTCTCAGTCCTACCACAGGGAGAGAGGTACGTGGAGTAGTTAGTATCTCGAACACCTTGCACTTCAATCCAAGGAGATACTCTGGAGGAAAAAATACAAGTTGCATAATGCACTACACTTTTTCACGTATAAGATTTTTTTTGTTTTTGTAGAAGA
>CM064498.1:52911071-52958571 GCA_032716605.1 Paralithodes platypus
GAAGCTGACAAATTACTGTGTGTGTGTGTGTGTGTGTGTGTGTTAAGTGCATGAGTCCGAGTGCTTAGTGTGTACTGATGTGCTTGTGATGTGCTTCACTGTGTGTGTATGTGTGTGTTTAGTGCATGAGTCTATAATTATGCTCGAGTGCTTAGTGTGTGTTGTGCTGTGCTGTACTGTGTGTTTAGTTCATGAGTCTACACAGTATACTGTATGTTCGAGTGCATAGTGTTGTGTTGTGTTGTGTTGTGTTGTGTTTAGTGCATGAGTCTATAATTATGCTCGAGTGCTTAGTGTGTGTTGTGCTGTGCTGTACTGTGTGTTTAGTTCATGAGTCTACACAGTATACTGTATGTTCGAGTGCATAGTGTTGTGTTGTGTTGTGTTTAGTGCATGAGTCTATATGTTCGAGTGCATAGTGTTGTGTTGTGTTGTGTTGTGTTGTGTTGTGTTGTGTTTAGTGCATGAGTCTATATGTTCGAGTGCATAGTGTTGTGTTGTGTTGTGTTGTGTTTAGTGCATGAGTCTATATGTTCGAGTGCATAGTGTTGTGTTGTGTTGTGTTGTGTTGTGTTTAGTGCATGAGTCTATATGTTCGAGTGCATAGTGTGTTGTGTTGTGTTGTGTGTTGTGTTGTGTTTAGTGCATGAGTCTATATGTTCGAGTGCATAGTGTTGTGTTGTGTTGTGTTTGTGTTGTGTTTTAGTGCATGAGTCTATATGTTCGAGTGCATAGTGTTGTGTTGTGTTGTGTTGTGTTTAGTGCATGAGTCTATATGTTCGAGTGCATAGTGTTGTGTTGTGTTGTGTTGTGTTGTGTTTAGTGCATGAGTCTATATGTTCGAGTGCATAGTGTTGTGGTGTGTGTGGTTGTGTTGTGTTGTGTTTAGTGCATGAGTCTATATGTTCGAGTGCATAGTGTTGTGTTGTTGTGTTGTGTTTAGTGCATGAGTCTATATGTTCGAGTGCATAGTGTTGTGTTGTGTTGTGTTGTGTTGTGTTTAGTGCAGGAGTCTATATGTTCGAGTGCATAGTGTTGTGTTGTGTTGTGTTTAGTGCATGAGTCTATATGTTCGAGTGCATAGTGTTGTGTTGTGTTGTGTTGTGTTTAGTGCAGGAGTCTATATGTTCGAGTGCATAGTGTTGTGTTGTGTTGTGTTGTGTTTAGTGCAGGAGTCTATATGTTCGAGTGCATAGTGTTGTGTTGTGTTGTGTTTAGTGCATGAGTCTATATGTTCGAGTGCATAGTGTTGTGTTGTGTTGTGTTGTGTTGTGTTGTGTTTAGTGCATGAGTCTATATGTTCGAGTGCATAGTGTTGTGTTGTGTTGGTGTGTTAGTGCATGAGTCTATATGTTCGAGTGCATAGTGTTGTGTTGTGTTGTGTTGTGTTGTGTTGTGTTGTGTTTAGTGCATGAGTCTATATGTTCGAGTGCATAGTGTTGTGTTGTGTTGTGTTGTGTTTAGTGCATGAGTCTATATGTTCGAGTGCATAGTGTTGTGTTGTGTTTAGTGCATGAGTCTATATGTTCGAGTGCATAGTGTTGTGTTGTGTTGTGTTGTGTTGTGTTGTGTTGTGTTTAGTGCATGAGTCTATATGTTCGAGTGCATAGTGTTGTGTTGTGTTGTGTTGTGTTTAGTGCATGAGTCTATATGTTCGAGTGCATAGTGTTGTGTTGTGTTGTGTTGTGTTGTGTTTAGTGCATGAGTCTATATGTTCGAGTGCATAGTGTTGTGTTGTGTTGTGTTTAGTGCATGAGTCTATATGTTCGAGTGCATAGTGTTGTGTTGTGTTGTGTTGTGTTGTGTTGTGTTTAGTGCATGAGTCTATATGTTCGAGTGCATAGTGTTGTGTTGTGTTGTGTTTAGTGCATGAGTCTATATGTTCGAGTGCATAGTGTTGTGTTGTGTTGTGTTTAGTGCATGAGTCTATATGTTCGAGTGCATAGTGTTGTGTTGTGTTGTGTTGTGTTGTGTTGTGTTTAGTGCATGAGTCTATATGTTCGAGTGCATAGTGTTGTGTTGTGTTGTGTGTTAGTGCATGAGTCTATATGTTCGAGTGCATAGTGTTGTGTTGTGTTGTGTTGTGTTGTGTTTAGTGCATGAGTCTATATGTTCGAGTGCATAGTGTTGTGTTGTGTTGTGTTGTGTTTAGTGCATGAGTCTATATGTTCGAGTGCATAGTGTTGTGTTGTGTTGTGTTGTGTTGTGTTTAGTGCATGAGTCTATATGTTCGAGTGCATAGTGTTGTGTTGTGTTGTGTTGTGTTAGTGCATGAGTCTATATGTTCGAGTGCATAGTGTTGTGTTGTGTTGTGTTGTGTTTAGTGCATGAGTCTATATGTTCGAGTGCATAGTGTTGTGTTGTGTTGTGTTGTGTTGTGTTGTGTTTAGTGCATGAGTCTATATGTTCGAGTGCATAGTGTTGTGTTGTGTTGTGTTGTGTGTTTAGTGCATGAGTCTATATGTTCGAGTGCATAGTGTTGTGTTGTGTGTTGTGTTGTGTTTAGTGCATGAGTCTATATGTTCGAGTGCATAGTGTTGTGTTGTGTTGTGTTGTGTTGTGTTGTGTTGTGTTTAGTGCATGAGTCTATATGTTCGAGTGCATAGTGTTGTGTTGTGTTGTGTTTAGTGCATGAGTCTATATGTTCGAGTGCATAGTGTTGTGTTGTGTTGTGTTTAGTGCATGAGTCTATATGTTCGAGTGCATAGTGTTGTGGTGTGTGTGTTGTGTTGTGTTTAGTGCATGAGTCTATATGTTCGAGTGCATAGTGTTGTGTTGTGTTGTGTTGTGTTTAGTGCATGAGTCTATATGTTCGAGTGCATAGTGTTGTGTTGTGTTGTGTTGTGTTGTGTTGTGTTTAGTGCATGAGTCTATATGTTCGAGTGCATAGTGTTGTGTTGTGTTGTGTTTAGTGCATGAGTCTATATGTTCGAGTGCATAGTGTTGTGTTGTGTTGTGTTGTGTTTAGTGCATGAGTCTATATGTTCGAGTGCATAGTGTTGTGGTGTGTGTGTGTGTGTGTGTGTGTAATAATAATAATAATAATCGGTTTATTTCAAGCCGGCAGCCAATGGGGCTGAAAATACACAGACTTAACCTAGATCTTATCCTAATGGATCAACAGACTGATCCTGGCAGCTAACGAGAGCGCCTACATGCTCCCAAGGGAGTAGGACGTGGGCAGGAGACTTTGTGGGTCCCCCGAGACGATCCGCCCAGATCTTGCCTTCACGGCCAGGGAAAGTTTTTGAGAGAACTTCCCCTGCCGGCGCGTGGGATCGAACCCCCGACACCAGAGCTAGGGCTCCCAATACAGAGTACTAAGCGCGCTCGGCCACCGTGACCGTAAAATGTGTGTGTGTGTGTTGTGTTGTGTTGTGTTGTGTTGTGTTGTGTTGTGTTGTGTGTGATTCTAGCGATTTCTTCACACACACTGGACCATGAATTCTCAAGAAGTATAACAACTTCCTATTAAAGTAAAGACTGAGCTTCCTTGGTCCCAGGGCCTCTATTGATTACAACACTCATTTATTAAGGGGACTGGTTTCAGGAAAGGTTTTTGTGAACGGCTTGCTGCGGTCCATCTGATGCAATCAACTAAGGGGAGATAGGGCGTTATTTATAGACCCCTTCTCCCTCATGTTTAGCCCCATTAGTTTTCATATTTTTTAATAATTGCCCCATTAGTTTATCGAATTTAAGACCTTTCGCCCCATTTCTTTCTCAATATTAAGACCTTTCGTGCTATTTACTTGTTGATTTTTTTCCTGGCGAACGATAGTGAGCCTGTAATTTTTGAAGAACCGGCCTTTGACCAGGACACTTTTCTACCAAAATGTGCACAAATTAATCTACAAGGGGGATCTAATGGACGTTTTTTGTAAGTATGATGAAGGTCTAGGGAGGAAACTAGAACAATAATGAATAAATGAAACAAATCTACCAAAAAGTGAATCATTCCCCCTTATTGGAGATATTGACGGCCTAGCATACATACAATAAATATAAGGTTTAAGATCAATGATATCCAGTATTCGATAAATGGATATTAACCGTAGCTTACTCGTATACTGAACCTTTAACTGTCCTGGTGGTGCAGTTATAGTGCTGATGTTCTGTATGTGGTGTCTTGGGTTCGAATCTTTTGGAGGATTACATACTTCCTTTAATTTAATTTGCGGGTGAATGATGGTAAAAACGAAAATTAATTAAGATTATAACTAGTCATGATCTACATCCACACAGATTAATATATATATATATATATATATATATATATATATATATATATATATATATATATATATATATATATATATATGTATATATATATGTAGTTTATATATATATATAGTTTATATATATATATATATACGGTATATATATATATATATAATATATATATATATATATATACACAGTATATATACTGTACCTCAACATCGTTCCTAACACCAAATGCTAATACAGGATAGACAATAGGCTAGGTTAATTATGAGTCTACGACATCAGGTAAGTTATTACTAATTCATGATGAGCAATAGTTATATTTGGTGCAAGATATGTAGGTTCAAATATCAAACTCTCTCAATACTATGCTTCTCTACCACAACATGTAAAGGCCGCACATCATGCTGCACAAGAATAATATGAGCCTCCCTAAATCAACTGATTCAAGCTTATATCAATGTGTACGTCAACATGGCATATAACTAATGTATACAATCCTAAAATGTGACCAATCATCCTAAAATAAACACATGAATACCGGTACGTCCCAGTCTTTCTTATTCCTCAATTATCATCGAACCAAACCAATATCAAAATTGTATCAAATATATAAATACATTAATGTAACCCATAGTAAAAGATGACAGTTTAATGATCGTAAACCCCACAGATCAATACTTTTGATACTTTTGATACTTTTGATGTGTTCGCCACTCTTCTAGCGGCACCAAGGAGCGCGGCGCCCCTCGTTATGGGTGGTGATTTTGGTGTAGTAGACTGTTTGAAGCGACAGCTCGCTCCCTCGCGAGGATGGGCTCGTCTGGCACTTTTTGCAGTTCGACATCGAGGGCTCTCTTGAAGTTGTCTAACGAGACGTCCCTCATGTCTCTTACTCGCCGTGGGAGTTTGTTGAAGAGACGTGGGCCTCTGTGTGATAACCAGCCCTCTCACAGAGAGCCCATAGCACCCCTGTTATTCATCCGGGGGATTTCGCATTCCCAGCCTCTCCTATCACTGAATTTCATGACTATCGGAGTATGTAGGTTTGGTACTAAACCCTCTGCGATTTTCCACGTGTATATTATTAGGTAACGTTCTCTTCTACGTTCCAGCGAGTACAGATTCAGTGCTCTTAAACGCTCCCAATAGTGTAGATGTTTTATCGAACTTATATGCGAAGTGAAATTTCTTTGTACACTCTCTAAGTCATTTATTTCACCTGCTTTGTATGGGGATGTTAATATGCTACAGTATTCAAGCCGCGGTAGCACTAGAGATTTGAAGAGCGTTATCATAGGTAATTCACCGCGTGTTTTAAATGTACGCAGAATCCAACCCGTTAAACGTTTCGCAGCCTCAACTTTGACCTGGTTATGTACTTTGAAGCCCATATTTTCAGACATTAATACCCCAAGGTCTTTCACACTGTCTTTCCGTTCTATTATGTGGTTAGATTCTATTAAGTAATTTGTAATTTCTTTAACGCCATTATTATCTCCGTACCGTATTAATTGGAAATTTTCTTCATTGAATTGCATGTTGTTTTCCCTGGTCCACTGGAACACTACATTCATGTCTTCCTGCAGTCGGCCCGTGTCCTCTTGTGTGTTTACTATCTTGCTTAATTTTGTGTTCTCAGCAAAAGACGACACCGTACTGTGTCTAGTGTTGGTATCTATGTCGCAAATTAGTATGAGGAACAGAAGGGGCGTATCCCAGCTTTGCATAAGAATAATATCCCAGCTATCCCAGGTTTGCATAGTCCTCTATCAACCAAATACATTAATGTAGCCCATAGTAAAAGATGACAGTTTAATGATAGTAAACCCCACAGATCAATGCATCCCAGGTTTGCATAGTCCTCTATCAACCAAATACATTAATGTAGCCCATAGTAAAAGATGACAGTTTAATGATAGTAAACCCCACAGATCAATGCATCCCAGCTTTGCATAGTCCTCTATCAACCAAATACATTAATGTAACCCATAGTAAAAGATGACAGTTTAATGATAGTAAACCCCACAGATCAATGCATCCCAGCTTTGCATAGTCCTCTATCAACCAAATACATTAATGTAACCCATAGTAAAAGATGACAGTTTAATGATAGTAAACCCCACAGATCAATGCATCACAGCTTTGCATAGTCCTCTATCAACCAAATACATTAATGTAGCCCATAGTAAAAGATGACAGTTTAATGATAGTAAACCCCACAGATCAATGCATCCCAGCTTTGCATAGTCCTCTATCAACCAAATACATTAATGTAACCCATAGTAAAAGATGACAGTTTAATGATAGTAAACCCCACAGATCAATGCATCCCAGCTTTGCATAGTCCTCTATCAACCAAATACATTAATGTAACCCATAGTAAAAGATGACAGTTTAATGATAGTAAACCCCACAGATCAATGCATCCCAGCTTTGCATAGTCCTCTATCAACCAAATACATTAATGTAACCCATAGTAAAAGATGACAGTTTAATGATAGTAAACCCCACAGATCAATGCATCCCAGCTTTGCATAGTCCTCTATCAACCAAATACATTAATGTAACCCATAGTAAAAGATGACAGTTTAATGATAGTAAACCCCACAGATCAATGCATCCCAGCTTTGCATAGTCCTCTATCAACCAAATACATTAATGTAGCCCATAGTAAAAGATGACAGTTTAATGATAGTAAACCCCACAGATCAATGCATCCCAGCTTTGCATAGTCCTCTATCAACCAAATACATTAATGTAACCCATAGTAAAAGATGACAGTTTAATGATAGTAAACCCCACAGATCAATGCATCCCAGCTTTGCATAGTCCTCTATCAACCAAATACATTAATGTAACCCATAGTAAAAGATGACAGTTTAATGATAGTAAACCCCACAGATCAATGCATCCCAGCTTTGCATAGTCCTCTATCAACCAAATACATTAATGTAACCCATAGTAAAAGATGACAGCTTAATGATAGTAAACCCCACAGATCAATGCATCCCAGCTTTGCATAGTCCTCTATCAACCAAAGTAAACCAGTATTTAAAGTGTCTGTCAAAAAACATCCTACAACTTACGGCAACCTATCGTACACTGTGACAGGCCAATGATCGCAAATAACTTAACTAATGAATACGATCCTGCATCATATATTCCTCAACTCATTAAACAAATGAAATAAATAAAATTATGAGCCCAAGCAAATCGACGTCTTGGAGCGGACGGAATTCAGACAAGTTTCTGAACAAGTTTCGCATCAGTCAGACACCGAAAGAAAACGTTAGGCCCCTATGGCAGGTGTGATGTAGAATATACGGTATATACGTAGATAGATTAGATAGATAGATAGATAAAGAGAGAGAGAGAGCGATATTAGTGAGTGTGAGAGTAAAGTTACATAACTTACATAAATTAATAGCTCCATGTCAATCAACCCCCATCATAACCTACATGTATTATAAATTACCTTTGTATCACCCTAATATAACAAATGGTAATAAGAATAATCCCACCCCATCCATACCGCAGGGAGGAAAGAAGGATTGACGGATTTTGAACAGTAATGATCCACCATCGCACAACTAATAATAAATAATAGCTGATAATCCTATAATGTGTACAGCCGATACAAGATACAGTAACATGGTTCCCATATGTTGTTATATGTGTATGAAGTGTATGATTTGTAGAATTTTAAGGGGGGATGGGTCGTATTTATTTGCTCCATTATATAATACGGTATGTATATATTTTTGTTTTCCTCCTAGACCTCCATCAAACTTAAAACATAAAATCTATTAGATCCCCCTTCTAGATAAATTTGTACATTTTTCGGAAGAAAAATTTCCCGGCCAAAGGCCGGTTCTTCCAAAATTACACTCACTATCGTTAGCCCGGAAAAAAATCAACACCTAAAAAGCACGAATGGTCTTAACCCGTTCTGTACCGGCGACATCCCTTTCATTCTATTCTGGCAACTATTAGACGATTTTATTAAGTTTAAAAAGGGTAACCATCAATTAAGAAGCTTTGGACTATCTCATTTAACCCTTTGTACTACCACAGATCCTTCTTAAACTGCACCAAATCGTCTAAATATAGCTAGCATAAAACTAAAAAGACATCTCGGTAAAGAAGGGCTTAATATTGACAAAACAAAAATGGGGCGAAAGGTCTTTAAATCGACAAAGTAATGGGGCAAATATCTTACAATCAGAAAACTAATGGGGTTAAACATGAGGAAGAAGGGGGACTAGAAAAACGTGCCATCTCCCCTTAACTAGGTAATTATATAGAACGGGGTGTAGCGTTAATGCAATCGTTAATACAGTACAACGAGTGATATACTGCATGTACATCACACCCATAGAACGGTAATAGCAAATACAATATGTGATATGTGCAAATTAAGGGGAGGAAGACCGTTTTTCTGGGCCCCCTTCTCCCTAATGTTTAGCCCCACTAGTTTTGAGATTATAAGACGCTCGGCCCATTAGTTTGGCGATTTTAACAACTTTCGTCCCATTCCGTTGTCAATGTTAAGACCTTTCGTGCCATTTAGGTGTCGATTCCTGGCGAGCGATAGCGAGCCTGCAATTTTAAGAGGAACCGGCCTTCGGCCGGGAAATATTTCTACCGAAAAATGTACAAATTTATCTTGAAGGGGGGTCTAGGGGGTGTTTTTCTAAGCTTGATGGAGGTCTAGGGAGGAAACTAAAAAAATATATGAATACATGAATTAATAGACCAAACAAACGGTCAGTCTCCCCTTAATGGCAATAAATTCTAACCATGAAACAATCCAAATAGTTCTATTTGCATTAAAAAGGGCCCACGTATATCTATAAATGACTTTAGGTTTGTGGTAAATCAATGTTTCTGAACAGTATTTCAATCCCTTCAGTGTAAGATGATGTTTATTGTCCTTATAATATGGCTACCAACAGATTGTTTATCCAGTTTAGGGAGGATGTATGGAGTCAGAAAGCTAATAGAGCTAGATTGTACCCATTTAACTGCAATAGGGCCTTCCAAAGCTAAGGAAAAATGAGGTATCGTATACTGAAAGTCAAAATATTGGAAAAGGCCACCCTCAGTGTTAATTCCATCATAAAAGTGTGTATTCTGATTTATATAAACTATAAAATTTCTATACTTATTTGTCCTACCTCCTTGTTCTTCTTGTGAATTTTGTGTGTTGCAAATAGTTCATTATTTAAATAAATATTAAATAGTTAGTTCCATTGCAACCTCATTTATACATATAATTTGACTTTCTTATATAAATAAGGATGGTGTACCTTTAGTTCTCCTACCTCCTTATTCTCCTCATCCTTGTGTTCCTTGCGTTCCTTAGTGGTCAACAACTGCTCCTTGATGGACGCAACACTGGCCGGAGCAGGGGAGGGTGCCGAGGAGGGTGGTGGTGGTGGTGCAGTGCTGTGGTTGGCGTGGTTGGGGGCAGGGGCAGGGGTAGGGGTAGGGGTACTGGTGGAGTTAGCAGTAGGTGGTGGTGGAGGGGCTGTGGAGGGGGCAGTCAGGGGGGGTCCAGTGCCTGCTACTACCCCACCACCACCTCCCCCTCCTACACCCACCCCCCCGCCTCCCCCACTAGTACTGTCTGCTTTGAAGAACATCTCCCTCTTGCTCTGGAGCTGAAAAGAGAAGAACAAGAAAAAGGTTATTATTAATAAATAATGTTAATATGAAGAACACAAAATACAACACTAACTATTAAATTTCCAACCAACCACATGAGGGCATGTGTCCGCTAGTGCCAGTGCCACCGGATATGGCTTATAATACATCAAATACCACCACTTAACACCACACACTATTAGTGCCGTCATTTACAATCATATATTCAATACAACCCATTAACAATACACTACAATGGGATAATTTTACAATAAACAAAATAAGTAACTACAATAAAATTGCGCTAGTTACAATATATATACCGTTATATATATATATATATATATACCGGGTATATATATATATATATATATATATATATATATATATATATATATATATATATATATATATATATATATACTGTATACTGGTATACTGTATATAATTATACAGTATACTGTATACTGCATATACAAATCAGTTAAATATTATCAATTAAATTAATATCAATTGAAAACAGTGGGCAGCGGTCAAATGTAGCCACTTGTATAGTGGATATTATAGTTCATTACGAATAGTATCTCGGTACAGTCGCGGTCATTAATGCTCATACATGTATTTCAAAGCGGTTTCGGGTTGAACAGAAACTTTTAATTAATTATTTGCCTAGCATATGAATTTTACAGGTTCCTTAAGGGGAGACACTTGAGGGATTTTTTTCTTGACCCCTTTCTCCCTCATGGTTAGCCCCATTGCTTTTGATATTATAAGACGTTCGCCCCATTAGTTTGGCGATTTTAAGAACTTTCGCCCCATTTCTGTCAATTTTAAGACTTTTCGTGCCATTTAGGTGTCTATTTTTTCCTGGCGAGCGATAGCGAGCCTGTAATTTAAGATGAACCGGCCTTTGGCCGGGAAATTTTTCTACCGAAAAATGTACAAATTTATCTTGAAAGGGGGTCTAGGGGCTGTAATGTTAAGCTTGATGGAGGTATAGCGAACTAACTAAAAACCTCCCCTTAAAGGGGAGATGGGCTGTTTTTCTGATCCACTTTCTTCCTCATGCTTATCCCCATTAGTTTTGAGATTTTAAGACGTTTGCCTCATTAATTTATCGATGTTAAGACCTTTCACCCCACTTCTTTGTCATCATTAAAACCCTTCGTGCCCTTTAGGTGTTGATATTTTTCCTGGCGAGCGATAGCGAGCTTGTAATTGTGGAGGAGCTGACCTTCGGCCGTGACACAAATTATTCTCGTAAGGGGATCCAATGAATGTTTTTTTTTTTTAAAGTTAGATGGAGGTATAATAGGGAGGAAACTAAATACGGTAATATAATTAATGACCGTTGACCGCGATGGTACAGTTCTTAGTCCAGTGTTACCAGCATCTTGAATAACTATAATTAGGTCTTCATCTAGCCTTCATTAAAGTAAATAACCAACTAGGTACCCTATTAATGAAAACAATGACTAATTTTCAAGTTTAGGATTCATAGCTTAATCAAAGGTTAGTTCAAAATGACCCCGAAACTCATGACTAACCTGTGCAAAATATGTTACAATTGTTATTTGTATCTAATTTGTAATTAAAATTGCAATATAAATAATTAAAGCAGTATACTGGTGCAATTTAAACTCCCATTATTGAATAACAAAACACGTCTTAATGTACGTACGGTACTTTTAATTAAAATATTATTATGTGTATCTTATACCCTTGTCTAGCGGAGTGTTTTGGGCTCATTTGGGCATATTCAGGCCCTCCTGCATGATAAATCAAGCATCTGCATGAAAAAAAAAAAAAATATTTAGCAAAAAACTAGGCACTAAAAGCTTCAAAATGAGACCAGAACGAGCTACGTAGCACTCGTGGTTCTCTTGCAGTGGTGCCACGAACATGGAAGTTTAGCATATATCGGTATATTTTTCCCATCTATGCTCACTACTGGCTACACTGCCGGCCTCTCGAGAACACAGGGAACATGAGTTAATGGGCGGCGGTAAGCCCTGGGAGTCGGCTGTCTGGCCCGCTGCTCTCCCGGCCATTTGCACTCAATTTTAACCCTTTAAAAGCCTTAATAATGCTCCTAACTTGCTGCAAATTGGTGCACGACTTAAGTCGAGCGGCGCTCTTTAAGGGTAATGATCATTTTGAACTCTTAAGGGGAGGTATTTAGTTTGTTCCCTACGTTTTCATCAAGCTTAAAATTACACCCCCTAGACCCCCTTTCAAGATAAATTTATACATATTTCGGTAGAAAAATGCCGGCCGGGTTGCTCTTAAATTACAGGCTCGCTTTCGCTCGCCAGGAAAAAATCGACACCTTAATAGTAATGTGTACTATAAAACAACGTAATGTGCACTATAAAACAAAGTAATGTGTACTATAAAACAAAGTAATGTGCACTATAAAACAAAGTAATGTGTACTATAAAACAAAGTAATGTGCACTATAAAACAAAGTAATGTGTACTATAAAACAAAGTAATGTGCACTATAAAACAAAGTAATGTGTACTATAAAACAAAGTAATGTGTACTATAAAACAAAGTAATGTGTACTATAAAACAAAGTAATGTGCACTATAAAACAAAGTAATGTGTACTATAAAACAAAGTAATGTGCACTATAAAACAAAGTAATGTGTACTATAAAACAAAGTAATGTGCACTATAAAACAAAGTAATGTGTACTATAAAACAAAGTAATGTGCACTATAAAACAAAGTAATGTGTACTATAAAACAAAGTAATGTGTACTATAAAACAAAGTAATGTGTACTATAAAACAAAGTAATGTGTACCGTACTATAAAACAAAGTAATGTGTACTATAAAACAAAGTAATATGTACTATAAAACAAAGTAATGTGTACTATAAAACAAAGTAATGTGTACTATAAAACAAAGTAATGTGCACTATAAAACAAAGTAATGTGTACTATAAAACAAAGTAATGTGTACTATAAAACAAAGTAATGTGTACTATAAAACAAAGTAATGTGCACTATAAAACAAAGTAATGTGTACCGTACTATAAAACAAAGTAATGTGTACTATAAAACAAAGTAATGTGTACTATAAAACAAAGTAATGTGTACTATAAAACAAAGTAATGTGTACTATAAAACAAAGTAATGTGTACTATAAAACAAAGTAATGTGTACTATAAAACAAAGTAACGTGTACTATAAAACAAAGTAATGTGTACTATAAAACAAAGTAATGTGTACTATAAAACAAAGTAATGTGTACTATAAAACAAAGTAATGTGTACTATAAAACAAAGTAATGTGTACTATAAAACAAAGTAATGTGTACTATAAAACAAAGTAATGTGTACCGTACTATAAAACAAAGTTAACAAACTAGTTACCGTACTATAAACAAATAAGAGGAACACATTAAATATGTCAGAATCATACAGTTAAGTAAAATGATGACGTGGGTAAATTAAAAAGCATGTGACTTCAAACTCGCAGGATGTACAGTATATTTTAGGAAAGAATATTTAAGTCAAGATATACAGACAGTGTCACGTACACAACGTAAGTATAAAGTGTGTGTGTGTGTGTGTGTGTGTGTGTGTGTGTGTGTGTGTGTGTGTGTGTGTGTGTGTGTGTGTGTGTGTGTGTGTGTATGTAGAGGAAATGTCCAAGTAAGGAAAGATAATGTAGTGTACGTTATCTTGTAGTACAGTAAGCTACATAAGTCACGTCGTATTACTAACTAATCTTTAATAAGAAAACACACATTCAGTGAATATCAAACTGGAATGAATTATGCTGACTATGGAACCTTATATATATGTTTACATTAATTGTATTCATTATTAGGAAACACCAATGAATTATGCTGACTATGGAACCTTATATATGTTTACATTAATTGTATTAATTATTAGGAAACACCAATGAATTATGCTGACTATGGAACCTTATATATATGTTTACATTAATTGTATTAATTATTAGGAAACACCAATGAATTATGCTGACTATGGAACCTTATATATATGTTTACATTAATTGTATTCATTATTAGGAAACACCAATGAATTATGCTGACTATGGAACCTTATATATATGTTTACATTAATTGTATTCATTATTAGGAAACACCAATGAATTATGCTGACTATGGAACCTTATATATATGTTTACATTAATTGTATTCATTATTAGGAAACACCAATGAATTATGCTGACTATGGAACCTTATATATATGTTTACATTAATTATTAGGAAACACCAATGAATTATGCTGACTATGGAACCTTATATATATGTTTACATTAATTGTATTCATTATTAGGAAACACCAATGAATTATGCTGACTATGGAACCTTATATATATGTTTACATTAATTGTATTCATTATTAGGAAACACCAATGAATTATGCTGACTATGGAACCTTATATATATGTTTACATTAATTGTATTAATTATTAGGAAACACCAATGAATTATGCTGACTATGGAACCTTATATATATGTTTACATTAATTGTATTCATTATTAGGAAACACCAATGAAGCTCAAGTGTTGAAGGTGGGCTGAAACTTCTGAAAGTGACTGTACAATTATAACCCAAGCTATACATGTGACCTTTATCATGATGTGTCCAGAGTATAATACATTGAAAGACGGGAAGCACCATGACGACATCTATTGGGAGTGGAAGGATATAATATTACTCTACAGATAGAGAGAGAGAGAGAGAGAGTGTGTGTGTGTGTGTGTGTGTGTGTGTGTGTGTGTGTGTGTGTGTGTGTGTGTGTGTGTGTGTGTGTGTGTGTGTGTGTGTGTGTGTGTGTGTGTGTGTGTGTGTGTGTGTGTGTGTGTGTGTGTGTGTGTGTTGCGGTCACAGGTGTGTTGATATCATAGTGGAGGTGTGTGCGCGTGCGTGCGCTCACGTGGTATTCATGAAGTGTGTGTGTGTGTGTGTGTGTGTGTGTGATATGTAGAGGTACTGAACTATGTAAGCAAACTATGTATATGCCATACTCAATTGTATTAAGAGTATGTATGCAGATATGTGTACCATTTGAGTGATATATGTGTTAATATATATATATAGTGCCTAACAGATACAGCAGATACAAGTGTTAGGAAGGGCTGGCCATAATGGACCACCACCAGGGATTAGTTTATATAGTCTCTTCATCCTAGGTTGGCCAGAAATCATAACTTCTAACCTCTGTAACTCACAAAGGGCTAGAGCAAATGAACTGTCAATTTCCACACCTATTCCCTGGCCAAGCCTTCCTATTTGGTAGAAAAATTAGCTCGATTATTCAAGTCCTTCCTTAGTTACAGAGGTTAGAGGTTACAATTTCTGGCCAACCTAGAATGAACAGACTATAGTAATATGGTTAATGAACAATGGCACTAACTACTAATAACATTACTGCAAATAGGCAAACACGCGCATTTACCTTCAAATCATACACTAATCTGTGAGAGCATTAAGAGGAGATGGGCCGGGTTTTCTTTTTGGTCCCCCTTCTCCCTCATGTTTAGCCCCATTAGTTTTCAGATTTTAAGATGTTTGCCAAATTCGTTTGTCGATTTTAAGACTTTTCGCCCCATTTTTTTTCAATATTAGGCCTATGATTTGTCGTGCTATTTAGGTGTCAAATTTTTCCTGGCGAACAAGAGTGAGCCTGTAATTTTGGAAGAGCCGGCCTTCGGCCTGAACATTTTTCTACCGAAAAATGTACACATTTATCTAGAAGGGGGATCTGATGAATGTTTTTAAAAGTTTGATGGAGGTCTAGGGAGGAAAGTAAACAAATAATAAATATATGAAATAATCCATTACAAAATATAGCCTTCCCCTTAAATGTAAATAATCTGCACAACACTTGTATCTGCTGCATCTGCTGGCAACTGTTCCGGTACGGGTTTAGTATACGGTACGGGTTTAGTATACGGTACGGGTTTAGTATACGCGCCTTCGCCGCGCTATAATGATAACACAATAATAAACCATAATGATAACACAATTCATATTTTGTGGATTGACACCCTGCCTGTGTACGTATGTATTTCGTGTGCATGTACGTAATCCTGTGTACGTGTGTATGTACGTAATCCTGTGTACGCGTGTATTTTGTGTATGTACGTAATCCTGTGTACGTGCGTATTTTGTGTGTATGTACGTAATCCTGTGTACGTGCGTATTTTGTGTGTATGTACGTAATCCAGTGTACGTGTGTATTGTGTATGTACGTATTCCTGTGTACGTGTGTATTGTGTGTGTATGTAGTTATGCACGTAATCCTGTGTACGCGTGTATTTTTGACACAATTCTTACCAGCTTTCCCGAGGATCCCCTTCGAAACACACTCATTATTATATCACTTCTTCACAGTTTGCAACACTTTTATTTTCCTCACTCTTACCCAATATTTCCTCACACTAGTTTTCAACGATTCGAATTCACTATTTTCTTCAATTTGTTACCGTACCTTCATTTCATATTTTCACATTAACTGTTTGACCATTCTACTGTACAGTACAGGTATATATCACTTTTCACTGTAATATATATAAGAACATTGAGTTACTGAATGTAACACTTATATACAATAATTTCACTCACAACACGAATACCGTATAATTACGGTATAATATATCTAAGACAATATAATATAGAATAGGTATAGGTCAAATTTAACATAGATACTATTACGCCCAGATAATGTATAGAAATGGAAAATGTCTTCGTAATCGGTAATAATAGTACAGTAAGAGAATCTGTTTGGTAATCAGATAACATTAATTTAAGGTTGTAGAGTAGTATAGAAATGTAGGTATAAAATCCTTTAATGGATTATTGTAACAGAGGATTATACTGTAGAAGTGTGAGAACAAAACATATATTTGGAATAATATATTGTGTGATAAGCTTATAGAAAGCATTGGAAGCAACAGTATAATATTGATTTGCTAAGGTGGCTACAACAAACATTTCGGAAGATACAAACAAGTAGGATAAGGCAAGAAGATTAACAAACGAAAAGAAGGTACAGGCAGATGAAATAATAGAGGGTGAAACTTACAAACACAATTATACTAAACACAGAGAAAGATTAATAGACTATGGAAGATAAAAGATACATAACACAATAGAAGACAACCAAACACAACAAAAGGATAGGGAAAAGAACCAATGGATATGATCGAAAGGAATGGTGAGAATATAACAGAAGACTAGGGAGGGGTGGCTAGAATGCTTGATGCAAGTTACATTACCAAAGATAACACATACGAGACGATAACCGAACACACAAATATCACAAAGAAAAGTATGCAAGGTTATGATCGAATGGATTAGTGAGGTAATAACAGATGATATAGGAGAGGTATTGGAGAGAGAGAGAGGTGGTGGTGGTGTGTGTGTGGTGAGGTGCGGTGGTGGGCTAACTGTGGCACTGTCCCTTGATAACTCACACACACATACACACACACACACACACACACACTAGCACCACACTCCACTCCCTCCATGCTCCACTCCACACCACTCTACCCCCCCCCCCTACCACTCCCTTCCTCTCTCTTGCTCTCTCCCATTCCTATCCTAGTGTCTCTCTATTCCCTCTTTTATATCACCCCCCCCCTCACCCCTAACTCTCTCCTATCCATGCTTGTCCTCCCCTCTCCCTCCCTATAATCACCCCCATGCTTTCTTCATCCCCCCTCCATAACGTTTTCTCTCTCTCCATTCGTTGACTTATCTGAAAACCCCCTTCCCCCTCTCCCCTCATGCAGTCCAGTTCCTGGAACTTTATAAATATCTCTGGTATATAGACTAAAAAACATATCAGACATTAAATCTCTCCCCCCCCCCCCACCGCTCCTGCTCTCTCTCTCTCTCTCTCTCTCGTGCCCCTAATCCCCTCTAATTTGCTCATCATGCTCCCAATACCTCCTACCATACCAGGCATTCCACAACCCTCTCGTCTTCCTTCTTCTCCATCTATATCTTCCTCTTGTTAATCTTCTCCTCCTCTTAGTCATCATTATCATCATCATCTTGTATATCTTCCTCTTGTTAAGGGGGGATGGCTGTATTTATTGGATTATTTATTTATATTTTTATTATTATTTTTAGTTTCCTCCCTAGACCTCCATCAAGCTTAAAAAGAACACCTCCAAGACCCCCTTTCAAGATAAATTTGTACATTTTTCAATATAAATGGCCTGTTCCTCTAAAAATGCAGGCTCGCTCTTGCTCGCCAAGAAATAATCGACCCCTAAATTGCATGAAAGGTCTTAACAATGGCAAAAGAAATGGGTCGAAAGATCTTAAAATCGCCAAACTAATGGGGCAAACGTGATAAATTCTCAGAACTAATGGGACTAAGCCAGAGGGAGAAAGGGGTCCAGAAAAAAACAACCATCCCCTCTCCCCTTCCTCTTAGTCATCATCATCATCTTCCTGTTCTCCTACTGATTCATTTAAACTCCGCCTAGACAAATATCTCGCATCAAACCCGCGACTGACTGCGTTTGTAAATGAATAACTTTATTTTATCCCCCCCTCAGTTACTAACCCATCTGTCCCCTACTAACTTCCTAATCCTGCCACGGACATTAGTTCCAGGGCAGTAGTTCCCTTTCCAATGTTCCCTTACCCACTCTAAACCACTGTTTGGACACTTGATCCTCAGTGTTTTGGAGGACAAGCAGCCTAGAAGGGTCACTAGACCTGTTGTTGCTTGATTTCCTTTGTACTCTACTGCTTTACCTTCTTCTCCTCGCCCTCTTGTTCCCTATCCTCAGGCTCACTTTCTTCTATATACAGTATAATATATATTTGTTCTTCACCTTCATTATTTATCTGTCCATCACCCTCAATGTGTTCTTCACCTACTACATAATATATATAATTCATTGTTTAATTAATCATCATAATTATCTTTCCCTTTTCTTGTTACTACTTTATCATCATTACCACTGTCCTCTCTTCAGTCATCAATATCATCATGTTATTTTATGTTTGCATTACTTATTAAATCTTATATTAGTTTGTAAAAGGGAGTTTCCTAATTCATTTCCCTTAAAATTCTCAACGGTCATATTTTAAAAATAATTATAATTTATTCGCAATATATTTGTCCCTATCATTACTCTGTTGCCTTATCTCTACTTTATCTAACTTACTTCCTCTGTATCCCTTCACTCCTCTCTCTCTCTCTGTCTTTCTCAAAACTCCCCATTAAAACACCATCGGAAGTGGCGTAAAGTCTAAACTTCTCTACCTGAACGGAATATCGTCTGTGAGAGAGAGAGAGAGAGTTAATTTACGTGAAACCGAGTAATCGTCTGTGTGGATGTGCACACAAGTGCTTTGTGTGTGTGTATATGTGTTGCTGTACATATGGGAGGACACAGGTTTGATAAAATACGAGTGCACAGTCTAGACTTATATGTGTGTACGTGAGCGCACCTGTATGTGTAGGCAACCGGATATCTGTGTGCGTGTGAGCGTATCAGTGTGTGGTAAATGTGTGTCGCTGAGTGTGAACATAACGATACATACATACAAACACATATCATCAACACATACATAGGCTACATAGAAGGAGGGGGAGGGGGGTATATAAGCAATTATGTGCAACTCTCCAACCCAAGAGTGAAACGTTACTCTCAAACTTTCTTCTACTCAACATCTGAGCTCTGGAACTCTCTCCCAGAATCGGTCTTTCCCTCTTCCTATGACTTAAATTGCTTCAAACTCCGTGTGTCCAGGCATTTTGGCTCGAACGTCCCTTGATTTTGGCCCTGTCACTCTTTCAACTATGGGGGAGGCACTCGCTATAGGCAGTTATGCCTTTTGCCTCCCTCAATCACATAGATTTTTTTTTTTATAACACTCTAAGGCAAGTGTGAAACTTATAAGGTCATTGTGGTAAAGTGTTAGCTGTGGCTATATTGCTAATTACGGTGCCTTATGTCTTGAGGGGAAGTATTTATATCTTTAGGAACCCCCTTCTTCTTCATGTTTGGACACATTAGTTTTCACATTTTAAGAGTTTCGCCCACTTTCGTGTTAACATTAAGACCTTTCCAGCCATTTAGGTGTCTTTTCCTGTCGAGAGATAGCGAGCCTGTAAATTAGGAGGAACCGGCCTTTGGCCGGAAAAGTTTTCTACCGAAAATGTACAGATTTATCTCGAAGGGGGGGGGGGGGATTTGAGATTTTGTTTATAGCTTGATAGAGGTCTAGAGAACAAACAAATATATATATATACCGGTAATAATAGACAATAAATACCTGTGTATCAATAAAATAACGTCCCCTAAATAGCTGTATTCGTGGTTGTCATGGCGGTAATGATTCAGCAATACAGAAAATACAATTTATTTTTGTTACATTAAATATGGTTCAGTTAGCCTTGTCGTGTGTAGTAATTGTGAGTGATCGTACACTAAATTGGTTGTGAAATATTCTCACGTTCCTACTACCATAACTAACACTCAGGTACGTCGTCCCACCTACCATAACTACCATTCAACCACCTCTTACCATCAACCACAAGTACCTCTCAAGCACCTCGTCCCACCTACCACAACTATGGTACCATCCAAACGACTCGTCCCACCTACAGTACCACCCAAGCGCCTCTTCCCTCCTACCACATCAACTACTCGAGCATCACGTCCCACCTACCAGAAGAACCACTTAAGTAGCTCGTCCCACCTACTCAAGTAGGCTAACTGGCCCCACCTAACACAGCTACCAATCACCCACCTAGCCTAACACAAACATAACGTAATGCAACTACCACTTGAAACTATTACCATTTAAGTACCTACACCCACCTACCGCAAATAACAATCAAGCAACTCATTCTAATCACCACAACTCCCACCTACTACAACTACCATCTACCACAACTCCCACCTACTAAAACTACCACTCAAATCCTCGTCTTGCGTACCACAACTACCACTAACCACACCTACTAGACCAATCATCACCTCACCTGGTATCATGTTGTTTGGCACACACGTCATTTCAACCATTATTAATTTCGTAAACCAATAATTTCAACCACACTGAGTTGTTTCGCCTCTAAGTCATTTCACCCACTATACAGTACAAATCAGGTAGGTTAGGTTGGGTTAGGTTACGTTTGGTTAACCTTTTGTGTACCGGTGACGTCTTTTTGTATTTGATTTCAGCTACATTTAGACAATTTGATGAAGCTTAGGAAGGATATATGGAAGCTAAGAGAATTAATTGAGACAGGCTGTAGCCCTTAACCCCTTCACCACCATTACGTCATTTTCATCATATTCTGGTTACCATTAGAATGATTAGACGATTTTCTATAGTTTATAATCTACCTGTGACTCAAATGGGTATATGCGATCTCAATAAACGCTCTGAGCAACATAGGTCCTTATGAAACTGCATAAAACTGTCTAAATGTTGCCAGAATAATAGGTAAAAAGACGTCATGGTGCTTAAGGAGTTAATGAGATGTCCTTCCTAAGCTGAATACAATCGTCTAATCACAGCCAGAATATGACGTAACCGTGATGGAAATGACTCAAGAAGGAAGGAATTGTGGGATAAATGTTATGTCGGCCTTGTGACTAGTGGAGCAAGTAACTAGTGTGTGTGTGTGTGTGTGTGTGTGTGTGTGTGTGTGTGTGTGTGTGTGTGTGTGTGTGTGTGTGTGTGTGTGTTTTGTTTTGTTTTTATGGTAACTTGGCGAATGTGCACTTGTTGATTTGGGCTTGATACCTCAACTTGGGCTGATTAACTGATGGTACCGTGTCCATAAAACATCATCTAGTTGCAAAAACAAGCACACAAACATATTACACCGTGCAACCACACATTCGCCTTTAAATATAGTTCCCTAGCCGAGCAAGGGCAAATTCGCTAGGGGAAACAAATATAAAATAAATAAATAAGTAATAAAATAAACTATAGTGGATACATTTACTAGAGGTGAAGTTATTGTAGATAAAAGGACTGTGGGCGAAGTAAGTAGTAGACGAATTGACTAGCGTACGAATGAACTTGTATGTGAAATGACCAGAAACCTTCAGCCTACAGCCACCACAACACCAATTGTGAATCAACTTTCCCACGTTGAAATAGTGTTGCGTGTGTGTTGGCCAATGGGGGTGCTTGCAACTGTAATGGTCACCTCAGTCCCTCACAAATACAGGCATGTGTGTTGTATTATGTATGTTTCTAACTCTGTCTGTCTCACAAATACAGGCATGTGTGTTGTATTATGTATGTTTCTAACTCTGTATGTCTCACAAATACAGGCATGTGTGTTGTATTATGTATGTTTCTAACTCTGTATGTCTCACAAATACAGGCATGTGTGTTGTATTATGTATGCTTCTACCTCTGTCTGTCTGTGCCTGTGTTTGTTAACCTGTATGTTATGGTTTTCTGTCTGTCCTGTCTGTTGGTCGGTCGGTTTGTCTGGATATCGTGTATGATCCTGTCTGCCTGTATGTCATGTATTGTATTCTACAGTATTTAAAACTAGTCTTGAATTGTCTAGCTGTCTCTCCTCCATAAACCTATTGTCTAGCTGTCTCTCCTCCATAAACCTATTGTCTAGCTGTCTCTCCTCCATAAACCTATTGTCTAGCTGTCTCTCCTCCATAAACCTATTGTCTAGCTGTCTCTCCTCCATAAACCTATTGTCTAGCTGTCTCTCCTCCATAAACCTATTGTCTAGCTGTCTCTCCTCCATAAACCTATTGTCTAGCTGTCTCTCCTCCATAAACCTATTGTCTAGCTGTCTCTCCTCCATAAACCTATTGTCTAGCTGTCTCTCCTCCATAAACCTATTGTCTAGCTGTCTCTCCTCCATAAACCTATTGTCTAGCTGTCTCTCCTCCATAAACCTATTGTCTAGCTGTCTCTCCTCCATAAACCTATTGTCTAGCTGTCTCTCCTCCATAAACCTATTGTCTAGCTGTCTCTCCTCCATAAACCTATTGTCTAGCTGTCTCTCCTCCATAAACCTATTGTCTAGCTGTCTCTCCTCCATAAACCTATTGTCTAGCTGTCTCTCCTCCATAAACCTATTGTCTAGCTGTCTCTCCTCCATAAACCTATTGTCTAGCTGTCTCTCCTCCATAAACCTATTGTCTAGCTGTCTCTCCTCCATAAACCTATTGTCTAGCTGTCTCTCCTCCATAAACCTATTGTCTAGCTGTCTCTCCTCCATAAACCTATTGTCTAGCTGTCTCTCCTCCATAAACCTATTGTCTAGCTGTCTCTCCTCCATAAACCTATTGTCTAGCTGTCTCTCCTCCATAAACCTATTGTCTAGCTGTCTCTCCTCCATAAACCTATTGTCTAGCTGTCTCTCCTCCATAAACCTATTGTCTAGCTGTCTCTCCTCCATAAACCTATTGTCTAGCTGTCTCTCCTCCATAAACCTATTGTCTAGCTGTCTCTCCTCCATAAACCTATTGTCTAGCTGTCTCTCCTCCATAAACCTATTGTCTAGCTGTCTCTCCTCCATAAACCTATTGTCTAGCTGTCTCTCCTCCATAAACCTATTGTCTAGCTGTCTCTCCTCCATAAACCTATTCAATCCTATATGATGTAATGTGGAAAAACACCATTTCGTAATACCTTGTATAATACTAGTTATGACTTTAGTATATGAAGAGGTGGGGGGGGGGGGGGTTGAGGCGTTTACTGCTCCGATAATTATCCAAGTAAAATACATATAAACCATATTAAATTATATATGGAACTCTCTCTCTCTCTCTCTCTCTCTCTCTCTGAATACAACGAAGTGCTTGCAATAGTAATGGACACCTAAGGCACAATGTTACATTGTTGCATACAAAATTATATATGTGGCCCCCTCCCCCCCCCCCCCCTCCCTCTCCACAGTTACATCCTAGGCTACTAGCACATTAGAATTGGATAATAATAATAATAATAATAATAATAATAATAATAAACGGTTTATTAAAGAATGGCAGCCTCATGAGCTGAAAATACACATTTTACAATTTAGTGGATGAACATGAGATGTACAGATATGAAAAAGGTAAGCTCAGTTTACAATGGGTGAGTATAATATACTTTACATTAAAACAAAAAAATAATACAATAATTATGCTAGTGCAAAATACAAATTATCATAAATTAACCATGAGAGTAAGTGATTTACAGTGCATATGTGTGTGTGTGTGTGTGTGTGTGTGTGTGTGTAATAGAGCGTTCATAACAGTTACAGCTACCTAAGGTATATAGTGTAGTTGCACATTAGAAACGAGAAAATAATAATTACGACAACACGATTAGAAAGAACCCAAACGAATATCCGAGGAATGAAAAAAGATGATAAAATTATCTCTCTCTCTCTCTCTCTCTCTCATTATACAGAGAAACCGATCTGGGAGTAACAATATCGAGTAACCTAAAACCGAGTCAACAATGTTCAGAAGTTGTTAAGAAGGCAAACAAAATAATTGGCTTTATAGGCAGGTTATTTGAGCATAAATCCAAAGAAGTTATCCTAACCCTTTACAATTCCTTAGTCCGCCCTCTTCTGGAATACTGCGTTCAATCCTGGTGCCCTTATTACCAAAAAAGATATAAACAAGCTAGAACGAGTTCAACGTAGAGTTACCAAAATGATACCTAGCCTAAAGAACAAACCATACGAAGAGCGTCTTAGAGAATTAAATCTATTTCCTTTAACCCAGCGCAGATTAAGAGGCGACTTAATTCAAGTGTTCAAAATCATCAAAGGCATCGACAATATGAACTGTAGTAAGTACTTCACTATCGACCAATCTAATTACACGCGGGGAAACGGTTGCAAAATTATTGGTAAATCTTTTAACTCAAACGAATCTAAGAATTTCTTCTTCAATCGAGTTGTCAACTTGTGGAATGGGCTTCCCCGAGACGTTATAGACTGCAGCACCGATGATTCATTTAAACTCCGCCTAGACAAATATCTCGCATCAAACCCGCGACTGACTGCGTTTGTAAATGAATAACTTTATTTTATCCTCCCCTCAGTTACTAACCCATCTGTCCCCTACTAACTTCCTAATCCTGCCACGGACATTAGTTCCCTTACTCACTCTAAACCACTGTTTGGACACTTGATCCTCAGTGTTTTGGAGGACAAGCAGCCTAGAAGGGTCACTAGAACTGTTGTTGCTTGATTTCCTTTGTACTCCTTTGTACTGTCACTCACCTTGGGCCGAGCTATAATTACCGCACAATAAGGAACATACCCATATTCACTTTAACCACTCATTTTACTTTTAGCCTCCGGGTTATAAGTATCTACCAATTCATACTATTGGCATATGTACAATATTGCACAAACTTATATAATGCTTTAGGAATCATTGGTAAGGATATACGTTGATAGTATTACTGGTGAAGGAGAGGGAACCATGATCAATAGTGGATACATGAGAAAATGTGATTGATAGTCATTCTGATTATACTAAATGTGGAGGAAGAGTAGGGGAAGAAAGATTGGAAATAGAAGGAAAAGTAAGGAGGCAATTGAAAGAGGAAAGGGAATTGGTGAACACGAGAGAAAAAGAGAAGAGAGAGGAAGAACACAAACATTAAATAATATGATAATAACCATTATAACGATGAAGGTAAAGCAAATGTAAGAAGATGAATATGGAGGAGGAGAAAGAAGGGAGGAGGTGGAGGGTTTCATTTCCATTATTATTTGTCCAGTTATTATTTTAGCTAATTTGAGAAGACAAGAGGGGGTGGGGCGAGAGGAGGCGGGGGATAAAAGGGAAGACAAGAATATACATGTGTTGAAGTAAGATTTTTTGTAATGTGCCCGTTGCAAAGATAGTTCAGGAGGGAGCTGAGAGGAGAGTTACTAGGAGTTACAGGGAATAGTTAGTATCTCAGAGACCTAACGGTCCTTTCCGGGGAGATACTGGAAGTGGAAGGAGAGAGACTGTTTGTGTTTAGTGCATTACACTCATCAGGCTACACTTCTTGAACTGCTCTACTGAGGAACTGTTTACAACTTTTGAGGAAAGTTTGTTCCAGGTAGAAGATCATACATGTGAAAGTTTCCACATATACTAGTGCTGAACCTTTTCAATTCGAACTTCCGGCCATGGTTGCGTGTTGTATTCATATCGAGGCTAAACGAAGAGGATTGTACTGCATATTATTATTTGTCCCGTTTCGATACTAATTCACCAGGAAAAGAGGGATGTATTGGACGAACAGAGGATAAAAATTAAGATGATATTATCATTCTGCAATTGCTCTGCATCAATCATCCGTCGCAATGTTGCATCTCTCTCGCTATTCTATCGCTACTATAATAATCAGTGTTCCTCAGAGCTATCCCAGTGCATACCACCTCCTTTACGTAGGGCACGTGGTACCCGTCTTGCAACTCAATCCCACCCCTACTCTGTGCAACTCTCCAACCCAAGAGTGAAACGTTACTCTCAAACTTTCTTCTACTCAACATCTGAGCTCTGGAACTCTCTCCCAGAATCAGTCTTTCCCTCTTCCTATGACTTAAATTGCTTCAAACTCCGTGTGTCCAGGCATTTTGGCTCGAACGTCCCTTGATTTTGGCCCTGTCACTCTTTCAACTATGGGGGAGGCACTCGCTATAGGCAGTTATGCCTTTTGCCTCCCTCAATCACATAGAAAAAAAAAAAAAAAAAAAAAATGGGAAAATAATACCAAGACAAGATGTGCTGCCTGGAGGGATAGAGAGAGAGAGAGAGGCTACAGACTGAAGAACGGCCATAAGAGTCTGTATCAGTATACTGTATATTTGTTGATTGTCCCGTATCGCTGCTGGTGAGGCTGGAAAATGAACTACGGGAAAAGTAAGTTTGTCATTATTATTTGCCCCATTGATAAGTTAGTTTGTCATTATTATTTGCCCCATTGATAAGTTAGTTTGTCATTATTATTTGCCCCATTGATAAGTTAGTTTGTCATTATTATTTGCCCCATTGATAAGTAAGTTTGTCATTATTATTTGCCCCATTGATAAGTTAGTTTGTCATTATTATTTGCCCCATTGATAAGTTAGTTTGTCATTATTATTTGCCCCATTGATAAGTTAGTTTGTCATTATTATTTGCCCCATTGATAAGTTAGTTTGTCATTATTATTTTCCCCATTGATAAGTAAGTTTGTCATTATTATTTGCCCCATTGATAAGTTAGTTTGTCATTATTTGCCCCATTGATAAGTTAGTTTGTCATTATTATTTGCCCCATTGATAAGTTAGTTTGTCATTATTATTTGCCCCATTGATAAGTTAGTTTGTCATTATTATTTGCCCCATTGATAAGTTAGTTTGTCATTATTATTTTCCCCATTGATAAGTTAGTTTGTCATTATTATTTGCCCCATTGATAAGTTAGTTTGTCATTATTATTTGCCCCATTGATAAGTTAGTTTTGCAAGGTCGGGTGAAAGAGGTGGGTGGGGTCAGGGGAATGAACAGGTGGAGGAAAGGTTGTTCATGATTGTTCAGCTTTAAACCTCCCTCCATCCCTCATGTTTAGCGCTCTCTCTCTCTCTCTCTCTCTCTCTCTCTCTGTATTATATATATATATATATATATATATATATAACTACACAGTCTAGTTCTTATCCCACCTCTATACCATTATTACTCTCTCACTCACTCACTCACTCACTCACTCTCTCTCTCTCTCTCTCTTGGCTCAGCAACAGAAAGCAACGGGTAGTCATAAACGGTAAGGCATCTAAATGGACCAATGTAAGTAGCGGGGTACCCCAGGGATCGGTACTAGGACCAATTTTCTTTCTAATTTACATCAACGACATAGATGAGGGTCTCACCTGTACAATCTCAAAATTTGCTGACGATACAAAAATTGCAAATAGCGTACTCTCAAAAGAACAAGTTGACGATATGCAACACAATCTAGATAAATTGTCATGTTGGGCCCAAATTTGGCATATGAGTTTCAATGCGGATAAATGTAAAGTACTACATGTCGGATACCTAAATGAGAAAGCAAACTATTCGATGAATGGCAGTCAGCTTAAGAATGTAAACAGAGAAACCGATCTGGGAGTAACAATATCGAGTAACCTAAAACCGAGTCAACAATGTTCAGAAGTTGTTAAGAAGGCACACAAAATAATTGGCTTTATAGGCAGGTCATTTGAGCATAAATCCAAAGAAGTTATCCTAACCCTTTACAATTCCTTAGTCCGCCCTCTTCTGGAATACTGCGTTCAATCCTGGTGCCCTTATTACCAAAAAGATATAAACAAGCTAGAACGAGTTCAACGTAGAGTTACCAAAATGATACCTAGCCTAAAGAACAAACCATACGAAGAGCGTCTTAGAGAATTAAATCTATTTCCTTTAACCCAGCGCAGATTAAGAGGTGACTTAATTCAAGTGTTCAAAATCATCAAAGGCATCGACAATATGAACTGTAGTAAGTACTTCACTATCGACCAATCTAATTATACGCGGGGAAACGGTTACGGTTGCAAAATTATTGGTAAATCTTTTAACTCGCACGAATCTAAGAATTTCTTCTTCAATCGAGTTGTCAACTTGTGGAATGGGCTTCCCCGAAACGTTATAGACTGCATCACCGTTGATTCATTTAAACTCCGCCTAGACAAATATCTCATCAAACCCGCGACTGACTGCGTTTGTAAATGAATAACTTTATTTTATCCCCCCCTCAGTTACTAACCCATCTGTCCTCTACTAACTTCCTAATCCTGCCACGGACATTAGTTCCAGGGCAGTAATTCCCTTTCCAATGTTCCCTTACCCACTCTAAACCACTGTTTGGACACTTGATCCTCAGTGTTTTGGAGGACAAGCAACCTAGAAGAGTCACTATATCTGTTGTTGCTTGATTTCCTTTGTACTCCTTTGTACTCTCACTCTCTCCACCATTCACCCCGACCCTCCTCCTCCATGTTCTATACAATGCAGTCCCAACTTGTAATCGGCTTACCTTCATTTTATTTCGAGTCATCTACCCGCCAGCCTAAATATTTACCCACCTAACTATATCTAACAATCTATCTATTACACTTGTTCAACTACCTACACCTTTACTTATTATGTCTTACAAGAGTGGAGGAATTACAATGAATTATATACATATTAACCCTCTCAGCATGATGATGTATGTTCACCTTAAGCTTGTTACCATAAGACGACTTTCTTTAGCTTATAATTAACTTCTAGGACTCAATGGGGTTAACACTTTTTTCATAAAACTACTTGAATCACACAGGCCTTTCATGAATCACACAGGCCTTTCATGAATCACACAGGCCTTTCATGAATCACACAGGCCTTTCATGAATCACACAGGCCTTTCATGAATCACACAGGCCTTTCATGAATCACACAGGCCTTTCATAAACTGCATACATCGTCTACCCTTAGAAGAAAAGGACAAAAAGGCCACATCGTACTGACACGTTAAATGAGTAAATAGCTTCATATACTGAACTTGTGTTTACCATTTCAATAAACGGAATATTAGTAACCTGTGGGTTTGAACAAAGATGGATTAAGGGGAGGTTGTTAGTGTGTTCCCTAGACCTCCATCAAGCTTAAAATTACACCCCCTAGACCCCCCCCCCCCCCTTTGAAGATGAATTTGTACATTTTTCGGTAGAAAAATATCTCGGCCGGTTCCTCTTAATTTACGGACTCGCTTTAGCTCGCCAGGAAAAAATCGACACCTAATTGGCACGAAAGGTCTTAAAATTGACAGAAAAGGGGCGAACGTTCTTAAAATCGCCAAACTAATGGAGCGAACGTCTTCAAATCTCAAAATCAATGGGACTACACATGAGGGAGAAAGGGGTCCATAAAAATATCCCTCAAGTGGAAATCTCCCCTTAAAGCTTGGTAAATATATAGGGTATATACGTTGAGGAAGGGAATATGTAGTGATAAATGGTTCATGGAGTAATTGGTGCACAACAATCTGAAGTGCTGCACTGTGGAGATGAGAAAGTTGACGTGTGGGCGTTGTCAGATGTATTACCAATCAAGATACCAAACCACACGTTAGCACAAACAGACAGGTAACCACCAAAGTCCATTAAGGGAGCCCACCTAACTTCCTGTTTGATCTTTCTATCCCTCTCTCTTTGGCTTGTATCCATTCGGCCCCATTCAGCCTACTATATTAAGAAGTTTACCCTCATCCAGGTGTCAATATATGCCTGGCGAGCGGTAGCGAGCCAGGCATATATTGTATATATTTTTGTTTTGACAGCAAGCTAAACTTGTACATATTTCGATAGAAAAATTTCTCCGGCGAAGCCGGATTTCTACATACAATGCTGGCTCGCTATCGCTCGCCAGGAAACAATCGACACCTGGATGGGGATGAACGTCTTAAAACAGTTGGCTGAATGGGGCCGAATGGATACAAGCCAGGAAAAGAGAAAAACGGAGAGAAAAATGAAAAAGCCGGTAACCCCCCCCCCCCCTTAATCCTGATGAGACGGATTTTTTAACCCCTTCAGTATTCCAACACGCATTACTTCACTTTATTCTGGCTAGTATTACATTATTATATTAAGACTAGGACGGATCTATACGAGATAAAAGAATAATCGAGATAAATATGACAACATGTAATGCTTTGGGAGGCTTAGATCCTTCCAAAGCAATATCAAAGCGTCTAGTGATAGCCAGAATAAAGCGAAGAATTGCGTTCTAACACTGAAAGGGTGAACATGGAAGATAATTATAATATATGATAGCGATGTAATGACCCTACTACATACATACATACTGTTACTCTACATATATACACACACACACGTATCTATATAATACATACGGTACATCATAGTATATACTAAATAGTCCAGGAAACTCTGTACTCGTATTTCCTAACTGAACAAACTGGCTCACTATCCCACCCCCAAGATAAATGCCAACATGATAAAACAAAGAACAATATAAAATGCAAATATGAGAACACTTTGCCAATATTTGCTTCATAACATTCTAATATTGCGAGGCAAGCTGGACAATATATGCACAGGGGTTAAGGCTGAAGGTTTCCTGTCATATTGGGAGTAATACTATAGCGCAGAAACTGTAAATATTGGTTTCAGAATCTAAATGTTTCTTGTTACAGGAAAAATAATTCAAATACAATGGCATCACACACACGTACGTACTGTTCATACTGTACACTTCTCTCTATTACACACACAAACACACACACAGACACACCTCATTCACAAACACGCTCTTTACGCTCTCTCTCTCTCTCACACACACTCACACCAAAATGTAAACTGCCATCCGAACCAGGCCTGAATTCAATATCTAGATTATAAATGGATAATAACTATATTTCCACTAGACTATTCAAGCCCCAAACATCACTATACTGTATTAATTATATTTACCGCTCCCACTAGAGCAGAGAATAACACTATTTACTGCTCCCACTAGAGCAGAGAATAACACTATTTTCCTCATTTTTACATTCACAGTTATTTAATCTTCTCCAATCTATTCTGGTAAGCCCCCTGTTTGTTTCCCTAAGTTAGATAGAAGGTCAGGTAAGACAATATTCTGGTAAGCCCCCTGTTTGTTTCCCTAAGTTAGATAGAAGGTCAGGTAAGACAATATTCTGGTAAGCCCCCTGTTTGTTTCCCTAAGTTAGATAGAAGGTCAGGTAAGACAATATTCTGGTAAGCCCCCTGTTTGTTTCCCTAAGTTAGATAGAAGGTCAGGTAAGACAATATTCTGGTAAGCCCCCTGTTTGTTTCCCTAAGTTAGATAGAAGGTCAGGTAAGACAATATTCTGGTAAGCCCCCTGTTTGTTTCCCTAAGTTAGATAGAAGGTCAGGTAAGACAATATTCTGGTAAGCCCCCTGTTTGTTTCCCTAAGTTAGATAGAAGGTCAGGTAAGACAATATTCTGGTAAGCCCCCTGTTTGTTTCCCTAAGTTAGATAGAAGGTCAGGTAAGACAATATTCTGGTAAGCCCCCTGTTTGTTTCCCTAAGTTAGATAGAAGGTCAGGTAAGACAATATTCTGGTAAGCCCCCTGTTTGTTTCCCTAAGTTAGATAGAAGGTCAGGTAAGACAATATTCTGGTAAGCCCCCTGTTTGTTTCCCTAAGTTAGATAGAAGGTCAGGTAAGACAATATTCTGGTAAGCCCCCTGTTTGTTTCCCTAAGTTAGATAGAAGGTCAGGTAAGACAATATTCTGGTAAGCCCCCTGTTTGTTTCCCTAAGTTAGATAGAAGGTCAGGTAAGACAATATTCTGGTAAGCCCCCTGTTTGTTTCCCTAAGTTAGATAGAAGGTCAGGTAAGACAATATTCTGGTAAGCCCCCTGTTTGTTTCCCTAAGTTAGATAGAAGGTCAGGTAAGACAATATTCTGGTAAGCCCCCTGTTTGTTTCCCTAAGTTAGATAGAAGGTCAGGTAAGACAATATTCTGGTAAGCCCCCTGTTTGTTTCCCTAAGTTAGATAGAAGGTCAGGTAAGACAATATTTTAACAATAACTAATGTTCAAGGTACGTACAGTCATCAGCCATGAATAACATCACTTTATTTGAATATGTATCGAATCATCACGAAATAATTGTGCAGTGCAATATTTCAAACGCTACAGTACTGGTAACAGTGATAAGGCTTTTAACCCTATCTGATGTGATAAGTGTTAGAGCCGAGTCTTTATGGACCCCTCTGTGTTTCACTCCGTTATTTTAGTTTGGAGAGTTTAAGACGTTTCCCCTCATTAGTTTGGGGATTATAAGACGCTTCACACCCTTCAGGTGTATTGTTTTGTTCCCAGTGTGAAGGATAGCGATCGTGCTATTTAGGAGAAACTGGTTTCCAGCCGGAATTTTGTTCTCCCGAATAATATACATATATAGTTTGAAGGGAGTCTGGAGAGGTATTTTTCTTAAGTCTAGTGGGGAAATTAAAAAGACATTGCTCGAAAATGGGTAGATCAATCAACACTGTCAATAATACAGTAGCTAAGCCAAATATGATAGTAACCCCCAAGACGTCGCAGCAGATAGTGTTAAGTTACCGTTAAGTTCTGGCAATGATAGGCAGTGTTCTTGGTGAGCCAGTATAAGATCACAACAAACTTATTTAATAAAATACCATGAGCAAGATAGGCGCAGTCACTTTAGTTATTTGTATAATAAATGGTATGTAGCATATTAAACTTTTTAACAAAACACTTATGTTATATATTAGCACAACAAAGACAAATTACAGTTGGCAGATCAGTGCACACTTCGTACAAAATGCCTGCGTCGTACGTTACGTATAATTGTTCATATTTACATGTATACATTGTTTTTATAATTTATATACCGATATTTATTTACTCAAATTGCCATTTACAAGAAATCAATTAGGCTACATTAAAAATGTCATATCAAGTGAAAGTTGCGACTATTCAAGTCGCATACAACATAGCCAGCCACCACCCAAACCTAATAAATACCGGTACTATTCAAGTCGCATACAACATAGCCAGCCACCACCCAAACCTAATAAATACCGGTACTATTCAAGTCGCATACAACATAGCCAGCCACCACCCAAACCTAATAAATACCGGTACTATTCAAGTCGCATACAACATAGCCAGCCACCACCCAAACCTAATAAATACCGGTACTATTCAAGTCGCATACAACATAGCCAGCCACCACCCAAACCTAATAAATACCGGTACTATTCAAGTCGCATACAACATAGCCAGCCACCACCCAAACCTAATAAATACCGGTACTATTCAAGTCGCATACAACATAGCCAGCCACCACCCAAACCTAATAAATACCGGTACTATTCAAGTCGCATACAACATAGCCAGCCACCACCCAAACCTAATAAATACAGGTACTATTCAAGTCGCATACAACATAGCCAGCCACCACCCAAACCTAATAAATACCGGTACTATTCAAGTCGCATACAACATAGCCAGCCACCACCCAAACCTAATAAATACCGGTACTATTCAAGTCGCATACAACATAGCCAGCCACCACCCAAACCTAATAAATACCGGTACTATTCAAGTCGCATACAACATAGCCAGCCACCACCCCAAACCTAATAATACCGGTACTATTCAAGTCGCATACAACATAGCCAGCCACCACCCAAACCTAATAAATACCGGTACTATTCAAGTCGCATACAACATAGCCAGCCACCACCCAAACCTAATAAATACCGGTACTATTCAAGTCGCATACAACATAGCCAGCCACCACCCAAACCTAATAAATACCGGTACTATTCAAGTCGCATACAACATAGCCAGCCACCACCCAAACCTAATAAATACTTCTTTAAACCAAGACGAATTCCTTATATTATTATTCTGGCTATTATTAGATCATGTTAACCCTCTCCGACATATGACGAGATTTTGAGCCTATTAGGGATACTTTAAAGCCTTTGTTACCATCAGGGGTATTTAGAAACCTTTAGTTTAGTTACTTCAACCTCTGCAGTTGTCTTTGAGTTAGCTGTGGGCAGAAAACTAATTTTGGAGAGGTATTTATAAGAGTGAGAGAACTCTATTTCTTATTGCTAATCTGGCAACCTCTGCATCATATGAGTCTGAAGGGGTTAATGAGCTTTACCAGTCAAAGGGTTAATTGTCATCGAATATACCCCTTTGAATGCTACAGGTCCTTCTTAAGCTGTATGAGCGTCTAGAATTAGCAATAATTCGATGGAAACGAGGCCATAATACTAAGAGGGTGCACCACCGACGTCACTTGTACTGGCCTAATATATCACTTTATACCTATTTACACACTCATCTACCAAAATTACTAGTAGCCTAACTTTATAAACCTGCTTGGTTAAGGGGAGGTATTTAGTTTGTTCCCTAGACCTCCAGCAAGCTTAAAATTACACCCCCTCGAGTCCCTTTCAAGATTAATTTGTACATTTTTCGGTAGAAAAATGTCCCGGCCAAAGGCCGTTTCCTCTTAAGTTACAGGCTCGCTATCGCTCGCCAGGATAAAATAGACACCTGAATGGCACGAAAGGTCTTAAAATGGGGTGAAAGTTCTTAAAATCGCCAAACTAACGGGGCAAACATCTTAAAATCTCAAAAACAATGGGGCTAGACATGAGGGAGAAAGGGGTCAAGAAAAAAGTCCCTCAAGTGGAAATCTCCCCTTAAGTGTTCGCCTGACTTAGCTGTTTGGCGGCCGTGTGTGTGTGTGTGTGTGTGTGTGTGTGTGTGTGTGTGTGTGTGTGTGTGTGTGTGTGTGTGTAATAATAATAATTATTATTATCGGTTTATTGTTCACTGCAGCCCTGAGGCTGAAAATCTACAATGTTTTTCTTAGACCTAGGTACAGTACAATACTTATTCTACCTTAGCTACGAGGTCTCATGCGACCTTTAGCAACCGTGAGGTTCCTGGCTTCTCTCCAAGTACATAATTATAATACACAGATAAAAAAAACTGTCTGTCTGTCTGCGTGCGTGCGTGCGTGCGTGTGTGTGTGTGTTTAAAGGTGCAAAATTGACTAAATATGTAGGTTTGCAAGTACATGTAGTATAGGACAACAGCTTAAGTGTACACGTATCATTAAAATAATTTGAAACAGTGTTTTAGGTTAGGTTAGGTAAGTTAGATCTAGAGTTATATTTAGGTTTAAAAATCGAAAAATGTACTCGTAAGCAAGCACATTTAAAGTGTGTACCAATAAATGTACTCGTAAGCAAGCACATTTAAAGTGTGTACCAATAAACACACCGTCACTTGGCTGCGTGTGTGTGTATGTGTGTAATAATAATTTTAATAATTGTCGGTTTATTGTTCACTTGCAGAAGTTGCAGCCGTGAGTCTGAACATCTGGAGTTTTTCTTAACCTAGGTACATTACAATGCTTAATCTACCTTAACTACAAGGTCACATACGACCTTTGGCGACCGGGAGGTGCCGAGTTCCCACCATAATACATAAACAGATGCACTTGTGAGAGTACGTGTAGGCTAACACAAGCTGAGCAGCCTGGCTAGGAAGGAACCACGGTGCAATTCTCTTCATCTGGATAACCTAAAAAAAACATTAGGATTCTGGGGGATTTGAACCCTCGAGCTAGCACGTCTCAGACCTCTTGGCTATCCTGCTTTATCCCCCCCCCCCCCGTGTGTGTGTGTGTGTGTGTGTGTGTGTGTGTGTGTGTGTGTGTGTGTGTGTGTGTGTGTGTGTGTGTCCCAGAGCTCAACCTCACTTTATCTTATGCTAAATATGTTGCAATACTTTTTGACGTAGTTAATGGATTTCTTCTTCGATATCCGACAACAAAATGTGACTTCCCCAATTTGAACTAACTGATTTTGTCTACTCTACTTCTGACTATCAAATTGACTTCCCGAATTTGTCAACCCCCTGATTTTGACTATTTCATTAGTATTATATTACTTTTTCTTTTAGGGCAAACACTCTACACCAGGTATTATAGAGATAGCCGGTTTGCCACAGTTATAACAGAAAACCGATTACGGCGGATGGCTGTGGCCTGATGAAGTCCATCCGCCTCTCTATTTTGCCTTGGGGTGGGTGTTTGACTGTCTCTCTATATTTTTCATATATCTGTGTTAATTTCAACTCTTTTCACATGTGTGTGTGTGTGTGTGTGTGTGTGTGTGTGTGTGTGTGTGTGTGTGTGTGTGTGTGTGTCAACTCGTACCATCGGATGACGGCAATTTATATTTAATAATAGCTATCACCAGACGATATATTCAGCTAAGGAATTGCACGACAGATTTTGAGGGTAAATTGAAGTTTCAATCCTTAGGTTTCTAGTGATCCTTATGTTAAAAAACATCTACCCGTAGCAGAAATTGAATAACAAATTCGTGATCTGCTTTGAAAAGACTAACTTGTCTGTATGTCTGGGGAGGTGTGATGGAGTGGTCTTGCCACTGGACTGGTAATTCAATGGACCCAGGTTCGAATCCCGATGTATCAATGGGGAGATATTATTGGGATGGAATTTGTGCTGTACCTAGTACCAGTGCATTACCACAAAACCCACCGAAACGCCAAAAAAATACCTTCATTGTTCCCTGATTAAATAGCACTGTATGAATATTCCCATATTTAAATTATGATACAGGGGGGCAATGCCTAGTGAGTTCATTGCTCAATAGGTGGCGTTCTGAGAGTGAGGGTCTGAGTCTAGGGGTTGAGACAGTGAAGCACAGAGGCGAAGCAGCTTCAGAGATGGGGCTGCTTTAGGCCGTGAGTGGGTGCTTCACATGTCTCACTCCCTAGACTGGAACGGAACGAGACCTCAAGGGCTTCACCGTGTTGAGCGGTAGACTGTACAGGCTCTCAGCCTATGCCTGAGAGGGAGTAGTTGGAATACGGATATATATATATATATATATATATATATATATATATATATATATATATATATATATATATATATATATATATATAATTATATATATAATATATTATAAGCTTGCAGACTAATCAACTGCATATCTCCCTCTTATCAAGTAGTATTTCCTCGAAAATATGAGTGTGAGATAGAGAGGAAGAGAGGGCTGAGAAAAGAGGTGATAAGGGAGGGAAGAGGAGACTGCAGAGACGAGGGAGATAGAGAGAGGGGGGGGGGGGAGAAATGAAAGAGAAGGGAAGAGGGAAAAAATAAAACAAATAGGGGGGAGGGAATTAGAGTAAAAGGAGAGGAGGAGGAGGAGGGACACACAGCGAAATGAAAAGATTGGCAGGGGAATTGGGGATCGCCATTATTTCTGAGAGAGAGAGAGAGAGCCGTGGCTTGCTCTCTCACTCTCTCATTACTACACAACCCACACAACCCTTACAGTTTGTAGGAGGTTGACCTGACTTCATAATCAAGGGGAGATGGAGTCATCCACCTATTAATATATACAATTTGAATATGACAAATCTCTCTCCCTCTCTACAATAACTTAGGTTGACAGTTTAACTACTTCTGGGTAAAGAATGTTTTTAACGAAATAGTATTATATCTTATTAAAACAAAACCGCCTTCAAAACAGATGATGACAGGCTTATAATGAACGGCTTGATTATGATTAACACTTCAAATATCAAAAAGGCTACACTGAGCGAGAGGGCAACACGGAATAACGAGGGAAAAAAGGAGATAACTAAATTAAATGGAGTATGTATGAAGAAAACAAAGAGAAACACTAAACAAGAAAGGATAAATAAAGGAAGAAAGATTAAAACAATGGGAGAAAAGGAGAATGATGATAAGTAAAAGATAATATCATAAGACGATGGGGACTGAAAGGGAAAACGGGAAAAGGAAAATAATAGAGAAAGGAGAGAGAGGAAATTAAGTGAAAGGAAGAACATGAGAAAAGGAGAGAGAGAGAGAGAGAGAGAGAGAGAGAGAGAGAGAGAGAGAGAGAGAGAGAGAGAGAGAGAGAGAGAGAGAGAGAGGGAATTAAGTGAAAGGAAGAGCATGAGAAAAGGAATAACAAAAGAAGAAGAAAGGAGGGAGGGGTGGAAGAAGGAAAAAACATGATTGAGAGTAAAAGAGGGAAGAACAGGGAGGAAGGGTGAATATGAAGGAAAAGAGAGAGAGAGCGAGAGCGAGAGAGAGAGAGAGAGAGCGAGAGCGAGAGCGAGAGAGAGAGAGAGAGAGAGAGCGAGCGAGCGAGCGAGAGAGAGAGAGAGCGAGAGAGAGCGAGAGCGAGAGCGAGAGCGAGCGAGAGAGCGAGAGAGAGCGAGAGAGAGAGAGAGAGAGAGAGAGAGAGAGAGAGAGAGAGAGAGAGAGAGAGAGAGAGAGAGAGAGAAGGGGGGTGAAGGAAGGAAAGAGGAGACTGACCACTTCCCTCCACGGGCCACTAACACCACCTGCCCTGCATACATACATACGTCAATACACACACACACTTCCATACACACATGAACACATGCATAGGCCTACATAAAATACACACACATACAGTACTTCCACACCTAGACCTACATGAACACATAGCATACCAGTAACCTACATAAACATCAACACAATCTTACTTACTGTACAGTCGCGGCCATTAATGTTATACACATATTTTTGAAGCTGTCTAGGGTTGAATTGAAGCGTCTTTATTGTTTACCTGATATTTGTATTTCGTAGGTTCTTTGAATATTTTCGAAGCTACTTCAAAATGTATTTTAATTAATGACCGCGACTGTATATAATACATACATACAATGAGATTTATATAATACATACATACAATGAGATTTATATAATACATACATACAATGAGATTTATATAATACATACATACAATGAGATTTATATAATACATACATACAATGAGATTTATATAATACATACATACAATGAGATTTATATAATACATACATACAATGAGATTTATATAATACATACATACAATGAGATTTATATAATACATATACAATGAGATTTATATAATACATACATACAATGAGATTTATATAATACATACATACAATGAGATTTATATAATACATACATACAATGAGATTTATATAATACATACATACAATGAGAATTTATATAATACATACATACAATGAGATTTATATAATACATACATACAATGAGATTTATATAATACATACATACAATGAGATTTATATAATACATACATACAATGAGATTTATATAATACATACATACAATGAGATTTATATAATACATACATACAATGAGATTTATATAATACATACATACAATGAGATTTATATAATACATACATACAATGAGATTTATATAATACATACATACAATGAGATTTATATACACGATCATATGAATTTGTAAACAACTACACATATTATAACCATGTTAAATAGTCATACCTGCATTGATACACACACGCTTAGAATACATACATACAAATGCACACGTCCTGTCATCAATCCATGCATTTATAGTTATAGAAAATAAGTAAAATGTACATACAATAATACTCAAACGTAGTCTCCTACATAAATGTTGTTCTTCCAAATAATGTGGAAATGAAAGTTAATTATAATACATGGTTTAATTAAGAGTGTAATATATTGTAAATCATCTAACTAATCAGATAAATTGAAGACTACTACATTACCATGCCATAAAGTACTAAACTCATATTTGAATAACCATCCTTACTTCCAATTCCATATTATGTGGACAAATATAACTTATGTAGGAGACTGTAAATACCGGTATACATTTGAACACACTTACAGTACAACTGCTACATACACATTAACATACATAGGTACCCATGTTTACATACACCTTCGCACTTATATACAACCACGCCCTCACACATGAATCCTTATAACCACACACACACACACACACAGGGGACACATGGTAATCCTGACATTTCAAAAAGTGGTATTAAAGGCAGGGACAAAAAGGGGAAATAGATAGATAGAGTTAAGGACAGGGGGAGTGGGAAGAGTAGAAAATGTGAAAATAACGAGAATAACGTTGATTCTATGGTAGCTATCAAATCAGGTAAGGTTTGTGGTAGTTCTAGTAAGGTAGGAGGGATTTAGGTTAGCTATACAATTTGGAAAATATCTACCAGTTAAAGTTAATATATCTTTAGTGGATTTCCAAATGTTTGTGATCTAATGGACATATGAAAGAGTTGATTCTTAAAACATAATACGTCAACATAAGATAAATGTGTAAAACCAAGAATGATCTAATGGACATATGAAAGAGTTGATTCTTAAAACATAATACGTCAACATAAGGTAAATGTGTAAAACCAAAAATGTAAAGTATAAAGGGGAAGAAGGACAAACTAAGAGAGGAATACCAAACACATTACAACAAGGACAACACTTTGAAACATAGGACAAACTAAGAGAGGAATACCAAACACATTACATCAAGGACAACACTTTGAAACATAGGACAAGCACAGGCATCCGAAATATACAAGGAACAGATAAGAAAAGGCCACACCATCGAAATATATAAATAAAACATGGTTGTAATATAGACACATAATAACCTTGGGAATAGAGACAGCCCTAAGAGACAGACAGAACGAGATCCAAGATAATGATAAGGGAAGCAGGCGAGACAAAAAACAAGAAGTGCATGAAGGAGCAAGTTAATAAGGGTGGATAGGAACACAAACAAGAAAGAAGAATAGGGGTAATAGAGAGAGGGAGAGAGGGGAGGGTGACTCAGCAGGAGGAGGAGGAGGAGGAGGGAGGGGGTGTAGAGGGGGAAGGGGGGGGGGGGGGGAGCTTGATGGTTGGTCATGATATCAGCTTTACCCTCCCTCCTTTTTTATTCCTTCCCCCTCTCCTCCTCCTCCCCTCTCTTCCTTCCTCTTATAATCATGCTTACTCTAAAATTATTAAACAGTATTATTAAAGTAGCCCTTTATATATTTCCATACCTTCTCTTATATCTAACTTTAACACTACTAATAATATTGCTATAGTCAACTACTATCAACAGGAAAACAACAAAGTGGTCTGGTTAAGTGTTTCCTTTATTAGTAGTATAGTCTAGTATTTCCTGCCTTCTCTCGTCTGTCTGTTAATCTAGCTTATTATCCTTCCACTCCCGCCCATCTCCTTCTTTCACTGTACCGGTACTGTATATCTTCTGCTTCTATACTTGCTACCCATATTATCCCTTTATCTTCAATGTAACTCCTATCGCTGTTAATGTTTGTTTATACTATCTACCATATCATTGTCCTCCCTATCTAATCTTCGGCTCACCTTATGTTTTACCTTAATTCATCTTATTATTTTCTCCACATCTTGCCTTTACCGTATATCCACTTCCCTGACTTATTCTTCATTTTCTCCTGTGCCATCTCCTTGTTTATTTTCCAAACATTAATTAGATTATTCGTAAGCAGACCGACAGATTAACCGTTCTCTCTCTCTCTCTCTCCTTACTTCTCATCATATCCACTTGTTTTCTCTCACATACCTACCTACTCCCACCCCCTCCCTCCCTCCCCCATACCCATGCCCTTATTCTATGGGCTCCATTCTTTCGTACCTTACCCAACTTTGACCCACTCACAAGTACCCCCTTTCATTCTTCTCGCCCAGACTCACTCTCAAACACACTCTCTCTACTTATACGTCATTGCATTGCTCCTTAAAAACAATCGGGTGTGAATATGCTTCATCGTTTCTTTATCAGTATAAGTATATTTACCTGTCTATGTATATATGCATATTAGTATACTGTATGTATATATACAGTAAGTACCGGTATGTATCCATCTATCTAGTCATCTATTCATGCATCCATCTACGTAGAGCATTCACGTTTATTGGAAACCCAAGACTGGTGGATAGAGTTTATTGAAGCAGACGTTTCCAAAATATAGTGTTTAATGAACTAGTCACGCACCAGCCTTGAGTTACAGTTAGAGGCTCCATGTCCATTCATCCAATATATCATTCCAACCAGTAGTTCTTATCCAGTGCCAATTAAACAGCGGCCAACTCAATCAGTGCCAACCTGAAGTTATCATAACTTAACCTAACCTATCAGTACTGGATGTGTTGATATTTGTTGAGATATACTTGTTTCTGTGCTACTGGCAACAACATAAGCATTTTTATGAGATGTCGATGCGTTATATTATAATGTACAAATTGGCTACCCATAATATTTCCACTTGATCTACTGGGAGCCTAACACGAGTTAGGAGGAATTCATAAAGTGTATAGACAGTCTATATAATATTAGTCCAATACCAAGACCGACCAGTCACACCTCACCTCATATAACACGAAACATTAACCGACATATAACGCGATTTTGAGCCTATTGGGGATACTTTAAAGCCTTTGTTACCATCCGGGGGATTTACAAACCTTTAGTTTAGTTACTTCAACCTCTGCAGTTGTCTTTGAGTTAGCTGTGGGCAGAAAACTAATTTTGGAGAGGTAATTATAAGAGTGAGAGAACTCTATTTCTTATTGCTAATCTGGCAACCTCTGCGGCATATGTGCGTGAAAGGGTTAAAATATAATATAACTGAAGTTCAATGTATAGTGAGGGGCATAAATAGTGACGCACCCGTGTGAATCAGTATCGAACGCAAATAATAAAATGCAGTGCTTTATTATAGCCCAGATGGTTCACAACTTGGCTTTAATACTTCAAAGAATAAAAAGGGTGTAACCTTAAGGGGAGATATCCACTTGAGGGACTTTTTTCTGGACCCCTTTCTCTCTCATGTCTAGCCCCATTGCTTTTGAGATTTTAAGATGTTTGCCCCATTAGTTTGGCGATTTTAAGAAGTTTCACCTCATTTATGTCACTTTTAAGACCTTTCGTCCCATTTAGGTGTCGATTTTTTCCTGGCGAGCGATAGCGAGCCTGTAATTTAAGAGGAACCGGCCTTTGGCCGGGACATTTTTCTACCGAAAAATGTACAAATTTATCTTGAAAAGGGGTCAAGGGGGGTGTAATTTCAAGCTTGATGGAAGTCTAGGAAACACACTAAAAACCTCCCCTTAAGACTGTGCACAGTAGAATATATACTGTATATCTGACTGTCTATTTATATACCGTATCTATCTATTTATATACCGTATCTATCTATTTATATACCGTATCTATCTATTTATATACCGTATCTATCTATTTATATACCGTATCTATCTATTTTATTATCGATTTATATATGTTTATGTACGCACCACTATTCATATTCTAACTTTGCCATTGATAAATCCACTTAATTAATCATGAACCTGTTGTACTCCAATACCATCCACCTCCACCCTCCAAGTCTATGGTCCATTCTTACCTTGCCCAACTTAAACCCCGCCCCATACACTCACTCACTCACTCTCTCTCTCGTAACTCTCAAACAAACTTTCCTGTTTGTTCTCTCAATTGGTATAATATTGTATTTCTATGCCAGCTTCTTCAACAAAATCTCTCTCTCTCTCTCTCTCTCTCTCTCCTGTTCGTGCTTAATCCCCTCTCTCATTCCCTTCCCCATCTTCCACTCCCTTTAAAACAACACGAAATACTCATTAGTGTCTCACTCTCCTCACAGTTTAACCTTTCTCTCTCTCTGGCTTTCTCTGTATTTATGTCTTTATGTTTGTTAATCTCCATACACTTATTCCGCTCTGATATTTCTGCTTATCCAATTTGCTCTAAGTGCCTCATTAATAAAAAACAATAGTATTAAAATGTTCTCCTCTGCCTTTCTTCGTTAATTCTTTCCCGTATAATTTATCTTTCTCTCTCTACATAATGTTGATCTAATGGTAGGCCTAGGCTATATTACTTTCTATATATAACTATAGTATATAACTGTAATGGTAGGCCTAGGCTATATTACTTTCTATATATAACTATAGTATATAACTGTAATTACTTTCTATATATAACTATAGTATATAACTGTAATTACTTTCTATATATAACTATAGTATATAACTGTAATTACTTTCTATATATAACTATAGTATATAACTGTAATTACTTTCTATATATAACTATAGTATATAACTGTAATTACTAACGATTCCAAATACAGGATTTGGTATTAATCCTGAAGGTCCTTATGAATTTCTGAAGCCGATAATAATAATCTAGTGGTAGCAGAAATAAACGGCAAACGTCATCGAAATTAAATGGCTACCGGTACATCATTCTGTTTAACCTATACTCTCTCTCTCTCTCTCTCTCTCTCTCTCTCTCTCTCTCTCTCCATACATGACACCCACGCGCTCAGACCCCTCCCTATACTCCTCACCCCTCCCTCTTCCAAAACCACTCTGCCGTATCAGGTAAAGCTAGGGAGAGAGGTAGGGAGGGAGGGACAGGTAGGGAGGGAGGGACAGGTAGAGAGGGATGCTTGGGGGGGCAGTAGGTGGTTATCATGGTTATTGGCAGAGATCGGCCTGCAGACTGGCAACCAGCTCTGGAGACAGTCGGGTTTGTGAGGGGGTGGGGGTGCTCACATGTAAACGCCTAGTCCGCAACGAAAACAAACACCCTAAACCATACCACCGCCACTACTACTGTCTTCTGTTTCAATTCATGTACTTTGCTTCTGTTCAAATCCTGAGGCAGATCCCACTTACATTCATCACTTTATTCTTTCTTTAAGGATACAGTCAAGGTGGAGAGGGAGGTGGGAGGGAGGCTAGATAGAGAGAGAGTTTGAAGGGATGCATTGCGAGAGAGGGAGGCATACACACAAGGGATGGAGGATATATAGTGTTGGGAGGGAGGAAGGGAGCGAAACAGGATAGGTATAAAGGGCATTGAGAAGGAAGGAGGGAGCTCGAGACTGTTGGAAGAAAGGAAAGGATGGATGGAAAGAGGAAAGTATGAACAAGATAGATGTACTGGACGTTGGGAGAAAATGGAGAGAGAGAGAGAGAGAGAGAGAGAGAGAGAGAGAGAGAGAGAGAGAGAGAGAGAGAGAGAGAGAGAGAGAGAGAGAGAGAGAGAGAGAGAGAGAGAGAGAGAGAAGAGAGAGAGATAGAGAGAGAGAGAGAGAGAGATAGAGAGAGAGAGAGTGAGAGAGAGAGAGAGAGAGAGAGAGAAGGGGGGGGGAGGGGGGGTGCGTTTGGTGTGTGCATGAGTTACAGTACCTGGCTATACACACTCACACCTGACTTTGGCTATGTGGTTGGTTCAGTCCTAATAACAAGACAAAGGCCCAACCTGACCCGTAGTACCATTATAAGCACTTCAGGAACAGGATCCTTCGGCCAGCGGAAAGGAAAGGCAGTGCACAGTCGGAAGCAAAACTTGTGACACTTCTGCACTACTCGGATTTTCTCTCTAGGATTATTTCATGTCACAACACATCTTCAAAACTCTTATTAAGTTTTCTCTCTATTTGAAGAAAACAAAACAAACAAAGGCTGTATTGGTCAAATGCAACACCAGTTATGGAAGGTGGGACGGGGAGCCAGGTAAAGTATCACAATTGAAGACAATGGGCATAGAGTGGCGATATAATGCACAATACAACAAATGATTACAAAGGTGGGCTAAGTATGGCGGAGATTTGGAAGTGGGGAAAGAGGAAATTAAACACGGATATTAAGCTAAAGATATACAGCATATACACGAAAAGAGCGAAAGGAATAATTAAAAAAACACACATCAACGGACATACCTGTTACAAATATTATAGCACAGATGGAATGAAGAATAAAGGGAAATTATTGAACCAAGCAGAGAACTCAAGGAGGCAAGATATAATAGTACACCGTATTGGACATCAATGAGGTAAAGAACGATACGAAACATAATAATAATAATAATAATAAACGGTTTATTGGTAGCCGGATGGGGATGAAAATATACAAATTGCAATATTGACCCACATAATACACCTAATCTATATATTTCTTTATTAAATATGTCATTTAGCTCCATCCATAATAGTAAAAATATAAACAGATGGCATGCAAAGGAAATCGAGACAAAAGAAAGGCAGAAGACTCGAGGAGGCAAGATAAATGAGTGTACTGGTCAGAGAGAGGTTAAGAACGATACGCGACACAATGACACGATATCACCAACAAATGCGTAATCCCAATATTTCTACTTCCCAAAATCCTTCTCTTCGACCACACCTTCCTAATGGTGTAACGTTGAGTCACCTCCATTAAAGGAAGAGGCCTAGAGAGAGGGCACAAGTAACAGGTGGCACGGAGGGAGGGAGGGAGGGGGTGTGGATAGCAGAAACAGGGAGGGAGGGAGGCAGAGGGGAGAATGGACGCATGGATAGGAGAAACAGGGAGGGAGGGAGGGGGAAAGGGTGGGAGGCACATGAACGATGGAGGGAGGGAATGTTGAAGTGAGAGATGGGAAGGATGCGGGAGGAAGGAAGGAAGGAAGGATGGGGTGGATGAGGACTTACTGATAGTGGGATGAGAGATGCATATGAAGGATGGGTGAAAGGAAGGATGCATGGAGGAAATTGGGCATATGCAAGAGAGAAGGTGTGAGGAAGGGAGTGAAGGAGGGTGGGCTGAAAATGGGCGCATGGATAAAATAATCAGGGAAGGGTGGATGCATGGAAGGAGGCATATGTAAGAGAAAGTTAGGGAAGCATGGGTGGGTAGAGGAAAGAATAGAGGCACACGAACGATGGGATGGAGAAAGTGAGGTGAATAAGAAAGAGGGAAGTGAGGGATGCATGTGACGGAGGGAAGAATGGACACATGGATTAATGAACTTGGGAGGGGGGGGGGGAGGCAAGTGAAAGATGGAGAGTGAAATGGAGTGAGAAGAAATGGGGAGAGAGGGAAGGAGGGAGGAATGCGAGGAAGAGAAGGCGTGACAGAAGGGTGAGGGAGAGAGAGATGGCGAGGATATAATAGACACAATGAACAAGACAAGAGGAGAGCAGGGAAGGCAGAGATACATATGTCTACATAATATAAGAAGTAAAACAGTTTTAAGATTCGCGTTGTCTTATTAATCATGTACCGTACACATAATACTCAAATATGGCATACATGTTTTGAAAGCCTACCTGTTGTTGACGTAAGGGAAGGAAAACAAAACATTTATATATATACTGTACATAT
>CM064498.1:52963571-52969900 GCA_032716605.1 Paralithodes platypus
TTGAAGGAGAATTATGCTACCGTCAAATCCTGTAGTGCTACACAAGACCCACGTTGAAGGAGAATATGCTACCGTCAAATCCTGTAGTGCTACACAAGACCCCACGTTGAAGGAGAATTATGCTACCGTCAAATCCTGTAGTGCTACACAAGACCCACGTTGAAGGAGAATTATGCTACCGTCAAATCCTGTAGTGCTACACAAGACCCACGTTGAAGGAGAATTATGCTACCGTCAAATTTAAGAAGGTAAAGTAGGCGATTCTAGAGCCACAATTTCGTAAAGCCTACACGTATATAATGGGGATATAATGGGGATTCTAGAGCCACAATTTCGTAAAGCCTACACGTATATAATGGGGATATAATGGGATTTCTAGAGCCACAACTTCGTAAAGCCTACACGTATATAATGGGGATATAATGGGGATTCTAGAGCCACAATTTCGTAAAGCCTACACGTATATAATGGGGATATAATGGGGATTCTAGAGCCACAATTTCGTAAAGCCTACACGTATATAATGGGGATTTCTTAGCTTGATTGGAGTAAGGTCAAACAAACACGAATTGGCAGTCTTAGTAAAAACAAATATGTTTTATAATATTCTTCAGTTATGTTTTATTCGGACATTATTTGTTCTCAAAATAATACCCTAAGTAATTGGTTTTCTCATAACAAAATCTATAAAAAGATAACATTTGCAAGAAAATAGCCTCATATGACAAGATTAGTCATTAATGTTCCACCGTCTCGTCCCATTTAAATAGCCTCATATGACAAGATTAGTCATTAATGTTCCACCGTCTCGTCCCATTTAAATAGCCTCATATGACAAGATTAGTCATTAATGTTCCACCGTCTCGTCCCATTTAAATAGCCTCATATGACAAGATTAGTCATTAATGTTCCAACCTCTCTTCACATTTAAATAGACTCATATGACAAGATTAGTCATTAATGCTGCACCGTCTCGTCCCATTTAAATAGCCTCATATGACAAGATTAGTCATTAATGTTCCACCGTCTTGTCCCATTTAAATAGCATCATATGACAAGATTAGTCATTAATGTTCCACCGTCTCGTCCCATTTAAATAGCCTCATATGACAAGATTAGTCATTAATGTTCCACCGTCTCGTCCCATTTAAATAGCCTCATATGACAAGATTAGTCATTAATGTTCCACCGTCTCGTCCCATTTAAAAATTTCCATTTATCGGACCTTGGGTCATGATTGTGTTTCGAGGGAATAACTGCTTTGCTTGGGAATAATGTGAACATTTGAGCATATTGGTGATATGGCTTAAGGGGAGATGGCCCGGTTTTCTGGCCCCCCTTCTCCCTCATGTTTAGCCCCATTAATTTTGATATTTTATGACGTTCGTTCCATTACTTTGGCGATTTTGACACCTTTCGCCACATTTCTTTGTCAATATTAAGATCTTTCGTGCCATTTAGATGTCGATTTTTTCCTGGCGAACGATAGCGAGCCTGTAATTTTAGGAGAAACCGGCCTTCAGCCGGAACAATTTTCCACCGAAAAATATATAAATCTATCTTGATGGGGGGTCTAGGGGGTGTTTTTTAAAGCTTGATGGAGGTCTAACGAGAAAACTAAAACAATCATGAAAAGATGAATAAATAAGCAAATAGATACGCCCATCTCCCCTTAAAAATAAGAAGCTGTAATACATCCTCAGACAGACACGGCCAGTTTTGTGATAAAGGTCCACCAGAAGTCCCTCGTTAACACCTTCAACAAGCAGTTGATCATTTTGTGACAAAGGTCCACCAGAAGTCCCTCATTAACACCTTCAACAAGCAGTTGATCATTTTGTGACAAAGGTCCACCAGAAGTCCCTCATTAACACCTTCAACAAGCAGTTGATCATTTTCACAACTTTACTAAGCTACTTGCTGGTTATTATACTCAACTTAAGAAAGGCCGCTTGGAATCAATGGGTTAAAGACTACCTTAACCCTTTAACTTGACTGATCCTTCTCAAATTGAAAACACGTCTGGAGGTAGTTAGAATTAAGAACAGATTGTCGTCACCTGATTGAAAGGGTAAACGTCCAAAGTCTGTTGTGGAAATGTATACACACTAGCACAGCCATCTTCCGAAAACAATTTATATAAAACAATTTTGATGTCCATGCTATATACTGAAACATTCCATTGATGCAAATACAGCGAACCGGTATATTTCTTAAAGCAATACTCAAGCTTATCAACCAGTACTGCACCACCACATAACTGGAAACACACACACACACACACACACACACACATTTAAAGCTACACGGTATTTTAATATAATGCAGGTTCACGACTAGCTCCCTGTGCAGAAGACTGAACAGGGGATAATATAACCGGACTTACTTCTCCCGTGTCATCCATAACTTACAATATTACAACCATCACCACAATCAACAATAATATCACAACTACCATTACACAGAATAGTACAACCATCACAAACAACAATATTACAACCATCACCACAATCAACAATAATATCACAACTACCATTACACAGAATAGTACAACCATCACAAACAACAATATTACAACCATCACCACAATCAACAATAATATCACAACTACCATTACACCGAATAGTACAACCATCACAAACAACAATATCACAACCATCACCACAATCAACAATAATATCACAACTACCATTACACAGAATAGTACAACCATCACAAACAACAATATTACAACCATCACCAACAATCAACAATAATATCACAACTACCATTACACAGAATAGTACAACCATCACAAACAACAATATTACAAACATCACCACAATCAACAATAATATCACAACTACCATTACACAGAATAGTACAACCATCACAAACAACAATATTACAACCATCACCACAATCAACAATAATATCACAACTACCATTACACAGAATAGTACAACCATCACAACAACAATATTACAACCATCACCACAATCAACAATAATACCACAACTACCATTACACAGAATAGTACAACCATCACAAACAACAATATTACAACCATCACCACAATCAACAATAATATCACAACTACCATTACACAGAATAGTACAACCATCACAAACAACAATATTACAACCATCACCACTATCAACAATAATATCACAACTACCATTACACAGAATAGTACAACCATCACAAACAACAATATTACAACCATCACCACAATCAACAATAATATCACAACTACCATTACACAGAATAGTACAACCATCACAAACAACAATATCACAACCATCACCACAATCAACAATAATATCACAACTACCATTACACAGAATAGTACAACCATCACAAACAACAATATTACAACCATCACCACAATCAACAATATATCACAACTACCATTACACAGAATAGTACAACCATCACAAACAACAATATTACAACCATCACCACAATCAACCTAATATCACAACTACCATTACACAGAATAGTACAACCATCACAAACAATAATATTACAACCATCACCACAATCAACAATAATATCACAACTACCATTACACAGAATAGTACAACCATCACAAACAACAATATCACAACCATCACCACAATCAACAATAATATCACAACTACCATTACACAGAATAGTACAACCATCACAAACAACAATATCACAACCATCACCATATTTATTTGTCTGTGTATGAAGGAGGCAAAAGGCTACACACAATATCACGATGATACCCTTACAAAGAACAATATCACAACCATCAACAATACATAAAAAACGATTACATTCAGGTACAACCTTCACCATCACAAACAACACTATATACATCATAAATATATCCTATCAGCAAAACCACCACATGATCCCTCTCACAGAACCCACAATACAGGCTATACCATCATTACCTGATCACTACGGCCATCATCAGTACACTAACACCATAAACAACAATAACACCATAAACAACAATAACACCATAAACAACAATAGCACCATAAACAACAATAGCACCATAAACAACAATAACACCATAAACAACAATAACACCATAAACAACAATAGCACCATAAACAACAATAACACCATAAACAACAATAACACCATAAACAACAATAGCACCATAAACAACACTAGCACCATAAACAACACTAACACCATAAACAACAATAACACCATAAACAACAATAGCACCATAAACAACAATAACACCTTAAACAACAATAACACCATAAACAACAATAGCACCATAAACAACAATAACACCATAAACAACACTAACACCATAAACAACACTAACACCATAAACAACAATAGCACCATAAACAACACTAACACCATAAACAACACTAACACCATAAACAACAATAGCACCATAAACAACACTAACACCATAAACAACACTAACACCATAAACAACACTAACACCATAAACAACAATAACACCATAAACAACAATAACACCATAAACAACAATAACACCATAAACAACACTAACACCATAAACAACACTAACACCATAAACAACAATAACACCATAAACAACAATAACACCATAAACAACACTAACACCATAAACAACAATAACACCATAAACAACAATAACACCATAAACAACAATAACACCATAAACAACAATAGCACCATAAACAACATAACACCATAAACAACAATAACACCATAAACAACACTAACACCATAAAACAACACTAACACCATAAACCACAATAACACCATACAACAACAATAACACCATAAACAAACACTAACACCATAACAACATAACACCATAAAACAACAATAGCACCATAAAACAACAATAACACCATAAACAACAATAACACCATAAACAACAATAACACCATAAACAACAATAACACCATAAACAACAATAACACCATAAACAACAATAACAACAATAACACCATAAACAACAATAACACCATAAACAACACTAACACCATAAACAACAATAACACCATAAACAATAACACCATAAACAACAATAGCACCATAAACAACAATAGCACCATAAACAACAATAGCACCATAAACAACAATAGCACCATAAACACAATAATACACCATAAACAACACTACTAACACCAATACAACAACACTAACACCATAAACAACAATACCACCATTAACAACAATAGCACCATAAACACACACTAACACCATAACAACACTAACACCATAAACAACACTAACACCATAAACAACAATAACACCATAAACAACAATAACACCATAAACAACAATAACACCATAAACAACACTAACACCATAAACAACAATAACACCATAAACAACAATAACACCATAAACAACACTAACACCATAAACACACTAAACACCATAAACAACAATAACACCATAAACAACACTAACACAATAAACAACAATAGCACCATAAACAACAATAACACCATAAACAACAATAACACCATAAACAACACTAACACCATAAACAACACTAACACCATAAACAACACTAACACCATAAACAACAATCACACCATAAGCAACAACACACCATAAACAACACTAACACCATAAACAACACTAACACCATAAACAACACTAACACCATAAACAACAATAACACCATAAACAACAATAACACCATAAACAACAACACCAAGAAACAATAATAACATAACACATACAACAATAACACCATAAACAACAATAACACCATAAACAACAATAACACCATAAACAACAATAACACCATAAACAACAATAACACCATAAACAACAATAACACCATAAACAACACTAACACCATAAACAACACTAAACAACCATAAACAATAAAACCATAAACAACAATAACACCATAAACAACAATAACACCATAAACAACAATAACACCATAAACAACACTAACACCATAAACAACACTAACACCATAAACAATAAAACCATAAACAACAATAACACCATAAACAACAATAACACAACATAAAACAACAATACCACCATAAAACAACATAACAACAATAAACATAACAACAATAACACCCATAAACACCCACACCACCATAAACAACAATAACACCATAAACACCAGAACAAACACCATAAACAACAATAACACCATAAACAACAATAACACCATAAACAACAATAACACCATAAACAACAATAACACCATAAACAACAATAACACCATAAACAACTATAACACCATAAACAACAATAACACCACTGTATATACCGTACATAAACAAACCAATAACAACATTCGTCAAACACCATCACTACCAAATGACTTAGGCTATATCACTAACTACACTAAACATATCAAAACAAAACAGTATCAC
>CM064498.1:52970000-53049205 GCA_032716605.1 Paralithodes platypus
GTCCAAATCCTGTATGTGCTACACACAAGACCCCACGTTGAAGGAGAATTATTGCTACCTGTCACAAATCCTGTAGTGCTACCACAAGACCCACGGTCGTTTGAAGGAGAATTTAATCTGGCCCTACCGTCAAATACTGTAGTGCTACACAAGACCCACGTTGAAATACGGAGAATTTATGCTACCGTCAAAATTCCTGTAGCGCTACACAAGACCCCACGTTGAAAGGGACGAATATGCTTACCTGTCCAAAATCCTTGTTATGCGCTACACAAGAACCACGTTCGAACGGAGAATAGTTACCGTCAAATCCCTGTTAGTGCTACACAGACCCACGTTGAAGGAGAATCTGCTACCGTCAAATCCTGTAGTGCTACACAAGACCCTACACCCATCTTGTTGACAGGCGCGATTATGTACTGTACCGTCAAATATCTGTAGTTGTTGCCCTACAACCAAGATCCCCCCACGTCGATAGGAGATATATGCTACCGTCAAATCAGGTCAGTGCTACACAAGACCCACGTTGAAGGAGAATTATGCTACCGTCATAATCCTTGTAGTGCTAGCACAAGACCCACGTTTGAAGGAGAATTGGCTCACCCGTAACCCCCCGCCGTTGGTGGATATTATATTTACACCCCCCGCCGTAGGACGCAGGGTATGCTACGTCAAATCTTAAGAGACTAGGTTAAAATCATCCGGCGATTCTAGAGCCACAATTATCGTAAAGCCTACACAAGATGTTTGTGATGTTTTATGTATTGCGCAGGGGATATAATGGGGGGGATTCTAGAGCCACAATTTCGTAAAGCTTACACTGAATATAATAGGGGCATATTAATGGGGCTTACTAGAGGGCCACAACTTCAGTGAACCAGCCTACAAGATTATATTATGGTGGATATAAGGGGGTTGATTCTAGAGCCACAAATTTCGTTTAAACAGCCTACAAGTATATAATGGGGATATAATGGTGGATTCTAAGAGCCACAATTTCGTAAAGTTCCTCGACACGTATATAATGGGGATTGCCATTCTTACAATAGCTTGATTGGGGAGTGACTACGTTCATTTTCCTCAACCACCCACCGACACGAATTGGCAGTCTTAGTAAAAAACAAAAATAGTAAATTATAATATTACTTCAGTTTATGTTTTATTCGGGACATTATTTGTTCTCAAAATATAATACCCTAAGTAATTGGTTTTCTCATAACAAAAAAATCTATTAAAAAGGATAAACACAGTTGCAAGAAAAATAGCCTCATATGACAAGATTAGTCATTAATGTTCCACCGTCTTGGTCCCATTTAAATAGCCTCATATGACACAGATTAGTCATTAATGTTCCACCGTCTCGTCCCATTTAAATAGCCTCATATGGACAAGATTAGTCATATTGAATGTTCCAACCGTCTCGTCCCATTTAAATAGGCCTAATATGACAAGATTAGTCATTAATGTTCCAAGTCTCGATCCCACTTTAAATAGCCTCAGTATGACAAGATTAGTCATTAATGTTCCACCGTCTCGTCCCCATTTAAATACCTCGCCTCATATGAACAAGACATTAGTCCATTTTCCAATGTTCCACCGTCTTGTTCCATTAAATAGCAATCATATGACAAGATTAGTCATTAATGTTCCACCGTCTCTGCGTCCCATTTAAGATAGCCTCAGATGAACAAGATTAGTCATTAATGTTCCACCTGTCTATCCCATTTTTTAAATAAGCCTCATATGACAAGATTAGTCATTAATGTTCACACCGTCTCGTACCATTTAAAGCCAATTTCCATTTATCGGACCTTGGGTCATGATTGGTTTGGGATGATCTGGGAATAACTGCTTTGCTTGGGAATAATGTGAAACAGTTTGGAAAGCATATTGGTGATATTGGCTTAAAGTTCTTGGGAGATGGCCCGGGTTTTCTGGCCCCCCCCCTTCTCCCTCACCTGTTTAGCCCCATTCATTTTGATTAATTTTTATGACGTTCGTTCCATTACTTTGGCGATTTTGACACCTTTCGCCACATTTCTTTGTACCAATTATTAAGATCTTTCGTGCCATTTTTAGATGTCGATTTTTTCCTGGCGAACGATAAAACCGAGCCTGTAATTTTAGGAGGAAGAAACGGCCTTCAGCCGGCAACAAATTTTCCACCGAAAAATAATATACATCTATCTTGATGGGGGGTCTAGGGGTGGTGTTTTTTAAAGCTTGATGAGATGGGTCCTAGCGAGGGAAAAACCCTAAACAACAATCATGGCAAAACCCAGCCCACTGAATAAATAAGCAAATATGATACCGCCATCTCCCCTTAAAAAATAAGAAGCTGTAATACATCCTCAGACAGACACGGCCAGTTTTGTGATTAAAGGGTGTTGGGTGGGCGTCCACCCAGAAGTCCCTCGTTAACCACCTTCAACAAGCAGTTGATAATTTTGTGACAAAGGTCCACCAGAAAGTCCTCCCCCATTAACACCTTCAACAAGCAGTTGATCATTTTGTGACCAAAGGTTCCCACCAGAAGTCCCTCATTAACACCTTCAACAAGGCAGTGGATCATTTTCACAACTTTACTAAGCTACTTGCTGGTGTATTATACTCAACTTAAGAAAGCGGCCGCCTTGGAATCAATGGGTTAAAGCACTACCTTAAACCACTTTAACTTGACTGTCCCTTATCAAAATTGAAAATCCGACGTCCGGGAGGTAGTTAGAATTAAGAAAACAGATTGTCGTCACCATGATTGAAAGGGTGGAAACCGTCCAAAGTCTGTTGTGGAAATGTATACACACTAGCACAGCCATCTTCCGAAAAAACAAATTTTATATGAAACAATTTTGATGTCCATGCTATATACTGAAACATTCCATTGATGCAAATACAGCGAACCGGTATATTTCTTAAAGCAATACTCAAGCTTATCAACCAGTACTGCACCACCACATAACTGGAAACACACACACACACACACACACACACACACATTTAAAGCTACACGGTATTTTAATATAATGCAGGTTCACGACTAGCTCCCTGTGCAGAAGACTGAACAGGGGATAATATAACCGGACTTACTTCTCCCGTGTCATCCATAACTTACAATATTACAACCATCACCACAATCAACAATAATATCACAACTACCATTACACAGAATAGTACAACCATCACAAACAACAATATACAACCATCACCACAATCAACAATAATATCACAACTACCATTACACAGAATAGTACAACCATCACAAACAACAATATTACAACCATCACCACAATCAACAATAATATCACAACTACCATTACACAGAATAGTACAACCATCACAAACAACAATATCACAACCATCACCACAATCAACAATAATATCACAACTACCATTACACAGAATAGTACAACCATCACAAACAACAATATTACAACCATCACCACAATCAACAATAATATCACAACTACCATTACACAGAATAGTACAACCATCACAAACAACAATAATTACAACCATCACCACAATCAACAATAAGATCACAACTACCATTACACAGAATAGTACAACCATCACAAACAACAATATTACAACCATCACCACAATCAACAATAATATCACAACTACCATTACACAGAATAGTACAACCATCACAAACAACAATATTACAACCATCACCACAATCAACAATAATACCACAACTACCATTACACAGAATAGTACAACCATCACAAAACAACAATATTACAACCATCACCACAATCAAACAATAATATCAAAACTACCATTACAACAGAATAGTACAACCATCACAAACAACAATATTACAACCATCACCCACTATCAACAATAATATCACAACTACCATTACACAGAATCAGTACAAACCATCACAAACAACAATATTACAACCATCACCACAATCAACAATAAATCACAACTACCATTACACAGAATAGTACAACCATCACAAACAACAATATCACAACCATAACCACAATCAACAATAATATCACAACTACCATACACAGAATAGTACAACCATCACAAACAACAATATTACAACCATCACCACAATCAACAATAATATCACAAACTACCATTACACAGAATAGTTACAACCATCACAAACAACAATATTACAACCATCACCACAATCAACAATAATATCACAACGACCATTACACAGAATAGTACAACCATCACAAACAACAATATACAACCATCACCACAATCAACAATAATATCACAACTACCATTACACAGAATAGTACAACCATCACAAACAACAATATTACAACCATCACCACAATCAACAATAATATCACAACTACCATTACACAGAATAGTACAACCATCACAAACAACAATATCACAACCATCACCACAATCATCACCATATTTATTTGTCTGTGTATGAAGGAGGCAAAAGGCTACACACAATATCACGATGATACCCTTACAAAGAACAATATCACAACCATCAACAATACATAAAAACCTATTACATTCCGGTACAACCTTCACCATCACAAACAACACTATATACATCATAAATATATCCTATCAGCAAAACCACCACATGATCCCTCTCACAGAACCCACAATACAGGCTATACCATCATTACCTGATCACTACGGCCATCATCAGTACACTAACACCATAAACAACAATAACACCATAAACAACAATAACACCATAAACAACAATAGCACCATAAACAACAATAGCACCATAAACAACAATAACACCATAAACAACAATAACACCATAAACAACAATAGCACCATAAACAACAATAACACCATAAACAACAACAATAACACCATAAACAACAATAGCACCATAAACAACACTAGCACCATAAACAACACTAACACCATAAACAACAATAACACCATAAACAACAATAGCACCATAACAACAATAACACCATAAACAACAATAACACCATAAACAACAATAGCACCATAAACAACAATAGCACCATAAACAACACTAACACCATAAACAACACTAACACCATAAACAACAATAACACCATAAACAACACTAACACCATAAACAACACTAACACCATAAACAACAATAGCACCATAAACAACACTAACACCATAAACAACACTAACACCATAAACAACACTAACACCATAAACAACAATAACACCATAAACAACAATAACACCATAAACAACAATAACACCATAAACAACACTAACACCATAAACAACACTAACACCATAAACAACAATAACACCATAAACAACAATAACACCATAAACAACACTAACACCATAAACAACAACAATAACACCATAAAACAACAAATAACACCATAAACAACACTAACACCATAAACAACAATAGGCACCATAAACAACATAACACCATAAAACAACAATAACACCATAAACAACACTAGCACCATAAACAACACTAACACCATAAACAACAATCACACCATAAACAACAATCACACCATAAACAACACTAACACCATAACCAACACTAGCACCATAAACAACACTAGCACCATAAACAACAATAACACCTTAAACAACAATAACACCATAAACAACAATAACACCATAAACAACAATAACACCATAAACAACAATAAACACCATAAACAACAATAACAACAAACACCCCATAAACAACAAAAACCATAAACAACAATAACACCATAAACAACAATAACACCATAAACAACAATAAACCATAAACAACAATAGCACCATAAAACCAACTAAACACCATAAACCACACTAACACCATAAACAACACTAACACCATAACACAACAATAACACCATAAAAACAACACTAACACCATAAACAACACTAACACCATAAACAACAATAACACCATAAACAACAATAGCACCATAAACAACACTAACACCATAAACAACACTAACACCATAAACAACACTAACACCATAAACACAATAAACACCATAAACAACAATAACACCATAAACAACAATAACACCATAAACAACATAACACAGAACATATAAAAATAACACCATAAACAACAATAACACCATAAACAACACTAACACCATAAACAACACTAACACCATAAACAACAATAACACCATAAACAACACTAACACAATAAACAACAATAGCCCAAAACAACAATAACACCATAACAACAATAACACCCAAAACAACACTCACACCATAAACAACACCACCACCATAAACAACACTACAAAACACATAAACAACAAAACACCATAAACAACAATAACACATAAACACCACTAACACCATAAACAACAATAACACCATAAACAACTAACACCATAAACACAAAAACACCATAAACAACAATAACACCATAAAAACCAATAACACCATAAACAATACTAACACCATAAACAACAATAACACCAATAAACAACAATAACACCATAAACAACAATAACACCATAAACAACAATAACACCCTAAACAACAATAACACCATATAAACAACACTAACACCATAAACAACACTAACACCATAAACAACAATACACCATAAACAACAATACACCACCATAAAACAACACTAAACCCATATAACAAACAATAACACCAAAACAACACTAACACCATAAACAACACTAACACCAAACAACAAAAAACCATAAACAACAATACACACCAGAAACAACATAAAACCATAAACAACAATAACACCATAAACAACAATAAAACAACAATAACACCATAAACAACAAAACACCATAAACACACCATACACCATAAACAACAATAACACCATAAACAACAATAACACCATAAACAACAATAACACCATAAACAACAATAACACCATAAACAACAATAACACCATAAACAACATACAACAATAACACCATAAACAACTATAACACCATAAACAACAATAACACCACTGTATATACCGTACATAAACAAACCAATAACAACATTCGTCAAACACCATCACTACCAAATGACTTAGGCTATATCACTAACTACACTAAACATATCAAACAAAACAGTATCAGCACCTCATGTAAACCAATACCATATAACGACAACAACGATTATAATACTGTATACTGCCTAATATACAAGAGAGAGAGAGAGAGAGAGAGAGAGAGAGAGAGCGATACCAATAAGGATTAATAAACAAACAAAAATTAAACAAAGGATAAGTGGAAATGAAAGGCATGCATAGAGTTAGATGACAAAAAGGAAAGGTAGTGAATAAAGAAAACTTGGTGTAACAATAACAAATACAAATAAAGATAAAAGGGAAAGCTAAGGAAATATATTAAAAATGGATAATAGAAAACGCACACTGGAGAATATGTATGGACAGATAAATACGAGTGGTAAGAAAAATCAGTAAAAGAAACGAATTAAATTACAAGATCAAGAGAGACACAAGAATAAGAGGAATACGGTATAAATGGGAGAAGTGAGGGAAGGGTGCATATCAGAAGCCCCCCTGTTATCAATATATACTTTATTGATTACAGGGGGGAGGGCAGATAAGTAGAGGCTGAGAATGAGAGAGAGAAAAAAAAGGGTGAGAGTGAGAGAACTTTAGTAAGATTGAGTAAACAAATCATTATATTAATATGCTAGAAATTATACGGTACAATGAAGTCAGAAATCTAGATAGAAAGATGCAGAAGTATACATGGTAGAAGCTGAACATTTGAATACCGTACATTACAGATATTGATAGTTAGATAGACAAATATATAGATAGATAAAGAGAGCGAGCACAAGAGAGGGTGCTAGGGAGGGGAGGGGGAGGGGGGGCAGCCTAGCACATGACACCACCACCACCACCTATCCGCCCTCATGTTATATGACACCACCTGGTCTGACCTGACACCACCATCACCACCCACCCACTCACTCACTCTCACTCTCTCTCTCTCTGTCACCACCACCATTAATATGACCATCACCACTACTAATCACCATCTCACACATTATTACAATACAGTACTACCTTGTTTGGGGAGGAATGTGGATAAAATTGTCAAAGCCTGGTCACTATTATCACTGCTTCTATCATTAAAACCATCATCACCATAATTAGTTTAGTTTATATAACCACCAGCACTGTCTCCATCATCATTACTATTTAATTACATTATTGTCACTACTGCATAACTACTATTGCCACATTCGTAAGTATGTATTGTTGCCTGCAACACCAAAACATTCACCATCAACACTAACTATCATCATAATTACCACCATCATAACCTGTATAACTATCATTATTTACGCCATTATCACCTACACCACCCTTCTAACTAACAACCAGCACCTTCTATGTTCAATGACCATAAACATAACCTGTACAGCTACCAACATTTATATCACTACCAACTGAAAAATCACCCACGTACCGGGATTCGAACCTGGGTTACCACATACATATTTTAAACACCATTACACCATCAAAGCAGCCTCGTGTGCACGATAAAAGATAGTTCTATCAACATATCTTATCAACCACCGCGATCACCACGACCACCGGTATAACGAATATAAGGCCACAATTGTTCACTGCAAGAATTCACTAGTATACCGATAATCATCAGAATACTAAAGATCAACTTATGGTCACTATAAAACCCTTTCAAACGAGCAATTTTAGTAAAATAATGTATTGGAGGCTGGCACCTCGTAAAATATTCAAGCAATTGCCGCACTAAATGTAATATAACCATATAACAGTATAGTTGATCACTTAATTCATACGGTACAATAAATACGGATCACAAGTATAATTATATCCACAATCTACATCATATACAACCCTTCATCGTATCCACCATTACCGCTAACACACCAGCATAACAGAAATACATCCCTACTCATCACTAAATACATTACTACACAAATCACCACAACTGAGTTCACCCCAAATCTGCCCTACATCCAACACCACCACCAAGCCATCCCAAACAGTCCACTGATAACCAGCTAAACCAACACCATTAAATCCCCATTACCTGTACCACCATGACATCACCATTATTGAACCCTAACAACACCATTAACTGCTGGACATATAGCACTTCTCTCGTTAAGAGCTAACGTACTCATATTATCACAACTATATTTTCCAATACAATCATAGCATATCAAATCATTAGAATATTGCAAGTTATACATAAGGTACGGTAATGATATTCCTATTGTAATTGCAATTATAAAAAAATAAAAAGGTCAGTACAATCCAAGTAAAATAAAACAAATACATATAAATCTATACATTATCCTTATTGCAATAATAAATATTTCAAATCTGCAAAACATTGCAAGTTAGAAATACCGTGACAAATGATATTAACTCGGATAATTCTATAGATAATGTTTCTGACAGGTCCCCCATTGCGAAAGATTATGCTTCGATTCGGATAAAATTTGTTATATTTACCATATAAAGCAATATTACTGCACCATATGCGCATATTTTATTTGTAGAAAGAACATGTAAACATTGAAAACCAGAAAATAGGTGTAAAGTTAATAAACGTATTATTGTGATGGGAAGGTGACGAGTGCATATGAGGCAGAGCGGCATAGGTATGCTCTTTCTGAAGTCTCTCGCGACACTGACGAATCTAGCTGTTGTCCCGCGCATGTATGCAGGAGGAGGGAGGTAGGGGAGATATAGAGGAGAGTGACTGAACATATTTGAGGTGGGAGGAAGGAAGTATGGAGGGAAATGAAAGGGAAAAGTAGAATACAGGAGGAGGATGGAATTTAAGGGAAAAAGAGGAGAGGAGAGGGAGGGGAGACACATGTAAGGGGAAGAGAGGAGGTGCTGGTAAAAAGACATGCCACCTAATCACATTTTGCTTCCATTTCACAAGCAGTGGTGCATTTTTGTTGTCGTTTTTAAGTGTCATCTTCCAGAAGGAACGTCGCATTCGCCCAGTAAAACACTCTTGAGAGGAATGTTGCAGTCCTTGGGTTAACTTAACAAATGAAGTAAAGTAGCAGTTCTCCCATTTAGAGATAAATATGCAAGTTCATTATATATAATACAATATTTTACCCATAAATATTATCAAATACACACCAAGTCCATCATCAATAATACTATGCTATACCCATAAATATCTTTAAATACACACCACTTATCTTTTTATACTTTTCACTTAATGAAATAAATGTTGCCAATACACCAGAAGCATGCTACTAACATTCAACCTATATGAACATAACAAGCTAAACTGTTGATCTTTTTTAAAAACATATTGTTAAGACTGATTCAGACTCATATGACGCAGAGGTTGCCATATTAGCAATAATAAATAGAGTTCTCTCACTCTTATAATTACCTCTCCAAAATTAGTTTTCTGCCCACAGCTAACTCAAAGACAACTGCAGAGGTTGAAGTAACTAAACTAAAGGTTTATAAAGACCCCTAATGGTAACAAAGGTTTTAAAGTATCCCTAATACGCTCAAAATCGCGTCATATGTCGGAGAGGGTTAATGATGTGAGATACCGCATGCAGTTTAGTTTGTTTAATGTTAAGACTAGGCTACATGCAACTTATGCTCTACTGTATCTGATGATCCACACAAAACATGGTAATTATTGAGGATGAAGACCAGGCGAGGAATAATGAGGATTGTTTGATACTGATGCAGTACAGGAGAGAAATATATACTCATTCACTCACTTTGTCTCTCCATCCTTCTCTCAACCCCTTCTTGTACTCACTCTCACTCTCTCTCTCTCTCTCATATATACATATATAGTTTGTAAGGCCAGACTGCCTAGTAAGGACCTTGAGGTCTGTGTGGTCTGTGTATCTATGTAGCTCTATGTAGCTCTCCTTGTTTGGACTTTCTGTGAGCTTTGCCGTTTGGATTGTTCAGTGACATAGCGAACGTTCACGACTAAAGGTAATTTGGGTACAATTTGTGGACCCTTCATAATTCCATACAGCAATGGGTGAATAGTGCGGATTGTTTATTGCTGAAGTACAGGAGATATTATATACTATCTCATATCTAGAAGTACCAGCAATACTAGAACTATTAGCACTACAACCACAACCACAACCATCACCTTCCGTAAGCATCACCATCACGAAGCACCAACACTCCAGCAACCACAACAACCACCATACCTACCGGCACCGCTAGTACACACACACACACACACACACACATACACTTACGCCTCTAGTCAACCACAACTACCAACATCCTCTTCCGTGAATCTTAGTTACACGAATACTTTTCCGGCAATTCTAGATCGGTAACTTTTGTTGGCAAAATGTTAGCGCCCTCTTGCATTCGTATCGGTAACAAATAAAATACCGGTAGGCCTATATAATAATTAAATTTTCATTCGGAAGCTGTCAAAATAAAATTCTCGAAAAAAATAAAGGAAAAATGGCTTAATCCAGGCGGGAAACAAATGTAAATAATCACGTACAATTTTACCAGAAGAAAAACACAAATAGATACTCTACATAATTATGTAAGTGCAAAAATATTTAAAATGGATTACCCTACATGAAAAAATGCAAAACCTATTCATAAGTAATCAAGAACATTTATTAATTCTTATGAAACAGCTTGTACTTACTGGTCAAGGAATATATATATATATATATATATATATATATATATATATATATATATATATATATATATATATATATATATATATATACCGGTATATATATAGAGAGAGAGAGATCACATCCGGGGTGTCTGTGATTCCTCTCACACCTTGTTCACTCCCCCCTTTCCTCTTTCTCCCTTCATATGCCCATTGTCCCCCCCCCCCCTCTCTCTCTCTCTCTCCTCCTTCCTTCCTTCAACTTTCCTCCTCCATTCACCCCCACTTCGCATTTCTCTCTTATGCTCTGGACAAATAAATATTGATCTTTCCTATATTTGTCTATTCCCACACATATTGTCTTTCTTCGGCAACTAATATTATTTTAGTGTTGAACTTGTTGATTTATTCCTTAGTAAACTGTACAACTGAGTTAGTTTTCTCTCTCTCTCACTTTCCACTTACCCCATCTCTTGATAACCAGTGACACCTCTGCTCCACCCACCTCCTTCATCTAATTATAACCAATCTAACCTCGCAACGGCACAAATCCCATCCCAATGACAACAAAACTATCTCCTTCATCCTTCTGTTATCATGGTATCCTGCTGTATCCACATTTTGATCATCTTTCCATTTCAACAACTTTCCCAATTTTCCTGTGCAACTAAAATGTGAGAGAGTCTGTATGCCAGCCTAGATACTTAGTGCACTTCATTGTAATTCAATGTTGATTAACTTTCTACCCTCCTCACTTCCTTCCTTTATTCCATTCAGATCTCATACTTAAACTCTTAGTAAGTATTTAGCCTAGTTTCCATCCTCCGTCTTTCCAAACTCAATTGTCATTCCTTCTTTCATTACAATCACTTTACTCTATTTTTTCCCTCCTTTCTGCTCCCCATATCTCTCTCTCTCTCTCTCTCTCTAATCTACATCTCCCTATTCCAGATCAACTACCGTTCGTTCTCAGCCCCTTCTATCACCCCCTTCCCTACCCCCTACTTGCAGTCTCTCACACTCACAAAGTGGTGTGTGTGTGTGTGTGTGTGTGTGTGTGTGTGTGTGTGTGTGTGTGTGTGTGTGTGTGTGTGTGTGTGTGTGTGTGTGTGTGTGAAATTGATTTATATATCAAACCTACTATCACCCAATGATACCAACTCCACCATTTTTTCAACCCTCTCTGTGTTTGCCGTTCTCCCAATCCTTATCAATTTCTTCTTCTTCTTCCTCACCTCTTCATTTTGCACTAAAGTCGAGCAGCGAAGCGTGAGCTAAGCTGACCATATTCGTCCCTGCCTCTGTGCACTCTTTCCTCACGTATGTTGTCTCTCTTCTTTCATTCTCGCGTATGTTAACTGTGTCCTCCTCTTTTCCCTCTTTTCTTCATATACGGTACTAACTATCTCTCTCTCTCTCTCTTTCCCAGACTATTTTTGTTTTTAACTTTTTCTGATTTGCCATATTATTTTGCCTTCCTTCCTGTACTTTTAATTGCATATTTTCCCTTTCTTTCAACACATCTTTCTCTCTTTGTCTGTCTGTCTGTCTGTCTCTCTCATGCTCTGAAAACTAAATATTGACGCCTTTCTATTTGCCCTTTCACAGTCATATTTTTTCTTCTCCACAACTCAACCTTCATTTTTTGTTCAGGACTGAGACGGTTGGTGTACTCCTTTGTATACTGAACTCTTATATATATTTAGCCCTCTCACTCACACACACACACACAACACAGAATAATAATACCGTCTTTGAGAATAGTGTGGCCTACAAGAGGTGATGCTTGTGGTGGTGGTGGTGGTGGCTATTGTAGTAATGGAGAGTGAGCATTGTGGTAGTACGGTACTGCACTATAGTCTATTCATTATAATTAGGTAAACACAAACTTGACCACTAACTTCTATAACTCAACAAGAACTTGAGCAATCGAGTTAATATTTCTACCATTTTGGGAAGAGTCATCCAGAGATTGTGTGGAAAAGTATAGCCTATTTGTTCTAGCCCCTTTTGAGCTAGAGGTTATGATTTCTGGCCGAAATATAGTGAATAGTGTTTAGTGCTGATGGTGATTGTGTTATTCCTGATGGTGATGGTGGTGGTGATGGTGGTGGTGGTGGTGGTGGTGGTGGTGGTGGTGGTGGTGGTGGTGATGGTGGTGGTGGTGATGGTGGTGGTGGTGGTGATGGTGGTGGTGATGGTGGTGGTGGTGGTGGTGGTGGTGATGGTGGTGGTGGTGGTGGTGGTGCTTTGTCAACGTTAAGGGGAGATGGGGTAGTTTTTCTAGTCTCCTTTCTCCCTCGTGTTAAGCCCCATTTGTTTTGAGAATATAAGACGTTCGGTCCATTAGTTTGGCGATTTTATCACTTTTCGCCCCATTTCATTGTCAATTTTAAAACCTTTCGTACCATTTAGGTGTCGATATTTTCCTGGCGAGCGATAGCGAGCCTGTAATTTTAAGTGAAACCGGCGTTCGGCCGGTACCGAAAAATGTGCACATTTATCTTGAAGGGTGGGTCTAGGGCAGGTGTTCTTAAAGTAGTGCCTCAATACCCCCAGGGGGTATCGAAACCGGTTCTTGGGGGTATCCAAAATGGCATCCTGGAAAATATTAAATCAATAATTTCGTGCACTGAATGGTGACTATGACTACCTGGCAACTACGAGTAGGGAGTGACTAACTGGCAACTGAATGAGCACAAATAGTGTTGTGTACAATAATGTCAATTAAAAGTTAAAAGTCGGGAGTAGTGGGCTAATATTGGAGAGGGGGTATCAGGTTGACTTGGAGTTCAACTTTGAGGTATCGGGGCTGAAAAACTTTAAGAACCACTGGTCTAGGGGGTGTTTTTCAAAGCTTGATGGTCTAGCGAGGAAGCTAAAAAGTTAATGATTATATTAATTAACAGACCAAAAACCCAGTCACTATCCCCTTAACGTTTATAATGGAGATAGTAATAACGGTAGTGATGCTAATGATATGATAACGACAATAGTGGTGATAGTGTTAACGGTGGGACTAATAGCAGGGAGGATAAAACCGGGCAGTTATACACCCCACCTGGAGCAAGTAGTAATGATTATACTGCAATGTTGAAGAGGACACACACACACACACACACACACACACACACACACACACACACACACACACACACACACACACACACACACACACATATACACACACACACACACACATCGCGAAAGTTATGCACGATCACACTCATGAATAGCTAAAGACATCCTGTAAATCTATACACACAGATACGAAAACTAACTCAAATACATAAACATACACTATATAATTATATAGTATATACATTTATTACATCTAACAGATATAGCTTTGCACCCACACATACACACACCTACAGAAGCAAACATGCGTGACCACACACATCCATACACATTACACACTCACATCCATCCCCTAACACATACACAAAGACCATCTCTTAACACATACACACAGACCTACACATACACACCACCAACATACACAAACACACACAGCCGTTGGGGGTCGCAAAAACAGGGAGGGAGGGAGGGAGGGAGGGAAGAGGGAGAGAGGGAGGTAGGGGGAGACGGAGAGAGAGGGGGAGGAAGGAAGAAAGATGTGAGGACTGAGGAGAGAGAGGAAGCGATTTTTTCAGATGTCCATCACATCTGCTTTTCTCTCCTTTCTTCTTTTCGTTAGCCTATAAATATTATTATTGCTGAATACATTTATATACGTTAACGTTAATATCATCATTTGAATTTGCGGTCTCTCTCTCTCTCTCTCTCTCTCACGCGTCTCCTAACTACCACTTTAATCTTGGAACATCCGCTTAGTATTTGTTTTTAAATTATATCCATGTTTACAATTCCGTGTCCTCTTTCTTTGCTTTTTGCACCCCCTCCCCCCTCCAACACACACACACACACACACACACACACACACACACACATACACACACACAACCTATTTTTCTTTTACCATCTTTAAACTTAAAATACCCTCTTACACATTTTTTCCTCTTCCGTTTTTTTACCGCATGCGCTCTCTCAATCCCCCCCCCCTTCCCCCCCTCTCTCTCTCTCTCTGGCACAGGAAGTGATGATGGACAGGAATGGAAGATGGAGGAAGGGGAAGAAGGGTGAAAGAAATAAAAATAAAGGAAGAAAAGGGCGAGAGAAGGAAAGAACGACCGAAACAAGAAGAAAGGAAGGTTGGAAGGGGGAAAGGAGAGGGAACAGAAAAGTGAGTTGGAATAGTTGAAGTAGACAGAAATGTGAAGACTCGAGAATGAAGGGAGGAGGTTACGAGTATTAAGGGGAGATGGGCCGCTTTTTTCTGGCCCCCTTCTCCCTCGTGCTTAGCCCCATTTGTTTTGAGATTATAAGACGTTCGGGCCATTAGTTTGGCGATTTTAACACCTTTCGCACCATTTCGTTGTCAATTTTAATACATTTCGTGCCATTTAGGTGTCGATTTCTTCCTGGCGAGCGAAAGCGAGCCTGAAATTTAAGAGGAACCGGCCTTCGGCCACGACATTTTTCTACCGAAAAATGTACAAATTTATCTTGAAGGGGGGTCTAGGGGGTGTTTCTAAGCTTAATGGAGGTCTAGCGAGGAAACTAAGAAATACAGGAATAAATTAGTTAATAGACCAAATAAACGGCCCATCTCCCCTTAACGATAATAGAGACAGCAAGGAAGGTAGTGAATATAAAAGAAGATAAATGAAAGAAACTGAAGGCAGGAAGAAGGAAATAGAAGTGGGTGAAGTGAGGAAGAGTGGAAGGTCCTGTATTTCCAACGCTATGAAGGAGAGGGGAAAAGGGAGCATGGAGGTAGAAAGGAAGGAAGGCCAATTAACCCCTTGAAGCTCTGACGCGTTTCAGCAGTATATTTTGGCTATCATTAGACGATTTTATGCAGCTTAGGAAGGATCTGTGGGTATTAAAGGGGTAAATACTATCTCAATCAACCCTTTGACTTCCATATATCGTTAGTAATCTGAATAAAATCGTCTAATAGTAGCCAGAAAACAGAACAGAAACGCGTATTGGAGCTTGGAAGGGTTAAAGAGGAGGGAGGGAGAAGAAAGATGAAAATATATGAGAGCTAATGAAGGGTGGGAGGCTAATACAACACGCTCAAGGCAGGACAGAAGAGTGAAGTGAGGAAAAGTGGGAGGTCATGAACATTCCGTAAAACATGAACTTCTCTCTCATTGTCCATCCCTCAAACTACTAGACTAATAACGCACATAACAAAGCCACTCCAACAGCTTCCTCTCTCTCCAACCCCTTTTCTCCTCTCTCTACAGTCTACACTCTTCAGAAAATAACGAAAGTAGAAAGTAGCTACGAGGTGCCGTTGTAAAGGCTTATCCCTCAATACCTTCACCTGTATTACTATAGGAAGCGTCAACGTACTTGACAAAAATCTAGATCCTTGACCTCTTCGCAACTCAAAAGGGTCTAGAGCAAAGTGGCTGTAAATATCCACACCTATTATGGGTCTAGAGCAAAGTGGCTGTAAATATCCACACCTATTACCTGGTGGACTCTTCCCAAATTATAGGAATGTCAGCCCGATTGCTTTAATTCATATTGAGTTATAAGAAGTTAAGGGGTCCAGATTATTATCAAGTTCGTTGGCGCTACCTATACCTTCACAGTACAGTTGCCTGAAGGAAGGTGAACTTAAGGGGAGATGGCCCGTTTTTTCTGGCCCCTTTCTCCCTCGTGCTTAGCCTCATTTGTTTTGAGATTGTAAGACGTTCGGACCGTTAGTTTGGCGATTTTAACACCTTTCGCCCCATTTCGTTGTCAATTTTAAGACATTTCATGACATTTAGGTGTCGATTTTTTTCTTGGCGAGCGAAAGCGAGCCTGAAACTTTAAGAGGAATCGGCCTTCAGCTGGGGGATTTTTCTACCGAAAAAATATAAAAATTGATCTTGAAGGGGTGTTACGGGGTGTTTTCTAAGCTTGGTGGAGGTCTAGCGAGGAAACTAATAAAATAAAGGAATACATTAATTAATAGACCAAAAAAACGGCCCATCTCCCCTTAAGGGGAGGTATTTAGTTTGTTCCCTAGACCTCCATCAAGCTTAAAATTACACCCCCTTGAGTCCCTTTCAAGATATATTTGTACATTTTTCGGTAGAAAAATGTCCCGGCCAACGGCCGGTTCCTCTTAAATTACAGGCTCGCTATCGCTCGCCAGGATAAAATTGACACCTGAATGGCACGAAACGTCTTAATATGGGGTGAAAGTTCTTAAAATCGCTAAGCTAATGGGGCCAACGTTTTATAATATCAAAAGCAATGGGGCTAAACATGAGGGAGAAAGGAGTCAAGAAAAAAATCCCTCAAGTGGAGATCTCCCCTAAAGAGAATGAATGAGGGAAGGAAAGGAGAATGAAAGGAAGACATAATAACAGAGACTGAAGTGGAAAGGAGAATAAACCAAACTGAAGAGAGGGATAATAATGGAGAGAGAGGGAGAGAGGAAGGAAGGTTTGTGGTCTGTAGCAGAACATTCCGTGAAATATGAACTTCTCTCTCTCTCTCTCTCTCACTGGTGGTTCTCCTTCCAAATTCTTAAAAAAAAAAAAAAAAAACAAAAAAAAAAATCCACTCTATGTTTACAGACACCACTTCCTCCCTCCACATCTTGACCATATTCTTGCCAGTTTATACATTCTCAAAAATTAGGGGTTTAAAATGGTATGGAAAGTTTAATTAAAGTGTCCACGATCATTTACCTTTATCAAAGTATAGACTCCTGGTAGCAATACACCCATGTAATGTGACGATAGAATGGCACACTTGTCATTACAGTTCACCTATTTTTACATAATAAGGAAGAGGAGAAAATATACGGAAATTAGGAAAAGGGACAAATATGATATGAGAGAGAGAGAGAGAGAGAGAGAGAGAGAGAGAGAGAGAGAGAGAGAGAGAGAGAGAGAGAGAGAGAGAGAGAGAGAGAGAGAGAGAGAGAGAGAGAGAGAGAGAGAGAGAGAGAGAGAGAGAGAGAGAGAGAGAGAGAGAGAGAGAGAGAGAGAGATACAAACTGACTCTGTGGCATGTTTAGAACTTTATATAGATATATATTAGCATATGTGTACTATTGATCCATACTGTACCTCCACCAACACGATCACTCTTAAGGGGAGGTTTCTAGTTTGTTTCCTACTCCTCCACCAATCTTAAAATGTCACCCCCTTGACCCCCTTTCAAGATAAATTTGTACATTTTTCGGTAGAAAAATGTCCCGGCCGAAGGCCGGTTACTCTTAAATTACAGGCTCGCTATCGCTCGCCAGGCTAAAATCGACACCTAAATTGCACGAAAGGTCTTAAAATTGACAGAATGGGGCGGAAATTCTTAAAATCACCAAACTTATGGGGGCAAACGTCTTAAAATCTCAAAAACAATGGGGCTAACCATGAGGGAGAAAGGGGTCAAGAAAAAAAATCCCTCAAGTGGAGACCTCCCCTTAAGGGAGCCCATCTCGCTGTTTTCTCTTTCTCTCCCTCTCTCTTTGGCTTGTATCCATTCGGCCACATTCAGCCTTCTATTTTAAGACGTTTACCCCCATCCAAGTGTCAATATTTTCCAGGCGAGCGGTAGCGAGCCAACATATATTTATTTTTGTTTTGACAGCAAGCTAAATTTGTACATTTTCCGATGGAAAAATGTCTCCGGCGAAGCCGGATTTCTCCATACAATGCTGTCTCGCTATCGCTCGCCAGGAACAAATCGACACGTGGATGGGGAAAATCGTCTTAAAACAGTTGGCTGAATGGGGCCGAATGGATACAAGCCAGGGAAAGAGAGAAAAGCAGAGAAAGATAGATAAAAAAAAAAACCGGTGACCCCCCTTAAGGGAGGTATTTAGTTTGTTCCCTACGTTTTCATCAAGCTTAAAATTACACCCCCTAGACCCCCTTTCAAGATAAATTTGTACATTTTTCGGTAGAAAAATTTCCCGGCCGAAGGCCGGTTCCTCTTAAATTACAGGCTCGCTATCGCTCGCCAGGATAAAATAGACACCTGAATTGCACGAAAGGTCTTAGTATGGGGTGAAAGTTCTTAAAATCGCTAAACTAATGGGGCAAACGTTTTATAATATCAAAAGCAATGGGGATAAACATGAGGGAGAAAGGGGTCAAGAAAACAATCCCTCAAGTGGAGACCTCCCCTTAAACAAATGACCATGATCGTGTTCCTACTTTTACTTAGATTGACATAGGGTTTATAGAGTGTTAAAGTCACAGCCCTTTAATACTAGACCAAGAACGCCAAATGTAAGAACCGGGGGCCGGAGGTAATTATAACAACGGAATGACGAAGTAGCCACATTTTAACGGGGAAATACAATGCAGATAATGAGAGAGAGAGAGAGAGAGAGAGAGAGAGAGAGAGAGAGAGAGAGAGAGAGAGAGAGAGAGAGAGAGAGAGAGAGAGAGAGAGAGAGAGAGAGAGAGAGAGAGAGAGAGAGAGAGAGAGAGAGAGAGAGAGAGAGAGAGAGAGAGAGAGAGAGAGAGAGAGAGAGAGAGAGAGAGAGATAAAATGGATACACTGTAGATGAAGGGATTCGGGAGGCGAGGACATAGGACAAGAATGGGGAGATGTAAGACGTGGAGAAGCAGCGAATGAAACTACAGATTGTCTGGCAAAGAAGAAGTGAAATAGAAAGCAGATTACAGAGCAAGAACAGAGGAGAAGAGGGGGAAATGAAGACAAATGAGAAAGAAAAGAAGATATTGGATAAAAATAAGTGGTAGGAAAGAGACAGATAACAAGACAGGCAAAGAGAGATAGAGAGACGAGACGGCGAGAAAAGGAAATACGAGACAGGAGGAGGAGGAAACGATATAATATGAGAAGAGGAACAAAAGGAGATTGACAGAGAAGAAGAAGACTAGAAGGAGAGGAGAGGAAATGAGGAGGAGGGGGTGGGGGAGAATTTTCAACGTCCGGTTGTTAACTTACAAGGAGGTAGATGCTCTCTCTCTCTCTCACTCTCTCTCTCTCTCTCTCTCTCGGACACAGACTTTTTGCTACATAGGCCAACACACTATTTATAACGCTTACGACACTTCATTCCCATCACTACTATTTTTGGCTTCATCTTCTCCATCTGTTGTTATGTTGATGATAATAATCCAGTACCGGTAGTGAATGTATAACCCAAATTACTGCATTAGCCTATGCTTTAAATATGCAAGGTCATATGTCTATTGATACAGTATACTAACACACAAACACTCAATACACTGTGAAGAATTATTAGGCTAGGTTTTAGTTGGAAACGAATTATGCCATTTAAGGAGTTAGTTATTTTTGTTTCATCTATATAATTATCTATTCATTAATTATTTGTTTAGTTTCCTCGCTAGACCTCCATAAAAAAAAAAAAAAAAAAAAAAAAAAAAAAAAAAAAAAAAATTATATGTGTAAATGTTTTGGTAGAAAAAATTCCCGGCCGGACCGGCCAGAGGCCGGTTTCTTTTAAAATTACAGGCTCGCCATCGTTCGACAGATAGAAATAGACACCTAAATGTCACGAAAGGTCTTAATATTGACTAAGAAATGATGCGAAAGTCATCAAAATCACCAAACTAACGGAACGAACGGCTTAAAATCTCAAAACTAAACATGAGGGAGAAGGGGGTCCATAAAAAGCGAGTACCTCCCCCTTAAGCAATAATACATTAAATAGATCCCTCCCCCATTACCCTGCAAACAGCCGGATGTTGTAAATTATCTTTGTTGTCCAACTGTCTGTGTTTGCCTGTTTTCCATCTCTCTCTCTCTCTTTCTCTTCTCTCTCTCTTTTCTCCCTCTCTCTTTTCTCTCTCCACACCCCCCCCCCTCATTTACCCTCTCGTTAGTCTCACCAAAGACTACCCCCTCTTTTTTACCTCCATCTCATTTCCCTCCCCCTCTCGAGCCGAGCCGAGCCAATTCTCTCTCTCTCTCTCTAGCGTCGTCTAGCTGCCACCTTAATCTTTGAACATCCGCATATTATTTTATCTTAAACTTCTTCTTTTTGTAAACCATATGTTTTATTTCTAGTCCGATTTCATGCTTTCTCGTATTTTGTATATATCTTCAGAACCTCATAATGTTACTTCGTGCGACCTGTCTATTTCAGGACTCTTCTGAGGCTGGGTGTCAAACGAAAGCAGAGTCCATTATTTTTAGTCTTTATTATTGTATATATAAAGATATAATTAAGGTTCAAAGTTCAAATTATGTTTTTGGAAGTGATAAACCGGCCAAAACAATGCTATTTCATTCCCATTGTCTTGTCTTCCTTCTCATATTAAGTCAAGTCTTCAAACAATATTGCTCCAGTTTGACACCCTCCTCTTCTCCAGGGTTGATCGGTTCTATTATAATAATGTTTTATATAATAATCGCACTATGTCTCTTTCTCAAGTTCCTCTATTATTATTATCATTGTTTTATTAATACCTTATTATTATTATTCCTGTGTGCATTCTTCCCTCATACTACTTATACTATTCCCGGTGTTCTTATTCATAGATATTTCAGTCATTATTGATATCACACTTCTCCTTCTCTTCAATATAATTTTTTCTCTTTTCTTTTCAAATTCACTTCATTCCCTTTTCTCTCTTAGCTCGTTCAGTATTCTTCCAGGGTCTCTTTCTTTCGCTCGTCTTCTGCACCCCCCTCTCTCTTTCTTTAACTCAATAATCGCCTTCAATGACAGAGCTCTCTCTCTCTCTCTCTCAATCGTGTTCCTTTAATTTGTTCTCTTTTCTTTTCAAATTCACTTCATTCCCTTTTCTCTCTTAGCTCGTTCAGTATTCTTCCAGGGTCTCTTTCTTTCGCTCGTCTTCTGCACCCCCTCTCTCTTCCTTTAACTCAATAATCGCCTTCAATGACAGGGCTCTCTGGCGCGCGCGCTCTCTCTCTCTCCCTCTCAATCGTGTTCCTTTATTTTTGTCTCGCCTTCCTCCAAACTGATATTTTTCATGAGTACTATTCGATATATATACGGTACCGGGTATGTCCCTTTTCTTTTTCTCACTATTGGTAGTAATCAACCCATGCATATTTTCACTTATATTCTAATAGTCAGCATTGGTATTTTACTCTCGTCTTCGCTTCCTTTATGTATACTCGGTACTCTAGTCTTCATGTATACTCTATGTTTCGATAATTAATCAATATGTTCACGTTTCTTTCAAAATCATGTTCGTTTTTTTTAAATTATATGTATTCTGTTTACATTCTCACTTATTTTCTTTCTCCCGATCAGCAGTAAACCACTCCCCTCAGGGGGAATCTCTGCTTCTCTTTTCTTGGTATCATGTTTCCCCCTGGCCCTCACTCTCTCTTTCTCTCCAACACACACAATGGCACACTAGTCTTTCTGTATGTCATTGTTCCGTTTATTACATCACACTCACTTGTACTTTGATCTCTCACAATCATTTCAGTCTTCATATATCTTAAATTTATCAAGAATGTACTGAAACTACTTTACTTTTCATTATGACACGTATAAAGCATTGATCGAATTTCAAGCGGCATAATACAACCTCCAAATAATAAATGAATATTTATATTGAAGATTACGATCCATTTTAACCAAGATCACAATCTTCACCATAGGCCTATGTGCAATCCTTGAGAGTAGTGTAGCATGTGAATATGATCAAACACGGGTATCTAGTCTATTTTGTTCAAGCTGATGGTAAATTGAATCATTTAGCCTCTAATATCTTGAATCTTGATAGAAAACTATGATACAGGTACTACTGTCTCTGTGTTAATTATGTTTACCAAGTTTTCATAATTATCAACACATTTTGCTACAAAATCTTGGTAATAGCCGTGTTCCAGGATGGCGAGATACCAATTTGCCATCAGCTGAAAAAAAAAAAAAAAAAAAAAAAAAAAAAAAAAAAAAAGTATAGTATGCATCAGCGTACCCTTGAAGTATCAACGATGAGTGCGACGCCCCCATAAGTGAGTATAGTATGCATCAGCGTACCCTTGAAGTATCAACGATGAGTGCGACGCCCCCATAAGTGAGTATAGTATGCATCAGCGTACCCTTGAAGTATCAACGATGAGTGCGACGCCCCCATAAGAGAGTATAGTATGCATCAGCGTACCCTTGAAGTATCAACGATGAGTGCGACGTCCCCATAAGAGAGTATAGTATGCATCAGCGTACCCTTGAAGTATCAACGATGAGTGCGACGCCCCCATAAGAGAGTATAGTATGCATCAGCGTACCCTTGAAGTATCAACGATGAGTGCGACGCCCCCATAAGAGAGTATAGTATGCATCAGCGTACCCTTGAAGTATCAACGATGAGTGCGACGCCCCCATAAGAGAGTATAGTATGCATCAGCGTACCCTTGAAGTATCAACGATGAGTGCGACGCCCCCATAAGAGAGTATAGTATGCATCAGCGTACCCTTGAAGTATCAACGATGAGTGCGACGCCCCCATAAGAGAGTATAGTATGCATCAGCGTACCCTTGAAGTATCAACGATGAGTGCGACGCCCCCATAAGAGAGTATAGTATGCATCAGCGTACCCTTGAAGTATCAACGATGAGTGCGACGCCCCCATAAGAGAGTATAGTATGCATCAGCGTACCCTTGAAGTATCAACGATGAGTGCGACGCCCCCATAAGAGAGTATAGTATGCATCAGCGTACCCTTGAAGTATCAACGATGAGTGCGACGCCCCCATAAGTGAGTATTGTGAACAAATTGAAACACTTTTGAACGTGTGTGTGTGTTTTCTATATTCCAACTTACTCCCTCTCGAGCATAGGCTGAGAGACTGTACATTCAACAGTTCAACACGGTGAAGACCCTGAGGTCTCGTTCCAGTCTTATCTTGGGAGTGAGACAAGTGGAGCTGAAACCAGCCTTTGCCATCTTGCCTACGTATATACAGTATATATATGGAACTGCTTCGCCTTCATGCTTCACTGCCTCATCCCCAAGACTCGGACCCTCACTCTCACAACACCACCTATTGAGCAATTAACTCACTAGGCATTGCTCCCCTGTAGCATATTTTGAATGTGGGATATTCATACAGTGCTATTTAATCAAGGAACAATGAGGGTATTTTTTGGCGTTTCGGTGGGCTTTGTGGTACTGAACTGATACTAAATACAGCACAAATCCCATCCCAATATCTTCCCATTGATACATAGAGATTCGAACCCGGGACCATTGGATTAACGGGGGGGGGGGGGGGGATGCCAGGAGTTTGGTTAAAGTTACGGTAATCTTTGAATTGGAAAAGGATACCAAATGACAGTTATGGCCATATCCTAATCCTATCAAATTCCGCCTTTTACATTTTAGGAAACCCTGCTTGCACACAAACCTATACACAAAATCGGCGTGTAACTATCCTGCCTGGGATGACGAGAAAATAATTATATTAATCATCACTGTTAACACCATCATCCTGTCCTCTTTACTCCAACAGGTATTTGCACATCATTTCTGGCTCTCAACATTATTTAAATGTTACTCCAATACCGGTACGTGTTCTTTCTCTTTTACCTTACCCCCCCCCCCTCTTCCTCTGCCTCTCTCACTCCTTCGTTATCTCCCTTCACTTTATCAATACGTGGTAACGGTCTCTCTCTCTCCCTCCCCCCCCCCTTCCTCACTCCCTCTTTCTCTCACCTTGCTCCCACCTGCCCCCCCCCCCCCCCCACTCTCTCTCGCTCTCTCCTAGGATAAAGTCCTGGCCCCCTTGAAGTGACCGTAAGATCTGTGTGGCCAGTGTATATATGTAATTCTATGTAAATATCTGTATCTCTCCCTCTGGTCTACCTCTGATGCCTTCGATACACACAGCTAGTAACACCGGCGAGCGCGACGCCCCCCACTGTTGGTTGTGATTCTCTCTCTCTCTCTCTCTCTCTCTCTCTCTCTCTCTCTCTCTCTCTCTCTCTCTCTCTCTTTCTAATGTTGGACAGGATGGGGCTAGTCATACCTCGCACGTGCTAGCTTCCTCTTACTCCTCGCCCCTCCATTCCCCCTTTTCCGGCGTCTGTTTCTTTAGCCTCTACACCAGTTCACGTCTTGTCTATTTCCTGTTTTCTCTTCCAGTCTACCTAATTGGGATTGTAACTTGTATTTATTCTACCATGGCTGATAATTCTGTTGTTTTTTATGATAATTATCCTCCTCCTGATAGTTAAGCTTCTCTCTCTCTCTCTCTCTCCAGCTCCTCCGCCTTTGTTTGTTTCCGTAATCTTATCGGGTCTCCACCAATAGATAGAACGATTTTACCATAGAAAACCTTCAAAGTTATTCATTCCAGCAATGTTGTACGGTACTGTACTTGGCTCATTTGTTATCGTACTGTTCATCTATTTAGTTTCATACTAATATTCGGTTGTCGCTCTATTATCAAGTTTATTTTCGTTTTCTTCCTCAGTTACCGGTACCTCCTTCTCTCTCTCCTTCACATTCCATTTCAGAGCCCCTTTCATTCTCATCTCGCTATTCCATCTTCAACCCCATTAACTCCCCCCCCCATCCCCCTTCTCTCTGGCTGTCTCACTTTGCTGTTATTGTTTTTAGTCACAATATGGTATATGGGAAATAATAATTCACCAGTAATGTGAAGATCGGATCACTTCGATTGGACCAAATGGTCAGTGTGGTTTGTGTATTTATGTAACTATGTATCCCACCCCTTCCTTCCTTCTCTCTATCTCTCTCTCTCTCTCTCTCTCTCTCTCTCTCTCTCTCTCTCTCTCTCTCTCTCTCTCTCTCTCATTTATCTCTCTCTCTCTCTCTCTCTCTCTCTCTCTCTCTCTCTCTCTCCACTCACGCGAGAAAAAATGAAAGGGAATCCAAATCGAGGCAATAGATGAAGTGCAGGGGACCCTGAGGGGGGGGGGGGGAGAAAGGGGTAGGAAGGAATGGAAGAGGGAACGAGGGAGGGAAGTGGGGGAGGAAGGAGAGAATATGGAGGGAGGGGAGGAAATACATATATAAATTGGAAAGGAAGGAAGGAATGGATTACAATTTTCAATTAGTATGTTCCATTACAAGGCTAGTCGAGGAAAGATAGGAAGGGAGAATGGAAGGAGAAGAAGAGGGGGAATGGAAAGAGGAGGAGGAGGAAAGGGGAGAGGGGAGAAGAGGAGGGGGAGGATAGAAAGAAGAGGGGAAGGACAAAAGTAAACAAGGAAAGGGGGTACGGTAGGTAAGATGAGAGGGAGGGAGGAAGGAAGGGCTTGGGGAGAGAGAAGGGGGGGAATAAGGAAATATGGTAATGAGGGTAGTGAGAATCGAAGAGCCGTCGACAGTCAGTAATTGGAAAATACGGAATAAGATAGATAGACAGAGGTAGAAAGACAGATAAATAGATGACAGATAGATATATCTACATTATATACTGTATATGGACGGACAGACAAACACAGGCAGATAGATAAGACTGACATGGTTAGCACAATCATCAGTACTGTGTCAGTCAAATAGAATACGGTACCGTACTGGGCAGCTTCAAAGTCATTGGAAGGACCTACGGTACGGTAACGTAATACATTTGTGGAGGACTGTAAAACTTGCACAAAACATATAACAAACATGCACTCACACACATACATTCTCTCTTTATGTAAATATATATTAATAACTCCCTCGTGTTTAGTCCTATTAGCTTTAAGATTATAAGACGTTCGTATCATTAGTTTGGCGATTTTAAGACATTTCGCCCCATTTATGTGTCAACATAAAGATCTTTCGTGCCATTTAGGTGTCTATATAGTTATTGGCGAGCAATAGCGAGCCTGTAACTCTAGACATTTATCTAGAAAGGGGGGGGGGGGGGTCCTACGGGGTGTTTTTTTAAAGCTTGATGGAAGTCTAGCGAGGAAACTATATAATAAATATAATATTAAATACCAAAAAATAACGACTACCTCCTTGAATGCATCTTTTTATCTGGTTTACAGTTCGAACAGAACGTGTGTGGCTTAGCATTATTATATACCGGTACCGGTAATTATATTGTCACATCCCGTCAATTGACTGACATGAACTATGAAATGACAGAACGGATCATGATAATTTACTCAGGAGAGATACATTATAAACACAGGTTGCTATTCCAATAAAAACAAATATCCAGGAAACACCTAAGGCTACGGTATCGGTTACATCGAGTCATACGGAAATGTGTATCAAGAAAACAATTAGAGAAACAAAATACAGTACGGTACGAGAAAACCTGAAAATGTAGTTATACGAGACAGAATATTACCTACAGTAGTGGTCATTAAAATGTAGTTATACGAGACAGAATATTACCTACACCACTACGTCACCACTACGTCACCACTACACCACTACGGTCATTACAATGTGTTCAGTGTAAATCTTCATTATTCGTTTACTATTATTATCAATATTTACATAGTAACTGGGCAAACAGTAAACATAGTCAGTAAATCAACTCAATAACATTTAACAAACCCTTATACAAATTTGCAACTATTATCTTAATCTGCAAACCTAGTACCGGTACGGTCGCGTTAATAAGTCATGTCCCAGCTGGCATTACGTTTAGTTTGCTCTGTGCTGTATTAATGTCTGTCAGATGTTGAATAGGGTGGGTAAGTGTAGAAACTTGTTTATATATTTCACTCGATATGAAGAAATGAAATTTAGATATTGCTGATACCAATTATTAATCAAAACATACTTGGTGCCGAGACATCACTTATTAGCGCGATTATAGATAATGTTTACTGGTCAAATAGCTCTTATACAATCTATTATCTCAACTCGAAAATCATCTGCCAACCTAGTAAACAATATTTAATTCGTCAAATAGCTCTTATAGTCAGGTCAATTTATGACAATCAACCACCCAACCCACAACAAATTGCAACAAAAGGTTTCTCAGTGGTTTTCATTCCTACTGGATATACTGATCAACAGAAAAAAAGTCTCCCAAAATCTGACCTCCGGAAATGGGTTAAAACCGAGTCATTTTTAAGAGGGTGCCACCAGGCTTTGAAATAACTAAAACAGCTATAACATCTTCAATAATTGTGATAGAAACATAATTGTTGGTTCTGGTCCATGGTTTTAATGGATCAGCAAGCCACTTGTGTCAATAAAATTAAGATCTGATCAGTATTTAACCTGAAATCCAAGATGGTGGCAAAAAATGAAGGGCATAAAATCAATAAATTTTCCATCTGAACCAAAATCACTGAATACCTGGTGCCACTGAAACAGTTATTTGTGAACATTACATAATGACAGTTTAGGTTACAATTTCAGTCCTCATCACTCACTGTCCTCTAGTTCCTCAGAGGCTTAATATAGTGGATTGTCACAAAACATCACTTGGCATGATCCACATGCAGACGTACCGGTACACGGAAGCCCATTCTTTCTGCAGCTGCAACGGGGTGTGTCACAAGCTGTGGTGCAGTTGCAGTGTATCATCTTAAGAAGAGTGTCTGGTGCAGCATTCATGGCAGTCATGATAGGTACAAATCGATTGTCTTCAAGTCCCCAGCCCCAGTCCAGATGATTGGACAACCTGTGTTTTCCTTCTCCATCAAGAGGACAGAGAAAGCAAAGGCCCTGGGAAATTCTATTGCTCTCCAGGTTGCTCCTCACAGAACCATCGACTCCAGTGTGCTGTTCCAGCTATTCCTGCTGGCATCCCAGACAGGTAATTTGTCACCTGAGGACATGATGAGTTTTGAGCTCGGTCCATACCCACCATCCCTCTTTGAGGACAAGATCTTGAGGAAGGCCGACAAACCTCAACTCGCTCAAGCCGTCAATGAGCACTGTACCAAGGCACTGGCATGTGAAGGAGCACCTGACACCACACCTTCAGCACACCTTAAGACTGAAAGGTATGTGCTTGATGGTGGATCCTTGCTGCACAAGCTCAAGTGGAAGAAGGGAGATTCATATGGCAAAATAGCCAGAGCATATACGGACTTCACAACAAAACACTATGGGACAGCAACTGTTGTCTTTGATGACTATGGTGTAGGCCCTTTGATAAAGGATAACACTCAGCAGAGACGGGGACAAGCCAACAGCTATCCAACTGTGAACTTCACTGGAGAAACTTATTTTGACGGAAAGAGAGATGAATTCCTATCAGTCGGCAGTAACAAGCAACAGCTCATCACCTTAATAGGTGATCAGATGAAGAAAGTGGGCTGCACAGTTATTCAGGCAGAAGGGGACGCTGATGTGGACATTGCCAAGTCAGCCGTAAACAGCACAATTCTGCATTCCACCACACTAATTGGAGAGGACACAGATTTGTTGATGCTTTTGCTCCAGTACTGTATAACAGATGGAAAACCACTATATTTCAGATCAGACAACCAATCAAGAAGCAATCTGAAAGTATATGACATCAATCGGATGAAGCATCTTCTTGGGAATAAGTTGTGCGCTCAACTATTATTCCTGCACGCCTTCACAGGATATGATTCAACATCTTGTATGTATGGCATTGGGAAAAAATCAGTCTTTCAGAAACTCATGGAAGATGATCAAGGCCTCCAGTTGTGTGCAGATACATTCACTTCGAGAGGCGTGAGCCCCGCTGAAATAATAAAGAAACTTGGCAGCCAAGCGATGGCGGTTATATTTGGTGGGGAGAGCACAAGTTCTCTGGCAGCCATGTGTTGCAAGATATTCACAAAGAAGGTCGCTGCTGCTAAGTCTTTCGTTACACCTGAACATCTTCCCCCAACGGAATCTGCCACCAAGTTTCATTGTCTCCGAGTGTACTATCAGGTCATGGTTTGGATGGGGATAGAGGGTGACTTCGATCCTCTGGACTGGGGCTGGGGACTTGAAGACAATCGATTTGTACCTATCATCACTGCCATGAATGCTGCACCAGACACTCTTCTGAAGATGATACACTGCAACTGCACCACAGCTTGTGACACACCCCGTTGCAGCTGCAAAAAGAATGGGCTTCCGTGTACGTCTGTATGTGGATCATGCCAAGTGACGTTTTGTGACAATCCACTGTATCAAGTCTCTGAGGAACTAGAGGACAGTGATGAGGATTGAAATTGTAACCTAAACTGTCATTATGTAATGTTCACAAATAACTGCTTCAGTGGCACCAGGTGTTCAGTGATTTTGGTTCAGATGGAACATTTATTGATTTTACGCCCTTCATTTTTTGCCGCCATCTTGGATTTCAGGTTAACCCGTCCAATCCCAGCGACGGCCATAGCCGTCAGTAGATAAGTAACTCCCCAGTCCCAGCGACAGTTATACCCGTCAGTAATGTACTTGTCTTGTAACTGCCTGTACAAGGCTATATATTTTTTTTAAAGTGTAAATTTTTTTTTTTTTATAGATCCATTCTTGCCTCATCTCTTGAGGTGAAAAGGTGGTCTCTCCTGTCATTTTGGCCACATTGCTTGGGACTTCTGGGGACTTATATTACTGTATCCTACGGTACAGTACGGGTTAAATACTGATCAGATCTGAATTTTATTGACACCAGTGGATTGCTGATCCATTAAAACCATGAACCAGAACCAACAATTATGTTTCTATCACAATTATTGAAGAAGTTATAGCTGTTTTAGTAATTTCAAAGCCTGGTGGCGCCCATCTTGAACAAAACTCAGTTTTAACCCATTTCCGGATGTCAGATTTTGGTAGACTTTATTTCTGTTGATCAGTATATCCAGTAGGAATGAAAACCACTGAGAAACCTTTTGTTGCAATTTGTTGTGGGTTGGGTGGTATGTCGACCCGACGATTATGTAACCGCTTGCGTTGGACCTTATTATAAGATAATATAAGTTAGAGTTAATCTGCAAACTGTTCCTCTGTACATTATGTAACCGCTTGCGTTGGACCTTATTATAAGATAATATAAGTTAGAGTTAATCTGCAAACTGTTCCTCTGTACATTATGTAACCGCTTGCGTTGGACCTTATTATAAGATAATATAAGTTAGAGTTAATCTACAAACTGTTCCTCTGTACATTTTCACCCAACGGCTGCAATTATCAATAAACCGTTTATTTTTATTATTATGATTTAGCAATTGGAGAAACAATTATATTAGTGAGAGCATTCTGACAAAATAATCAAACCACATACAGCAGACAGAGATACTAGTATAATTATGTTGTGTTCACTTTCTCGTTTATATAATAAGAAAGTGTTAAAGTATTTCTGTCCACGACTGTACATGAGAGATTACCGGGAAGGCAGGTAGCGTAACAAACCCTGCAGTACTATGAGGCAGGCACCCACGATTATATATACCATAATAAGGTGGGAAGGGGGTAGGGAGGAGGTAGGTTTGGAGGCAGACAGGGAGGGAGGAAATCAGATAGACGGAGGAATGGGGAGCAAGAGTGAAAACATTTTGTTACACAGATTTGCACAGATATATTGACCACACAGACCTTACGATCCAGGCGATGTGGTTAGGACTAAATTCCAGCAGAGATAGTAAAACCCAAAATAAAATAAAAAATACAGAAATATAAAAATATATAATAACACTTGGAAAACAAATATATGGTACAACAGAAGGCTCTCTGAATGGGATAATTGAATCCATACAGTTACCGTACTCATAACAGATGTACCGTATGTAAAAGCTTAATGTTGTACGAGAAAAAAATTGCTAACAGAATTGTGTAACGAAAACAAAAACAGAATTACGTGAAGACTGGATCAAAATTGTGGAGAACAGGTATGAAGGCAGGTAGCGGTAGCGTAAGAAAACTACAGTACTATGAGGCAGGCACGCACACCATTATAGGGAGGAGGGGGGGGGGGGGGGGGGGGGGGGGAGGGGGGAGTTACGAGGCAGGGAACATAACAGCAGATCTAGGGAGGGAAAGAAGGCGGGTAGAGACAACACAAGAGGGTGTGGAAGAAACAGGGTAACAAGAACTGGAGAAGAAATGTGAAGGAGGAAGAGAACAAAACCAATGGAGAGAGAGAGAGAGAGAGAGAGAGAGAGAGAGAGAGAGAGAGAGAGAGAGAGAGAGAGAGAGAGAGAGAGAGAGAGAGAGAGAGAGAGAGAGAGAGAGAGAGAGAGAGAGAGAGAGAGAGAGAGAGAGAGAGAGAGAGAGAGAGAGAGAGAGAGAGAGAGAGAGAGAGAGAGAGAGAGACCTGATAGTTAATTCATGGAATGGCTGGAAAAACATTGGGGAAGTGACAAAGTACATGCCAATTATAACGTAACCAGATTATTATGCAAATCACATTACAGTAAGGTACCGGTACCGTACATACGAGCTACAACAGATTAATGATTAACCTGTTCCATACATTTATTCCATGTCGTTCAGTACCGGTACAACGTGGCAACAGATAAGAGAACCAGATATTAGTAGGCGATATATAATAGTGTTCTAAGTTTATTTTTGTTAAATAATACAACTCACTATCCTATATTCCTAATAATCTTCGGCATACTAGTTTGAACTGAAGAATGTAAAGCGGGACTACGTTATACAAAAGTCCATTGGTCACATCTTCCAATACTTTTTGCTCACAAATCCCCATACTGCTGGAAAACAGCCCTCTAGAAGTTCCACACCAAATAAAATAAACGAACATCAAAGGAGGAGAGATGGAATGGGTAAGGAGATAAGATGAAAAACTGAAGCATGTAGGAAGGGAAAGAGGGGGGGGGGGGGGATAGAGAGAGAAAGGTAGGTGTAGCGAGGGAGGGGAAGGACATACATATGGAATAACGAAGGAGGGGAGATGTGATGTAGAAAAGGAGGGTGGAGTGAGGGGAACGACGAGGGAGGCGAGAGAGGAAGGGAAGGAAAGAGGGAAAAGTGAGAAGAACATTGACAGACAAATGTATGGTATAGATAGATATATAGAGTGACAATCGATGCACACGTGTTTGAGAGAGAGAGATATATATATATATATATATATATATATATATATATATATATATATATAGAGAGAGAGAGAGAGAGAGCGAGAGAGCATCAGCGTGGTCACAAGCGTTGAGAGAGAGAGAGAGAGAGAGAGAAAGAGAGAGAGAGAGAGAGAGAGAGAGAGAGAGAGAGAGAGAGAGAGAGAGAGAGAGCGCCCCCCAATATGACCACGTGAGCCGGGAACTTACTATAGGTTGTGTGGCGGCGGCGGCGGTGGTGGTGGTGGTGGGGGCAGGGTTGGCGGGGGCAGGGAGGGCGGCGGGGGCAGGGGGGGGGGCGGCGGTGGCAGGGGGGGCGGCGGTGGCAGGCGGGGCGGCAGTGGCAGGAAGGGGGCCAGTAGGGACGGGCGGGGGGGGCCCCTTGGGTGTGTCTCTACCGCTATTGACGGCGGCGGCGGCGGCGGCGGCGGCAGCAGCGGCAGCGGCTTCGTTAGCGGGGCCGTTCGTATCGTAAAGTTTATGTCGCTGGGCCAGACGATCCAGGGAAGCCAAGCGATACGAGTTCCCCGTGTTGGAGGTGAATTTGGAGGAGTAGGACGAATTGTAGGAGGAGTTGAAGGTGGAGGTGGAGTTGTAGCTAGGCAGGGTGGAATTGCTGTTGGTAGAATTATTGTGGTGGGAGGGCAGGGCAGAAGTGGAAGAGGTGGTGGAAGAATTGGCTACTCCACCTCCTCCCATGTAAGATTTCTTCATGTCTTCGAGTCTACGGAGCCTGGGGGAGCTAGAATAGGAGGGTGGAGTGGAGCCACTGCGGAGGAAGGTGGATGTGCTGCCTACTACTCCGCCAGGTTGTGAGGTAACCACTCTTCCTACTCCACCACCTCCTGTTTCGCTTGTGTCGCCGTTCATTGCTCTATCGTTCTCTTCTCTTTTATCACTATTTTGTTTTATTATTTTTTCTCTTGTATTACTGCCTTAAATTGTATTCTTCTTTTTAATAACACTGTTCTTTTATAAATGCTTCTATATACCAGTACTAATCTTCATATATACTTTCGTGTCATTAATAGTATACCGGTATATTTAGTTTTGACTTGCGAGAGTTCCCTATTAATGCCTATTCTTTTAAGCACTGCTCTTGTTACAGCTGCACTCCCTTCCTTTTCTGTTATCATTCCTCACGTGCCTCAATCTCAAGTACTCCTTCTCTTCTTTCACTCTTCAAGGTCACTGTTGCTAATGTTCTAATATATGTATTGAGTTACTCTTTAGCGGTATTATTTCATTCTCTTTCCTTTCCTTTTTCCCCTGTACTATTATTTTTCCCCTGTACTATTATTTTTCCCCTGTACTATTATTTCAGTAATCCAATCATTTTTCTACAAGGTCGAGCTTTCCTTATTTGTTTTTTCTCTTAATAACTCTCCTTCAAAGTCAAACTTCCCTTACTCCCTCCTCCTACAAGTCTCTTTTGCCACAGCAATTTTCGTCTTTCTCTTTTATCTCTCTGTTCACACCACTTTTCTTCTGTGTTATCTCCTAAATTCTCCTAGTATTTGGCTTACTATCAGCTGGCGTTTCTCTTCCATTCCTTCATAAGGCACTAGTTTTAATCCTCACACTCCGTTGATGCTTTCTTCTCCATTCAATATATGTTATTCAGTCAACGTAATCATAAACTTTAAATGTATGGTTACGCGAGCTTTTCTCGAATGTTCATTGTATTTCCTTTGTGTCAATTTAAACATAAATTATACATTTATGAATATGAGTACTTCAATACCGGTATTGAGTTCATTTGTTTGCTATCCTGTTATCCACATCAGCAACATATAAATTAAGGTCCCCCAAACAAAAATATTATGAAATATATAATAGGACAATGGGCCATGGCCAAGTGGGTGGCTTTAACTCTTTCACGCTTTTATGACGCAGAGGTTGCCAGATTAGCAATAAGAAATAGAGTTCTCTCACTCTTATAATTACCTCTCCAAAATTAGTTTTCTGCCCACAGCTAACTCAAAGACAACTGCAGAGGTTGAAGTAACTAAACTAAAGGTTTATAAATACCCCTGATGGTAACAAAGGCTTTGAAGTATCCCTAATAGGCTCAAAATTGCGTCATAAGCGTGAAAGGGTTAATAGGGCCGGTGGTAAAAATCAAAGAGAAAGTGTGTACATATTAAATCTAATAAAAAAGGGAATACCGGTAGGTAATAATGCGAAGGTACCGTAGTTGGAAGTATGAAACACAATACAGAACATTAAGACAATATATACAAAGGAACTGGCTAAAATAAAGACGAAACCCGAAATAACAACAACGATGTGGGTAGTAACTATCTCAAAAGAAAGGAAGAACAATACAGTTAATAGTGGATACTAACAGCAAGGAAAGGTTGATTGGACAGGACAGTTTATAATACTTAAGGGGGGGGGGGGGGGGGGGGTTTCTGGACCACTTTCTCCCTCATGTTTTTAGCCCCATTAGTTTTCATATGTTAAGAAGTTTGCCCCATTAGTTAGTCGATTTTAAGACCTCCGTCCCATTTCTTCGTCAATATTTAGACCTTTCGTGCTATTTAGGTGTCGATTTATCCCCTGGCGAACGATAGTGAGCCTGTAATGTTGGAAGAACGGGCCTTCGGCCGGGATATTTTTCTACCGAAAAATGTACAAATTAATCTAGAAGGGGGATCTATTGGATTTTGTTTTTTTTAAATTTGATGGAGGTGTAGGGAGGAAACTAGAACAATAATTAAACATACATGCAAAATATCGCCCAAATAGTGAACCATCACCCCTTAAATAGAAAGGTGGAACAGGAATATGGGACACAAACGAGAACATTGGTAGGCGGAAATACTCGGAAAGGGCAATGCCATTTAAAGGGACAGTTGAAATGACAATATGGAAATTTATGATAAAATAATCCATAAAAAGTGCTCGGAGACTTCAAATTATGTACCGTATATTACCATAAATAATACTACGAGGCCAGAAAAGGGGTAATGCTGAGTCAGGAATGGTTAAAGGGACAACATCATAGGGTGGGTCAGGGGTCATAAATAGTTGTGGAGTGAAAATAGAAACACACATCGAGTTAAGGGGAGGTATTTAGTTTGATCACTAGACCAACAACCTTAAAATTACACCCCCTTGAGTCCCTTTCAAGATAAATTTGTACATTTTTCTACCGAAAAATTTCCCGGCCGAAGGCCGGTTCCTCTTAAATTACAGGCTCGCTATCACTCGCCAGGATAAAATCGACACCTAAATGGCACGAAAGGTCTTAATATGGGGTGAAAGTTCTTAAAATCGCTAAACTAATGGGGCAAACATTTTGTAATATCAAAAGCAATGGGGCTAAACATGAGGGAGAAAGGGGGTCAAGAAAAAAATCCTCAAGTGGAGATCTCCCCTTAAAACAATGCTACAATACGAATAATTTACAATGTATTCTAGGAACCTTAATAATTATGAGTTTGTGAAGATTAACAACAAATACTAAATATACGGTACAGCATTATATTATCGTAGTGCGATAATAGGCTATACGGTACAGCATTATATTATCGTAGTGCGATAATAGGTTATACGGTACAGCATTATATTATCGTAGTGCGATAACAGCGTTTGAATTGTATTCTGGGCATTTGGGAAATACATCCTTTACCCGTGGGAAATTAAAAGTGAGTGCTTTGTGAAGTTTTGTAGAGTTAAATAAAAGCATGGAATCAGTGAACTAGATACTATGTAAATTATAACATAAATATAATTGTGACACTTCGAGTTTAAAATAAAAGAAAATTGGCAAAGGGTCAAATAATAATATCATAGGTTAGAACTTCAGAAGTAACACCATAAGAGCCAACACAACTATTTAAAACTTATAAAGTTAAAGGTAAGACGAAAGACACAATAAAGTACCGTACGGCACAAACGAACGCGTATTAAAGCAAGCCACAGCCAAGGTAAAAATCGATGAATTCTGTTTAAAGTACATGGCTGAGGATGATCCCCCGGCTGCTTGGGAGTTTGTTGCTTGCTCTCTGTCTGCTTCCGTTTGCCAATGGTTAAGGGGAGATCTCCACTTGAGGGATTTTTTTCTTGACCCCTTTCTCCCTCATGTTTAGCCCCATTGCTTTTGATATTATAAAACGTTTGCCCCATTAGTTTAGCAATTTTAAGACCTTTCATGCCATTCAGGTGTCGATTTTATCCTGGCGAGCGATAGCGAGCCTGTAATTAAAGAGGAACCGGCCTTCGGCCGGGACATTTTTCTACCGAAAAATGTACAAATTTATCTTGAAAGGGACTCAAGGGGGTGTAATTTTAAGCTTGATGGAGGTCTAGGGAACAAACTAAATACCTCCCCTTAAGCCGGTATCACACGAGCCCTTTTTCACTGAACATGTATCCTCAACTCTGGTCTGACAGCATACCGGGTATGTGGTCAACGTATATATTATTTCGGTCACCTAAATTCATCTATCATCAGTATAATTTCTGATACCAGTGCTAAATATTCCAGATATGTTGCCAGCCAAATGTTGATCATCGCATGTTGACTATAAAAGCTCTGGTGTGATACCGGCTTCAGCAAGCATAATTCACGTTGTTGTCTATCTTATTCAACTTCTGCATTTATCTATATCTGCAAGTCACTCGAATACTAATTTTCATTGTTTTTTCTCAATACGACTCGACATTACTCTTAACCCTTTAAGGGGAGGTTTCTAGTTTGTTCCCTAGACCTCCATCAAGCTTAAAATTACACCCTCTAGACCCTCTTTCAAGCTAAATTTGTACATTTTTCGGTAGAAAAATTTCCCGGCCAAAGGCCGGTTCCTCTTAAATTATAGGCTCGCTGTCGCTCGCCAGGAAAAAATCGACCCCTAAATGACACGAAAGGTCTTAAAAGTGACATAAATGGGGTGAAAGTTCCAAACTAATGGGGGCGAACGTCTTAAAATCTCAAAAGCAATGGGGCTAAACATGAGGGAGAAAGGGGTAAAGAGAAAAATCCCTCAAGTGGATATCTCCCCTTAATACCCGGTACATACATTTAAGCATTCATTGTTATGCAGGGTTTTACAGTCACCAGACAACATACATCGGCATCCATTTGTGTCTTGTCCATTCCCTGTAGCTGCCTTCCACTTCTTTTAAAGTAACTTTTCCACATTTCACTTTATCCTATTTATTGCCTTTCATTCAATGTCACTTTTTCCCTTTAAACTTCATGTAACAATCTTATTAATTCCCTCCAGTGTGTCAATTTGGAGCAATTTTGTTTGAAGACTTGATAAATATGAGAAACAATACAAGAAAATTAACATGACCTAGCATTGTTTTGGCCATGTTATCACTTCCAAACACATAATTTGACCTATAAACCACAATGTTATCTTTACATACACAATACTAAAGACTAACAATAATGGACTCGGCTTTCGCTTGACACCCTGCAAGTTCCCTCTTCCCTTTATCTCTCCTTCTCGTACTAAAGGCCGCATCACTGTAATCTAATCAACCATGTGATGCGACAGTAAACATTACGACAGATAAGCAAATACATCTCTAAGTCCAAAATCCCACAACAAGCTAAGGCACTAAGGGGAGATGGTTCACTCTTTGGGCGATTTTGGCATGTATTCGTTATTTTTCTAGTTTTCTCCCTAGACCTCCATCAAATTTAAACAAAATCCATTAGATCCCCCTTCTAGATTAATTTGTACAGTTTTCGGTAGAAAAATGTCCCGGCCGAAGGCCAATTCTTCCAACATTACAGGCTCACTATGGTTAGCCAGGGAAAAAAATCGACACCTAAATCGCACGAAAGGTCTAAATATTGACGAAGAAATGGGGCGAAAGGCCTTAAAATCGACTAACTAATAGGGCAAACATATTAACATCTGAAAACTAATGGGGCTAAACATGAGGGAGAATGTGGTCCAGAAAACCGGGCCATGTCCCCTTAAAGGTTCCACACGTAAACTAAAATCCCAGTGACATTTTATCTGTGCCTATACTTCTGTCTTCTGTTTGTCGAGCTTGAATTCCTTCTCTGACTCTGACTGGCAGTTTGCTCGCTTAGCTCGCTTGGATGAAAACCGATTTGGGTAAGTTAGGTTAAGGGGAGGCAGACCGATTTTCTGGACCCCCTTTTCCTTAATGTTTAGCCCCACTAGTTTTGAGATTATAAGACGTTCGGCCCATTAGTTTGGCGATTTTAACACATTTCGCCCCATATCGTTGTCAATTTTAAGACCTTTCAAGCCATATCGCTAGCCTGCAATTTCAAGAGGAAAAATGTACAAATTCATCTTGAAGGGGGATCTAGGGTGTGTTTTTCTAAGCTTGATGGAGGTCTAGGGAGGAAACTAAACAAATATATGAATACCGGTAGGCTACATAAATTAATAGACCAAACAAACGGTCAGTCTCCCCTTAAGATACGATAGGTCAAGTTACGTTGTGATGAGTTAGATTGAGATGGATTATATAATTATAACATAAGAGTGTACAGAGGGACAACTGGCACATACAGCCAATAGTACCGGTACGTAAAATAGGTTCAGAGGAGAGAGGCTAAGGCATGATAGACAGACAAAGATAAGGTAAACTAAAGATAGGCTATGCTGTAATAGGATTGTTTATTTTGTTTATGTCCTGAGCAATTCCATCTATATGCCACTGTTAACAACGAACATACAAGTACTAGACTGACTATTTACCCCACAGCAAACAGAAAAACGTGTATATCATTATAATTTGGTTTACCCTTCCCAAAATGTGTTTTGCACTAGACAAACCAACGCACAAACAAACCCAACTATCCAACATTAATTTTCAGTGCTCTTGTATTTTGTAGGTTTTCTTTATAGGCTATTCGCTTTCCAATTATATCGGCACTGATATTTTCTCCGTGATCAACACTGCAATTTTACGGTGTCATGCTTATAATCACTACGCACGAACCAGACAGACGAACGCACACTAGGATACCCTGCTAGGCTATACAAAAATAGTCGAAGGTTCCACAAATTCGATAACATTCCTGGCCTTATGTTTACTAGTATTTACGTGGTATCATTAAATTGTTCTCTTTTTTAATTAATATATATATAATTTTCATGGGCGTATGATTTTCCAATAATTTCCAAAGCCGTGTTGGTTTCGCACATGTTTGAGTTGTAAACACCGTACGCACATGATGGACAGATTTTTACGCAACTCCACTCGCAAAAGTTACACAACAAAATACACACACGCTACATATTCCCGGTACTGCAGTTACTGTATGGCTTCCTGACTGTAGTGAAGTTGGGCGTTTGAAACGGAGTGTGAGAAGGGGCGTGTTTTGGGTGGAGCCGGTGTGTTCCTCACTGACTCCGCGCCCTAACTGACGAGAGAGGCGAGGTTTGGGAGGTGGTGGTGGTGGTGGAGGTGCTCGGTAACCGTCTCGTGCCTCCCTACCCTCCCTGTTTCTCTCTCTCTCTCTCTCTCTCTGTTTAGTTCCTCCTCCCTTCTTCCCCTCTTCTATTTTCCCCTGCTATAGGTCCACCGCCCGTCTCCCACTGTTCCCCGAGTTTACCTCTCTCCCCAGTTTAGTTCCCCCTCCCTAATTCCCTGCTTCTACCTCGTCAAAATCGAGTGCATTACGCATCGGTACAGAGGCAACCAACTCCAGAGAAATTTAACAGAAAGATGGACAACGAAATTGATTAATATAGTTTTTCTTGATTGGCCTCTAGTCACATCTGGAGTTCTAAATACACATGTCTTTAGCTCACTGCTATACAGGTGTATCAGGTAGCATCGACGTTGGTCTGGTGAGACGGAGTGAATAGTTTGAGACATGGCAGATGTCATGGATGGACAGGAACAAGATACTGTAGATACAGCTAGCCAAACAAGCCATGTCATAGGGGCCATTCGTTATACCTGGTTACTGACGTCTACCACAAGTTAAATTCGGTGTTCAGACGTAGACACGTATGCTAACACTATCTTACTATAAATGTATCGCATGGTGAGATATAAAGCATTTTTTTTAATCATGCAGTTAAGAAAAGAAAAAAGATCCTGCAGGTGCAAGTGAAGTCAAAGTCAAGGCTATTGGAAGCTTGAACGTGGGTATATCTGTAACTCTCCTGCCATCCACCCTGCTCCTATTTTTTTTCTTTTTCAGAAACACAAATTTTCAATAAGTTGGCAGCTTATCATAGGTATCACTCGGAGCAAAAGTAGTATAAAACTTTAGTTTTTGACTGTATTTGGCACGGTGACATAACTTAACGGTACTTGTACAAATGTACTGACGAAACACAGTGTGGTTGGTAACATTCATTTGGGTGAGGTCCTGTATGCTTCTTACTGAATAACATTAATATGGGTATGTTCACAAAACAAATATGATTAATTTGAACCTGTGTCTCTGGTTTGAATGATAAATTATCCTCCAAACCAGAGACAGGGCCCATAACCAACCAATCCAATAGGTCTCTCATTATCCCTCTCGATTTCACAAAACCTATTTTAAGGGCGTTCCCCAAAAATATTCCAATACGATTCTATTTCATAGCGCTTTGTCTATCGATTCTGGACTGGTGGCTTCCTAAATAAATCTTAATACAATTTCAGCCACGAAAAGTAATTTACTTTCAGTCTAGTTTTGTTTTTCTATGTGAGGGAGACAAAAGACAGAACTGCCTGTAACGAGTGCCTCCCCCAGAGTTGAAAGAGACAGGGTCAAAATCAAGGGACGTTCGAGCCAAAATGCCTGGACACACGGAGTTTGAAACTATTTAAGTCATAGGAAGAGGGAAAGACTGATTCTGGGAGAGAGTTCCAGAGCTCAGCTGTTGAATAGAAGAAAGACAGAATAGAGTTTCACTCTTGAGTTGGAGAGTTGCACAGAGTAGGGGTGGGATTGTGTTGCACGACGGGTGCTACATGCTCTACGAAGAGGGGGTGGTATACACTTGAGAGATCTGAGGAACACTGATTATTGTAATAGCAGTACAATAGTGAGAGATACAACATTGTGGCGAAGAGAGAGAGACTGCAAAGAATTGGTGAGTTAATGAGACTGAAGGCTTTCTTTTCTACTTTGTCTAAAAGTGTTGTGTGAGAGGATCCTCCCCACACGTGTGAACAATACTCAATACATAAACGCACTGTGCTCCTGTACAAGGGAAGAAGCTCTGCAGGGGTAAAGAACCCCTGGAGGCGGTTGAGCACACCCAGCTTCTGGGAAGCTGTTTTAGCTAGAGTGGTAATATGATCTTTCCAAGAGAGATCAGAAGAAAAAGAGACACCAAGAATATTGAGAGAAGATGAAGGGTTAATTTGTGTGTTGTTGAAGAGTAGGTCATAGTTTTCTGGAAGGGGCGACGAGTAGACAGATGGAGAAATTAGGTTTTGGAAGCATTGAAAGTAACAAGGTTTTCTGTGACCCAATTATAGATAGTAGAGAGATCAGAAGATAGGTGTTTTATGACCTCCTTATGTGAGTTTTGTAGTTCCTACTGTGAATAATTGTGTGGAAGGCTAGATGAATAGTGTAATGTAGAGTCGTCAGCATATGAGTGAATGGGGCTAGAGGTGCAGTTGAGAAGGTCGTTAATGAATAATAGAAAGATAATTGGGGATAGGACATAAACCTGAGGAACACCGGAGTTGATAAGTTGAGGAAGTGAACGGTGGCCGTCCACAACCCCAGCTACGGAGCGGCCGGAAAGGAAATTAGAGACAAAGGCTTCAGATGGAGGGATAGAAACCGTAGGGGGGTAGTTTGGAAATAAGGGATTTGTGCCAGACTCTATCGAAGGCCTTCGATATGCCTAGCCTAACATACCGATACCGATACCAATGCAAAATGGTCTGAAAAGCTCTCTTAAAAAAGTTACCAAAAACCAGCTATGTGACTCCGCCTCTAACATTCCCAATCTGTACTTCCATCTATTCCTTCTTACCTGCATTGATCATAGCCTTTCAGTTTCCTAGTCACCCCTAATAGTTGCCTCCTTATCAATTACATATCTTTTAACACTCCCCCACCCCTAAAAAAAAAAAAAAAAAAAAAAAAAAAAAAAAAAAAAACACACACACACACACAGAGTTCCCCGATTCAGATTCTGGAACCACAAGTATCCACCTCAATCCTTCTATTGGTGAGTCATCTATCGTTCAACTCTACATCTCTCTTTACTTAGAATGAATCAAATAGAAAGAATAGACCCTTAGCTGCATTGTCCACTCACTCATTCACTTTAACTCACTCTCACTCTCTCGCTCTCTCTCTTTCTCTCCGTATATATCTATAACAAACATAAGATTATAATTCAAACCTAAATATAACCTAGACAAAAATATATATACTGTATATACTGTAAATAAATATGTACCCAGAATAAAATACAAGACATACGAGTAGCATTTGTGTGAGTTAAACCAATTTCATGTGACAAAGAGCAGATTAAGAATGATGCGACCACATTCGAGCAAACAAAATATGTATAGTACACTCACAAGTCATAATACCGGTACGTCAACCAATTGTAATATGTATCGAACTTAAATGAACAAAAAACCCTACAATGTTTCAAAGTTTGTTTTTAAAGGTTGAAATGTTTAATAGCGGCACTGTATACTATTAAAGCTTGTAAGTGTACACATAAGACACATTATTATGTTTGACCAGTAGTTAAAGGGGGTAGTACTCGCTTTTTATGAACCCCCTTCTCTCTCATGTTTAGCATATTAGTTTTCAGGTTTTAACTCTTTGGCTGCGGGGTGTTTTGGGCTATTTAGGGCATATTCAGGCACTCCTGAATGATGAATCAAGCATCTGCATTAAATGAACTGTATTCTGCCGAAAACTAGGCGAAAATAGCTTCAAAATGAGACCAGAACGGGCCTCGTACGTGGTCTGGTTCACCCGCAGCGGTGCCATAGAAACGCGGGACACCCGCTATTTGTTAGCACTCGCTCGCTTGTTGTAAGAGGCAGTGAGAGACCCGCGCGAGACACAGTCTTCCTCAGTGGGCCGCTCGCTGCTCTGAGGAACGGAGGTGGGCCCCTCACGCTCCCGCCCACTGACACTCGATTTTTACGTTTTTTACAGGTTTTTGAAGCCTGGAAATTGCTGTAAATTGCCAGGACGTTCCAGAACGTCACCCGCAGCGAAAGGGTTTTAAGACGTTCGTTCCGTTAGTTTGGGACTTATGCCGATTTTGAGACCTTTCGCCTCATTTTTGTACCAATATTAAGACTTTTCGTGCCCTTTAGGTGTCGATTTTTTTTCCCTGGCAAGTCTCCAAATATAGAAGCAACCAGCCTTCGGCTGCGACATTTTTCTACCGAAAAATGTACATTTTGAAAGGGGGTCTACGTGTAGGGGGTGTTTGTTTTAAGCTTGATGGAGGTCTAGCGAGTAAATTCAAAACTAACTAAATAAATAATTATATAGACCAAAAACCAAGCACTACCATGGCGGGTTGAGTGTGTTCCATAACGTGGCTCGTATATTATGACCCCAAACTCACGCTTTATCCCTTGCTCAGGGACTTAGTGGCATGACTGCACATGATAAATACACCTCAACACTTAGTGTTGTACAATTTAATTTCAGTAAACGATGACTTCCTTTTTTTTTATTTAATATGGCTATCATTAGACGATTTTATTAAGATTAGGATGCACTTAAAGGTTAATCGAGTAGCATCCCTTTTAATTCCTCTGTACTCTTCTTAAATTGGATAACATAGCCTAAAATAACCAAAATAAAATGTGAAACCAGCATAAACAGTTGGTCGTCAATAATGGATGCGATATTATCTAGCCTTAAATAGATACCAGCATAAACAGTTGGTCGTCAATAATGGATGCGATATTATCTAGCCTTAAATAGATACCAGCATAAACAGTTGGTCGTCAATAATGGATGCGATATTATCTAGCCTTAAAGCCTTTTAAGGGGAGGCAGACCGTTCTTCTGGACCCCCTTCTCCCTAATGTTTAGCCCCACTAGTTTTGAGATTATAAGACGTTCGGCCCATTAGTTTGGCGATTTTAACACCTTTCGTCCCATTTCGTTGTCAATTTTAAAACCTTTCGTGCCATTTAGGTGTCGATTATTTCCTGGCGAGCGACAGCGAGCCTGCAATTTTAAGAGGAACCGGCCTTCGGCCGGAAAAAAATTTCTACCGAAAAATATACAAATTTATGTTGAAGAGGGTCTAGGGGGTGTTTTTCTAAGCTTGATGGAGGTCTAGGGAGGAAACTAAAAAAATATATGAATAAATTAATTAATAGACCAAACAAACGGCCAGTCTCCCCTTAACCCTTTGAGTACCAGCGACGTGTGTTATATATTATTCTAGCTGTATTTAGACGATACTATGCAGCTTAGGAAGGATCTGTAGGAGTTAAAACGGTTGGTTGAGATAGTTTGAAGCCTTTTTATTGCTAGAGGTTCTTCGTAAGCTGAATAAAGTCGTGTAATAATTGCTAGAATATGATAAGAAAGGCGTCGATGGTACTCAATGGGTTAACTGTACTATATCGTCCCTTCAATATAATACAAGATGAAATACTCGCTTAAGGGGGAAGGGTTCATTTTTTTGGTCGATTATTTCATGTATTTATTATGTGTTTAGTTTCATCCCTAGACCTCCATCAAACTTAAACAAAAACATCCATTAGATTAATTTGTAAATTTATCGGTAGAACGGTTCTTCCAAAATTACAGGCTCACTATCGTTCGTCAGGGAAAAAGTCGACACCTAAATAGCGCAAAAGGTCTTAATATTGACAAAGAAATGGGAGGAAAGGTCTTAAAATCCGCAAACTATTGTAGCAAACATCTTAAAATCTGAAAACTGATGGGTCTAAACATGAGGGAGAAGGGGGTCCAGAAAAACCGACCCATCTTCCCTTAACAACACAATTTCTGCATTATAAACATTTATTGTCAACCCATGATACTGATTTTCATTATCTAACAATACTTGCAGACCTGCCATCTTACATAGTATTTATCTCTTTCAAAACACTTAAATTTTCCAACTTACCATTTCAATGTTTGTCTGTCAGTCTCTCTTCTAACCTTACATACCGGCTAGTCGGCTACCCTCTTCAAAATATATAGCCATCCCCTCCCCAAAATTCCTCCCTATGACAGCATTACTTCTCCCCTCTATCTTCCTCCTCCCGTCTGTCTTCCATCCCCATCCCCTCCTCCTCTCCCTCCCTCCCACTTATTCCTCCTCTCCTTCCTCCCTCGACCTTGCTCCCTCTCTCAATATCTGAACCTACCCCTCCCCCTCCCTCCCTCTTCCTACCCCACGGTCTCCCAACTCTGACTCACACAACACACACGCACATAGGCACATGTACGCACGCACACACACACACACACACACACACGTCTATTTATCTATATATCTCTACTAACACTGCAAAACAAACAAACACACACACATATATCTATCTAGCTATCTATTTATCTAACTATCTAATACGAATCAAGCAAAAACCAACAATACGAAAATCATATTGTGTTTAAATTTTCTCATACCGGTATGTATCCAAACCACGATGATGAAGAGCAAACATAAACATCTTCAAACCTCATGCATACATTAGAAACCTCCCAACTCCTCGTATGAAAAATATATACGAAAATAAACAAACAAATAGATAAATAAATATAAATACCAGTAATCACACACTATTGTCACAGTTTCAAGATAATCAACTAAAGCTGACCTTGTAAATAATACAAGTATATATAAGTAAGCAAATGGCAACTGTGTTTCCTTCCGTTGGTCTGTGATTCGTAATGAAGGATGTTTGGACGGAGGAAATACGTTAAAAGAAGGTGCGGTGGACGGTGGAGAGTGGGGGGCCCTGGGGGGTAGAGGTTAGGGACATAGGGGGGGGGGGGAGCGTGCGAGGAGGAAGGGGAGAGGAGTAAGAAGAAAGGGAGGGATAGGAGGAGGAGGAGGAGGGAAGAATGTAGGAAGAGAGGAAGGGGAAGGAAGAGCAGGAGAAGGAAGACTAGGATGAGGAGGAAGAGCAAAATAAACATACAATAATAAATGTGGGTAGGGAGAGGAGAAGAGAAAGATGGATAGGAGGAAAGGAAGGTGTGTGTGTGTGTGTGTGTGTGTGTGTGTGTGTGTGTGTGTGTGTGTGTGTGTGTGTGTGTGTGTGTGTGTGTGTGTGTGTTTAAGGAAAGATCATGGACATAGGACAATAAGAAGGAGTTTGGACTAGTATACTATTCTTACTCCAGGGGATAGATATATGAGGGAGGAGTGAGGAAGAGAGATGGTTACGTCAGGCAATGGGGGTGGGGGTAGTGGGTGTCACGCAACTCAGTGTACACACAAACAAACTAAATTTGTTGTGTTTCTCTTTCAATATATTTTGTATTGGTCTGCCCAAGCTTCATTTCCTTCACTCTCATCAATATAATCATACCGAACACCAAAACCAAAACCATAATAATGTTCGTTTTGAGGCTTTTTAACATGTTTCGTTAAAATGTAATTAACATTTTATATAATTATATTCTACTATATCTTTGTTTTTGGTTTAAGGGGAGGTATTTAGTTTGTTCCCTAGACCTCCATCAAGCTTAAAATTAAACCCCCTGGAGTCCCTTTCAAGATAAATTTGTACATTTTTCGGTAGAAAAATGTCCCGGCCGAAGGCCGATTCCTCTTAGATTACAGGCTCGCTATCGCTCGCCAGGATAAAATTGACACCTGAGTGGCACGAAAGGTCTTAATATGAGGTGAAAGTTCTTAAAATCGCTAAACTAATGGGGCAAACGTTTTATAATATCAAAAGCAATGGGGCTAAACATGAGGGAGAAAGGGGTCAAGGAAAAAATCCCTCGAGTGGAGATCTCCCCTTAATCACCATCACCCGTTTCACTCTCTCATCAAGTTATCCATGTTATATAGATTCTAGTATGCGATTTCACATGGATCAGGAAGGATGTGTGGTAATTCCATGATTAAGTGAGATAGTCTGTGTCCCTTTCGAACCCCACAAATTCCTTTTGTCCGAATAAAATAGTTTAATGATAGCCTCAATAAAATAAAGAAACGCGTCCTCGAATACTGAAAGGGTTAAGCGTAGGCGGGCCGTTTTTCTGATCCCCTTTCTTCCTCGTGCTTATCCCTCTTAGTTTTGACATTTTAAGACGTTTGCCCCATTAGTGTGTCGATTTTAAGACCTTTCACCCCATTTCTTTGTCAAGTTAAGACCTTTTTGTGGCCATTTAGGTGTCCATTTTTTCCTGGCGAGCGATAGCGCGCTTGTAATTTTGGAGGAACCGGCCATCGGCCATGCCATTTTTCTACCGAAAAATTTACAAATTTATCTGGAAGGGGGATCTAATGAATGTTTGTTTTAAGTTTGATGGAGGTCTAGGGCGGAAACTAAATTAATATATATATATATATATAAATAGACCCCAAAAAATAACCACTGTCCCCTTAAGTAAGGTGTAGTGGCTGAAGCTGATGGTGGGAGTGATTCTAGGCTAGCTGTATAATCAGGTATGCCTACTACGGGGTCTGTCCTGTAGAAGTCGGTATTAGGCCTTTTCAACATTCCACACATTTCATATCATCATGCTCTCTTCTCTAATTTGTTTGTTTTGTTTAGCCTCTTCGGCTTTCTTTAATTTTATATCCATTTAATTAAGTTAATTAATACTCTTTTGGCTTTGGGGGAGACACTCGTTACAGACAACCTGCCTTTTGTCTCCTTCATACACATATAAATAGCAGTCTCAAAATACTTAGCGTTTAGGCAATAATTAAAGCTTATCTATTTGTTCTTTGTACACTCCCACATCCATCTGGACACATACAGTACACATACACGTCCTAACCATATCACGTGGACCACGCCCTAATGGAAGTGCCCCACCACCACCACCACCACCACCACCATCACCACCACCACCACCATCACCATCACCATCACTATGTACACTCCCACATCCATCTGGACACATACAGTACACATACACGTCCTAACCATATCACGTGGACCACGCCCTAATGGAAGTGCCCCACCACCACCACCACCATCACCATCACCATCACCACCACCATCACTATGTACACTCCCACATCCATCTGGACACATACAGTACACATACACGTCCTAACCATATCACGTGGACCACGCCCTAATGGAAGTGCCCCACCACCACCACCACCACCACCACTATGTACACTCCCACATCCATCTGGACACATACAGTACACATACACGTCCTAACCATACCACGTGGACCACGCCCTAATGGAAGTGCACCACCACCACCACCACCGCCGCCTCCACCACCACCACCACCACCACCATCACTATGTACACTCCCACATCCATCTGGACACATACAGTACACATACACGTCCTAACCATATCACGTGGACCACGCCCTAATGGAAGTGCACCACCCCGACCACCACCACCACCACCATCACCACCACCATCACTATGTACACTCCCACATCCATCTGGACACATACAGTACACATACACGTCCTAACCATATCACGTGGACCACGCCCTAATGGAAGTGCCCCACCACCACCACCACCACCACCACTATGTACACTCCCACATCCATCTGGACACATACAGTACACATACACGTCCTAACCATACCACGTGGACCACGCCCTAATGGAAGTGCACCACCACCACCACCACCGCCGCCTCCACCACCACCACCACCACCACCATCACTATGTACACTCCCACATCCACCACGCCCTAATGGAAGTGCAGCACCCCGACCACCACCACCACCACCATCACCACCACCATCACTATGTACACTCCCACATCCATCTGGACACATACAGTACACATACACGTCCTAACCATATCACGTGGACCACGCCCTAATGGAAGTGCAACACAACCACCACCACCACCACCGCCTCCGCCTCCGCCTCCGCCTCCGCCTCCGCCTCCGCCACCGCCACCACCCCCCCCCCCCCCACCACCATCACCACCACCACCACCACCGTTACATACCGTACAACCAAAAAACTGTAATTGAGTTACGTGCACATCTAGCCGACCAAAGCAGTGAAAGGTTGGGCAAGAACTAAGAAATGGTCGGAGCGTGAAGGAGGTCACTTGATGAATGATGACCTGAAGGAAGGGAAGGATGGATGAATAATTGGAGGAATAAATGAAAAACAGACTGGAAAACTAAATGGAGAAATTGATGAAGGTATGAATATAGCAAGAGCTGCATAGCTAGATATAGATACATCAATTAGTGAATGCTGGAACGAAAGGATAAAAGAATGATAAAATGCATAACTAATTGAATGGCATATACACAATACCCGCCTAGAGGAAGTGTCACCCCACAAACACACACACACACACACACACACACATACACACACACATACACACACACACACACACACCAGACAAAAAGTATAATAAAGATACGTGCACACATTCTAAGTGACCGAAGCAGCGAAAGATTGTACAAGAACTGGTCGTGTGCTGTGAAGGAGGCCACTCAATGAATGACGGAATGAATGACGAGTTGGATGAATGAGTCGGGCGAATGGAAAACTGACGAATTGGATGAATGAAGTTATGGATGGAGGAATCGATAGCGTAATGCATAAGTGCGCGGAATTTCAATGTGAGTATCCTAGATTCGAGTCCATGGAGTGCCACATGTATTTGTTGATTTCATTAATTGAGTTTAGAGGTGAAGTTGGTTGGTGGAAAAAACATAATAAATCCTGTACATCATGGCCCAGGACACACACACACACACACACACACACACACACACACACACACACACACACACACCACTTAAGGGGAGGTATTTAGTTTGGTCTCTAGGTATCCATCAAGCTTAAGATTACACCCCCTTGAGCCCCTTTCAAGATAAAGTTTTACATTTTTCGGTAGAAAAATGTCCCGGCTGAAAGCCGGTTCCTCTTAAATTACAGGCTCGCTATCGCTCGCCAGGATAAAATTGACACCTAAATGGCACGAAAAGTCTTAAAATTTACGAAGGTTCTTAAAATCGCCAAACTAATGGGGCAAACGTCTTAAAATATCAAAAGCAATGGGGCTAAACATGAGGGAGAAAGGGGTCCAGAAAAAAATCCTCCCGGTGGAAATCTGCCCTTAACAACACAATAATAAAGTACCGGTAACGTGACTACATCTACAGAACGTGATCTAAACAGTGAAAGGTTGTACAAGAAGTAGTTGTGTATTGTAAAGGAGGTCACTTAATGAATGGAGTGGAGGGAGGAATAAACAGACATACATTTTGGCTGAATGAAGGGATCCATAATTGAATGGTTTAACAGCCTATATTAACGATTGATAAATGTATGAAGGATTGAATAAACAAAATGAACCCCACTCACCCACCTCCAGAGTGAGATATGTGTAGGGAGTGTAATCAATATTCTGAGAAGCATAAACACATATATTGAAACATTAATTAATGTGTTGTGCAACATTTAATGACTAGAGAAAGAATGAATAAATTTGATATAATTGTATATAAAGAAGGTAATTACTAATTCAAAATTATCAATACTCATAACATCCCTTAATTATTGCTGATAAAGGAATGAATAACGAATGGATAAATACGAGCAATTGCAATATAGGTAGTACGAATGAATGAATTAACTGTCAGTATATTTATATACAGTATATAGCAAAATTGATAAGTAAATTGATAAGTAAATTGATAAGTAAATTGATAATAATATATAATTAGTATCTGCATTTTCAGAGGAGGGTATGAAGTGACTTTAAGGGGGGATGGGCCGGTTTTCTGGACCACTTTCTCCCTCATGCTTAGCCCAATTAGTTTTCAGATGTTAAGATGTTTGCCCCATTAGTTAGTCGATTTTAAGACCTTTCACCCCATTTCTTCGTCTATATTTAGACCTTTCGTGCTATTTAGGTGTCGATATTTTCCCTGGCGAACGATAGTTTTTTTTTTTCTTCTATATTCCAACTTACTTCCTCTCGGGCATAGGCTGAGAGCCTTAACATTCACCGCTTTTACAATGAACAGTGAAGCCCGTGAGGTCTTGTTCCAGTCTAGGGAGTGAGACATGTGAAGCACGTAGAGTACAACGAGCACCTGCCATCTTGCCTTCACATGAGGCACGGTGCTCACTCATGGCCCGAAACGACCCCATCTTTTAAGCCACCTCGTTCCCGTGCTTCACTGTCTCACCCCCTACACTCGGACTCTCACACTTACACACACACAACGCCACCTGTTGAGCAGATAACTCACCAGGCATTGCACCCCTATAGCATATTTTGAATATGGGAATATTCATACAGTGCTATTTAATCAGGGAACAATGAGGGTATTTTATTGACGTTTCGGTGGGCTTGTGGTAATGCACTGATACTAGGTACAGCACAAATTCCATCCCAATAATATCTTCCCATTGATACATCGGGATTTGAACCCGGGACCTTTGGATTACCAGGCCAGTGGCAAGACCACTCCACCACACCTCCCCAATGAGCCTGTAATGTTAAAAGAACCGGCCTTCGGCCGCGACATTTTTCTACCGAAAAATGTACAAATTAATCTAGAATGGATTAATCTAATGGATTTCTTTTTATGGAGGTAACTAGAAAATTAATTAATACATGCAAAAATCGCCCAAAAAGTGAACCATCCCCCCTTAAAGGAAGTAACTGACATAAATTAAGTACAAAATCCTACGAATCCTTTAGCATATCTCAGCGTTCAGAAAAGTGTATTTGTAATATTTTGTATATAATTTACTATTTGCCAAACGAGAGACAAAGAGGTAACCGGATTATATGAGTGGTATTTACAAAGGCAAAACCAAAATTGTAAAAACCGCCAAGCAGTGACCAAATTAACCCTTTTGAGTACCAGCGACGTGTGTTTTATTTTATTCTAGCTATGTTTAGATGATATTATGAAGCTTAAAAAGGTTCTGTGGTAGTTGTTGTTGTTGTTCCCCAGGCTGTCTGGCCGAACAGCCCCAAGGTCCCGAGCAAGGCAGAGGCCATAAACGAGCGCCCCCATAAAACCCTCCCTGCTTACCACTAACAAAGCCCGGGTGACCAAAGCCACTCCAAGGCAGGGAGCCGAGGAGGGCGCGGAAACGCCCGGGAAACCAAAGCCCCACCCAGGCCCTGTGCCCCTCAGCAATTATGAAAGGAAAGTTGAGGGGCAAGGGAAAAATGTGACTCTTTGGCTCCCAATCTGCCAACCTCTAGTTGGCAGTAGGGAGGTCAATCCACGGAAGAGACGCCGTCACTTGAGATCTAGAAAATATATAAGTAAAAGGAACAGTCAGAGTAAGCTATGGGTATGGCAGAGATCGCTCAGCTCTCACTCTGATAGACCAGCCCATCACCACATGACTAGAACCCAATCCTCTCCGCATCAGCTAGGAAAGGACCTAGAAAGCCGCCTTTGGCGGGGGGATAGCTCCCCTATTTCAACTCCTTTCGGGGTTGGGCACCCGCCTCTGTAGTAGTTAAAAGGGTTGGTTGAGATAGTTTGAAGCCATATTCTTGCTAGAGGTCCTTCCTAAGCTGAATAAAATCATCTAATAGTGGCTATGTGATAAAGAGACGACCCTGGTACTGTACGGGTTAAGGGGAGATGGATGGTTTTTCTGGTCCCCCTTCTTCCTCATGTTTAGCTTCATTAGTTTTCAAATTGTATGAAGTTCGGCTCATTAGTTTGGCTATCTTAAGACCTTTCACCCCATTTCTTATTTACCAATATTAAAACTTTTCGTGTCATTCAGGTGTCGATTTTTTCCTGGCGAGCGAAAGCGAGCTTGTAGCCGAGAATTTTTTCTATCGAAAAACGTACAAATATATTTTGAAGGAGGGTCTAGGGGGGTGTATTATGGAGGTCAGTACGGAGGAAACTAAAAACAATATATAATATATAAAAAGATATATAAACGAGCAACAAAATACGCCCATCCCACCCTAATACAATGAACGTTATAAGAGCCCATTACTGTAGATGCAAAGTATATACAGTAAGGATAATAGTAATGAAAACTGACTGTATGCTGCAATGTGATATAAACAATAGACAACAGAAAAATACACACCTCAATCAAATCCCAGTATAACAAAGTAACGTAATTAACAGGTACGGAGAAAATGACAGTCAATGTGGAAATAATGAAGTGTTAAATTGAGAACGAACATGCAAACGATAAGGCCGGTATTAAAAACATGAGTGTACAATTGATGTGTGCATTCTATAAAACATGAGTGTACAATTGATGTGTGCATTCTATAAAGCATGAGTGTACAATTGATGTGTGCATTCTATAAAACATGAGTGTACAATTGATGTGTGCATTCTATAAAACATGAGTGTACAATTGATATGTGCATTCTATAAAACATGAGTGTACAATTGATGTGTGCATTCTATAAAGCATGAGTGTACAATTGATGTGTGCATTCTATAAAACATGAGTGTACAATTGATGTGTGCATTCTATAAAACATGAGTGTACAATTGATGTGTGCATTCTATAAAACATGAGTGTACAATTGATGTGTGCATTCTATAAAACATGAGTGTACAATTGATGTGTGCATTCTATAAAACATGAGTGTACAATTGATGTGTGCATTCTATAAAACATGAGTGTACAATTGATGTGTGCATTCTATAAAACATGAGTGTACAATTGATGTGTGCATTCTATAAAACATGAGTGTACAATTGATGTGTGCATTCTATAAAACATGAGTGTACAATTGATGTGTGCATTCTATAAAACATGAGTGTACAATTGATGTGTGCATTCTATAAAACGCAAGCGTAACAGTGATAACCAAAAGTAAAATTTGTCATACATTATTACATACATTATTGATACATACATACAGTACATTATTACATACATTATTGATACATACATATATTATTGATACATACATACATTATTCATACATACATACATTATTCATACATACATACATTATTCATACATACATACATTATTCATACATACATACATACATTATTCATACATACATACATTATTCATACATACATACATACATTATTGATATACATACATTATTCATACATAAATACATTATTGATACATACATACAGTATTCATACATACATACATTATTCATACATACATACATAAATTATTCATACATACATACATTATTCATACATACATACATACATTATTCATACATACATACATTATTCATACATAAATACATACATTATTCATACATACATACATTATTCATACATACATACATTATTCATACATACATACATACATTATTGATACATACATACATACATTATTCATACATACATACATACATTAATGATACATACACATTATTCATACATACATACATTATTGATACATTATTGATACATACATAAATGATTCATACATTATTGTGTTCCAGTTTATGAAGGCCTTCTATAAATGAAAAGGTAAAACCTCAGCCACCCCTCAGACTATGAAGACCCTCACGGAATAAACGGGTACTTAAACCTACCTGAACCTTCTGCCAGGTTCTTCCTAAGTTGAATCAAAATGTCTGGAATAGTTACACTATAAAAAAAGGTGTCATTTGATTGAGACTTAAGGGAAGATGGGTCGTTTTGCTGGTCCCCTTTCTCCCTCGCGTTAAGCCCCATTTGTTTTGAGATTATAAGACATTCGGCCCATTAGTTTGGCGACTTTAACACCTCTCGCTCCATTTAGGTGTCGATCTTTTCCTGGCGAGCAAGAGCGAGCCTGAAATTTTAAGAGGAATCGGCCTTTGGCCGGGAAATTTTTCTGGCCAAAAATGTACAAATTTATCTTAAAGGGGGGTCTAGGGGGTGTTTTTCTAAGCTTGATGGAGGTCTACCTAGGAAACTAAGAAATTAAGGAATAAATGAATTAATAGACCAAAAAAAAACGGGCCATCCCCTCTTAATACAGATGTGAACGTATGAGTGTAAACGTATATGAAGGTAAGGTAAGGTTGGTAGTACAAATATTGGCAGTGTAAACGTATATGAAGGTAAGGTAAGGTTGGTAGTACAAATATTGGCAGTGTAAACGTATATGAAGGTAAGGTAAGGTTGGTAGTACAAATATTGGCAGTGTAAACGTATATGAAGGTAAGGTAAGGTTGGTAGTACAAATATTGGCAGTGTAAACGTATATGAAGGTAAGGTAAGGTTGGTAGTACAAATATTGGCAGTGTAAACGTATATGAAGCTAAGGTAAGGTTGGTAGTACAACTATTGGCAGTGTAAACGTATATGAAGGTAAGGTAAGGTTGGTAGTACAAATATTGGCAGTGTAAACGTATATGAAGGTAAGGTAAGGTTGGTAGTACAAATATTGGCAGTGTAAACGTATATGAAGGTAAGGTAAGGTTGGTAGTACAAATATTGGCAGTGTAAACGTATATGAAGGTAAGGTACGGTTGGTAGTACAAATATTGGCAGTGTAAACGTATATGAAGGTAAGGTAAGGTTGGTAGTACAAATATTGGCAGTGTAAACGTATATGAAGGTAAGGTAAGGTTGGTAGTACAAATATTGGCAGTGTAAACGTATATGAAGGTAAGGTAAGGTTGGTAGTACAAATATTGGCAGTGTAAACGTATATGAAGGTAAGGTAAGGTTGGTAGTACAAATATTGGCAGTGTAAACGTATATGAAGGTAAGGTAAGGTTGGTAGTACAAATATTGGCAGTGTAAACGTATATGAAGGTAAGGTAAGGTTGGTAGTACAAATATTGGCAGTGTAAACGTATATGAAGGTAAGGTAAGGTTGGTAGTACAAATATTGGCAGTGTAAACGTATATGAAGGTAAGGTAAGGTTGGTAGTACAAATATTGGCAGTGTAAACGTATATGAAGGTAAGGTAAGGTTGGTAGTACAAATATTGGCAGTGTAAACGTATATGAAGGTAAGGTAAGGTTGGTAGTACAAATATTGGCAGTGTAAACGTATATGAAGGTAAGGTAAGGTTGGTAGTACAAATATTGGCAGTGTAAACGTATATGAAGGTAAGGTAAGGTTGGTAGTACAAATATTGGCAGTGTAAACGTATATGAAGGTAAGGTAAGGTTGGTAGTACAAATATTGGCAGTGTAAACGTATATGAAGGTAAGGTAAGGTTGGTAGTACAAATATTGGCAGTGTAAACGTATATGAAGGTAAGGTAAGGTTGGTAGTACAAATATTGGCAGTGTAAACGTATATGAAGGTAAGGTAAGGTTGGTAGTACAAATATTGGCAGTGTAAACGTATATGAAGGTAAGGTAAGGTTGGTAGTACAAATATTGGCAGTGTAAACGTATATGAAGGTAAGGTAAGGTTGGTAGTACAAATATTGGCAGTGTAAACGTATATGAAGGTAAGGTAAGGTTGGTAGTACAAATATTGGCAGTGTAAACGTATATGAAGGTAAGGTAAGGTTGGTAGTACAAATATTGGCAGTGTAAACGTATATGAAGGTAAGGTAAGGTTGGTAGTACAAATATTGGCAGTGTAAACGTATATGAAGGTAAGGTAAGGTTGGTAGTACAAATATTGGCAGTGTAAACGTATATGAAGGTAAGGTAAGGTTGGTAGTACAAATATTGGCAGTGTAAACGTATATGAAGGTAAGGTAAGGTTGGTAGTACAAATATTGGCAGTGTAAACGTATATGAAGGTAAGGTAAGGTTGGTAGTACAAATATTGGCAGTGTAAACGTATATGAAGGTAAGGTAAGGTTGGTAGTACAAATATTGGCAGTGTAAACGTATATGAAGGTAAGGTAAGGTTGGTAGTACAAATATTGGCAGTGTAAACGTATATGAAGGTAAGGTAAGGTTGGTAGTACAAATATTGGCAGTGTAAACGTATATGAAGGTAAGGTAAGGTTGGTAGTACAAATATTGGCAGTGTAAACGTATATGAAGGTAAGGTAAGGTTGGTAGTACAAATATTGGCAGTGTAAACGTATATGAAGGTAAGGTAAGGTTGGTAGTACAAATATTGGCAGTGTAAACGTATATGAAGGTAAGGTAAGGTTGGTAGTACAAATATTGGCAGTGTAAACGTATATGAAGGTAAGGTAAGGTTGGTAGTACAAATATTGGCAGTGTAAACGTATATGAAGGTAAGGTAAGGTTGGTAGTACAAATATTGGCAGTGTAAACGTATATGAAGGTAAGGTAAGGTTGGTAGTACAAATATTGGCAGTGTAAACGTATATGAAGGTAAGGTAAGGTTGGTAGTACAAATATTGGCAGTGTAAACGTATATGAAGGTAAGGTAAGGTTGGTAGTACAAATATTGGCAGTGTAAACGTATATGAAGGTAAGGTAAGGTTGGTAGTACAAATATTGGCAGTGGATATGTGAACCTTATTGGCCTAATACATAAGGACACTTTTATAATTATGTAGTAGGTTTCGTGGTTAGGTCCTCATAGACATATAACGGTCTTATGTTGTTTTAAATAACCAATATATTCTGACGGTCTACAAATAATCAATACAAAAACTTACTTGATATATGTTTCTTGATCATTGAAACGCGAAATATGTTTGAAAATATTACTTAATAACTTAACCATGTGTGCAAATATCATTAACGTTCAATTAAGAATAAGTCCAAAATAAAGGGAAACCTGAATTATTATGTTCTCTCCACTAACCAACTTTACTCCTAAACTCGATTAATGCAACTAACAAACACATGTGGCAGTCCGGGGATTCGAACCCAGGACGCTCACACCGAAAATCAACACCCTTATGCATTGCACCACGAAGGCAGTTAAAGAATGTTGCACAAACCTACGATTTATTATGCAGTTTCGAATCCTGCATACCAATCTTAGCATGTACAATATCCCAACTCCACTATCGGAGGCTATGAAAATGTGAATGGAATATACAATATTCAATACAATATACAATATTCAATACAATATACAATATTCAAAATACATTAATCTGAAAAAGTTATAATTTGCCAAGTTCAATATTTTGAATCGTACAAATGCTTAACGAATTGCGACATTACAATTCATATAAAGAGAAAAAACCGACGTACGTACGTACGTGTGTGTGTGTGTGTTCAAGAAACCATAGTGATGTAAGAGTGCAACTATTAATGACGGTGTGAAAATTCTAAAAACAAATCTATAATACTTGAAAGCGAGGAAATGTATGAAGAACAAGGTAAAAAGTCGAGGTGTCACAATCGTGTTGAAAATGTCATTATTAGGGGGACGTTGCAACATGTCACCCCCCCCCCCCCCTCTCCCTCTCTCGTTGGTGTCATGATAAACCTTTCCAAATCTACTTTTCTTGGGTCCTCACTCCCCTTATCTCCTTATTTTCTCCTTCCATTCATGTTCTTCCGTTTCTTTATACAGTGATTCTAATGTAAATTATATTCTCTCAATTTCTTCATTCGGTCTTGAAAATTTCACATGCTCATATGCTTTTCCTAATATTATTTGGTCACGTCTTCCTCTGTAGAATTAAGAAATGGACTTGCTTTCTCTGTAGAATTACTGTAGTTTATGGACTTGGTTCTTATTTCATGGGTCATTATATAATGCCACTGGTTTCTCTTTCAGTTAAATATACACGACTTCTTGCTTCACAGTTATATTTCAGTAACTTTCCATTATTACTGTATTATTCCCACGACCTTCTTATATATAGACATTGAACTACACTAACCTCACGTAAGTTCACAAAAATAAAACATTAATCGGAAAGGGTGTGTGCAATATATATAAATATATATACTGTATATATATATATATATATATATATATATATATATATATATATATATATATATATATATATATATATATAATTTATATATATTATATATATATATGTGTTTTTTTTACTACTTTGAGTAGGCACTCAATTACTTCGCAACGTCTCTCTATCCTATATTATCGAACAATTTAAAGCTATTTTTAGGCCATTTCACTTTCTTCAATGTCAATTCCTGTGACTCTCGATCTGTTCCTGATTCTTTATGTGTTTTGTACGATGTATCTGTGGTGCATAATAAACATATCAAATCTCTGTCTGTCTGTCTGTCTCTTTCTCTCTCTCTCCAACAATGAGGTCCTCCGTAAGACACTTGTGGTCGACAATGGTTAATCTACTGCTTCCTGTCTTTATCGTTCAGACATTGTTGGGATTGTCGCGCACTTAGTCCCCAAGGTCCTCTGGGGCTCTTTAGTCATTCTCCTGAGGTGTAATGCATGGTAGCTATAGTCTATTCGCTGTAATTAGGCGAGAAATCATGAACTCTATCCTCTGTAATTAAAAAAGGGCTTGAATAAAGTGACTGTAAATTTCCACATCTATTCCTTGACTGACTCTTCCCAAACGGTAGAAATATTAGCTCGATTAGCCTACTCTAGTCATTTTTTAGTTAAAGAGGTTAGAGGTCAATATTTCTCGCCTACTTACAGCCAATAGACTATAGACTCAGTAGTGTGTCCCGTTTTAGCTCATCTCATTAGTGGCGGGGTTTGTTCACTGGTGCGTGTGTGATTATATAAATGAACGTAAATAATTATGTATGGATCAAGGTTTAAGGTAAAGGTCAAACTTATTATTTTCCGTTCGTATACGAATGCTTAAGGGGAGACAGACCGTTTGTTTGGTAATTAATTCCTTTATTTCTTAATGTCCTCACTAGACCTCCATCAAGCTTAAAACAAAAAACCCTAGACCCTCCTTCAAGATAAATTTGTACATTTTTCGATAGAAAAATGTGCCGGCCGCAGGCCGGTTTCTCTAAAATTTCAGGCTCGCTATCGCTCGCCAGGAAAAAATCGATAACTAAATGGCACGACAGGTCATAAAATTGACAAAGAAACGAGGCAAAACGTGTTAAAATCGCCAAACTAATGGGCCTAACTTCTTATAATCTCAAAAGTAGACGTGCTAAACATGAGGGAGAAAGTGGTCCAGAAAAACGGTCTGCCTCCCCTTGCCGGTATAAATAATTTAGAATAACGTACGTATAAAACATTACCTTCGCGTCGGAATACAACGTTTGAACATTGCAAGCTTTTCCAAGGACTTTAAACGACTTATAAACACCAAAACGTGTTCACATTAACTACTGCCCATCCTCATTACGTTGGATTAATCTCGTGCCTTATAATAAACATGATTTGTCCTCAACCAAACTATCAAGCAGAAATATGCTCCTATTATTCATTAAGCTCCATGATTTATTAGTATGTGTCAATCATAATAATCTAGAACACGTAACACGACCTGGGTACACACTATCGAGCCCCTCCTCTTACACACCAGAGCATAGAGAACTTCACTGTATGTGCTTCACGGCTTACTTAAGGGGAGGCAGACGTTTGTTTGGTCAATTAATTCATTTAGTCATATTTTTGTTTAGTTTCCTCCCTAGACCTCTATCAAGCTTAGAAAAACACCCCCTAGACTCCCCTTCAAGATAAATTTGTACATTTTTCGGTTGATAAAATTCCCGGCCGAAGGCCGGGACATTTTAAAACTGCAGGCTCGCTATCGCTCGCCAGGAAATAATCGACAACGAATTGGCACGAAAGGTCTTAAAATTGACGACGAATTGGTGTGTGTTCAAATCGCCAAACTAATGGGCCGAACGTCTTATAATCTCAAAACTAGTGGTGCTAAACATTGGGGAGAAAGTGGTCCAGAAAACCGGCCCATCTCCCCTTAACCTCTTAATCTTAGCACATACGGGCGCGTGCGAAGGGTAGAACAAGAATAAATATAAAAAGGATATGGAGCCTTGAGATAAAATACCCGGGTAATTAGAGCAAAGGTGAAGTAGTTTATTTAGGTTGAAAGGCTGTGATGGCTCATATGAGAAGAGAAATGAAAACAAAACAAAAGATTAATACACAATTAGACTAAAGGTGACAAGAGAACAAAGATACAATAACATCAACATAGCAAATAAGACACAACACTACAGCCAAATAAATATATATACAAGGAGAAAGTAAAAAAGGAGCAGAAAAGCGAAGGAGTGATTTTATAACTAGCAGAGCCAAGGTTTGCCCCAATTGATTGATTGATTGAGTTTGATTGGAGAAGAAGGAGGCAGAGGACAAGGGTAGAGTAGACGAAATAAGGGCCGCAATGGGGGTCTTCGATAAGTTATGGGAAGAAGGAGGCAGAGGACAAGGGTAGAGTAGACGAAATAAGGGCCGCAATGGGGGTCTTCGATAAGGGCAGCAATGGGGGTCTTCGATAAGTTATGGGAAGACAAAAGTACAGTAAGTTACTTTATATATGAGAAAAAGGGGAGGAAGAGGAGAAGGAGAAATGGGAGAAAATAACACAAATAATGATGACGATAATTATAATAAAGCATAAAACAAGAATACAATATCAAAGTGACAGGAATTACAACATTTTATACTCAAATGTGATCACAGAAGTGATGATCAAAAAATAGTATTCGCATCAAGTTTATTGTATCTGTAGCCTACTATATAGTTATACATATATTGTATCTGTAGCCTACTATATAGTTATACATATATTGTATCTGTAGCCTACTATATAGTTATACATATATTGTATCTGTAACCTACTATATAGTTATACATATATTGTATCTGTAGCCTACTATATAGTTATACATATATTGTATCTGTAGCCTACTATATAGTTATACATATATTGTATCTGTAGCCTACTATATAGTTATACATATATTGTATCTGTAGCCTACTATATAGTTATACATATATTGTATCTGTAACCTACTATATAGTTATACATATATTGTATCTGTAGCCTACTATATAGTTATACATATATTGTATCTGTAGCCTACTATATAGTTATACATATATTGTATCTGTAACCTACTATATAGTTATACATATATTGTATCTGTAGCCTACTATATAGTTATACATATATTGTATCTGTAGTCTACTATATAGTTATACATATATTGTATCTGTAGCCTACTATATAGTTATACATATATTGTATCTGTAACCTACTATATAGTTATACATATATTGTATCTGTAACCTACTATATAGTTATACATATATTGTATCTGTAACCTACTATATAGTTATACATATATTGTATCTGTAACCTACTATATAGTTATACATATATTGTATCTGTAACCTACTATATAGTTATACATATATTGTATCTGTAACCTACTATATAGTTATACATATATTGTATCTGTAACCTACTATATAGTTATACATATATTGTATCTGTAGTCTACTATATAGTTATACATATATTGTATCTGTAACCTACTATATAGTTATACATATATTGTATCTGTAGCCTACTATATAGTTATACATATATTTCTTTGGGAATGCTAACCTAGACAATTAACCCCTTCTGTACCGGCGACGTCTTGTTTACTTTATTCTGGCTACTATTAAGCGATTGTATTCAGTTTAAAAAGGAGGCACTAACAGGCTTCAAACTATCTCACTTTATCTTGTATGCTACCACAGATCCTTCTTAAACTGCATAAGATCGTCTAAATGAAGCTAGAATAAATTAAATAGACGTTACCGGCACAGAAGGGGTTAACAAGGATAAGGCTGGTGATGGGCTGGTCCATCAGAGTGAGAATTCAGCGTTCTCTGCCTTACCCATAGCTTACTCAAACTGTTCCTTTTACTTATATATTTCCTAGATCTCAAGTGGCGGCGTCTCTTCCGTGGATTAATCTCTCTACTGTCAACTCTAGAGGTTGGCAGACTGGGAGCCAAAGCGCCACATTTTTCCTTTGCCCCTCACCTTTCCCTTCATAATTGCTGAGGAGCACAGGGCCTTGGGTGGTGCTTCGGTATTCCGGGCGTTTCCGCGCCCTCCTCGGCTCCTCGCCTGTGAGCGGCTTCGGTCACCCAGGCTTTATTGTGGTAGGCAGGGAGGGTTTTGCGGGGGCGCTCGGTTATGGCCTTGCTCGGGGCTTTGGGGCTGTTCGGCCAGGCAGCCTGGGGAACAGCAAAAAAAAAAAAAAAAAAAAAAAAAAAAAAAAAACAAGGATAAAAACTGATGGAGATACGCAAAGGACGGAGGTGAAAGTAATTAGCAAACAAATACACCAAGTTCAGTAATGAGTTAAACAAATATTTTCGACATTTCAAACTCATCTATCTTACTAGAAAATATACGCAGTATTAGCACTTGCTTGCAAACATACTGCGCTGCGCTACTTGGAGGGGGAGGGAGGGAGAGAGAGTGAGAGTGTGTGTGTGAGAGAGAGAGAGAGAGAGAGTGTGAGAGAGTGAGAGTGTGTGTGTGTGTACTCACCTACTTGTAGTATACAGGATTTGAGCCTAAGCTCGTGTTGTCCTGTCTCTCTCTCTCTACATTTATCCAATTTTGCTTTAAAAGTTTGGATATTTCTTGCTCCCACCACCTCCCCATGCAACTTATTCCAACAATCAATGCTTCTATACGGGAAGCTGAACTTTCTTACATCAGACTTACATACAACTTTCCTCAACTTACATTCATGACCCCTGGTTCTCCCCTCGTCCCTCACCACAAAATCTCCCTTATCGATCTTCTCAAAACCTTTCACACACTTAAACATCATGATCATGTCACCTCTCTCTCTCTCCTCTCCCTCAGCGTTGGCAGCTTTAGCCTCTCCAATCTCTCCTCATATGGCAGGTCTCTAAGGCTAGCTATCATCTTAGTGGCAACTCTCTGAACTCTTTCCAGTTTTGTATTATGTTTTATAAGGTGTGGAGACCACACCACTGCTGCATACTCCAGTCTTGGTCGTATTATTGTCCCTATTATATATTGCTAACATCTCTTCATCTAAATAATTCAGAGCTATTCTCATGTTAGTCAACACTGCATAGGTTTCACCAGTTATTTTATTTATATGCTGTTCAGGTGACAAGCTGTCTGCCATAACTACCCCTAGGTCTTTTTCTTTCCCAGCTTTACTAATTATTTCATCTCCTATTTTATATTCCCAAGAAGGTCTATATTTACTTTTTCCCATCTCAAGAACATGACACTTACTCGTGTTGAATTCCATTTTCCAAGTTTGACTCCACTCATATAATTTATCTAGGTCTCTCTGTAATTCTTCACAACTACTCCTACTTATAATATGCTTCATTAATTTTGCATCATCAGCAAACATAGACATATATGAGCTTGTGTGTGTGTGTTACTCAGTTGCTCAGTTACCCAGTTACTTGTTCGTCAAGGGGAATCCACGCAATGCGAGCTAAGCTCATTATTATCGCGCCTCCTTAACTGGGAATGTATTGCGTGAAATGCATGTTAAGTGTTTTATGTACTGTTGAAATGGCTGTGGATGTGTGTGTAGTCTGTATTTAGCCAATTGGCGACATCGGAAACGAAGGCTTAGGGTGGATCTGTATGGTACCATTCTCACTATAGACGGTACCGTCTCGCCCGAAGGCTTATAATTAGGTAGCCATCAGCTTAGGTGAACCATATGATACCCATCTCGCCTTGTACCATTTTTGCCAACCCCAGATGGGACGTCACAACGTCGTCCACTTATTCCAGGTACCTATTTACAACTAGGTGAACTGAGGCTAACACATGAAAGGAGACAAGCCCAATTTGTCTCCGCCCGGCCGGGGATTGAACCCCCGACCCCTCGTGTGTGAGACGAGAGCTCTACCTACTAGGCTACGGGCTGTGTGTGTGAGAGTGAGTGAGAGAGTGTGAGTGAGAGTGTGTGTGAGAGAGAGAGTGAGTGTGTGAGAGAGAGTGAGAGTGTGTATGAGAGAGAGTGAGAGTGTGTATGAGAGAGAGTGAGTGTGTGTGTGAGAGAGTGTGTGTGTGTGTGTGTGTGTGTGTGTGTGTGTGTGTGTGTGAGTGTGAGTGTGAGAGAGAGAGAGTGAGTGAAAGTGAGAGAGAGAGCTGTGAGTGAAAGAGAGAGAGAGAGAGAGGCTAGAGAGAGGCTAAATGTTCCTCCCTACACATAGGTTGAAGCAATAAGGAGCAGTACTGGTAATGTGGTGAAATGAAGGTCAGGGAAGGGTTGGAGCCAGGGGAGATGGGTAGACGCACACAGACAGACATACATGCACATCGACTGAGGCAGGATATACTGTACAAAGCATTGCACATCCCCATAGTGTCCACCTAAACTACCAAGTAACAAAAAGGTAAACTTATCGGATTATCTTAACCCATTCAGTACCAGTAACGTTCTTTTATCTATATGTTGGTAACTATTAGACAATTGTATTCAGTTTCAAAAGGGTCTCAAACACTTAACAGGCTTCGAAATATCTCACTTAACCCATATTACTACCACAGATCCTTCTTAAGCTGCACACAATCTTCTAAATATAGCTAAAATATAATTAAAAAGTCGTCGCTAATACATATGGGTTTAATACTTAACTCAATAACTTCGAATGGTTCTTCCTAAGCTATATACAACCAACTGATAATTAGTAACCGGTGGAAAACTTGCAGGTTTGCCTTATTTCGAACACTGATACATTGATTTCTTGGTTTCAGTTCACAGGCAACGATGACTCCCAAATATTTTTCATTATCTGAGTTACTTATATCAAAATTATCAAATTTATATCCGGCTTTTTCTATCGATTTCCCAAAATTTACTAGACTGTATTTACATTAACTTCATCTGGAAATTTACTAGACTGTATTTACATTAACTTCATCTGCAAATTTACTAGACTGTATTTACATTAACTTCATCTGCAAATTTACTAGACTGTATTTACATTAACTTCATCTGCAAATTTACTAGACTGTATTTACATTAACTTCATCTGAAAATTTACTAGACTGTATTTACATTAACTTCATCTGCAAATTTACTAGACTGTATTTACATTAACTTCATCTGCAAATTTACTAGACTGTATTTACATTAACTTCATCTGCAAATTTACTAGACTGTATTTACATTAACTTCATCTGAAAATTGACTAGACTGTATTTACATTAACTTCATCTGGAAATTTACTAGACTGTATTTACATTAACTTCATCTGCAAATTTACTAGACTGTATTTACATTAACTTCATCTGCAAATTTACTAGACTGTATTTACATTAACTTCATCTGCAAATTTACTAGACTGTATTTACATTAACTTCATCTGGAAATTTACTAGACTGTATTTACATTAACTTCATCTGGAAATTTACTAGACTGTATTTACATTAACTTCATCTGGAAATTTACTTCCCATTTGTGTAGTGTATCTAGATATCTTTGGAGTGCCTGAATATAATTATCAGAATTAACCACTCTTCCTAGTTTAGTACCATCCACACATTTAATGATCTTGCTAGTTACTCCTTAATATAAATGATGAACAGCAGAGAGCCTAAAACAAATCCTTGTGGGACTTCACTCTTAACTACACCCCAGTCTGATTGTATACCATTTATGCAAATTCTCTGCTTCCTACCAATTAACCAAGGACTCAACCACCATAATAGAGTTCCCCCTACCCCATTAGCTTCGATTTTCCTCAGTAATCTTTCGTGGGGGACTTTAGCAAATGCCTTACTGAAATATAAATAAATTATCATATTTATTGTCACTGTCCACTGCTGCGTATACTTGGGAAAAGAAAGTCAGTAAATCAGTGAGACAGGACCAACCCTTTGTGAATCCATGCTGAGAATATATAATTAAATGGTCACGTTCTAGATGCTCTCTGATTTTGCACGCAATAAATTATTCTTATAGTTTGCCTACAAATGATGTCAAACTAATTGGACAATAATTTGAAGCAATATATTTATCACCCTATATAAATATTGGTACCAGAGAGAGAGAGAAAAAAAGTGAGTGCGTGAGTGAGAGAATAAAGTTGGTCAAATATGAGAGAGAGAGAGAGAGAGAGAGAGAGAGAGAGAGAGAGAGAGAGAGAGAGAGAGAGAGAGAGAGAGAGAGAGAGAGAGAGAGAGAGAGAGAGAGTTATTTGGTTACTGTATGCTAAGCACTTCACAAGTACTTCCTCTCCCCCCCCCCCTCTCCCCTATAATATATTATTTACTTTATATTTCATTATAAGCCACGACTCTGAAAACATCATACTGTCTTTCTTTATTCACCTTCCGTACACCTTCCAACACTTCAAGGGACGTCGTTGCTTGATGGGTGCGCATATGTAAGTGTGGGCACGTGACCGCATAAATTGCATGAGAGTGCTAGGAATGAATATATTAGTTGTTCTCCATTCAGTACAAGTCCCAATACTCCAGGGAACGTTGCTTACGCGAGGGAGTCTGTATTTACTTGTAAGTGTACTTATGACTGCCAGTATTGAGTAGCCTAGTGGGTGTTATTTTGTAATATGTGTTTCTATATTCACCCTTAAATACAAGCACCAACACTGGTAAACGATGTAGCTGAAGAGGTATGTAATTATTGTGAGTGTGAGCGTAAACTGTACGTTTGAGTGGTGTGGATGTTGCCAGGGTTATCACAGAATAATACAAGAGTTCACCCGTTAAAGGAAAGAGAAAATGAAAATAGAAGGTCCAGGTCTAGAGAAAACGAAGAAAATATTGGGTGAACTTTAGTAAAATATTTAAAATAGACCAATGTCATTCAGTGTTGACTACGGATATCTAAATCACCAAACCACACAGAGCATTATAGGAAAATAAAACAATATACTGTATACTGAATAAATAACCGTAATTAGTCAGTCCAACACCTTCCGCTTTAGTGAATAAAATTCCTTTCTATGTTGTATTTTATGATACTTAGAACCTCCAGGGCTGTTAAAATTACACCGGAAATGTATATTTTACCAGACAGAACATTTTGATTATCGAGCGTGATATCTCTGCCTAGCTGTTTTATATACAGCCTATATGTTTTGTTTGTTATATTATGTACGTTAGTAGCGGTTAGGTAAAGGTTAGTAGCTGTTAGGTAAAGGTTAGTAACCGTTAGATGTTGCAAGCCTCTGAACGGTCCGTATAAATGATAAAACCAGGGCGAATATACTGGTGGCAGAGTGGGATCAAGGCCTCTGACTCTTTGTAGTCTGCAGGCACTATGAACACTTTTTTCGTGTCCCTTTCTACCCCAGCGAAGGCCCAAACACCACCCCCTGCACTATCCCCAAACTCACTTTCCCCGATTTCGACGATGCACCCTGGGCCACCGATCGGCTCCTGTTTCCGCATCCACACCAAACACACGTCACCGCAATATCCTATCAACCTGATCGCGGTAACAGGTGACAATTCAAGATGTTCCACACAAAATTCGAGGCTCAAAAACTTACGCAGGAAAACATTCACGAAAAGCACCAACTCACTGGGCCGAATTCTGACATTTTCCAGCAAAGTGCCTTTGTTGAGACTGCTGCTATAGGCCTACACACACCGTTTTACCCTCTTGTTTGTGAATTTTGGATTACACTGCAAAATCAACGTATCGTTGCGCAAAGTGCAAGGCTGGCCACAATCCGGACAGTCTCTGGATGTGGGGAGGATACCGTGGGCCTTCAATAACAACAAGGCTTGGTCGTCGTCGTCTTGGTGGTGTAATGGTTAGAGTGTTTACAAATCTGTGTGTGATAACCCAGGTTCGAGTCCCGGTGGATCACATAATTATATGCTTTCATTAATTTCATTTGTGGGTGTTTGGTGTTGTGGTGAAATTAATAACAAATATAGATGGTATTGCCTGATCACATCCAACAATAGTAATTCACACCCTTCACAAGCCATGTCGCGAGTTAAACTGGACACTTCAAACCTTGGACAGTCGCAGAAAATAAGGTTCCGAGAGAAGACAGTATTAAGCCTTTACTGCCACATACATAAATTGTGATATATCCTACAAGTACAAATTGTCTCGATAGTAACTATAAGGGGAATTTACTCAACACACCTAGTCAAATGTTATAGTTACAAAGGAATATTGAGGACACATTTTACTTCAATCAAAAGGAAATACAAAAGCTTGAATTCATCCCGACTTTTGTATGCGACTGTTCCCCAGGACATTCTCCCTTATCCTTTACCTATCCTCACAACTGTCCAATGGTTTTTACTCTCCGACCCTTCTCCTTTCCTACTCGTAATTCCCTTATCACAATTTATCTTCTCCTCACCTTCCATACTCATTGTTGTCTTCTCCTCACCTTCCATACTCATTGTTGTCTTCTCCTCACCTTCCATACTCATTGTTGTCTTCTCCTCACCTTCCATACTCATTGTTGTCTTCTCCTCACCTTCCATACTCATTGTTGTCTTCTCCTCACCTTCCATACTCATTGTTGTCTTCTCCTCACCTTCCATACTCATTGTTGTCTTCTCCTCACCTTCCATACTCATTGTTGTCTTCTCCTCACCTTCCATACTCATTGTTGTCTTCTCCTCACCTTCCATACTCATTGTTGTCTTCTCCTCACCTTCCATACTCATTGTTGTCTTCTCCTCACCTTCCATACTCATTGTTGTCTTCTCCTCACCTTCCATACTCATTGTTGTCTTCTCCTCACCTTCCATACTCATTGTTGTCTTCTCCTCACCTTCCATACTCATTGTTGTCTTCTCCTCACCTTCCATACTCATTGTTGTCTTCTCCTCACCTTCCATACTCATTGTTCTCTTCTCCTCACCTTCCATACTCATTGTTGTCTTCTCCTACTCTTCCATACTCATTGTTGTCTTCTCCTCACCTTCCATACTCATTGTTGTCTTCTCCTCACCTTCCATACTCATTGTTGTCTTCTCCTCACCTTCCATACTCATTGTTCTCTCTCCTCACCTTCCATACTCATTGTTGTCTTCTCCTACTCTTCCATACTCATTGTTGTCTTCTCCTCACCTTCCATACTCATTGTTGTCTTCTCCTCACCTTCCATACTCATTGTTGTCTTCTCCTCACCTTCCATACTCATTGTTGTCTTCTCCTCACCTTCCATACTCATTGTTGTCTTCTCCTCACCTTCCATACTCATTGTTGTCTTCTCCTCACCTTCCATACTCATTGTTGTCTTCTCCTCACCTTCCATACTCATTGTTGTCTTCTCCTCACCTTCTTTACACTCCTTCCCCTCATCTCCTACCCCTCTACTTTCCTCAATTACCCTTACCCTTCCCCTCCGTTCCTCTTCTTCTCTTCCTATCCCTCCCGTGTCGCGAGTCGTGACTACAACAATCAAGCTGATTTTATAAGCCTTATTTTGTACTGAAGGACAAACACGAAGACACTACGGCACAATACACTAATTTAAACGCTCTCCTCTCCACTATTCTCTCTCCTTCTCACACAACATAGTACTTTACATGTATGCCCTCGTTTCTCTTCGCTATTCATTTATATCCATTCTCATCCTTTAAGGGGCCCCACCTCGCTTGTTTTCTCTTTCTATCCCTCTCTCTTTGGCTTTTATCCATTCGGCCCCATTCAGCTTACTGTTTTAAGACGTTTACCCCCATACAGGTGTCTATATTTTCCTGGCGAGCGGTAGCGAGCCAGCAAATATTTTGTTTTGTTTTACAGCAAGCTAAATTTGTAAATTTTTTGATAGAAAAATTTCTCCGGCGAAGCCGGATTTCTCCATACAATGCTGGCTTGCTATCGCTCGCCAGGAAGAAATCGACACCTGGGTGGGCATAAACGTCTTAAAACAGTTGGCTGAATGGATACAAGCCAGGGAAAGAGAGAAAAGGAGAGAAAGAAAAAAAAATAAAGCCGGTGACCCCCCTTAAGTTAATGTTCCAATGCAGCTGCAGGACCAGCCTATCCTCCAGCGAACGATGACAACTACGGTACCAGTACTTCACCATGGTGGTTTATTTTGGTTTGGTAAGGTTGTATATATGTATGTATGTATGTATGTACTGTACAGACTAGGAGTGTTTGTGGAATGCTATAGTTACGTTGGAATGACTGGTTGCGTGTACTGTACGAACTTATTATGTAGTACTTTATTCCCATCCTTCCCCTCGCATTCATTCTCTATTCCAATCCTCTCAATCTGCATTCTTCATCTATCTCTCTCTCTCTCTCTCTCTCTCTCTCTCAAAGGTAGTAACCTTTGACTGATACACTTTTTTTGTTTTATCTAAAAAGAGTAGGCTACTGCTTTACTAGGCTACAGTGACACCAGGGCCATCTGTTGATACAGTATATTAACCCCTTGTGTGCAGTAACACTTTATTTTTATATAATCTCTATTTGGTGAATTGTATATTTAGTTACATATTCTGTTATATATATATATATTTGTTTAAGGTTAGGTTATCACAACCTGGTAGACTATTGGTGCGTATTTCAATTTTATTATTTTCGGTTAGGCTATTCAACGCTGGTAGCCTATTGGTGCGTATTTCAATTTTTAAAAAACTTTTGGGTAGGCTATCGCCCCTGGAAGCCTAATTCTGCGTATCTCAATTTTTTTGTTTTCGGTTAGGCTATCACCCCTGATAACCTATTGTTGTGTATATCAACATATTTGCTTTCGGTTGAAGTGATTGAAGTGTTTCTAAAGTGAGTGAAGTGTTTTAAAGTGAGTTAAGTGTTTTAAAGTGAGTTAAGTGTTTTAAAGTGAGTGAAGTGATCTGAAGAAACTGACTGTTACCATGCCTCGCACTTGTACGAACTGCGCCGGTAGGTTTGGTGAGTCCATGTTTGCTACTGTCAATCTTCAAGTCTGCCGTCTCTGCCAGCAACGAGAGAAATTGACAGTGAAATTAGATGAAGCCTACAACAAGATCAACGTCCTCACCATTAAGCTGGAATCACTCCAAGAGTTTGTAACACTCAACGTTGGAGTACCACAAACTTCAATTGTCACCGCAACTCCAGCAGCCACCAACGCCCCAACGTCAACTGCCAACAATTCAACGCCTGCAGTAGCCATTTCAGCTGATGTTTCCGATACTCAGGAAACAAATAGTGACTCTCTTCCCCCTCAAGACAACTTCCGTGTCGTGAGGAACAACGTTTGCCCCAAGACCAGGAAACCCATACCGATTACCGAGTGTCAAAACCGCTTCCAGATACTCACAGACTCGGATGACGAAGCGGAAATAGAAATCCGGCTCGTGGGAGACTCGATGATACGTGGTCAGCTCACAGAGTTTTGCGCCAGAGCACCTAAGACCAGGAAGCGTTTTTGTATCCCTGGTGGTGGTGTGGACGACGTAGTTGCTGCAGTTGACGAAGTATCTAAGCTGGCCCCTGCTAATACAATGTACGTTATCCACGTTGGATCCAACGATGTACAGCGAACCCGGTCGGAAGATTTGCTTTTAAAGTACCAGCAGCTGATCAAGTCGTTTAAGGAGAAGTCATCAAGGATCATCGTCTCAGGAATCGTCCCCCGGCTTGGTGTAGAGAGCCGATTTTACAACATAGCCACCAGCACAAATCGTTGTCTAGCAAACCTCTGCAGGAAGGAAAACGTGGGATTCGTCAACACCTGGGACAATTTCTACTACGATGACTATTTGTTTTCGGACGATGGAGTTCATCTGAACCAGGTGGGAGCAGCACGTTTTGGGCGTCTTCTCAACGATGCGGTGAAGGATTTTCGGAGAAGAAATCGACTCAGCACAGGACAACCAGGAAGGAGGACCGAAGACAGCGAGGGCGGCAACCTGCGAAGGAATTAAATGCTAATCTGTCAAGAACCGCGAACTTGGATAAAGCTCCACCAACACGACCCAAATTCAAAACCGCCAGGGATAACGACCGAGGACTGATGACAGCCATGAATGTAAATGTAGATCCGACCAGAACCAAAAATTTGATTAACCCGTGGAGCCCCGGCTAGTTTTGTAATGTTTGTTCACCAGAACCCGGCCGGTTTTCAAAAAATGGTTTTATTCCAGAAACAATAGTGAATGGGTTAGGAATGAAGGAAAAACCAAGAAAAACCGCTCAAAAAGCTTAAAAAATGGTCCTACAGAGCCCCCGAAAACGTATTTTACACGAGTAAAAAATTGAAGGCAATTACCCCAAAAAAACAGGTTATTGCGCGCTCACGCACACGCACGTGGACTTTGAGAGTTTTCAACCATCGGCACGGTTGCGTGGGATACATACACAGTTCCCATACAAATCTGAGCCCTCTTGAGTGGCTACACCTGAGGTTACGGTCGGCGCAATTAGGGTGACGCGTCAGGTGCGTCTCTGGGGCTGTGCGTTACATACATCGCCGACGCGTCAGACGCGTCGCTGGGGCTGTACGGGTTAAAGAACGTTCTGTGAGTTCTAAAACCGCAACTTTAAAGGTTTTCTATGCAAACGCTCGTAGCATACGCAATAAATTTTCAGATTTAGAGGAATGGTATAACAGAATCTTGGCTCAATACAGAAGATAGAGACTTTTTAGCAGAGTATTCACTTCCCGGTTATGTAATGTTTGAGAAAAGCCGAATAAATAAAAATGGAGGTGGCGTTTTATTTTATATCAAAGAAAGTCTTAACCCGACCCTCTTGTCAAAACCTCTATTGTGAACGTCGACACATCTTTTGTGCTAATAAAGAATAATAAAGGTACAAAAATAATACTTGCATTAATATACAGACCTCCAGCTCAATCAGTGCAAACTGACCGAGAAATTTATGAACAAATTGCAGATGTAAGTAACTCACAAGATACCGTAATTTTTGGCGACTTTAATTTACCTGTGACCAAGTGGGGCGATACTCTTACTCTTACTTCACACTCCGGACATGACTTGTATACGAACTTGCAAGAGAGTTCGCTTTATCAATTTGTTCGAACACCGACCCGTGGTAATAACGTTCTTGACATTGTACTTGCAACAAAAGAAGAATTAATAGAGAATTTGAATGTTGGTGATGAATTCAGTAACAGCGACCATCGTACGATAACTTTCACTTTAAACTTTACTAGTAACGAACCAAATAGTAGCATCGAAAAAGTCCCTAATTTCAAGAAAGCAAACTTTCATAAACTTAGAGCTATGTTTAAAGAAACTGACTGGAGCTTTTTAATTAACAATAACGACATACAGTAAATACATCTTGGAAGTTATTCGAAACCACTTACCTAAATGCAGTGCAAGACTGCATACCATCGAAAATACGGCGTCCAGGGCATAATAATAAGCCCAAATGGTGGAATAAAGATATTTCAAACTGCCTGCTTGCTAAAAAATTAGCTAATGATAAATTAAAATCCTCACAAAATGACGAAGAACGGGTAAAATTTGTAGAGCTATGACGCAAAGCCAAAAAGTTAATTAAGCAAAGTAAAAAGACCCTCGAGTTACATATTGCGAATCAAAGTAAAACAAACCCGAAAGAATTCTATAGTTATATCAGAAAGAAAAAAGTAGTTACTTCAACTGTTGGACCATTAGTCGATGAAAATGGAGAATACACCAAAGACGAAGTACAAATGAGTAATGCCCTCAATACCTTCTTTGCATCAGTTTTTACAACAGAAGACCTCAGTGATATCCCTACACCATCGCCGATTCAGTTGATAATTCAGATGTTCTAAGCAATATCACCGTTACAGAGAGAGAAGTATTGAATTGTTTAGATAAACTCAAGGTAAATAAAACGCCTGGACCTGATACAATCTTGCCTAGAGTTCTAAAGGAAGCTAAGGATGTGCTCTCCAAACCACTGACATTACTATTCAATAAATCCTTGCAGTCTGGAACTATGCCTGATCAGTGGAAGATAGCCAACGTAACACCGATATTAAAAAAAAAACAGCAAATCCCTACCCAGTAACTATCGTCCACTTAGCTTAACCTCAGTTGTATGTAAAATGCTAGAAACGGTCATAAGAGACAGACTCGTAAATCACTTAGAGGAAAATAACATGCTTAAAGATACTCAACACGGCTTTCGTAAAAAAGTTCCTGTTTAACAAACCTCTTAGACTTCTTCCACGATATCCTTAACCTCTACGATGAGAGTAAAGCTGTAGATATTATATACCTTGATTTTCAAAAGGCCTTTGACAAAGTTCCCCAAAAACGTTTACTGCTAAAACTAAAAGCGCATGGAATACAAGACGGTGTGTTGAAATGGATAGAAAATTGGCTCAGCGACAGAAAGCAAAGAGTAGTCATAAACGGTAAGGCATCTAAATGGACCAATGTAAATAGCGGGGTACCCCAGGGATCGGTACTAGGACCAACTCTCTTTCTAATTTACATCAACGACATAGATGAGGGTCTCACCTGTACAATCTCAAAATTTGCTGACGATACAAAAATTGCAAATAGCGTACTCTCAAAACAACAAATTGACGATATGCAACACAATCTAGATAAATTGTCACATTGGGCCCAAATTTGGCAAATGAGTTTCAATGCGGATAAATGTAAAGTACTACATATCGGATACCTAAATGAGAAAGCAAACTATTCGATGAATGACACTCAGCTTAAGAATGTAAACAGAGAAACCGATCTGGGAGTAACAATATCGAGTAACCTAAAACCGAGTCAACAATGTTCAGAAGTTGTTAAGAAAGCAAACAAAATAATTGGCTTTATAGGCAGGTCATTTGAGCATAAATCCAAAGACATTATCCTAACCCTTTACAATTCCTTAGTCCGCCCTCTTCTGGAATACTGCGTTCAATGCTGATGCCCTTATTACCAAAAAGACATAAACAAGCTAGAACGAGTTCAACGTAGAGTTACCAAAATGATACCTAGCCAAAAGAACAAACCATACGAAGAGCGTCTTAGAGAATTAAATCTATTTTCTTTAACCCAGCGCAGATAAAGAGGTGACTTAATTCAAGTGTTCAAAATCATCAAAGGCATCGACAATATGAACTGTAGTAAGTACTTCACTATCGACCAATCTAATTACACGCGGGGAAACGGTTGCAAAATTACAGTATTGGTAAATCTTTTAACTCACACGAATCTAAGAATTCCTTCTTCAATCGAGTTGTCAACTTGTGGAATGGGCTTCCCCGAGACGTTATAGACTGCAGCACCGTTGATTCATTTAAACTCCGCCTAGACAAATATCTCGCATCAAACCCGCGACTGACTGCGTTTGTAAATGAATAACTTTATTTTATCCTCCCCTCAGTTACTAACCCATATGTCCCCTACTAACTTCCTAGTCCTGCCACGAACATTAGTTCCAGGGCAGTAGTTCCCTTTCCAATGTTCCCTTACCCACTCTAAACCACTGTTTGGAGTCTTGATCTCAGTGTTTTGGAGGACAAGCAGCCTAGAAGGGTCACTAGACCTGTTGTTGCTTGATTTCCTTTGTACTCTCTCTCTCTCGCTCTCGCTCTCTCTCTCTCTCTCTCTCTAAGTTCCCCACAAACGTTTACTGCTAAAACTAAAAGCGCATGGAATACAAGACGGTGTGTTGAAATGGATAGAAAATTGGCTCAGCAACAGAAAGCAAAGGGTAGTCATAAACGGTAAGGCATCTAAATGGACCAATGTAAGTAGCGGGGTACCCCAGGGATCGGTACTAGGACCAATTCTCTTTCTAATTTACATCAACGACATAGATGAGGGTCTCACCTGCACAATCTCAAAATTTGCTGACGATACAAAAATTGCAAATAGCGTACTCTCAAAAGAACAAGTTGACGATATGCAACACAATCTAGATAAATTGTCATGTTGGGCCCAAATTTGGCAAATGAGTTTCAATGCGGATAAATGTAAAGTACTACATGTCGGATACCTAAATGAGAAAGCAAACTATTCGATGAATGGCACTCAGCTTAAGAATGTAAACAGAGAAACTGATCTGGGAGTAACAATATCGAGTAACCTAAAACCGAGTCAACAATGTTCAGAAGTTGTTAAGAAGGCAAACAAAATAATTGGCTTTATAGGCAGGTCATTTGAGCATAAATCCAAAGAAGTTATCCTAACCCTTTACAATTCCTTAGTCCGCCCTCTTCTGGAATACTGTGTTCAATCCTGGTGCCCTTATTACCAAAAAGATATAAACAAGCTAGAACGAGTTCAACGTAGAGTTACCAAAATGATACCTAGCCTAAAGAACAAACCATACGAAGAGCGTCTTAGAGAATTAAATCTATTTCCTTTAACCCAGCGCAGATTAAGAGGTGACTTAATTCAAGTGTTCAAAATCATCAAAGGCATCGACAATATGAACTGTAGTAAGTACTTCACTATCGACCAATCTAATTACACGCGGGGAAACGGTTGCAAAATTATTGGTAAATCTTTTAACTCGCACGAATCTAAGAATTTCTTCTTCAATCGAGTTGTCAACTTGTGGAATGGGCTTCCCCGAGACGTTATAGACTGCAGCACCGTTGATTCATTTAAATTCCGCCTAGACAAATATCTCGCATCAAACCCGCGACTGACTGCGTTTGTAAATGAATAACTTTATCCTCCCCTCAGTACTAACCCATATGTCCCCTACTAACTTCCTAGTCCTGCCACGTTAGTGGCAGGGCAGTAGTTCCCTTTCCAATGTTCCCTTACCCACTCTAAAACCACTGTTTGGACACTTGATCCTCAGTGTTTTGGAGGACAAGCAACCTAGAAGGGTCACTGGATCTGTTTGTTGCTTGATTTCCTTTGTACTCCTTTGTAC
>CM064498.1:53049305-53384305 GCA_032716605.1 Paralithodes platypus
CCGGCGACACCCATATTCGTGACATGTCGGACAGCAAACGTATACCCTCGCATAATAATCGTATGCTTCGGCCTCGCGGGTCGTCACAAATGTTCGGTTTGTTCAAAATTTGGGACGAGGACTCACGAGGGTTCGTTGCCCTCGCAAGCATCGTGGAACATCCCAGAAAGATCTGAGAGGCCCTCGGGGATCATCGACGACATCGGCGAGACATCGCGGAGGGTTTCTCACAAAAAAAAACTTTGCAACCCTACATGGCGGCTCGCCGATGCTCTCAGATGGCCTGGGAACATCGACGATGCACAAGAGTCATCGTCGATTTCCTCGTCGATTAGTCGTCGACGTGCGCACAAGTACTCGCTGAGAGTATACCCGCCAGGGGTATGCTTCGCACGAGGCATGCGAAGGGCCTTGCGACGTCGCGGAATGCTCAAGACACACCTGCCGAGGCCAAAGAGTACCTTCGGCGAGGTGGGTAAAAAAAAAAATGATTAGGCCTATAGTGAACCTGTCAACCCTTTTTTCTATGCACCTCTCGTGGGGGGGGGGGGGTTCACCTGTTTTGTTTTTCTCTTTCTCTCCTTTTCTCTCTTTCTCTGGTTTGTATCCATTCAGCCCCATTCAGCCAACTGGTTTAAGACGTTTATCCCCATCCAAGTATCGATATCTTCCTGGCAAGCGATAGCGAACCAGCATTATATGGAGAAATCCGGCTTCGCCGGAGACATTTTTCTATCGAAAAATGTACAAATTTAGCTTGCTCTCCAAACAAAAATATTATATGTTGGCTCGCTACCGCTCACCAGGAAAATATTGAAACCTGGATGGGGGTAAACGTCTTAAAACAGTAGGCTGAACGGGGCCGAACGGATACAAGGCAAAGAGAGAGGGAGAGAAATAGAAAACAAACAAAACACGAGGAGAGAGGGAGAGAAAGAGAAAACTAAAAAAGGCGAGGTGGGCTCAATTTTTAAGCTGTAACGCAAACATTGAGCCCACCTCGTGTTTTTTTTTTTTTTTTTTTCTCTTTCTCTCCCTCCTCTTTTTTTTTTTCTATTTCTCTCCCTCTCTCTTTGCCTTGTATCCGTTCGGCCCCGTTCAGCCTACTGTTTTAAGACGTTTACCCCCATCCAGGTTTCAATGTTTTCCTGGTAAGCGGTAGCGAGCCAATATATATATTTTTTGTTTTCAGAGCAAGCTAAATTTGTACATTATTTGATAGAAAAATGTCTCCGGCGAAGCCGGACATTGCCAATCTCCGAATTAAGGGGAGATGGGTCGTTTTTCTTGTCCCCTTTCTTCCTCATGGTTAACCCCATTAGTTTTCATATTTTATGACGTTCGGCCCATTAGTTTGGCGATTTTAAGATAAATTTGTACATTTTCGACGAGTTGGGTTGGGTATGAGGGGGGATCTGCTTGGTGTGGGCCAATCGGCGCTCTGCAGACCCCGTAATCTTGTGTCGAGATCTGACCGTTTTGGTGAGGTCAGTCCTCAAGGCATTAGTGAGTTGGGTCTATAATTAGGCCTTGTGATTGGGGTTGGGTGTGACAGGGCCTTGTGTGGGCCGATCGGCTTTCTCCAGACTCCCGTTTTCTTATGTTCTTATGTTTTTGCCATGAAATATATGCAAAAAGTTTTCGGATAATCTCGCCGAGGTATTCGCCGAACCATCACTTAATTCGCCGAGAACATACGCCGAGGATTCGTTCATCCTTCGCATTATTTCGCAATATTTTATTCAAATGTGACAGTTCTCGCCGAGGTTATCGGCGAACCATCGCTCAATTTGCCGATGACATCGCATAATGTCGCCGATTAAGTCTTACTCATCGGCGACATCGTCGCCGAGTGTAAACTTTTCAACGGTTTTTAACGGTCAAAATCGTAGACGTCGCACACATTCCTTGAGAATTGACATGACTACGTCCTCGGCGACGAAAATCGTATGAAATCGCAAATGTGGGAAAGGGGCATAAGTATGCTAGTAAACACAAGAAGAGACGGGCCGCCGGCTGCAGGACATTAATAAGGTGTTCCAGTGGACCAGGGAAAAAAACATGCAGTGTTATGAAAACAAAATCCAATTACTACGATGCGATGCGGAGATGATAATATAATTAAAGAGAACACAAATTACATGACATAATTCAACCACTTAATAGAACGTAAAGACAGTGTAAGAGACCTTGGGGTGATAATGTCTGAACATATGGTATTCAAAGAACATAACCAGGTCAAAGTTACAGCTGCAAAACGGCTAACAGGTTGGATTCTTTGTACATTTAAAACTCGCGGTGAATTGCCTATGATAATGCTCATCAAATCCCTGGTGCTACCGTAGTAAGAATACTGTAACATATTAACATCCCCATACAAAGCAGGTGAAATAAATGACTTAAAAGATGTACGAAGGAACTTCACTTCACATATAAACTCTGTAAAACAGTTACACTATTGGGAACGTCTAAAATAACTAAAGCTGTATTCATTGGAGCGTAGAAGGGAACGTTACTTAATATTATACACGTGGAAAGTCACAGAGGGTTTAGTACCGAATCTACATATCTCTATAGTCATGAAGTTCAGTGATAGGAGAGGCTGGGAATGCGATATCCCCAAGATGAAAAATCGGGGTGCTATGGGCGTGCTGCGAGATGGTTGGTTGTCACATAGAGGACCATGCCTCTTCAACAAACTCCCGCGGAAAGTAAGAGACATGAGGGGGGTCTCGTTAGAAAGCTTCAAGAGATCCCTCAATGTCGAATTGCAAAAAGTGCCAGACAAGCCCATCTTCGCAGGGGAACGCTCTGCCCCTTCAAATAGTCTGCTACACCAATTTTCAAACAAAAATAAAGGGCGGTGCGCTCCTCGGTGCCACTAGCAGAGTGGCGAACTCCACATAGCTAGAACATGGGTAGGTAGGTACAGAGAAAAGCAATTCTTGCTTCTCATATTCAATATTTTAAATTTTCTTTAACAGTGTATTTTCTCTCCACCTTCTCAACAGTGTTCTAACGTTGCTCTTTCTTTGTCAACAGGTGAGAGCGGGCTGGGTAAGAGCACCTTGATCAACTCTATGTTTCTCTCGGACATTTATTCCAATGACCACCCAGGACCTTCACACAGAGTCAAGAAGACCGTCAAGGTAAGTTAGTGCTCACCTTTTACCAATAATTGTAAGAGATGATCAGAAGCTACTTTGGAGTTAAAGATAAAATTAGGGCTAAGCATATAGCCTAATTATTTTGCAATGCTGTCTAGAATTTACTGTAAATGAAGACCAAGCTTTAGAATTACTGTTGAATCCACTGATTTTTATGACAAATGAAAACTTCAGCTTTGATTATGATGATTGTTATTAACCCATAAACGGCGGCAACGCTCATAACAAGTTTTACTGGGCGAGGGTGGCAAAGCTCTTAACACTTAAAGAGCGGGGCCCGACTTAAGTCCGTATCTAAAAAGCAGCAAGTTAGGAGCATTATTAACCCTTATTTAGCGGCGAGCAACATAAGTCGAGTTAAATAAAGCTGGACTATGTGGCGGCGCTCGACATAGGTCGAGTGGCAATTTCAGCACGTAATGTGGCTGAGAGAGAGAGACAAGTGGTGGCAGGAGACTAGCGAGCGTATGACTGCTCCAGACCACCGCGGCGAACCTACTGACACAAATCTCAGCTCCCTCCTCCCTCTCTCACTCGCTACATACTCAATTATGTACTGAAAGTACCGAATTACCTGCTTTTTGCACTCGCGTTGCACGGTTATTGCAAGAAAACTATCCATCATACAAGGATCGTTATGGTGTCATTCGAAAGCTCTGTTTATGCCCTTTCAGGGATAGGTACTTGTTTTACGTTCTGGGTCTTATTTAGGCATGAAAATGATCACGTAAACAGCCCTATTTTGGCTAAAAACACCCCGCTGTGCGGTACACATAAATAAACCGCATAGGCCGCTCGTAAGGTGTTAAGGCTTTTAAAGGGTTAAAATCGAGTGCAAAATGGCCGGGAGCGCAGCAGGCCACACGGCCGACACCCAGGGCTTACCGCCGCCCACTGACTCAAGCTCCCTCTGTTCTCGAGAGGCCGGCAGTGTAGCCAGTAGTGAGCGTAGCTGGAAAAAATATGCCGCTATACGCTAAACTCCCATGTTGGTGGTACCACTGCATCAAAACGACGAGTGCTACGTAGCTCGTTCTGGTCTCATTTTGAAGCTTGTAGCGCCTAGTTTTTTGCTGAATACATTTCTTTTCATGCAGATACTTGATTGATCATTCAGGAGGGCCTGAATATGCCCAAAATAGCCCCCCCCCCCCCCCCCCACCCCGCTAGATAAGGATTAAGAGGGAGGCCTAAAAAAAAAAAAAAATGGCCCCAGTAGCACTAAACAATTTTTTTTTCCCTATACCTCATATCACTCATCCACATCCCCTCCTTCCCCCCTTTCCCCTCCCCCTTCAATTATCACCTATTTTCCCTGTTATTCCCTAATTCGTTGGTATATTTTTGTGCTAACATTAGCAAAATGTATGGAGGATGTGCTTACGTGCCTAGCGAGTGGGTTACATAAGCGAGTGTGTGTATGAGTAGGCTCAGTGTGGCTTGAGGCCTCGTGGAGGGAGGGGTTGCCTCAATTTTCTCCATAATTCATGAATGGGCTGCTCCATGTATATTCGCAATTTTGACCAGAAAAATTATATTTTCACTTGTTTTATTGTTGTTACAGGTTACTATCTTCATAGTGAAGGTAAAATAGGCTCATATGAATAAGTAATAACGATATTTATCGTACAATGACGATTATAGGCCTGAATGGAGCCTATATGCTCGCCCATGGGCATCGAGTTCAATACCCCCCCCTCGCCGTTCCCGGGTTAACCCATTGAGTACCAGGGACGTCCTTCTCATCATATTCTGGTAGCTATTGGACGATTTTATACAGCTGAGGAAGGACCTCTAGCAATTACAAGGCTTCAAACTATCTCAACCAACCACAGATCCTTCCTAAGCTGCATAATATCGTCTAAATATAGCTAGAATAAAATATAACACACGTCGCTGGTACTCAAAGGGTTAAGGCTTACATAAATGCAGCATGATGCACTGGTGATACAGGAGAAGTCTTAGGATAAGATCAGGCGTTTTAATCAGTACATTATGTATTCCGTACCTTTTCTTAACCCGGGAAGCGCGTAGCTATTTTTTAACTACTCCCTCTCGGGCATAGGCTGAGAGCCTTTACACACACCGCTGAACACGGTGAGGCCTGTGAGGTCTTGTTCCAGTCTAGGGAGTGAGACATGCGAAGCACCCCGGCTCGAAGCAACTCCATCTCTGAAGCCGCTTCGCCTCCGTGCTTCACCGTCTCATTCCCCACACTCGGACCCTCACTCTCAGAACGCCACCTATTGAGCAATTAACTCACTAGGCATTGCCCCCCTGTAACATATTTTGAATATGGGAATATTCATACAATGCTATTTAATCAGGGAACAATGAGGGTATTTTTTTGGCATTTCGGTGTGCTGTGGTAATGCACTGAAACTAGGTACAGCACAAATTCCATCCCAATAATATTTGCCCATTGACATATTGGGATTCGAACCCGGGTCCATTGGATTACCAGTCCAGTGGCAAGACCACTCTGCCACACCTCCTCTACTACCTTATTAGACTTCGATGGCTGTTTGACATACTGTGTGTAATGATGCTATGGTATACAGGGTGTTTGAAGACGACACCATCAAAATTGCAGGGCGTAATTATTATTTATTTATTTATTTATTTATTTATTTATTTATTTTATTTTTTATTTTTTCTATGTGGATGAGGAAGACAAAAGGCAAAACTGCCTTTGATGAGTGCCTCCCCCAGAGTTGAAAGAGTGACAGGGCCAAAATCAAGGAACAATCGAGCCAAAATGCCTGGACACACGGAATTTGAAGCAATTTAAGTCATAGGATGAGGGGAAGATGGAATCAGGGAGAGAGTTCCAGAGCTCAGTTGTTGAATAGAAGTGTATCGTTTCACTCGTGAGTCAGAGAGTTGCACGGAGTAGGGGTGGGATTGTGTTGCAAGACAGGTACTACGTACCCTACGTAGAGGGGGTGGTATACACTGAGAGAGCTCTGAGGAACTGATTATTATAGTAGCGATAGAATAGCGAGAGAGATGCAACATTGTGGCGAAGAGAGAGAGATTGCAGAGAGTCGGTGAGTGGACGGGAGTCAATGATACAAAAGGCTTTCCTCTCTATTTTGTCTAGAAGTGCTGTGTGAGAGGATCCTCCCCACACATGTGAACAATACTCAATACAAGGACGCACTGTGCCCCTGTACAGAGCAAGATGCTGTGCAGGAGTAAAGAACCCCTTGAAGCGGCTGAGCACTCCCAGCTTCTGGGAGGCCACTTTAGCAAGACTGGTAATATGGTTCTTCCAAGAGAGATCAGAAGGAAAAGAGACACCTAAAACACTGAGAGAAGATGAAGGGATGATCTTTGTATTGTTGAAGTATAAGTGATAGTCCTCCGGGAGTTCATGGCGGGTAGATAGATGGAGAAATTGGGTTTTGGAAGCATTAAAGGCAACAAGGTTATCTCTGCCCCAATTGGAAATGGAAGTTAGATCAGAAGATAAGTGTTGTATGGCTTCATTACGTTTGTTTTTGAGAGATTGCTGGCTGGGGCGTTCTGGAAAACTAGTTGAGTAGTGTAAGATAGAGTCGTCTGCATATGAAGGGATAGGACTGGAGGTACAGTTGAGTTGAGAAGATCATTTATGAATATTAGAAAGAGAATTGGAGATAGAACAGAACCCTGAGGAACACCAGAGTTGATAGGATGAGGAAGTAAACGATGGCCGTTTACAACTGCAGCTATGGAACGGCCGGAAAGGAAATTAGAGACAAAGGCACTAATGGAGGGATAGAAACCGAAGGAAGGTAGTTTATAAATTATAAATTTGTGCCAGACTCTATCGAAAGCCTTTGATATGTCTAGCGCAATAGAAAAGGTCTCACCGAAGTCCCGAAAGGAGGATGACCAAGAGTTAGTAAGATATGAAAGAAGATCACCAGTGGAGCGACCCTTAAGGAAACCATACTCGCGATCTGAGAGCAGATTATGAGAAGATAAATGCTTAAGAAATTTGGAAGCAAGAATAGTTTCAAAAACTATAGAGATACAAATAATGAGAGCAATTGGACAATAGTTGGAGGGTTGAGAGCGGTTACCCTTCTTTGGGACAGGTTGAATGAGAGCAAACTTCCAGCAAGAAGGGAAGACGTTAGAGGAGAAACAAAGACGAAAGAGTTTGCCTAGGCAGGGGGTCAGCACGGAAGCACAGTTTGTTAGTACAACAGGGTGAACACCAACCGGACCATACGCCTTCTTAGTATTAAGCCCAGAGAGGGTAGAAAGTACATCTTTAGAAGAGATTAATATATTAGGCATAAGTAGGAGAGAGGAGGATGAGAGGGAGGAATAGCACAGGGAATAGAAGTAAAAACATCCAAATAACCAATGTCCAACTACGTACCAATAATGAGATAGAGACATTTTAAACATTTAAATGAATCCAAAGCCCAAACCATGGACGAAAATAGGCAGCAATTGTCTGAACACATATCCACTTCTTCCTCACCACAAACACCCACACACACACACACACACACACACACCATAAAACTAGTGTCAACACAAGAGAGGGAGCTATATCCCGCTCCATCCCTGGGCAGTCAGAGAGAGTTACGTGGAGGTACTTTATGATTGTAGCCCTTTGCTCTCTATACACCCCTGTTTCTGCTACATACATGTTAATGCATATATCTCATTAATGAAGTAAAATAGACATATCTTAATTGGCACTTTGTTCTCAACTACTGTTCAATATGTCATGAAATTTTTCTGGTGTCGTTTTCAACACCTTGTATATAACCTTTCAAGCTTGATGATGTGCAGTACTTTTCTTTTTATTCTGACTAAGATTAGCCAATTTTTTTTTTACTTGCTATCTAGACTCATTACTTGTTAACATTCCTATTATGTTTTAATCGATTATGGTTACCACTACATTTATTTATTAGGTCTTAGGAAAAGTTGATGATAGTCAAACGGTTAATTACGTTATATTTTTTGCAGGTTGAAACGACGAAAGCCCTACTGAAAGAAAATGGAGTGAACCTAATGCTGACAGTAGTGGACACACCAGGTTTTGGTGACGCCGTCGACAACAGTGACTGGTGAGAGCATGAGACTTGTTAATATGGATTTACACACTTTTCCCCCCAACCTTTTATTTTAACTGACCTGCCTGTTTCTAAATTAAACTTTTGTAATAATTCTGTTACCGATTATTAATCCATCTTTAATGTAGGTGCCAATACCAGTGCAAAATATTCTCAAAATGTTGCCAGATGGAAATTGTAGATCTAAAGTTTCTGGAAAACCCTTCTCTAAATCTGCTTTTAGTTTCAATTTTCCTGGTCTATGCTGGTCCATGCTATGCTGACAGGTACCTACCCGATAGCACTATCGTTAGTGAGTGCTTTATGTATTTTGTACTATTGTCAAATAGCAAATTTGATTTTAATAGAACATATTGATATAAATTGTAGTTTCTTTATTGATACAGAATTTAATAAAATTTACCAGAATGTCCCGGACTTCCCAAATTGGCTAATTCCTTGAACGTGGTGATAGTGCGTTGTTATATGTGCGATTAGTTTGCTTGGGAAACAGATTAATTTGCTCATGTAGTGATGTACAGCCTATGTGGTGGATTGTGTTCTTTTATTTCAAAATTTTATTTTATTAAGCGTTATTTCCAAATAGCGATTTTGATAAGTTCTTCTGCCTTTATCTTGTGTCGTCCCAGTTTTAGTTTGTTTATTTTGCAAGTTTTACATTATAACTACACAGTTGACAAATATATTCTTTGACAATTTGTACTTTCTGTTTCATAAACATAATGTAGTAATTGTACTATTTTTGGAAATCTTATATGTGGTGTTTGTTAGAACCTTGCATAGACAGACACTTGTGAAGCAGCTGTCACTTTAAATCCAGGAAGTCTTCTGTAGCTTATTAACCCTCTCACGTTCTTGATGCAATTTTGAGCCTATTAGGGATACTTTAAATCCTTTGTTACCATCAGGGGTATTTAGAAACCTTTAGTTTAGTTACTTTAACCTCTGCAGTTGTCTTTGAGATAGCTGTGGGCAGAAAACTAATTTTGGAGAGGTAATTATAAGAGTGAGAGAACTCTATTTCTTATTGCTAATCTGGCAACCTCTGTGTCATATGGTCGTGAGAGGGTTAATATTATTTTGCTGTAATGAGAATGAATGATTAACATTAGAATCAATATAATTTTTAGTCATAAATGAGTGAAGAACTAGTACCGGTAGTCTCCTCAGAGCAATACTCTTCATTACATAGTGAATATAATGGATAAAAGATGTGGTGAATTTTCATTGTGACTCCTAAACAGTCAACCATATGAGTTGGGCTTTGTTAAGCAGAATGATGTACAGGGATCTGTTCTTTTAAATGCATGCAGAAGTTCTGGTACTTGGGTGATATGATTAGTGTCAAAAGTGTTTGAAATGGTTCTGATGCCAACTATGTAACTTATCAATTATAATTTTGATTTCTATCTATATTAAATAGGTCATCTACTGCAGCTCATATTATAAATAGAGGCCTGATAATTACAGTTGACACAATATTAAATTCAATGTTATGTTACAGCTGGCAGCCAGTGACAGACTACGTTGAGAGCAAGTATGAAGAGTACCTCAACTGCGAGTCTCGGGTTAACAGGACACAAATGAGTGACACAAGGGTTAGTACAAATTTACCTCAATTATTTCTTTTTACTGTACCTGTATTGTATACTATAGTGCATTGGCAACCTGTGAAAGTGGTGGATTAACTGATGTGAACATTGGAGTGAGGTTGTTGTTGTTGAAGATGTATTTATTTTATACTAGCCCTCTGGGCCTAAGCCCTCATAGGGCTAGTGTTCGGCGGGGAGTTAGTAAGTCAAGTCATATAGGTCACTGGTCATACATACACACATACATAAAATGTTAAGACTGAGTGTTCCACACATAGTTCAGTTTCAGTCTCTTGTCGTAATGGCGGCGTTCCAGGCAACCCTGTTAAGGGCTGCTTCACTTGTCAAGTTCTTGGATTTCGAAATCGGCACGTATAGTCCGATCCCAGGTCTTCCTCGGTCCACCCCTTGGTGCAGCTCCCTCCACAATCACAGACCTGCATTTTTTCACCCAATTTTGTTCATCCATTCTCTCCACATTTCCCTACCATCCCAGTCTACTTGTACGCATGTGGTGTGGTGGAGTGGTCATGCTACTGGATTGGTAATCCAATTGACCCGGGTTCAAATCCCAATATGTCAATGGGAAGATATTATTGGGATTGAATTTTTGCTGTACCTAGTATCAGTGCATTACCACAAAGCCCACCGAAATGCCAAAAAAAATACCCTCATTGTTCCCTGATTAAATAACACTGTATGAATATTCCCATATTCAAAATATGTTACAGTGGGACAATGCCTAGTGAGTTCACTGCTCAATAGGTGGCGTTCTGAGAGTGAGGGTCTGAGTCTGGAGGGTGAGACGGTGAAGCACTTGAACGAAGCAACCAGCCGCTTCAGAGATGGAGCTGCTTCGAGCCATGAATGGATGCTTCACATGTCTCACTCCCCAGACTGGAACAAGACCTCACAGGCTTCACCGTGTTGAGCGGTGGAATGTACAGGCTCTCAGCCTATGCCCGAGAGGGAGTACAGTAAACCCTCGCTCTTTCGGACTAATTGGGGGAGACCCCTGTCCGAAAGAGTCAAAAGTCCGAAAGGGCCGAGTCCGAACTCACACTTCAGCCATTCGGACTTGTCCGAATGTCTGAAATAATGTCCAAAGTTTATAAGGCCGAAACTCGGCTCTTCGGTCCGAATGCGAAATAATTTTTCTCAGCCTTTCAGACAAATCCGAGAGGCTGAAATAATGTCCGAAGTTTATAAGTCCGAATACACATTCACCTAACCAGACAAGTCCGAAACTCGGCTCTTTGGTCCGAATGCGATTTAATTTTTCTCAGCCTTTCGGACAAATCCGAAAGGCTGAGGCATGAGTCCGAAAGTGTAGTCCGAAAAGGACGGAGGTATTTTCTCAGCCTTTCGGACAAATCCGAAAGGCTGAACCATGAGTCCGAATTGAAATGCTAGCCCGAAAGTCTGAGAATTCCGAAAGATTGAAGTCCGAAAGAGCGGGGGTTTACTGTAGTTGGAATATAGAAAAAAAATAAAAAAATAAAATAAAAAATAAATAAAAAATACTCTTTATACCTAAACGTCTCCTCAGCTCAACATTTGTTATTCTATCCTGTAGCCTGGCCCCACACATCCATCTCACCATTCTCATCTCATTACGCTCCATTCTGTCAGATGTCATTATATAGATTAAGAGCTTTCAAGAAATGACTGATGGCTATGAAAGAGAATGAATCTCAGTCAGAAAGGATGTCTTTTAATGAGGTGCGTCGCAATAAGCGCCGTCTTTCAGGATCGTACATTGGACAAATGCAAAAAATGTGGTGAATAGTAAGAACTGTGTGACATGATGACATTCTGGTGGTGGACTACGGGGAGTGGTCATTAGATATCCAGTGTATCATAGTAGTAGTAGTAGTAGTAGTAGTAGTACTGGTAGTCGTTCCCTAGGCTGCCTGGCCGAACAGCTTCGAGCCCCTAAGGAAGGCCATGGCCAAGACCGAGTTTTCCCACAAAGCTCTCAAGGAATGTACATTGTGTTGTTGGCGTAAGTGGCTGTGTGTTATGCGGTCATCCATAATGTGTTTGATAGTGTGCGGTGGTGTGTTACAGCCCGAACAGAGTCACTAAGCCTCTTCTGAGTTGGATGGTGCCCACATTGCAGCCTAGCCAGGTGAACTCTGTCCTGACGGGAAAGGAGGGTTTCTGAGGGATGCACTTCAGGGGGCCGTGCATGTAGCTGTCTTTGATTAACTAGATGGATCGGTGGGTAATTTGAGTACCGGTATGGATATACTTCTGGATGCTGGCTTGGGGTGGGTAAGGGAGGAGTGAAGACTATATTTGTGTATGATAACGAGTGCTAGGTGTTGTTTAGATGTTTCTTGGTGTGTGTGCATGTTCTACCATGTAGTGTAGTGGGTGGTGTTGGTTCATGGATGCTGCGGTGAGAATTTGTGTGCCTCTCATATCAAGGTGATCCTTGATTTTGAGGACTTTGGCTTCTTGGTGTAGGTGGTCTGTAGGTGTGGTAGCTGTGCAGCCAGTGATTATTTTGAGGGCTTTGTTCTGTATGGTATGTAGGGTGTTGTGATGTGTTTCAGACAGGTTAGAGGCCCAATCAGGGCTAGCATATTGCATCACTAAACATATATATTCTTTGTACTGTATAATGTGCTGGTAGTTTCTTTAGTATGTCCGAATGGTGAGATATTGCAATTATCTGGTATTTGGCAGGATATTTATCTTATCCGGCCGGATAAGCTGGATAATAGCTTCAATGAAACTTGTACTATGTATAAATCTGAGTAATTAAGTCTTTTTTAGCAGACACAACCTTGATAGTATGACCACCAGTAAGCACTAATGCTCTGACTATAGTTATGACTCAACTGACAGATGATACAACAGCTTAAATGGTACAAACAGTTTCCTTTATTGGACCTTAAGTGAACATAATTAGTTTGCAACTTTGCTGCTCCAGATCCTTACTTGGGGTGTTAGATTATTGACTCAACTTTGTTTAATAATTACCTTACCAGTTAGTACTGTTATACTTGTATATATTTCTAACATACTTGAGCGTACGGACCATATGGTGTTAGTCTTGTAATAAAAAAAAATTGCTTTCATGCTGACTCCCTGCCTAGGCTACTATTTTGTCTGTCTTTTCTCTAACATCCCTTCTTGCTGGAAGTTTGCCCTCATTTAATCTTTCCAAAAGAAGGCAAACCGGTCTCAACCCTCTATCTATCATCCAATTGCTCTCATATTTTGCATCTCCAAAGTTTGTTTTAATCTATTCTTAATTCAAAATTTCTTAAGCATTTGTCTTCCCATAATCTTCTTTCAGGTCGCCAGTATGGTTTCCTTAAAGGACACTCTACTGGTGTTCTCTTTTCTTGTCTTACTAAATTTTGGTCATCCTCCTTTCGAGACTTCGGTGAGACCTTTTCTATTGCACTAGACATATTCAAAGCCTTCGATAGAGGCTCACACAAATCACTCTCCTTCAACTTCTATCCCTCTATCTATGCCATTACCTCTAATTTGGTTACTGGCCTTTCCATAGCTTCCACATTTCCTCAACCTGTCAACTCTGGTGTTCTTCAGGGCTTTGTCCTATTTCCAGTTCTATTTCTAATATTCATTAATGATCTTCTCAACTGTACCTTTAGTCCTATTCACTCATATGCTAATGACTCTTCCTTACACTATGTAACTAGTTTTCTACAACATCCCACAATACAATCACTCCAAAACTCACGTGATGAAGCCATAGCACGCCTAGATTTTGATCTATCAACTATTTCTGATTGGGGCCGAGAAAATTATGTTGCTTTCAATGCTTCCAAAATCAAACTTCTCCATCTTTATACAGTACCTGTTACAATCTTCCACATGACTATCCCTTACTCTTCAACAACAAATCAACCCTTCGTCTTCTTTCAATATTTTTGGTGTTTTTTTTTTCTTCTGATCTGTCTTGGAAAGTCCATATCACCACTCTTGCAAAAACAGCTTCCCAGAAATTAGGGGTGCTCTCTTAACCCCCACACAGATACTTGTCTGTAGAGGGGCACAGTGTGCCCATGTATTGAGTACTGTTTGCATGTGTGGGGACGTTCCAGTCATACCTCACTTTACGAAATGGTACAGTCAAAAGCATTTCATCCCATCAACTGACCACCTCTTACTATTATTCCATACAATCTATCACTACATGCCGCAATGTTGCATCTCTCTCACTCCTCTGCCGTTATTACAATAATCAGTTTTCTTCAGAACTCTCAGTGTATACCTCCTCCCTTACAGAGACTGGAGGGCACCTGCCTTTCAACACATTGCCACCCTTATTCTGTCCAACTCTCTAACCCAAGAGTGAATCGATTTTCTGTCTTTCTTTTATTCACCAAGTAACTCTGGAACTCTCTCCCTCAATCTATCATTCCCTTCTCCCATGACTTAATTGCTTCAAGGCCCGTGTGTCCAGATGTTGAATTTGGCTCTCTTTCAGTGGGTGAGGGAAACTCATGCGTAACATACAGTACCGACTACAGACTACCCGGAACTAATATCATAATTGTTTTCTTCATTGGTAGCATTAAATTATGAATGTTATATTCCTAAAATTTGTTGACACTCAAATTGGCTTGAATGCAAGAATGGAGACTGGAGGAGATAAAATTATATATTTAAGACAAGTGTTCGATATTGAAAAACAACAGGTTCATAACTACTGTACAGTAGGTTATAATTGGAGTGCATGCAAGCTATCTTAGTCCAATGAGTTCTGATAAGCTACAGAAGTTTTAAATTATGGTATCCTTGGTAAGTAGCCAGTTATTTATTATCTAAATAATTTTTTTTTTTATTTATCTGGTATCCGGCTGGATATTTTTATATCCGGCCGGATAGCAAAATCTACTATCCGGTGCACCCCTAGTTCAGTGTGGTGGCTGAATTGATGCCACCAAAAACTTTTGTGTGAGGTCTTTAACCCTTCCTACCCGGGCTGCCTTAGGTAATGACAGCACGAAAGAAGGGCCAATACCCGGTATGCCTTATCTAAGGCATGAGCTTAATAGCCTAATTAAGCTTGGTCCGAACGCCGTGCGTACGACGTATGTCAACAAACCCAAGCGTTCGTCACCGCACCTCCGAAAACAAGAAGGAGAAGACTCCTCAATGTTATTTTTATGACGTCATGACGAAATTAGTGTCTGAAAATCCCCCATATTGGCAACATCTCTGCAATATTGGCTCCACTGAAATCGTCATCACAACTGAACCAGTTGACTTACAGAGCTCTACTCAATGCCAAAATACAGATTGAAAACCGCACTACGATTATAGATGAGTGGGAAAGTTCTAGCAGTGAAAATAAACATAAATACGGTAGCCTAGGCCTAGACGTTTTTCGGCCATATCGCCCGGGTAGGGGCGACCGTCATTGGCTGAGACAGCCCGGGTAGGAAGGGTTAAGAAGGGTGTTTGTGAAATTTGTGGAGTATAGTGACTTAAGGCCATTTTTGTGATATTCCCCCCCTCCCCCCCAGGGGGGTAAGTGGGCCTTCATCTAATGGTGGAGGAAAAAAAAGAATATGCCTCACGCATCCTACTGCGTGTCGTACAAGGCGACTAATAGGGGGGATGGCGATAGACTTGTGGACCAACAGCCATTACTATGCAATCAAAGGAAAAGTGGTCATGGGGCCAAAATAAAACCTGTTATATTTCACCTCAAATGATAACCACTTGGTGTAAGCAGTTCTAGTCTTCATCATTCTCAAGATAACAGCGAGTTCTGTCTCCTGATATATATCTAACCTAGGTTAGGTAATTTCTTTGTATAGATGTATATAGGCTGTTACGCTGGCCAGCTTGCCAGAATGTGCTCGTACTCGCTAACGCTCGCCAGGGCAGTGAAATGGGCTATAATAATCACAGACAGATCAGTGGTGGTCTTTATTCTTGTCTGTGACACGTGGAAGTATTTTATATCAGTGATAGAGTATAAGATGTGTAGTGTGAATTTAAGGAGAGAGAGAACGAAGGAGGCAGCGAGGTGGTATTATGTGCGTGTGTATGTATGTGTGCCTTCCTCGCTCGGGCGGAGGTTCCCACGCTCTTGATTGGCCGGCGGGCCTGGCGCGTCATATGACGCCTGCTCTTCATGACGTAGTGGTCTGTGATTGGGTGCCGCTGTCTTAGTGTTGGTGCTGGGGGGCTCCTACCCGCGTGTCTCCTTAGAGCTTGGCCTGGTGTGCTTGGTCCTAGATGTCCCTTGCAATCTGTCCCCAATCTAACCCCCTGTACTACTGTTTCTCTCTCTGAACTTCTTCTTTTCCAATACTTCTCATCTTTATTCAATTACTTATCCCTTCTGGTTCTGCATGCATACGACTTCCATAGTCGGCCAGTCGTATTACCAGCACCAGTTCTCACATACTGTATATGTTTTGCACTAGCTTTAGGGATTATTAGTCATAGTCACATGAGTCATATTATCATTGGGTGCTTCTAATTATTGAGTTGTTCTTTGTTACTATTTAATGCTAGACAGTGGAGGGTATCTTTGGTCGTTGTCTGAGTTATGTACATGGCAAGTCAGAGCCTGTACGACTTAGACGAAGCTAGGTAGCCTGTAACCCTTGTGCATATTTTTCCTTTGCGAGTGTAGCAGTATACAAGCGAAGGGCTTTTGCCTACTCTTACTTGTATGCTTGCTACCTTATTTTGTTGACCTTTGTGGAGCGCCAGGGTAAGACCAGATACTTGAGATCTGGACTTACCAAGAGAGCCTCCTAGTCACTTAACGTAATGTGGTGATGGGCTGGTCTATCAGAGTGAGAACTGAGCGATCTCTGCCATACCCATAGCTTACTCTGACTGTTTCTTTTACTTATATATTTTCTAGATCTCAAGTGACGGCGTCTCTTCCGTGGATTGTCTACCAAGATTGGAAGCCAAAGCGTCATATTTTTCCCTTGCCCCTCAACTTTCTCTTTATAATTGCTGAGGGGCACAGGGCCTTGGGTGGGGCTTTGGTTTCCCGGGCGTTTCCGCACCCTCCTCAGCTCCCCGCCATGGAGTGGCTTCGGTCACCCAGGCTTTATTGTGGTCGGCAGGGAGGGTTCTGTGGGGGCGCTCGGTTATGGCCTTGGAATTGCTCGGGGCCTTGGGGCTGTTCGGCCAGGCAGCTTGGGGAACAACAACAACAACAACTACATAAGGGAAATCTGTTCAAGGGGAGACAGTAGGCTACGAGCATGCTTGCGCTCTGCCTAGCCTCCTGGTACCTTTTATGCCGCTGCTAGACTTTATTAGTAATAAAGACAGCATTGTGTTTATTAACTTTAACTGCGTATGCTTTAGGAATTATTCACGTATTATTTTAGCCTAGGTTGATGCATAGTGCACAACCCAGTATGGCTGTTACTTAGGCTAAGGAAGTACTGTTTTGAGTGGCTATTATTAGTGCTGTCACAGAGTTGTTGCACTCCCTTGTTTTATATATATGTATCCTACTTGTTGGTGTATTATTTTTATTAATCTCACCACCACACCCCCAATGAAATTAACTAAAGTATATATGATCCACCGGGATTCGAACCCGGGTTATCATTTAAGATATACGCTTCGGTGTCCTGCCCCTGCATTATTTCTGTTCTATATTCGACGAGCATCTTAGAGCATCAGACGTTTTCAGAAGATTCCATATCTGTTTGCTGTAGGACTAGACTTCCAATGTTTTCATAGAGCATTGAAGAGTGTAGTGTTGAGTACAGACTCACACTAAAGTTAACGTAAGCATATACTCCTTTATTAACGTAAAGTACTCCTGTTGTGAGTAGGCTTTGCCGTCACCGGAAAGCCTTTGTAGAAGTGCACTAAAACCCAGTTAACTCCTTGCGACATATATGACGCGATCGCGTCATATGGAACTTATAACCCAAAACTCATATGACGCGATCGCGTCATATGGACTTATCTCCATGCCTCTCCAATAAGTTTATGACGCGATTTTGCGTCATATGAGCTCAGTAAGTCCGATAAGTTAGCTTACGATAAAACCGTTGGTGGCAACCTCAGCCTCCTCCGATAATTCTAACGGCCGCAGTGTTATTGTGAGTGTAGTGCGAGGCAGTGGCAATGATCCCGGGGCTCCCGCCTCCTCGGACTTATTGGAACATAATATGTCTGAAGGAGTTAATTGATACCCCGTTATCCAGTAGATTAACTCGGAGGGTTTTAAGTGTTTTGTTCACCGGCGTAATAGTTCGAGGGTTTGGAATTAGCGTACCGTTGTTGCAGATATAGCCTATCATCTAGTTCATTATTAAGTGCCCTTGTTTATTTCGTAGTTCCGGTCGTAACAAGGCTAGGTCTGTCTTCTAGCAATAACAGAGTAAGGTGACGACGCTTAGTGTGCACGACGATTGCCTTGCGCAGGGCAGGTTTTTAAAATTCATTTTCACCGCATTTTCTCAATTTATAACTAAATACATCCTTGCCGAACTTTTGCCGTTGTTTTGAGGATTCCGTTCGTTTGATTACCGGATAACTGGGGGTCTACTGTTGGGGTAATTTCTCAACATGTTGTAGCCAGGATACTTGTGGAGTTGAAGAATGATCAGATAGATGAAGATATAAAGCAAAAAAAAAAAACATAAGAGACAAACAAGAGGGACTATTGTCTTAAAGAGACAAACAAGAGGGACTATTGTCTGTACTACATCACTTGATTCAGATCATTACAAGAGGGGACCATCAGAGAGCTGTTGTTGAGTAGCATGATATGTGGAGGTTGTGAGAGACAGTTTTGAATATTACCATGCCAAGAATTTTTGAGGTGGTATGTTGAGTGTCCTACATTATTTGTTCCGTCTTGGTCACTAATCTGTATTATCTTCAGGTTCACTGTTGTCTGTACTTCATTGCCCCTTCCGGCCACGGTCTGAAGCCCCTGGATGTGGAGTTTATGAGGCGCCTGCACGACAAGGTCAACATCATCCCTGTGGTGGCCAAAGCTGACACTCTCACACCAGACGAATGCCACCACCTAAAGAAACAGGTCAGAGTGCATTCTACCCATTAGTTATATTTGTTTAATTTGCATTTAATTTTGCTAATACTAGATGATTTTGTCAGAGATGTAGAAAGACTACTCAAAGATTTTTTTTACCTTTTCTTTACAATATTGTATTTTATATTTGTTTAGGTTTATGCCAGTACTTGACAATGTTTTCATCTTTTGACCCCTCTAGTACAATGGCATAGTTTCCTTTGTATGCAAGCTGACACTAACACTTATACAGTACACAGCTGTATATTATAGGTTTGACTCCTGTAAGGAGATTAGGAAAACCTAATATTTAGTAGTGGCCCCGTAATCATTGACGAACATGCCTATTACATAAGGCATCCTCTTCAAACACTAATCCGCCGTAGTTTGAATCTACCGCGCAGAGCATTTAAAAACTGAGGAGCCTTCATCATGAGCGCACGCGACCTCACTCATGGCTTCAGTCATTATGAATTGGGTTCTCACTACGAAAAAACTTCGTAAAAAATAAAAACAAAAAGAAAATAAGAATAACTATCCAATAAGCTTTCCATCATATCGTGGATGTACTTGTGTGGATTTCTGACCAGACGCTGATTCAGGCGTCATTCCTCCTTCACTGACATATCAAGTAAACCAAAATCCTTAATACATCAACGAATGGGAAGGGGACGGTCGGGAGGGCCCCAGTCGTCAATGATTACGGGGCCACTACTAAATATTAGGTTTTCCTAATCTCCTTACAGGAGTCAAACCTATAATTTATTAGTGGCCCCTCCATCATTGACGAACATGCCTGATATCTAAGACTGGAGGGGGACATTCGTAATCATATCATAACTCTAGAAAAGCAGATAATAAAACAACCACATAGTATTCTTACTTTTGAAAAATGTATTTAATACGGCGTAGGCCGGAAATATACAAGAAAAAGGGGGTTCAGGCAGGTGCGTGCTTCAAAGAAGCCTGCCTGACAAAAATAGGTAACCCTGAAGATTCTGAACACAGATCTGTAGTTACAAAAGGCACCCCACTCAACGAGTGGTGACAAATAATAAGTTATAAGTTTATATGTGCACATCATAAACCCCAAAATACATGTGGAGATCAATTGCTAATGAACTCCATTGAACTAATGTTACATTGCTTTCGCAGCTAAAACTACTATAACAACACCGTTGTTTTGTACTAAACTTTGTACTAGCACAAATTCTCTCAGAGAAATTTTCATATCACATTTCAACCTTAAATTGTATCACAGTTCTCATACTCCGGCGGGGTCTAGGGTGTCCTATGTCAACTGACTGCACCCCCCCCCCCCCCCCTTTCCTTGAAAATAAACATAAGTGACTGCAGGGCCACCTAGACCCTCTGCCTTAAAGCTATACATGGTAAGGAAGGTTTGTCTAGAGCAACTGACAAGTATCTAGAGAGAAACGTATGATTAGACGCCCACAACTGTGTGGACGCAATATCTTCAACTGAAAAGTTTTTCAGGAAACGTAAAGAGGCCGCCCACTTGCGTAAATCGTGGGCCCTACCCACAACGCCGGGATTACTCTCTTTAATGACTTCTACCAGAAGAGAGGCTAATCGCCGTTTAAGTAAGCGTTTACCCGTACTCGCTACCCATAAAGCACCTTGGGGGTTATGAGGAGCTATTCTTAAATATTTGGTTAGAGCTTGCACTGGACATAAATTATGATGCACCTTTCCCCTTTTTAACGCCGGCACCGTGAATTCAGAAAACACGTGTGCACTATGCTCATTCTTGGCTACAAACGCCGGGGAGGGTGCAATGGAAATTGAATCATTAAGTCTACCAAACCTAAGACAATTAGGTGTGTTGCTCATCGCCGCCAGCTCAGACACTCTGTTTCCGGTGGCCAAAGCCAAAAGGAAAACTGCCTTCTTTAAGATTAAAGCAAAGTCTGCAGTATTTTGATACAGACGAGAATGAAGTAAAGACAAAGCTTTGTCCAGAGACCAAGTAGGCATGAGCTGACGGGGAGGTGGGCGGAGTTTAAAACACGCTCTCATAAATCCTGTTTCCTCCGCCACCGGTATGGATAGACCTGTAAGGTCGAAAAAGGGCACTCTAATCGCAGTTAAGTGATTCTTCAGAGTAACCACAGATAAACGTTTCTGCTCAAACAGATAGTTCAAGTAATTAAAAACCAATGCCACTGAGGGTACAGTTTGTTCCGTTCTAACAATCCAAGAAGTAAAAGCTTTCCAATGAGATTGATATTGTCGCTTAGTAGACTGAGTATATTGATTGAGCAATTTATTGGTCACATCCCTACCGTATGGTGCTAGCCACTTGGCCTCCTGAATGTCCATAATGCAAAAGTCAGCGAGGTCTCTAGGTTGCCAATCGTGTCTAAGTGGAAGTACCTGACCGGGAGCGATACCGGGTCCGGGCACCACATTATTAACTGCTGGCACCACACCTGCGCCGGCCACAGGGGCGCGATTAGCGAGACTAAGCCTCGATAAACTCGTAGTTTGTTCACTACGTGGCACATTAGTGACGCATCTGGCGGTGGAAACAGATAGATGGAGCTCCATCTGTTCCAGTCTGTCACTAGGGCGTCTGGCCCCCCTGCCGGCGTTATCGTCCGGCGGGTGAGGTATAGAGGGAGCTTGTGAGTCTCCTCGGACGCAAAAAGATCCACTTGTGGATGGGAGAGCTCCGCAATCATTAGGTCGAAAATGGGTTGCTTGAGCTCCCATTCTACTGTCGTGCTCTGTCTCCGGGACAGAGCGTCTGCCCAGACGTTCGCTACGCCTGGGAGATAAGATGCGTGAAGATAAATATCTAGACTGGTGGCTAGGACAAAAATCTCTTCCGACACGAGTAGCAACTTCCTTGACCTCGTTGACCCTTGTTTCTGAATACAGTGAACTGCATTCAGATTGTCCATTCTGAAGGCCACTGACTTGCCCCGTAACGCCGAGCCGTGAGCCTGAAGGAAATACAATGGGACTAGTAACTCTTTGACATTTATGTGAGCGATTTCTAAGTGGGACCAAAGTCCCTGACCCTGGTGCCCCTGATTTGACTGAAATCCCCACCCTATGGTGCCTGACGCATCCGTGTCTACCCATACCGTTGGAGGAGGAGAGGTCCATGACATGATTGAGTGCAATGTTTCCCTCTTCGCCCAGACCGCTAGTAAGGTGTGGATTAATTTTGGTATGGGCCATAATTTTCCCGCCGGTAAGAGTGGGAAATATTTGTTGCCCTCCAATATTAATCGTTTTACTTTCAACCGGCCCAACTTGACAGTTAGCTGAATCCAGTTGAGAGAGCCGACCAGAGACTCCCAGACTCTTTGTGTCGTAGTCAGACTGTGAAGAAACCTGAACAGTTTCCTGCGAAACCTGTTGCGATTGTCCACACTCTGACTCAGAGTGAGAGCGGCGGTGTCCCAGACCAGCCCTATCCACTGAATTACTCTTGAGGGAACAAGGTTTGACTTTACCAGATTTACCTTGAAGCCTAGAGTTTTGACATGATTTAAAATGATATTGACATGTTTTATGCATAATTGTTGTGTCTCTGCCACCACCAGCCAGTCGTCTAGATACCACAACACTCTGATTCCCTGTTTTAACAATGGCATCAGGGCTTGCCTGACTAGTTTTGTGAATAATCGAGGTGCTAGGTTCAAACCGAACGGCATCCTCTGAAAAACAAAATTTTGGTGCCTGATCCTCAAGGCCAGAAACCTTTGAAATCTTTTGTTGACCGACACGTGCCAATAGGCGTCTGTCAGGTCTAGGGAACACATCCAGCCACCCGGCGGAAGTGTTAGCCTGATTTGATGAACTGTTAACATTCTGAAAGACTCGTTGTAAATGTGAAGATTCAGATACGACAGGTCTACGACCGGCCTCATCTGAACACTGTCCCGTTTGGGAACCAAAAACAGTTTTGACGTGAATACAGGGTAATCTGGGGGTACCGGGATGATGACATTCTTGGCAATCATCTCCTGGACCAGCAGCTCCACCTCTAATGAAACACAATTTGCCGTTGTCAGCTGACGTAAGCGAGGTCGCCGGAGCCACTGCCAAGTGATGCCTTTGCGTGCCACCATCCGTGCCCATGTTTTTAACGGCCATGCTTGGTGACACGTTCGGAACGACCCAGTTAGCAGACAAGGGTTCGCCGGCTGTACTTCCCTCGGTTCCTCCGGCTCTAAGGTAGGCACTGGGAGTGAGAAAGACTTTAGTTTTTTGATGGTGGTTTTGGTGGTGTTGGCCGCTTCGCCGGCTGGCTGGTGTGGGCCGAAGACTGGCCCTGACCCGGCTTATACTGGCCGCGTCCCCTCTGTCCTGAAAACCCTCTCTGTCTATGCCTGAACTGACCCAGGGGGGATTGGGAGGACTTAGGCGGAAGAAACGGCTTAGAACCCCCTGGCTGAGCTTTAGTAGGAGGCTTAGGTTTGGGGAAGTTAAATGCGGGTTTCTTAGCCTGTGCGGGACTGTGCTTCACGGCCTGTGCCATGTTAAACACTGTTCGCCATACATCAGGGGACATTAAAGAAGGTGTAAGTACTGGGGACATAACCACCTGGTTAGCAATGCGATCAGGCAGCTTGCGAACTAATGACATTCTAAGATCCTGTCGTGCTCGCACCGCCTCAAGTAAGGCTGTGCGTATGTCACCTAAGGATTGAATTGACGACTGAAGAATCAGACGCCGGGATAATTCAACTGATCTTCGAGCATCCGCGTCTGCGATTGCCTGAGTAGACCTGAGTAAAGACTTAGCCACCTGTTGAGAAACTATGTACTGTGAAAACAGGCGGAAAGCTTTTCCCCTAAGCCTAAATTCTCTGTCTAGGTGAGAAGGGGTAGGGGTAATGAATGGTTCCTTTAGTTCACAAAGATTAATCTTAGGGGCAGCTAAAAAGGAAAATAAAGCTGACGGAACTCCGCCGGCAGAACCTACCGGCATTGAGAACCATGAATGTGTATCCTGAGGGATCTGGTGGGAAGATTTAGAAGTGAAAGTGGTTGCAAAGTTCTGAGCCTCTACCTCCCAATCCACCCAAGGTCCTGGTCCTAACTGTCCCACCTTCAACACTGGATTAGCTGTCTCGTCTGTGACGGTCTGTAAATCTAGTTCAGGAGTAATAGCCAACAGAGCCTTAATATCATTAAACCCATCCAGCTTAGACCAGTCTGAAAAAAGTTTTGAAGCTGAGGCAGGGGGTAAAGCAGGCTTAGATGCATAAACAAAATAATCCTGATAATAATAACTAGGTATAGCCTTGATATTTACATCCAAAACATTACCCAAGGCATCCAATGCCCTTAATTTCTTAGACTTATTTCCCTGGATAAACCACTCACGTGGTACCGGGAGTTCCCCTGACAAGGTAGGCTGGGCAAGCTCTGGCTTAGAGGGGTTCAAAGGGACCCATGACTCGTCTGGCCCATAAAGCAGGGGCATAGCTACCTTTCTAAGAGGCGCTTTGTCTAGAGGGGGTGGATTAACATCCGTAATGACCCTGACATTTGACGTAGTGAATGCCGCCGTAGCTGGCTTAGAGCTCCCTGCCGGTGACAAAGTAGGAGGGTTAGGAATCTTAGATAAATCGATTGACGTTATCAGAGGCCGTACCGCAGAACCTGTCAAGGGAGCCCCCAAGTCCATTGTGGGGTTTTCTCGTTGTTGATTAAAGAATTTTGATAGAGCATGAGTAAGTAACCCATCAATTTCTTGTGCTGTAACAAACTGGTTAGGTGCAGAACTTTCAGGTGAATTAGTATTATCATGGGCGGCGTCCAGGCCTGAGCCTGACCCTTGTCCTTCCCTATCTGAAATTAATGACACTTCATCTTGTCCGATCCTCCTGAGAAGACCCCGCCGAGGCAGGGGCACCTTGTTTCCAAGATAAATCAGGGATAGAGGATGGGGTCGCCGCGTCCCTGTGGACATCGGCTACTGTGTGACTCGTATGAGTCGGACGTGGATGGACAGACCCTGGCTGAGCAAAACGCCAAACACCGAGGCTCTGGCCTACGCTCTCTTGAGAGTCTGAAACATTCTCAATTATTGAATATCCTGAACTCTCCATTTCTAGGGTTAAAATATCAATAGGTAAATCTTGTTTAGGGACAGGCGCTTCACTATACTCTGAGGCTGTAACAGAAACATTGTCAGGTGTAGAGGTACGATGAGATGCACTAGACTTAGAAGAATGTCGAGAGGACTTCTTATGGGAATCCTTTTTGGAGGATTTATGGCTACGGTGTGACCGCGAACTGGACCTAGGTTTGGAAGAATCACCACCATGGTCCCTGGGGGAAGCTTCAGTCTTGCACTTCTTACTAGCCGGGGAAGAGGCCCGACTTGAAGACCGTTGTCTGAGGGGAGACCTTGACCTCGATCTCGCCTGCGACGAGGAGGTGGCTGCCGGGGGAGTAGGCTCTCTCGGGCGTTTAAACGTCTCCACAGACGATACAGAATCCTGGCTAGTCTCTGTCGGCTTAAAACCCCTTACTCTAGAGGTACGTTTAGGGGGAGGGTGCTCTGACAGCAACTTATCCCAAAGTGGGACGTTGTCACATTGAAGTGACTTATGTGCGACAATGGTAGTGTAGGCCGACATTTGTTGTCTGACCTCTCTCAACGCTACCGCCGCGGTCTTGTCATTGTCACACAGGACTTTATTGGTTAATTGGGAGCAAAAAGAACAATTACGTGTAACCCAGAGACCCCTTGAACGGTCTAGACATCTAACACACCTTATGCAAAGGGTATGTGCAAAAATTGGGATACCCGCGCAAGTAGGGGTAATGCACAGGGCAAAAACTGGGGTGACATTAGCCATGACAGAGACTGGTGAGAGGAACTACCGCCGGGTCTGTATTGGTCCGCCGGAGCTCAGCTCTGGAAAAATAAAGAAAATTTCCAGGAATTAATGCTCATAAGGTTAACCCAAGTGTTCGCATACAAGTGTTAATAACCCGCCGGGTAACGGGATGCAAAGACACAGCTAACACATCTCGCCACGCGGCTGGGTATAAAGAGGCTAAACAAGTCTTCTTAGCTAAGAACATGAAGAATACCCTCTGATATAATGGTCCAGTATGGCACTTATAGTCTGTAGGAGGTGGTGACTGTCTCAAGATTCAATTTTGTAACAAAGCCCCCCCTCATAAAGACGCCGGCCCTTGAAATATTTTAGTAGAATAGCCCAGGGCAGGAATATACGAGATCTGATTTTTTAACGAATTGTCCCAAACGATCGTCGTAAAAATAGAAGGCGGCGATACTGAAAGTATCACCCAATTAAGGTTAATCGAAATTGAATTTGTTTATAAATTCCTTAGTTCCTATACTTAGGGACACCCGCCGGGTGTGGAAATCGATTTGGTTAAACCTCACTGATCCTTCAAATGCCGTAAGAGTAAAGGCGGCGATACACAGAGTATCACTCACATGGATTGGTTAACTATAAGAGACCTAAGTCGTTTTATCCCACCCTGCTAAGGTGCACCCGCCGGGTGAGAAGTCTAAAAGTTAACCCCACAAGTTCCTGACCCCACTACTTTGTAAAAGATCGCCGGGGAGGAACGCCTAAACAACAGCTAGGTTTTCCCCGTGGTTTGTCGTAAACCAGGTAGAAAAACCTATAAAAAACAAGTGTTCTCACGAACATCGTTTCTTTATATATAACTAAATATATATGTAAGGATGGGTACAGCCATCCCGCCGGGAAATAAAGGAGGCCTGAAACCAGGCACCCACAGATACGCAGTCCTGGAGAGCCACAGACACCTCCCCCGCCGGGGAACCAGCCAGTGTTAACAACCACGTGTGGCCTAACACTGCTCATCGGTCAGGTTTTTTCACGGTGAAACCGAGAAAAACCCGCCGGAAGGCAAACCCCACCCTGAACAGACACCATCTGAACAATACGACACGAGGAGAGACACGCACGACTAACCAAGGTCACAACATAATCCGTGGAATTAGCCAATACACAACTAAACCAGGAAACAAATATAGTCCGAGGAATTAGCCAATACACAACTAAAACCCGGATACACATGACACAGTAGGGCATATTTATAAAATAAATAATAACACTAGACATGTGGCAAAGCTACGAGCGGCTGGCTAGGCCTAGGTAGACGGCAAGAAAATAGTTGAAATATAAACACACACTGGAATATCACAACAGGAACCACCGCCAACACACCACCGAAGCGATAACTTCCCAACCCCGGGAAGCCTGACACGGACCCAGAAAAAACTTCACTAAGTGAAGAAAAAAACGCTGGGAACGTCAGCAAACACACAGCTTACCTCATCAGAAGGATAAAAGGCAGCAATAATTAACGCGTAATGAAAGCCGCCTGCATCACCAACTAAACCAAACTGTGAAAAGTTCACGTGTCCACAACAGGACCACGAGGGTACATCCGAAATAGATGCCCCATACATACGACCCAAAATACATTGCACTGCGGGCAACCAGCCCAGGACACTCCTGCTACGCCTATCCTAACCTTACTCGATACATCCCAGAGTAAACAAATGAGAAAAAACTCACTAGGGACGCCACGAATGCGGAACCAGCGGAGCCTGAAAGGAACGTCCGGGCAGGCTGAGCGCAGAGCAAAGAAGGAGGAATGACGCCTGAATCAGCGTCTGGTCAGAAATCCACACAAGTACATCCACGATATGATGGAAAGCTTATTGGATAGTTATTCTTATTTTCTTTTTGTTTTTATTTTTTACGAAGTTTTTTCGTAGTGAGAACCCAATTCATAATGACTGAAGCCATGAGTGAGGTCGCGTGCGCTCATGATGAAGGCTCCTCAGTTTTTAAATGCTCTGCGCGGTAGATTCAAACTACGGCGGATTAGTGTTTGAAGAGGATGCCTTATGTAATAGGCATGTTCGTCAATGATGGAGGGGCCACTAATAAATATAATTGTATCCCCTCTATTTTCATGGTGTAGTTTGTATTTTTTTCTGACTTATACTAGAGGATTTTATTTACAACTTTAAAGGACCTTTCAGAGATAACTTATAAACTTTTCCCCCTTTAGTATGATGGTGTACTTTCACCTTAGTCTGGCTATCATTAGATGAGCATTTATTTAGAACTTAGAAGGATCTTTCAAAGATAACTTTTACCCCTCTAGTATAATGGTGATGGTGTACTTTCATCTTATTCTGGCTATCATTAGATGAAATTATTCAGCTTTAGAAGGACCTGTGGCAGTCGTAGGGTTCACAAATGTAGTATTAACCCTCGGATTTGCAAGGTTATTTCTAAACTGAATACAGTTTTGACCTCCAGTGTAATCTATTACAATATGTCTTGAAGGAAAACATTGTCTGCTGTTAGAGGAAGAGGAGAAAACCATAGGCTATACAAATGTCAGGGAACAGAAACTCAATTTAAAATTAGGATTTACTGGGCTTATACAGTTCCTAGAGTATCTAGAAAGGGCTTTTAAGCAATATAGGGACATTGCTGCTTATAGGAGGGAAGGTGTTTGAGATTGTGTGGTCTTGTTACTGGACTGGTAATCTTAAGGCCCTGTGTTCAAATCTTTATGTGTCAATGGGAAGATGATATTGGAATGGAATACTGTATGTGCTGTACTAAGTTTCAGTGCATCACCAATTCATCACGAAGCCCACCAACACGCCATAAAAATACTCTCACTGTTTCCAATAAATTAGCATTATATGAATATTCCCATATGCAAAATATGCTATGGAGACAGTATCTAATGAGTAAACAGCTCAATAGGTGGCGATAGAGAGAGAGAGAGAGAGAGAGGTGTCCGAGATTGTGAGATGAGACAGCGATACAGTGGTGTTGCAGCTTAGTCAGAGTTGCAACGGGCCACAAGGAGACGACCAGGCTTCGTATGTCTACGAAGGTAAGACCACGAATGAGCCGGTTCCTACACTCAAACTGTCTTGATATCTCTCTCGGCATCTGGAATAAGACCTCCTGACTTTACCGTGTTGAGTGGTTGAATCTATAGGCTGCAAGCCTATGTCCGGAGGTAGAGTTAAAACATACAAGAATAAAAACTGGACATGGGTGGGAGTCAGACTACTATGAAGGCGAATGCATGGTGGTGTTGTGAAGAGTGTTTTGGTTTACCTCTCTCAGGACTTTACAAGAATTTACCAGAGGTTACAAATTCCTTCTAGGATAAGAATCCTAGCAAATGATAACACATATAATCATGTATGTATGTATGTACAGTACTATATATACTCAGGCACATACTCCATAGCTTGGGATGGCCGACTCAAGACAGTGCCTGAACAGAAACAACAAAATATAATAGAAATAGAAAATTCACACACATCTATATATAATCATAATAATATTAATTCTGAGACCTGGGAATCCTGCTGGGGACCCCAAATGGGCCTGGGTCTCTAAGTCTTCTCCTGGGTGACCTAGATGTGTGTGGATTTGTGTGTGTGTGTGTGTGTGTACTTACACTAGTTGTACTTACACTAGTTGTATTTGCGGGAGTGAGCATGCTCGTTAATTCCCGCCTCCTAAGATATGTTTGTCATACCGTGCTTTGAAACTATGCACTGATGGTGCAGACACTACTTCGGCTGGCAATTTGTTCCACCCACTAATCGAGTTGGTAGGAAATCTTTTACTTTTCAGATCAGATTTACTATTAGGCACTTTCAGTTTGTAGCTGTGACCTCTTGTTCTCTCACCTCCATCCCTCTCTATGAAGTTTTCTTGGTCGATTTTGTCAATACCTATAACACATTTGTATATCTGAATTTGCTGTCCTCGTTTCCTTCTCTGTTCCAGTGTAGGTAGATTCAATCTCTCGAGCCTCTCTTGGTACTCCAAATTTTCCAAACCTGGGATCATCCTCGTAGCTGCTCTCTGTACCCTCTCAATTTTGTGGATATGTTTCTTCATGTGAGGGGACCACACTACAGATGCATATTCCATCCTGGGTCTTATTATTGCCGTTATTATTTGTTTCATGGTGTTTTCATTAAGATAATTGAAAGACATCCTGATATTTGCCAATAGTGCTAGTGATTCTCTCACTATCTTATTTACGTGACTTTCTGGAGACATGCTATCCTTAAATTCTATTCCCAAGTCTTTTTCTGCTTTGGGAATCACTTTGTTTCCTAGTTTATAATCTTTTCTAGGTCTGTACTTGCTTTTACCCATTTCTAGAGTCTTACATTTTCCTGCATTGAACTCCATATTCCATTTGATGCTCCATTCATGGATCCTTTGCAAATCTGATTGGAGTTCAAGGCAATCCTCCTGGGTTCTGATCGTTTTAAGCAGCTTAGCATCGTCCGCAAACATGCTCATGTAGCTTGTTAGTCCCTCAGGTAAGTCATTTACAAATATTAGAAACATGATTGGGGCTAGGACAGATCCTTGTGGTACTCAACTCGTAATTTGAGTCCAGTTTGACGATTTCCCCCTTACTGTTGTTCTCATCTGTCTTTCGCTAAGGTAGCTCTCCATCCATTTCAGCAGTTTGTCTCCTACTTTTCCCTCATGTTTTAATTTCCACAGCAATCTCTTGTGTGGAACTTTGTCAAATGCCTTTTTAAAGTCTAGGTAGGCACAGTCTACCCATCCTTCCCTCTGGTCCACTGTGTTTATTACTCTAGAGTAAAAACTCAACAAGTTGCTTACACATGATCTGCCTCCTCTGAATCCAAATTGTCGGTCAGTAATTAATCTTTTGGATTCCAGGTAGTTCACCCATTTGTCCCTTATTAATCCTTCCAGAATCTTCATGAGGATGCTCAATAGTGATACAGGTCTATAATTCAGTGGTTTATCTCTGCTTCCTCCCTTAAATCTAGGAATAATGTTTGCTCTTTTCCATTCTGTAGGTACTATCCCCGTGTCCAATGATTTGGTCATTATATCATATATTGGTATACTCAGTTCCTTGGCATTTTCTTTAATAATCCAGCCTGATACTCCGTCCGGTCCGGCGGCTTTGTTTGGATCCACCTTACTCATTTTGTCTATGAGCTCTTCTCTGCTATGTGTGTGTGTGTGTGTTTTTTTTTTTTTTTTTTTTTTTCTCTCTGTTCGGGCTCTGTCTCGAGTCAGCCAACCCCAGCTATTGGGTATCTGCCTGAGTATATAGATATAATAATGTAAAACTTGCAAGATAAACATAGCAAAACTGGAACGAGACAACATAAAGGCAAAAGAACTTATCAAAATCGATAATTATGTGGAAACAACGCTGTACCAAAATATAATTTTGAAATATAAGAGCACAATCACTACATAGGGTGTACATCACTACATGAGCAAGTTAATCTGTTTGCCAAGCAAATTAATCGCATATATAACAACGCAGCATCGACACATTCAAGGAATTAGTCAATTTGGGAAATCCAGGACGTTCTGGTAAATTTTACTAAATTCTGTATGAATAAAGAAACTACAGTTTATGTAAAAAATTTCAATTAAACTAAATTTGCAATTTGACAAGATATTAAATAACTAACTAAGAATGAACATAACATGGGAACGAACCAGCTTTCATGACCCGAGAAATTCAAATACTGTAGCCTGGATTCACGATAAGCATGCATTAACATTTCACTCTCCCTCAGATCCTATATTATAATGTAAAACTTGCAAAACAAATAAACCATAACTGGAATGCACAATATAACGACAAAATAACTATGTGGAAATAATGCATTGAAGATTTAGCAAAATAATACAGTACAGTACTGTACAGTACTATGAAATTGAAAAACACAATAGTGGAGCATAATATCAATATTTACAAATTTATTTTCCTACAGACTATGTGTGTGTTTGTGTGTGTGTTCATTCTTCAAAACATCCTTAACCCCTAAGCTATGGGCAGTTTTACATTTATCGTAATTCCATACTGTACTTCAAATAGACAATAATACATTTCTTTGTAGCTATATTCACTTTACCATGGTGATGAGATGAATATGCAGTTTAGTGTTTTTTTTTGCGGGGTTGAAAACAATCGATGGAGCTTACGGGATACCTAAAGATCATATAGTATGGTAAGTAATGATTACTGTAGGATTGCCTTGTAAGGGTGATTATCGCCAGAGGGTCACCTATCTCGACTCTGAACAGACCTACACTAAAGTAATGTAGGCGAGTGTCTCCTCATCTATATACGTTATATACATACATACTGTACAAGTTTAAAGACCGCTTCGTTCACAGAGAGAATGGTTGCCGTCTTTACATCCTAAATGGCGACATTCTAGGCTGTTCTGAGCCGCCTTTATTGGCAGGTTCCTTGTGTTGAGTCGAACCAAAGTACCTGATCCCATATGCCATTTAAAAAAAAAAAAAAGGGGGAGCGGGGAGAGTGTTCACGGCATATAACGTGTCCTGCCATTTACTTAAGGGTTAAAGATATACACAGTTTGTTATATAATTCCTCTCTCCCACAGATTCTAAATGAAATAGCCCAGCACAAAATCAAGATATATGAATTTCCCGAGGAGGAGGGAGACAGTACTACAGCCAAGATGCGTCAACGATCACCTTTCGCAGTGGTGGGGTCCAACACAACAGTTGAGGTCGACGGCAAGAAAGTCAGAGGTCGACGATATCCGTGGGGTGTTGTAGAAGGTCAGAAAAACACATTTTCTTTCTTTGACAAATTATTGTATACCGGTAGCTATTAAGAAATATATATATTTTATTATGTATGTTTGTATAAATCAAAATGAATTGAGAATGCTAGTGGAATAGATGAGTGTAAACGCGGTCGTTTGGAAGAGGACGTCAGGCACCAGTTGTTGTTGTTGTTGTTTGTCCCCAAGCTGCCTGGCCGAACAGCCCCAAGGCCCCGAGCAAGGCCAAGGCCATAACCGAGCGCCCCCACAGAACCCTCCCCGCCGACCACAATAAAGCCTGGGTGACCGAAGCCACTCCATGGCGGGGAGCTGAGGCGGGTGCGGAAACGCCCGGGAAACCAAAGCCTCACCCAGGGCCCTGTGCCCTTCAGCAATTATGAAGAAAAAGTTGAGGGGCAAAGGAAAGATGTGACGCTTTGGCTTCCAATCTTGGTAGATTAGGAGGTCAATCCACGCAAGAAACGCCGTCACTTGAGATCTAGAAAATATATAAGTAAAAGGAACAGTCAGAGTAAGCTATGGGTATGGCAGAGATCGCTCAGTTCTCACTCTGATAGACCAGCCCATCACCACATGACTAGAACCCAATCCTCTCAGCATCAGCTAGGAAAGGCCCTAGAAAGCCGCCTAGGCGCCAGTTGGACTAGATAATAGTCCGTCAGGCACCTGGCCCGGGGAGCTGGTAGAAATGAAGGGTATGCCTGGATGCATGGTGGGCGGGCATTGTGGTGTGCTCCGCTGCTTGTCTGCCTGCGGAAATCTGAGCCTCTCCGGGAGATCTGGGACCTGGGAATCTTGCCTGAGACTGCCAACTTGCCAGACTTGCCAAATGGGCCTGGGTCTCTGGGTATTTCTCCTGCAAGACCTAGATCTGTTGTGTTGTTGTCGAGTCGGCCACCCCCAATAAAAAAATAAAAATAAACATACAGTAACACCTCGATTTTCCGGCATTCAAGCATCCGGTAACTTCAAACAACCGGAGGTTTTAGGAAATTATTAAAATTAGGCTTAAAAAAAAAAAAAAAAAGTCTTACCAGCATCATTTCATCATAACAAATAATAAATACATATAATATTAGGAACAAACTATTTAAAAAGCACCAATAAGAAATATATATATATATATATATATACAGTATATATATAAAATAGTCTGTGGTTCTAAGCGTGTAACGGCGACGTCAGTAGAACAAGCAACAACAACAACAAATGCGCGGGAATAGGCCTCTCAGTCTTGCCCGATCAATCGATCCGTATATACAAACATTCTCATATTGGACATATTATACTCGATTCATCGCTATCATGCCGAAGATTAAGGCAAAGTCGGACAAAGTGAAAGCCAATAGTGACAAGAAGAAGTGCAAAAGAGTGGTTCTGAGCTTGGAACAAAAAATACAAATATCCAAACGAATGGAGAGGTGGATGATACAACATCATCCACCTCTACAACTGTGGATGAGTGGCAAGCATCCACCCCTTGCTGCCTCTCCCAAAGCATCCACCTCATAAGTAAGTTTTAGATATTAAGTGAGAAACCTAAGGAACTAAAAAGAACAAAAACAGTTTGATATTAGTGTTTTGCTTTGCTACTGTCAAAACTTTGAATGCGCTGCAGAATTCTCCCTCCTGATAAGGCCTAGCCTTCGCTTACGATGATACTCATTACGCCGCCGACAACAACAGCTGGACGACTTTTCCAAATTCTACTATCTATCTATTGCCCGACGCCGTGATCCCTGAAGGGGTGGCCACGAACGAACCGTCCCATGCACCTCTGTCCCCAGTCAGTCGACGCCCCTCCCCCCAACCAGTACCGCCTTCGTTCATATACTTCCTCACTCCATCCTTCCACCTCTCTTTCGGTCTTCCTCTCCCTCTCTGTCCCTCCACCTCGCTCTCGTACACCCTCTTAGTCATTCTCTCGCTTTCCATACGTTCCATATGGCCGAACCATCTCAAGTTGTTCCTTTTCACACTTTCCAGCACATCTACCTCCACACCACACCTCCTTCTTACTTCCTCATTAGTCTGTCTATCCCTCCATGTAACTCCGCACGCACTTCTTAAGTAATTCATTTCCACTGCTCTCACTCGTGGTCTGAGTCTCTCAACCAACGTCCATGCTTCGCTTCCGTAAGTCAGTGTCGGGATTACCACACTGTCATGCAAGGACTTCTTCACTTCCGTACTGACCACCCTATTTCTTGTTACTGCTTTCAGCATTCCTACAACCCTCTTCCCCTGTTGTACCCTCTCCCGCACTTCTTCATCCATAGTCCCATCTTTACTCAACACACTGCCCAAATACTTAAAAGAGTTGACGATCTCCATAGCCTGACCGTTCAGCTTCACCTCACACTCTGTGACTTCACCCCTTTCGAAGACCATAACCTTGCTCTTCCCTGCATTTACCTTCAAATTCCGTTTTTCGCACACTGTTCCAAACTCATTTACCAGACCCTGCAACTCCCATTCATTATCACTCATCAGAACTGTATCATCCGCAAACAGCAGTATAGGTAGCTTCCACTCAATTCCCTCCCTTTTCAGCGATACACCAACATCCACTGCTCTTGATAGTATTTCTTTCATGACTCCATCCATATATACATCTACTGTACTTATAAATTGGCGAGTTGAGAACATTACTATTAAAATGGTATAGTAATGTGTGTTTGTTTATTATATTAAGGATGATAATACAGATAGCCATTAGGGGGTATTTTCTTGGGGTTTATGGGCATTTATAGGAGTAATGTTCAACTAACCGGACTTTTCAATTTTCCGGAGGTTTCAAATCCCCCTGAGTGCCGGAAAATCGGGGTGTTACTGTATAAAAAATATGGGGTATGTACCAGAGTACAGTATATAGATAGATAGATAGATACTGTAGATAGATGTTTGTATTATGTTCCTTCCAACAACCAACTATACTCCTAAAATCTTACAGATAGATAGATAGATAGATAGAAACATGGGCCATTAAATTAGAGGATGTCAACAGAATGGAACATAATGAGATAAGAATGGTGAGATGGATGGGTGGGGCCAGGCTGCAGGATAGAATAACAAATGATGAGCTGAGGAGACGTTTAGGTATAAAGAGTATTAGCGAGGAGATGCGTACAAGTAGACTGGGATGGTATGGACATTTGGAGAGAATGGATGAACAAAATTGGGTGAAAAGATGCAGGTCTGTGATTGTAGAGGGAGCTGCACCAAGAGGTGGACTGAGGAAGACCTGGGATCGGACTATACGTGCCGATCTCAAATCCAAAAACTTGACAAGTGAAGCAGCCCTTAACAGGGTTGCCTGGAATGCTGCCATTAGGACAAGAGACTGAAACTGTACGTATGTGTGGAGCACTCAGTCTTAAAATGTTATGTATGTATGTATATATATATACTCAGGCACATACCCCATAGCTGGGGGTGGCCGACTCGAGACAGAGCCCGAACAGAAAAAAAAAATTAAATAGAAAGTAAAAAAAAAAAAAAATCACACTTATCTAGGTTGCCCAGTAGAACACCCTGAGATCAAGAATCATGAGGGATCTCCAGCAAAAGATTCCCAGGTCCCAGATCTCCTGGAGAGGTTCCGGTCTCAGCAGGCAGACACACAGCGGAACCACACCACAATGCCCGCCCACATTACTTCTAGGCAGGGCCCTTCATATACTGTATACACCGGTTCCCTGGGCCAGGTGCCTGATGGACTATTATATAGTCCAACTGGCGCCCGACCCCCTCTCTCTATGACCGTGTTATCACTGGTCTGTTCAGAAGCATTCTCCACTCATTCCTATTCATCAATACTTCTCTTGTCTGTTCTTCAGGCATCTCTATCTTCCAACGCTTTCTTCACACCATCTCTCTATCTCCTCCGAGGCCTTCCTCTCAATTTATTTCCTCTTGTTTCTGACTCATATGTTCTCTTTGTAAGCCTTTCATCACCCATTTATTCAACATGTATGTCCATACCATCATAGCACTCTTCTTTGGCCGGTAAGGATTCCTGTTGTCCCACTCACCTACATACAGTACCTCCTCATTCCTCAATCTGTCTCTACGCGTCACTCCACACATACTCATCGAGCAGCCCATATCCATTACATCCAAACTTTCTTTTCTCTTGTACATTCATACCCCATGTCTGAGCCCCATACATCACTGTTGGTACAACTATCCCTTGATACATTGCACTTTTAGCTTTCATTCTGAGATTTCTCACCTTTCACATAGTTCCTATTGCTCCGAAAACTTTCCTTCCCTCACACACTCTCTGTCTTACCTCCATTCCCACACCTGCGTCCCTGCTTATCACACCACCTAGATAATTAAAACACTCCACTTGTTCCAGCATTTCCCCATCCAGTTGTACATTTAGATTTACCCTGCAAGCTTCTCTATTACACACCATCACTTTACTTTTATTGACATTCACCCTCAGCTCCTCCTACATACCACACCAAACTCTTTTACTACTCGCTGCAGCTTCTCCTCAGAATCCACCACCAGTGCTGTGTCATCATCAAATAGCAACTGATTCAACTCCCAATCACCACTATTCTTTCCTACTAGACCCAATCCTCTACCCATAGATCTAATTTTTACGTCCCTCACCACACCATCCATATACTGTATATACTGTATATATACTCAGTGGTGGGCTGGATCTATCAGAGTGAGGGTTGGTGTCCTCTACTTCCCATAGCTAGTTCTGACTTTACCTTCGTCATCATTCTTATTTATATCTTTCTTCCTGAGAGTGGTGAAGGCAGTGGGGCCATAATGGTGTGCCCCAAGGTTCACAGCCCACTGGCACAAGTCGGCCTCTCTCTCTGGCGTAGGGATGCAGCGACCCCACCGCCCGCCACTTCGGTGGTGCAGTCAGCCTCTGTAGCAGTTACTGTGATTTCTTGTTACTGCCTTATTGTAGCACGGTTAAGGCTGGTGTGGTGCGATTTTCGCCAGGTGAAAGTGCTTCAGGGGGACTTTGTTGAGTTTTACTGAGACACTGTTAGTGCTATACCAACATCAGCCACAGTGATAACATGATGGGGCGTTGTTGTGGCAAGACTTTGTTGTACTGTGCTGCAGTAAAGACTGTAGCCACCGTGTTATGATTGCTGTGCACTGTGTGCAGTACTGTGATTGTCCCATGGAAGCCACATTCACTGTGGATGGTTGCGGTCTTTAAACCTGTATGTATGTAATGTATGTACAGTATATATATATATATATATATATATATATATATATATATATATATATATATATATATATATATATATATATATATATTATATATATATATATATATATATATATATATATATATATATATATATATATATATATATATAGTATATATATATATATATATATTATATATATATATATACTGTATACATTAAACAACCACGGTGACATTACACAACCCGGGTGGCGGGTGCCCAACCCCGAAAGGGTGGGTGCCCAACCCCGAAAGGGGTTGAAATAGGGGAGCTATCCCCCCGCCAAAGGCGGCTTTCTAGGGCCTTTCCTAGCTGATGCTGAGAGGATTGGGTTCTAGTCATGTGGTGATGGGCTGGTCTATCAGAGTGAGAACTGAGCGATCTCTGCCATACCCATAGCTTACTCTGACTGTTCCTTTAACTTATATATTTTCTAGATCTCAAGTGACGGCGTTTCTTGCGTGGATTGACCTCCTAATCTACCAAGATTGGAAGCCAAAGCGTCACATCTTTCCTTTGCCCCTCAACTTTTTCTTCATAATTGCTGAGGGGCACAGGGCCCTGGGTGAGGCTTTGGTTTCCCGGGCGTTTCCGCACCCTCCTCAGCTCCCCGCCATGGAGTGGCTTCGGTCACCCAGGCTTTATTGTGGTCGGCGGGGAGGGTTCTGTGGGGGTGCTCGGTTATGGCCTTGGAATTGCTCGGGGCCTTGGGGCTGTTCGGCCAGGCAGCTTGGGGAACAACAACAACACAACCCTGTCGCAGACCTACATTTATCTCAAACCATTCACTCAATTTATTCCCCACTCTAGCACACGCTTTGCTCTCTTCATAAAAAGTCTTTATTTCGCTCTTGTGTTCTTTTATTTCATAAATTTTATTTTAGTAAGCGTTGTTTCCACATAGCGATTTTGATAAGTTATTTTGCCTCTATATTGTCTTTGTCCAAGTTTTGATTTGTTTAGTTTGCAAGTTTTACATTTTAACCCCTTATTGGCGGTGCTCGACTTAAGTCGTGCACCAATTTGCAGCAAGTTAGGAGCATTATTAAGGCTTTTAAAGGGTTAAAATAGAGTGCAAATGGCCGGGAGCACAGCGGGCCAGACAGCCGACTCCCAGGGCTTACCGCCGCCCATTAACTCATGTTCCCTGTGTTCTCGAGAGGCTGGCAGTGTAGCCAGTAGTGAGCATAGCTGGGAAAAATATACCGATATATGCTAAACTCCCATGTTCGTGGCATCACTGCAAGAGAACCACGAGTGCTACGTAGCTCGTTCTGATCTCATTTTGAAGCTTTTAGTGCCTAGTTTTTTGCTAAATAATTTTATTTTCATGCAGATGCTTGATTTATCATGCAGGAGGGCCTGAATATGCCGAAATGAGCCAAAAACACCCCGCTAGACAAGGGTTAATAAACAAATTTCCTCCAATTTCATAAATCCTTAGCACCTTCCACATTGCTACTCTATCCACACAATCATACGCTTTTTTCAAATCTATAAAAACCCAAATTACCCACCTTACTTTTCTCTAAATACTTCTTGCACAGTTGTCTTACTGCAAAAATCTGATCCACACATCCTCTTCCCCTTCTATAACCGCACTGCTCTTCTATTATTTCACCTTTTGTACCCTTTATTACCCTCTATCATCACCCTGCCATACAGCTTTCCAACAAATGATAATACTGTAAACTAATACGGTACCTCTATTACTCCTGCCGGCCTCCCTTCCCCTTGTACAAAGGCACAATACATGCCCTCCTCCAATCTAATGGTAACATTAACACAACAAAGCAAACATTGAATAATCTCACCAGCTAATCTATTATCACATACCTGTACATACATATACAATTATACATACTGTACATACAAGTTTAAAGACCGATTTGTCCACAGATAATGTTTTTAATGTCTCACATCCTAAATGACGGCTTTCCAGGTAGCCCTGTCTGTTTATTTTTTGTAATACTCTATACTCTATACTCTATACAGTGTTTATTTATAACAAAAAATCCTCAAAGTCAAAGACCATCTGGACATGAGAGGCACTCAATTCCTGGCAGCAGCCTCCACGAACCAAGACCACCCACTAAACTACATGGCAACACACCCACAGACACCAAGAAATATCAAAACAACACCCAGCACACGGTATCACACACAATTATTGTCCTCTCTCCCTCCCTGCCCACCCCGAACCAACTTCCAAAAGCACATCCATAGAGTAACATCCTGTCCTATAATTTGACTAATGACTGAGCTATGCTACCTTAGCCAGTTGTATTCAAATATACTGTAGGTGGTACTCTGCTTACTTTCCAGTGTATTATGTCAGTAAATAAAGCCTGAGGCTCCTTGGGGTTTTAACTTTGTCGGGTAGGCAGCAGCATTCAGTTGTCTCTCCCAATAGTGCTCTATGCCATTAGAGTACAGTAAATAATTGCCTCTTGGTTATATTTGCTTTTTATAAATAGGACTGTAAATAAATTGTTGAATTATGTAATACTATTACTGTATATATTATATATATTATATTGTATCTATTCATTGTCGATAGTATCAATGGTTTGCTTTTGCGATATCCTTAATTTATTTGTACGATAAATGTAGGTTATTTGTAGGGTAGTAATTGGTAGGGGTTACTTGTGGTGACGTACAGTAGATGTGTATGAATTTGTAGTTTGTTTGTGTGTGTTCATTGTTTTCTGTTGTGTTGTGTTGTCCCTGTTCGGGCTCTGTCTCGAGTCGGCCACCCCCAGAAAAAAAAAGGGGGAAAAATGGGGAATGGGCCTGAGTACATACATAAATACTTGAGCCATGCTATGCTAACAGGTACCTACCCGATAGCATTATCGTTAGTGAGTGCTATTTGTAATTTGTACTATTGTTGATATCTTGTCAAATTGCCAATTTAGATTAATATAAAATTTAAATATTAATTGTAGTTTCTTTATTCGTACAGAATTTAGTCAAATTTACCATAACGTCCCGGACTTCCCAAATTAACTAATTCCTTGAACGTGACGATAGTGCGTAATCATATGTGCGATTAGTTTGCTTGGGAAACAGATTAACTTGCTTATGTAGTAATGTACACCCTATGTGGTGGATTGTGTTCTTTTATTTATAAATTATTATTTTGGTAGAGCATTGTTTCCACAGCGATTTTGATAAGTTGTTTTGACTTTTTACTGTGTTTGTCCAAGTTTTTATTTTTTATTTTGCAAATTTTACATTATAATGTACCCAGTACTGTTTTTTGGCCAGCATGATAAGGGAATATCAGGGTTAGAGAACTTGACAGGAACATTGCAGGAGATCGTGCAGTATAAAAAGAAGAGGTATACCAGTGCAAAACATGGAACTTAACAGACAATTTACAGAGGAGTACTGTAAATAGGTAGTTAACTTACTCTTACATTTTATTCCTCCTTCCTCCCACCAGTTGAGAACATGGACCACTGTGATTTCATCCCGCTACGCAACATGCTGATCCGGACACACATGCAGGATCTGAAGGACGTCACCAACAATGTTCACTATGAAAATTATCGTTGTCGCAAGTTGGCCGGTGTTGGAGGACCAGATAGCAAGTTGAAAATGAGTAATAAGTATGTTTGGGGGAATTTTCTTAGCTCTACATCATCATCATTATCATCATTAGCACTTTAATCATCATTCTTACTATCACCATAAGAATTAATAGGTTGTAGGCTGCTTCTATGAGTATTGTGATGGTATATATGTAGGCCTGATTGTACTGGGGATGCGGATGTTTAGATAGACGTGCAGTGCCTCCCTGTGGGATAAGCATCCAAGTGTACAGTTGAGAGGGCACAGAGATTAACTATATCAGTGTCAAGATACGCATGAAAAGATTGAGTTGGTTTGGATGTGTAATGATTATGAAAAAATTAAAACAATATGAAGATGATGATGAGTTTGGATATGTGTGTACAGTAGGAGGGGATGGGGGATTAGACCAAGGAACACATGGAATGAAGACTTGCCAAAGGATTTCAGGAAATTAGGATTGAAAAGTGACTTTGCCCTCGACAGTGACACAGAATGCACCATAAAGTAAGCAAATTTTAAAATATTACATTTGCATTGTTCTAAAATGTAATGTTTACCTTAGTTATGGCCCAAGCTTAACTCACAGAAGAGAATGACATGAGCAACACACTTTTACCCAAAACTACTTATGTCACAATGGAAGTTTTGGTTGCATGGATTACACATACATATACATGTTTAAAGTTTAAAGACTTTTGTTCACAGAGAGTGTGATTTCAGTGTCATGTCCTAATTGGCCGCATTCCCGGGGACCATGTTGTCAAATTCTTTGTTTTGAGATCAGACCGAAGACCTGATCCCACGTCTCTCTAGGTTTACCCCTTCCTTCATTCATTCTCTCTTTCCCACACAGAAACCCACTGGCACAAATGGAAGAGGAGAAGAGGGAACACACGACACGCATGAAGAAAATGGAGAGTGAGATGGAGCAGGTGTTTGAGATGAAGGTTAAGGAGAAAATGAGCAAACTGACAGACCTAGAAGCAGATGTGAGTAAAAAATTGGATTGTTTATATTACTTGTGTTTTTTTTACTTGCTGTATAGGCTAGTTAGTTTTAGTGGTTGTGCTGTCATAATATGATTGTTAATATTAACATTTTAATTTATATGACCAGATAACAGATCATTTATTCTGATATTAATTGCCAATATGCTGATGTGTATAAACCTACAGTATCTCCTATTGATATTATATTTTGTGTCTATCTCCTAACAAATACCATTTTCTAGTTCTACTGTGTTCTAGGTGCTGCTGTAAGTTTAGGTACGGTACCATAATTGCTCTGACTTAGACCATGACACATTGCTGTAAACATGTTTTTTGGCAATTTTTGGCCACCATAGCTGTGATTTTTCTTCCAGTAGATCTGCTATGAAGTTTTTCCAGTACAGTAAAATCCTTTGAGGGAAGACCTTGTCTAGATGTGTGAAATTTTGGAAGTGGGAAGCACATTAAGTCTTTCAGACAAAGTCCAAAAGACCGAGGCGATCGTACAAACCTGATATCGGGTATGTAGACCTTTACTTCTGTCCTGCAGAGTTTGTCAAAAGAGTGGTGTTTAATCACCCTTTCCATTGTGATATGTTTCCAGCCTTATAAGGGCCACGACCTAGGAGGCTGACAGAAAGATATTTTTAAATTCATTCTTGAAAGGGTGGGGAAATTATCTGGTTTGAATACCATTGTTCAGACATTTACCTTGATTTTTGTAGCTTGTATCTCGGTCCTTTGGACTTTTTCCAATAAGAGAAAGGTGATGTCCATACTGAATTAAATTGTAGAACTTGCAAAATATACAAACCAAAACTGGACGACACAAGATAAATGCAAAAGAACTAATCAAAATCGCTGTGGAAATAATGCTTAATAAAATATAATTTTGAAATAAAAAATTACCTAGTTTGGAAGCCTTGGATTTTTAGAATCTACAGACTGATATCTGTAAGTACGGAGAAAACATTCAAGCAAAACATTGCCACCTTCTTTTTGCAGCTTAAAAAACGGAATGAGTCTATGAGGAACAAGTTGGAATCAGACTTGAACGAACTGGATGAGGAGCGAGAGCGATTTGAGCGGGAGCGTAAGGCGTGGGAAGCGGCTAACGGGGTCACGGTTGAGGAGCTACGCCGCAAGAGTCTTGAATCAATCAGCAGAGAGTAAGTGTTATTACAGTTTTGTTAGTTTTTTAAGCTTGTGTATATGATTGTAACCATTGGCAGAACGTGAATTTTAATGCAGATTTGTTTATTGTATGTGTGTATAATTGTGTTATAAATTATTCATCCATCGTCAGAACGTGAGTTTTCTAGGATTTTTTTTTTTTTTTGTGCTTGTGTGTGTGCTGGATATAGGATTTATGTTTAACTACAGTACAGTACTTATCTATCTTGCTAACTCTTTAATTACTTCTGGAATCCATCAGCAGTGAGTGAAAGATTTTTTTGCTTTTATAATGTTATCAGCTTATGTGTATGAATGTGTGTACATGATATATACGGTAGGAGATATCTTCATCTATCTGCTTGTCTATCTGGCTGATGCTTTAATTCATCCTTTTAATTTCCCCATGGTGCAGCCTGGATAGAAATATCTCCCTCTACTCTTGCTTCTCAACTGTTTTTCTCCTTTTTATCATCTCTTTCCAACAAACTTTTCAACTTAAGCCAAACAGAAATGAGGAACTGATAGAGGTTGAGAGTTTGAATATTTGGAAGCTATGCAGTACCGGTACTATGTAAAGACCAGTATGAGTGTTAGCATAGGTAGAGCATCTGACTGGTAGCTAACTTCACAGAAGTGTTATGGGTGCGAAGCTTCCCTAGGGGAGACATTAAAATATTTATACAGTAAAACCCCGCGCTTTCGTTCTCCTCGCTATCGTAATCCCGGCGATTCCGTAATCGATTTTGGTTCGTACTCTTTCGCTTTTTAGTAGGAAAGAGTTAAAAAAAAAAAAAATCCGGGTCATATTTCGTCATCTGAATCACTATTTGTACATATTATGACTTCCTAACCTTTAATATACACACAAATCTACAATATAACATACAGCTGGCCAATAAAACCCATATTGTATCGTTAAATCGTTATATACGCATTGGTATTACCGGTTGAGTTAGTTGCACCAACCCTCCCTGCTTGTTGCCAGATGCTTCCAATAGGTTTTAAGCTTGCCACCCATACTCAGATCAGTGTGTTCTGTGCATTGGTTGAGGGTGTGTATACAATGAAGAGGTGTTTTAGAAGCTGAAAATTGACAAGAACAGGGCCACTTCTACTAGTAATTGTGGCAGCTATATACACTACCAGGTACAGTCCATCCTCCAAATTTGCGAGATTATGGGCGACGTGCGACCTCGCAAATTTCAAATTCGCAAATTTCAAACAACGTAGCTTATGGGAATAATTACTTATGGGCAGCACCCGCCGAATTTCCTTATTAGTTAGTACATTTACATCGGTTGTGGGACACATTTATACATACAGACATACAGTCATTAACCCCTTATTGGCGGCGCTCGACTGCACCAATTTGCAGCAAGTTAGGAGCATTATTAAGGTTTTTAAAGGGTTAAAATCGAGTGCAAATGGCCGGGAGCGCAGCGGGCCAGACAGCCGACTCCCAGGGCTTACCGCCGCCCATTAACTCATGTTCCCTGTGTTCTCGAGAGGCCGGCAGTGTAGCCAGTAGTGAGCATAGCTGGGAAAAATATACCGCTATACGCTAAACTCCCATGTTCGTGGCACCACTGCAAGAGAACCACGAATGCTACGTAGCTCGTTCTGGTCTCATTTTGAAGCTTTTAGCGCCTAGTTTTTTGCTGAATACATTTCTTTCCATGCAGATACTTGATTGATCATTCAGGAGGGCCTGAATATGCCCAAATGAGCCCAAATGAGTCCAAAACACCCCGCTAGACAAGGGTTAAAGCAGGGGTTGCTGGTGGAGAAGTGGAGAGATGTGGAGAGCTGGAGCAGTGTGGAAAGTGTGGAGCGGTGGAGGGAGGTGTTTTACATCGGTTGTGGGACATATTTATACATACAGTCATTAAAGCAGGGGTTGCTGGTGGAGAAGTGGAGCGATGTGGAGAGCTGGAGCGGTGTGGAAAGTGTGGAGCGGAGGAGGGAGGTGGAGGGGAGGCAGCGAGGGATGCATCGTTCTCGCTACTGCTCACAATTTCAGCAATTTCTTTAATTTCTTTTTGTTTGTCAGCTTCCTTCCTCATCTTGTCATGGACAAATTTATAGTACAACAACTTGGCTTTGCTATAACTTCTTGATCAAGTGGCTGAATTTTGGAGGTTGTATTTGGTGGTAAAAATACAACTTCAACTCAGGGTCATCAAGATGGCGGTAAACCAAACGCTCTCCAAGATGCGCTTGGTTATTTCTTGCGAATTAACCGTTATTTACATGAATCCAAACGTTATTTTAGGAAGTGGGTAACTATTCTGGCTTGCCGTTATTGCCGAAAATTTTATTTTATAAGTCGTTATTGGCGGAGTGTTTGTTGGCTTAGGCCTATTAATTGGCTTGACTCTTGGGTTCTGACTTCCGAGGCGAGGTAAGGCACCCCTACTGGGCCTCTCCGCGTCTCTCTCCCCCACCCCGCTCGTCATCCTCAGCCAACACATCCGCCTCGCCTATCATCCGCTGCTTCTTCCTCGCAAATGTGGATTAGGGGGTCGCAAATTAAGAGGAAATGGCGGATTTCCCTTATAATTTTACGGGCTGGTTCGCACATGTGAAATCGACCTCACAAATGTTGAATATTATATTTTTTCCAATTTTGACCCCCCTCGCAAATTTCAATGATCGCATATATCATACTCGCATATTTGGAGGATGGACTGTACGAATATATAGTTAATTTCATCACTATTTCAACATCCCATTCTGTCTTGTAAGCAATAAATGTGATAGAATAACTAAGTATCATCTAGTTATCGTGAGTGTAAGTGAATTCAAAATTTGAATATTTGCCGCTGGTCAACGGCAAAGTCGCAAACTATTGATCGATTTTCCTTGGTTGTGTGGAGAAGCAGGGATGGGGTGGTGACTGTTATAGGGAGATTTGACCTAATCTTTTCATTTGAGCTCCTTCCAATTCGCTCAGGGCTACGAATAGGGTGACGTATATTGAGCGGAATTAGCTTGAAGATGGCCACCTGAGTGGATTTTTCCCTATAGAAGGCCTGCACCAAAAGGGTTAAAAGAGGAAAACTTGCTAGTGGTCATGTACATAAAAAGGATGAGGAAAGAATGGCAGAAAGATGTATTGGTATGTGGAGCAAACTATGGGTGTAGTAATGATAGGTTTTAACGCTGTGCACTCGCTTGATTGACAGGGCTAGGCCGTGCCCTTGTTAGTGGGACTTGACTGAACATTTTCCACAAATCACTAGACCTGAGCATTCAAACTTTTGATGTCTACCAATGACACAGGGTGGATGGAACTGCAAATCCTTCAATCAGCAGTCAGATGTTCTACTGGCCATGCTATGGTAGTGGAAACAAAAAAGGAAAGCAGTGGTGTGGTAGAAGAGAGTGGAACAAATCTGGGTGACAAAATAACAAGTAGAAGGCCCAGTATGGAGTTCGCAAAAGGTGGAGGTGTGGATGAAGTTGTATGTAGGCATTTATACCATAGCCGTTCCTTAAACGAACGTTGATAACGATGGAGAATCTTCATTCTTCCTCATCTTGTAACTTAAAATGTCTATCTCTTCAAGTTTCACTTGTCTCAAACACATTGTTTGCTCTTTGAATCAGATGACAAGTTGTGTCTAGCCATTTCCTGATTATTTTACTCATTTTAGAAAGACCCTCTCACTCTTTGACGGTATAATAATAATATGTAAACATAGCCTCAGCCTGTTGGCTCTTAGAAGGTGCCTCTATTTCAAATATACAGTATAGTCATGGAGTCATTTATATTAAATGAAAATATCTGTATAATAATTTGTTATCGGATTCATTTTATTTGTCTATCTATTGGCAGATGCCTTGATCCCTGAGTGGGTTAACCTATCACCTTACATTCTCTTTACTTACCCACTCATTAAATGGATGAAGAATAGTTTCTAGGCTTTTGAATGAGGAATGTGAGAATTAACAACTACGCACATTGATACGATATGTGTGGGTTACTAATTACCAAATGATAAAGCTAAAAATAAAGTTTACTTGTGGGTGAGTATGTACTTACACTAGTTGTACTTACACTAGTTGTATTTGCGGGAGTGAGCATGCTCGTTAATTCCCGCCTCCTAAGATATGTTTGTCATACCGTGCTTTGAAACTATGCACTGATGGTGCAGACACTACTTCGGCTGGCAATTTGTTCCACCCACTAATCGAGTTGGTAGGAAATCTTTTACTTTTCAGATCAGATTTACTATTTAGCACTTTTAGTTTGTAGCTGTGACCTCTTGTCCTCTCACCTCCATCCCTCTCTATGAAGTTTTCTTGGTCGATTTTGTCAATACCTCTAACACATTTATATATCTGAATTTGCTGTCCTCGTTTCCTTCTCTGTTCCAGTGTAGGTAGATTCAATCTCTCGAGCCTCTCTTGGTACTTGTGTTTCTGTGCATGTGTGTGTGCATATGTGTTTGTATGTATATGTGTTTTTCTAGTTATGTATGTGTGTGAGTGTGTGTTTTAAACTATATAAAGCACAAAATTTTGGATTTTGCTTCTCATGACAATACTATGCTATGATCATGGCCAAGTCCTTTATTTAGTAATGTACAGTATATATGTCCCAGTAGGCCTAAAGTAGCAAGGCTTAAATATCCTGTAGTTGTGTATAAATATTTAGTCACGTTCGTCACTAATAAATTTGTGATTAATCCCTTCAGCATTATGATGCCATTTCCAATTTATTCTGGACAATTTTAAACTATTTTATTCAGCTCTAGAGGGACCTCTTAATATTATATGAGTAAAGACTATGCAACCCTCAGACTCTCACAGCTGCTCCATAAGCTGAATAAAATTGTCTTGTCTAATGATACCCATAATATAATATGGCATCATAAATAAATACAATTAGATAATTGTACTGTAAGGGTTAATTATTGTTTGTTGCTCAATTTTGTTACTTGTATGTTGTTATTTTTGTATTAAAGCTTTTATTGCCTGGAGATTGTTTATTTGTTAACAAGCTTAGTTTATTTGTGTTGGTTGTATGTTGTGTATATATTATATTTGTTTGTTTGATGTTTGTTTGCTTGATTGTTGTTTGGTCCCATTAGATGTGTACTGCTGATTGTGATTTCTGTTCTTCATTTTTCATTTTAATTCTTGTTTTTGATTATACAATTCTGTCTTTCATTTGTTTCTGTATTTCTATTTCTACCTTCCTTATATATATCTATCAAGTACCTTATATTTTACTTCATTTTCCATTAAATTATTTCCTTGTCTACTCCCTTCCCTTCTTTTCACTCATTTCTCCTTCATTAAAATCCCAATCCTTCTATCCAATTCTGCCCTGCCCTACCTTATTATAACCCTTCTTTTCTCTATATTTGCCCTATCTTACCCTACCCTACCCTACCCTACCCTTCCCTACTCTACCCTATCCAATCCTTCCCAACGTTACCATACCCTACCCCATCCTACCATACCCCAAAGTTTATTAGTTGATATACCGTGACCCTAACCTGCTTCATCTTACCCTATCATCTATCTTGCCCTACCTTCAGCTGTTTATTTATTATATATTCCATTCTTCTTATCCTTTTATCAACCTCACTATATTTCCATTTCCATAACACTCCTTCTTTCTCTTCTCTTTCACTGTGATAACTTTCTCCACCTACAGTATCTGATTAAATTTGTTACTACTCTACTCCTCTCATTCTTATGATCCTGATATTATGTCTTTTCCAGTTGCTTCACATCAGTTATTCAATTATTAATATAAGTTTATATTTTCAGATTATCAGTGTATGCTATGTTGATAATGTTCTCATATGTGCCTTCAAGTTTATTTAACAGATCTTCATACAGTATATTATTGTTGTATTTTGATCTTAAGTTAGAATGACTGATGTAGATTGACGTTATAGTGTTGGACGTTCGTTACAGCTACCAGAGGAAACATAGAAGAACCATCCAAATAATGTTAATCTATAAGTTTGCATTAACTACTGACCAGCTTACTAATGTTGCCTGCTAAGCTATTTTAAGTATGATTTGGTATTTCACATACTAGTTCTGTTAATCCCTTTGATAAAATAGTGCCAGATTTATTTTATTCTGGCTAACACTATACAATTTTAGTTAGCTTAGGAAGTACTTCTAGTAGTATGAGGGGTACCTTACTAGCTATTTATATTAACCCCCATGACTCCCATAGATCCTTCCTAAGCTAACTAAAAATTGTCTAATGATAGTCAGAATATAAATTTATATTGGCATCATCATACTGAAAGGGTTAGCATAAAGCCTAAAACAATGGGTAGTATTCTCTTCAACTTTCCTTAGCTATGTTATATGAACTATTGTCGGGTCTATTGATGTGATAAATCTCTACCATTTGAGAGAGCTTGCTTTTAAGTGATGTTCATTTATACAGTACTTATTGATATAGCTAATAACTCTAAAATAACCTCTCCATAACAAAACTAACAAGGTCTTGAAAATGTATTAATACTCCTTGAATGGTGCATATTTTTTACATTGGCCTATGACTAATCGTGGCATTGGTGTGATCTACTAACGCAGGTGCCGTAATGAAGACTGAAACAAAATTTGATTCTTGGAAATTAAATATCTGTAGCTTTTCTCGTGCTAATCTGTGTGTTAGTTACTTTGTGGAAAAATTTCAAGCTGTAAATGTTTAGCCCCAAAGTTTTTAAAAGTATTTTCAAGATATTTCATAAAATTATAGATTTGTGTATTTTTTTATGAATAAAGATTAGTACTGTACTTGTACAGGTATATTTGGTCATTAAATATATGCACAAGGAAAATTTGAATTTGATGATAAAAAAAAATGAGAAGAGAATATGAGCCATTAGGACCTTGATATTATGTTAAGTGATAATCTGACTGGGTCAATTTGATGTCAGAGCCATATGCAGTGAGCATAATGCCAAACCTCTTTACAGTAGGCATAGTGCTCGCTGTAAAAGACTGTGTGATATATCCTTTATGTCTCACAATCTTGGGTCTTTATTCTCAAGGTTTGTCAGTGCTTTTCTTGTCTTTATTTGCTTGACTCTCACATTTGCTTTTTTCATCTCTTGCTTGTCCTGTATCTTTACTCATCTCTTCCCTCACTCTACATATCCTTCGACATGGCCTCCTACTTACGAAAGGCAATTCTTGAGTAATGCTTTTGGGTTTGCTATTTCTGAGCATTTTTTTTTTTTACCAAGTATACTGTAATACAGTGAGCCCTCCATTAACGTGATTGATTTATCTAGGAAATTGATTTCATGCTGACCAAGGGTGGGAACTTTGGGTTATTGATTGTACCATAACAGACAGTAAAAGAGAGTCAAGGGGAAGAGTTAGTCTTGATTTAATAAAAGCATGATACAGGTAATAATAATATTTATCATGAAGCATATAGCGCGATCACTTTTTAGTCAATCCGAGTAAACTGAGCTGGGGAACAAAGTGTAGCTGAGTATAGGGAGCCAATCAGAAGAAAAGCAAAGTGCTATGTCATGGCTTTCTTAGTCGGTGAAAGTTGAACCGAGTGGTATAGTGGGGGACAAATGAATCTTGTACAATTGCTGTGAAGAGTGTCTATATTTGTATTTGACCACCATAGTGGAACTTATCAGGGATGCCGTAAGGGACTTGGGCAGCATGGAGAGCAGCCATAACCTGACCAAAGCATACCTGTGCAAGACATAGAATAGACCAGTACCGATTGCCTTAATTCATAGTGTTGGTGCGAATGAATATCGGACACACTTCCAAAAATATAATTACTAAAGGGTAATCTAATAAATTCACCTTCAAACTACTGCATTAATATGTTTGTGAACGCATTTAAATCCTCTCACCATTTCACAGAACATGTACCAGATTCTAACTGAAAATTTAGAGTGCCATAAATACAAGACTGCAGAAGTTAATGTCACATTTGTTTTTTGTATGTGGTTTTAAGTTGTCCAAGTACAGTGCCAAGTTCATTATTCTTCAACTGTACATGACAACATATATGTCACACTCACAGTGTTGGGGAAGCGCAGTATGAGCTTATTGGCCCCCTGATACTACTCTCCTTGCCGCGGTTGGGGGGCTTCGGGGCCGGCGACTGGAGCTTAATGGGGGATGGTTTTGGTTATTTCCCTCCCTCTCTCCCCTCGAGCTTTTGTTCTCAGCTTGACTAATTTTGAGTAGTTTTTCATTCCTCTTTCTATGTTTTTCCCCTTCTATTCTTATTCTGTCCCATTCGGCTGTCCTTGGGCGGCCTATATCTAATGTCTCCCTGGCCTGGCTAGGTATCAGACTCCTGACCTGATTTGTCTCTTCGGTTGCTGATGTGGCCGAGCTGACTTGATTCCATTCGGTTATGCATTTTTTGCTTCTCGATGTGATTTTTTCTACCTTCGCCCTGATCTCTCATTCTTCGCCCTGATCACTTCTTGGTTGGTGTTGCGGTGTAGCAGTTCTTGCCTCATCCTTCGGCCCTGCCCTATAAGAGCTCTGATGTGGAGCTAATGTGGTCCGGCTGAACTGGTGAGATGGCGAGAAATGTCTGCGTGTCTTCACCTTCCTCGATTTGTTCCCCTACTGCCCTTCCCTCTCTATCTTGACTCGTTTGGTTATATATCTTGATCGAATCCTTCGGGCCAGCCCTATGAGAGTTCTTTGTAGAGCTCAGTGGTCTGGTTAAACTAATATTAAAAAAATAAAATTAGCTTATTGGATTGGGTAGTAATTGTTCCTTGGCTGGTTCCCCCTTGGAGTTTACCATGCATTAAGGGAATTATACCACAGTAAGAGAGGTACTGTATTATTAATCCATATTCAATTACAAAAACTGCTACTTGAACATTTGTAAATAATCAATATGATTTTGAAGGTTTGTAAACTATTTAGAATAAACAATTTTAATGTTTTATTACTAAATTGATAGATATTTGAAGAAAAAATCGCCCTACTTTTATTGGCTTGCCAATGTATTCACCTTCCTTATTGTCTGTTGGTCTATATATTTGTACTTTACACACACTCTCTCTCAATCACTTCACTGACTGAAACACCTCTCTTTCTCTCTCTCTCTCTGACTGTCTCCCACCACTGGCCTTCCTAACACAACTAATCTGGTACGGCTGGGGCTGGTATTGAACCCCTCCAACCACCTCCCCTACCATCACCTCCACTCTAGGACCTCCTCCCTCACCTCGGCCTCAACCACCTCCGGAGGATCACGGCGCAGCTCACCCAAGTTCTCCCGCACCTATTCCCTCCCTCGACACAAGCTGCGGCATAGTGAGCAGTGCACCCATCAATGAGGACGGAAAACTCCACACAAGATTCATAATACTAGTAGCACCTGGTCCTATGCTCTACTGTACGTCAAACCACCGCCAAGATTCATACTATTACTGCCTGGTCATATACTCTACTGTACTTAATACCGCCGACAAGATTTGTACAATTAGTGCCTAGTCTTATACCGACATAGGAACCACACCCAAGATTCATATTAGTTGTGCCAGGTCTTATACTCTACTGTACTGTACATAGAACCATCACCAAGATTCACAATAGTAGTGCCTCATCCTCAACTCTACTGGACATGGAATCACACCCATAAATACACACTAGTAGTGCTTGGTCTTATATACTGTACCTCCAAGATTCACACAAGTAGTACCGGTACAGTCAAGTAGTCCTTGCTGGATATGAAATTGAAGAATTGGCATCATTGGCAGCATTAGCAATAGTGAAGAAGGAAGTTCGTGCAAGATTTGCCTGCAGCAGCTGATTTTCATTAAAGATTTACCAAAATGTTTAAGGTAATTTTAACTACACATGAAAGTTGGAGAATTATTTAGATTTTGTGTTGCCTTTATTTAAGGCAGAGCAGCTAAGCAAGTATCTATGGAAGGGTACAACCTCCTTTCAAAGAAATAACATTTGAACAACAACAGTTCATATTGAATGGCTGCAGTACTTTTGCTACTGATATATTTAAGAAAGTACTATTCTATATTGGAAACAAGTGTTATATCTGTTATTGCAGCAATTATATGAATATGAAGATTGCATGCAGTGTCAAGTGACATTAGGAAAACTACCAATAGTGGAATAAAACATCTTGAAACAGCTATAGTCTTTGACGTGGATATGATAATATTCTAAAGTACAGTACTGTATATTAGAATATATGCTGTACACAATGAAGATAGAAGAAGACAACTATGGCCATGTCCCTCACTCACCCTCTCCAGTCTACAGTAAGAGCTCCAACTAATTTCAGTATTGCTGTTCTCCCACCTGTGGATGGGTACCAAGTAGAACTGCACTGTTTTTTGTTCCCATCCCCTACAAACCCGTAGACCCAAGTTGTTCAAGTACGTCGGATGTACCCAATATTTTGGATGTTTTGTCAGTAAACTGTAGACCTGCAAGAAACACATATGCCATAAGCCCATATTCCTAGACAAACCCCATCATTATCGTTGGTTATTACTCTAGTTTTGGTGTATTCCTAGCCAGTCAATATGGTACATTATTGTTGTATTTGAATTGAGAGTCCAGTCCTGTAACAATATTCCAGTACTTCTCATTGCTATTACAACAACCATTGTACCACTCCTCATCACCAGACATCACTTTTTGTTCCCCCAACCTCGCCCCCACGACATCCTGGAGGGTGGTTAAAACCTTAAGTTCTGACCGCCTTCCAATCATCATCATCAGCATAACCAGAATCACCCCAGCTGGTCACAGATACACATACAGTACACTAATTATAAAAGAGCCTAATGGGAAGCTTTCACAACTGAAACAGAACAACAACAGCTCAAAACTCTAAACAGTACACCTATCACAAACATCAACGATGCCGTACACTCTCTCTCAATCAACACCATACAGCCAACATCTTCCCCCCAGCTCTGACTCAACCCACAGTTCACCATGTGCTACAAATACTAATCTATAACAACAGTCCTACATCACCAGTCCTCTAAGCTAAGTTCATTGTATCGACATTGTATTATGTGTTGTATATTACAATTATTCAAAATGCAGACAAAAAACACATTCCTAGAAGTAACAGAAAGCAGCACAACTCCATTTTTACACCAGAAATTAAAGGTCTCCCCAGACAACACGACACACTAAAACATTCCCTATCACCCCACACACAGGAAACTTCACAACAAATACAAGCACTAAACACTCAAATTAACAACAAAATACTGTAACAACACTAAACTAGAATAGTTACCTCCAAACACTTGATCACAAAACCCCCCAGCAAACTCTACAAAACACTAAACGGCATATCACTCCAACAGCAACACAATACAATCTCCATCATGACAACAGATGCCATACCTTCATACAAACAACTAGCAAACATTCTCGTCATCATTTTTCACAAGTCAACCATCTTAACCCCCACCGTGACAATCGACAAGTCATCCGACAAAAGCGCCTATTCCCTACAGACCTGGACTATGCACCCTTCATTAACATACATACATACATACATACACAAATTTAAAGATCGAGTGCTCCACACAAAATGCGGTTCTGGTCTCGCATCCTAATGGCGGCATTCCAGGCAGCTCTGTTAAGAGCTGCTTCACTTATCAGGTTCTTTGATTTAAGATCAGACCGCAAAGTCCGGTCCAATCAGACAAAGCACATCATCGACAACCTCAAACACTCTTCCACCTGTGGCCCAGACAAAATAAGTAACATACACTTTGGACACCTGGGACCACAAGGCATTCAATCACTCACCAACATATCAAACACTCATCTGCCTGTGGCCCAGACAAAATAAGTAACATATACCTTAGACACCTGGGACCACAAGGCATTCAAGCACTCCCCAACATATCAAACTACTGTACAGCTATTCACATAACATAATACCCAACATCTAGAAACATGGTGTCCTCTTCACAATCCCCAAACCAAATAAAGACCCCACACTACCCTCCTCACACTGCCCCATCACTCCTTTGCACCCCCTCAAAAGTTACCGAACGCCTCATATTACAACTAACCACACCTCACATTCCCCTAGCTACATCACAACACGGCTTTAGGCTACTACACTCCAAAAACACCTTTCTTACAGACTTTACACCAAAGGTTTTTGATGGCATCAATTCAGCTAGGCCACCATACATGCACAAATACTGTCTTCACTCCTCCCTTGGCCACCCCAAGCCACTTTCCAGAAGCATATCCATACTCAAATCACCCACCGACCATCCAGTCACTCAAAGACAACACACAGCTACATGCACGGCCCCCTGAAGTCCATCCCTCAGAATCCCTTATTTCCTGTGAGGACAGAGTCCACCTGGCTAGACTTTAATATGGGCACCAGATCAGAAGAGGCTGGATGACTCCGTCCAGAACACCTGTCCGGGCTGTAACACAACACAGCACACTATCAAACACATTATGGAAGACTGCATAACACACAACCACTTACGCCAACAACACAACACACACTCCTTGAGAACTTTGTTGGAAAACCCAGTCTCGGCCTTGGCCTTCCTTAGGAGCTCGGGGCTGTTTTGCCAGGAAACTACTACTACTAATATCGTATTGCTCCGACTGGCTAGGAATATGGCAAAACTATAGTAATTATGACAATGATGGGGTTTGTTTAGAAATTCAGGCGTAAGTCTTAAATATCGAGGATGCATTTCCTTTCCCCTTGCAAAATATTTTGCAATCTGTTACAGGATAAAAGGCTTTCATTCAAATGGATAATGATGGCAAAATATCAGCCTCGTACTGTTTTTACCCTCACTTTTCATCTGACTTGTCATGTTCTTGATATGCAGCTTGCAAAATATTGTGAAAGGAAGGAAATCCCATTCCTCTGTTTAAGACTTTGATCATACGTCTTACTTTCCTGTCTACAAAATCTCCACAAGAGCCCACAGTAGTAATAAGAATCCCCTTGTCTTGTCTACGAGATGTCTGCAAATATACCCATGTTATTCCAAATACAGTACAGGACAAGATTACTTGGGAGACTTACTCACAAATTACAAAATGTTTGGATATTTTAATGGCAAAACAGTATTAACTAGGGATGTACCGATACCAAAATTTTGACCGATACCGATACCGATACCACAAAATTATACCGATACCAATACCTGTGCACCAGGAAAGTCTGTAAGACTGTTGTCCATGATCATGTAATTTTCTCCTTTATCAGCTTTGTTATTACCAACCTGTTCCGTACACGTACGATCACAAACTACCAGACGTGGCTTTAAGGCTTATAAGTACCAAAGAATGGACTGCACTACTAGGCTACACATTATGTACGGTACTTAATGTAATTGTTATCAGATATGTACCAAGATTCCAACAAATATATATTTTTCATAATTATAAAACAACCAATCACTGCTGAACCAAGCAACCTTCACTCCTTCAGTGAGTGATATGTGACATAGCAAATTACTTCTAGGTATCGGTAGTATCGGTAGAAAGTCAACCGATACTGATACTCTAAAAAAGGGCCGATACCACCGATATCGATACCGATACATCGGTACATCCCTAGTATTAACCCTTTCACTGTGGGAGCCATTCAGGAATGCCATGGCAATTAACTGCAATTTAACTCAATGTCTGTGGGCATACTACTGTACAGTAAACCCTCACTCTTTCGGACTAATTGGGGGAGACCCCTGTCCGAAAGTGTCAAAAGTCCGAAAGGGCCGAGTCCGAACTTACACTTTAGCCTTTCAGACAAATCCGAAAGGCTGAAATAATTTCCGAAGTTTATAAGTCCGAAACTCGGCTCTTCGGTCCGAATGCGAAATAATTTTTCTCAGCCTTTCAGACAAATCCGAGAGGCTGAAATAATGTCCGAAGTTTATAAGTCCGAATACACATTCACCTAACCAGACAAGTCCGAAACTCGGCTCTTTGGTCCGAATGCGATTTAATTTTTCTCAGCCTTTCGGACAAATCCGAAAGGCTGAAGCATGAGTCCGAAGTTAAATGTACAGTAGTCCGAAAAGGACGGAGGTATTTTCTCAGCCTTTCGGACAAATCCGAAAGACTGAACCATGAGTTCGAATTGAAATGCTTGTCCGATAGCCTTGGAATTCCGAAAGTGTGAAGTACGAAAGAGCGAGGGTTTACTGTATATAAAAAAAATACGGACATCACTGCGGCAATTGTCATATGACAATCGCCGAAAATCCGTGTAGTACAAGGCCTGTGAGGCAGGCAAGCGAGTCTAAGCAGAGCGGGACCCTTCCATCCATAGCCCGCCATGTCTGGGCATATACTGAGGTCGCTCTGAGACATTTTAAGCTCCCCTGCAGACTTGGGAATTGCGAAAACCGCTAATTTTGACAGATTTAGCCTCATACTTGCAATATCGTTGCACGGCAACCAGTGGTCGTACAGACATGATTCAGGTGTCATTGGAAAGGTCTATTCCTCTACTTTCAGGGATATATCATTGAAATACGTTCTAGCTCTTGTTTACACATATAAATGTGCAGGGAATGAAGGTAATTTTTTGTCCAAAACCCTCGTATGGTACACTGCAGACCAAGTAATTGTCATATGACAATTGCGCAGCAGGTACGTCTGCCACGGCACTGAGAGTATCGACCCATCTCTCGCGAGATATAGGCAGCGCTGCCAAAGGCAAATGTAGCGCAACATTGCTTATTATTAGCGAATATTGCCGATGTCTGTAGTAACGCTGAGGGTGAACCGCTCGCGCTACGAAGCTCGTTCTGGTTTCATTTTGAAGCTATTTTCTTGTAGTTTTTTGCTGTAAACATTTGATATCATTGAGGCACTTGCTTAATCAATGAGGAGTGCCTGAATGAGCCCTATTATAGCAGAAATATGCCTGCAGCGTAAGGGTTAATGTCTGTCATGTCTACAATTATCACTCTTCAATCAGTGGCTATCATTTATCCAATCATTTGCTATTTGGTATTGGGAGTATCGACAAATAAATGTCTTCATCAACCAATTTGACCATAAAATCTCATGTTACAAATTCAATAGACATTCGATTACACTGTTGGTATCTAAAACATTCATAGCAGATAAAAGATGATATTTATCTGTCCTATAAATTTATGAACACTGGAATGGTTTAGGGTAATTGTGCTGTGATGCCGTAACATACTTCTTAGTAACTCGGTAACCGTTCTGGTTTAGTATATAAATTTCTTTTTATGTGCATCCAAAATCTTTGAAATCGAGAGAGGGAGACATCTATTTGACATCTCAATCATTTGAAGCAAAAATATACTAGTCACAGGCTTATTGGAACTGTGATAGTACAGTAGTTTAAAATTGCACAAATTATGAGCGAGGTTGTTAATGAACTATTTATTTTTTATTGCACAGTCACGTCTAAAGATGTATTGCCCTCTCATAATATCTGCTTTAGTTTATTTTGATGTTTAAGAAAGAATTTACTCCTTAATATACGGTACCTTAACCAAACAAAAAAATAAATGAATGAAAATACAAAATAGAGTAATAAAAAGGTATACTGTATATAATGATTGAGTTGCTGTTTGTACTGCTACCAATACTGACAATGGTTCCTGGAGGTGGCAAAGTGGTGCTGGAACCCACATAACTACAGTATTGTGTTGTAGTTGGGGATCATTTTATATGTTTCCACTATCACCTTTGGGTCACCAAGGCACACATGCATGCATATCTGTTTTGCGTGCATGTATAAATCTTTTTATTATAATGTACAACTTGCAAAATATACAAACCAAAACAGGGACGACACAATATAAAGACAAAAGAACTTATCAAAATATATTATAACAACAATGAGCAGATCCTTCGCTATCTTGTGTTCCTCGCCTGGTTATCTTAGGAGGTAGTCTCTTGCCTTGGAAACTGACCATTGGAGGATTACATATATGGCTGGGAATGTACTGTATTGAAATTGACAAAGAGATGATAATTTGTTTCAATTTATATACTGTATATAATTTTTTTTTTTTTTTTTTTTCTATGTGATTGAGGGAGGCAAAAGGCAGAACTGTCTATAGTGAGTGCCTCTCCCATAGTTGAAAGAGTGACAGGGCCAAAATCAAGGGACGTTCGACCCAAAAATTGTATTACTGTATGTGTATACAGTAGCCTTTACCTTTTATAAACCCATCATGTTTGACAGTGTATGGAAAGTTTGTGTAGGAACCTTGAGGAGTAATTTCATCTTACAGATATAAAGAAAACTAAAGCCAATGTTGAGGAGTTGAGCCAGAAATTTGGACGGTGACTGTACAGTTGCCCATATTTAGTGACTCTTACTTTATACATTTACCTGGCAGACCAGTATAAGACACTAATAATAACTATCCTACACAGAATTTAGTCTTCCCTTAAATGTTAGCCTATACTTAATATTTCCATATTGAAATTTAATGTATACTGTTCGAGGGTTCATAATGGGCGTATATTAACCCTCTCAATGCGGGTTTATTTCCGCTATAATAAGGCTCATTCAGGCACTCCTGATTGCTTAAGCAAGTGCCTGAATGAAATTAAATGTTTGCAGCAAAACACTAGAAGAAAGTAGCTTTAAATTGACACCAGAACGAGCTTTGTAGTGTGCGGGGTTCACCCGCAGTGCTACCACAGAGATCGACAATATTGGCTAATTATTAGCAATGTCGCTGCAGATATCTCGCGAGACATGGGGTGAGACTGGGCAAACGTGCCGGAGAGCGGATGGGGGCTTGCCGCTCTCCTGCTCACTCGCACTTGTCTCCACAGGCTTTAATGGGCTATAAATTGCATTAACCCTTTCACGCACGTGTGGACGCGATCGCGTACTTAACATACATACATACATAAAATTTTAAGACTGAGTGTTCCACACATAAGTGCAGTTTCAGTCTCTTGTCCTAATGGCGGCGTTCCAGGCAACCCTGTTAAGGGCTGCTTCACTTGTCAAGTTCTTGGATTTGAGATCGGCGCGTATAGTCCGATCCCAGGTCTTCCTCGGTCCACCCCTTGGTGCAGCTCCCTCCACAATCACAGACCTGCATTTTTTCATTTAAGGGATACTTTAAACTTTTGTGACCATCAGGGGTGTTTAGAAGCCTTTAGTTTAATTACTGCAACTTCTGCAATTGTCTTTGAGCGAGTTGTGGGCAGAAAACTAATTTTGGAGAGGTAATTATGAGAGTAAGATAATTCTCTCTTGATTACTAAACGGAAACCCCCGGGCCTGAAAGGGTTAAATTGCCATGGCGTTCTTGTATTTACCTATTTGTATTTACCTATTTGTAGTTTACAGGAATTGAGCAGCGCTCGTGTTGTCCTGTCTTAGTTACTTTATAATCAATCCATTTTACTTAGACAAGTATCGTAATGGATATTCCCAGTTCCCAGTATTTTGGACTAACATATCATAACTTATGTTGCCCTATTTCCATATTTACTTTTATCCAACCTAGATTTGAACATGTTAATGTTCCTCGCTCTCACCACCTCCTCCTCCAAGTTGTTCCAAGTCTCTATACTCCTATATGGAAAGCTGAATTTCTTTGTGTCCTTACGACATCTGCCCTTCCTCAGCTTAAACTCGTGCCCTCTTGTCCTTCCATTATCCCTCACGAATAGATCTTCCCTATCTACTCGTTCCAAACTTTTTACTCCCTTGAACATCGTTATTAAGTCGCCTCGTTCCCTTCTCTCTTTCAAGGTAGGCAGTTGTAGTGTCTTAAGTCTTTCCTCATATGTCAACTCCTTCAATCTTGGGATCATCTTCGTTGCTATCCTTTGGACTTTCTCTAATTTGTTTATATGTTTTTTCAAATGTGGTGACCATATCACTGCTGCATATTCTAATCTTGGTCTTATCATAGTTGTATGGCTCCCGCAGTGAAAGGGTTAAGGTGTTAGAGTGTAATTGGTGTATGTAACAGGGATTGTATTAGATATACAGTGTTTTCAGCTGTCCCCAAATAGACACTCACATTGTCCAACAATTTGTCTGAATTATGTGATTGATAGTTAGAAATGGGACATTTGGACCACCCAAAAGTCTTGCCAGGGCCCATTAGAACTAGCCAACATGCATACCATGTTTCCCTGTTCTTCTTGGATGACCTAAATGGGCAAATGTAAGCTTTTGGATGTCCTTAATAAGCACCTGTGTAAAATTCCTAGCTATTAATCACAAAATTTGGACACATTGTTCACAGTTGGGTGCATGCATATTGTTTTATACTAGTACAGTACTGTAGCCTACTACTACTTGAATAAATATTTGCCTGGTAAAAATTTGAGGAAAGGTTTGTTGGAACTTTGGCTAACTGTACCACTATTTATATATTGGTTTAAGTAATATCTTGTAGTGTTCATTCATGGATAAATAACTGTTTATTAAATGATTTAATTTGTTTCTGTATACAGAAAGCAACAAATACAGAGACAGTTTTGTGCCTCTTTACAAGTACAGTATGAAAAGATTATTGTAATGCCCTGTGGAATACTGTACTTGTAAGCAAATAAAGTATGTACTGTGCTTCCATTCAAATGACTTGTTACTTGTTAATATTTCAACTACACATCAAAATCAACCTGAGGATTGTTTTCTGGTTTCTTATAGCCTACTTATGTACAGTACAGTATACACTTTGTCTCACCTCCCTTGTCCCTCTCTTATTTAATCTTTATATTATATAATTATCTAATTTGGTTTCCTCATTTTCATTTTTTCTTTTCTAGTTACTGAATATGTGTTAACTAACTGTGTCTTTGTCTTATTTCAATGTTTATTATCAACGTTTAATTGCAAAGTTTTAACAACTTAATGGCAGCTTTTATTTATTGATTATTGTGTGTGTAAAATGCCCCAAGTTTTCCTTAGTGTTGTATGTCTGCTTTATGTAACGTTTTTAACCCGGACATGTTACTCGTTATATGTTTAGCATCATCCATTTGTCCCAATAATATAGTTTTACCAGCCTTAAGGGGGGAATGGGCATATTTATTTGCTCCTTTATGTATCTTTATATTATCTCTATTAGTTTCCTCCCTAGACCTCCATCAAGCTTAAAAGAAACCAAGACCCTCCTCCAAGATAAATTTGTACATTTTTTTATACAAAAATGTCCCGGCCGAAGGCTGGTTCCTCTTAAATTACAGGCTCGGTATTGCTTGCCAGGAAAAGATCGACACCTAAATGACACGAAAAGTCTTAATATTCACAAAGAACTAGGGTGAAAGGTTTTAAAATCGCCAAACTAATGGGCCGAACGTCTTAAACTCTGAAAACTAATGGGGCTAAACATGAGGAAGAAGGGGGACCAGATAAACAACCCATCTCCCTTTAAGGTAGATTTCCATGAGCCATTTTTCCAGCAACTTTCAATTGACCACTTTATTCTGGCACTATTGACTGGTTTTTCTGCGGTGGTATTGGCAGTTAGACTGAAGGCACAATATATTCGGTTGCTTTATTCCTACAAAGTACACATTCAGTAGCAGCCAAACCAGAATTACTGAGAAAAGTTGCCAGAAAATAGTGCTCATGTTATTTTATGTGAGAGACCGTGTCACAAGGGCATTTATTATACTTCATCTTATTGGAGTATGACTATCTAGTACAAGTTACTGTATTTATTAAGTGGCTTATATTAAACAAAACAAAGTAAAATGAAAAAATAAAATAAAATCTTGGTTTTGAAGTACTGTACAGTTAGTGGCAGAGTTTGGACATTGTCTGGTGCCGCAGGCCGTGGCATGGTCAGTAGCGCTTCTAATTGTTGATCCAAGGTTCAGCAGTTCCATCCCACCCCGTGCCATTGGTAGATGTCAAGAGATTGGACACTCAGATCTAGTGATTGAAGGCAAATGTCCAGTAAAGTCCCTATAACAAGGGCACACCCTAGCCCTGTCAATCAAGGGAGTGTACGGCATTAATAACTGCATCATCGTATCTGGTCTTGCTAATATTTCTAAAGCATTGAAGTTGCCACTTGTCCTAAAAATTACCATATAAATCACCATAACCAACTCTATCATCCGACCTGTGAGAGTTCCGTATGGAGCTCAGTGGTCTGGTTAATCTGCTCTACATAACTAACTAACTCTATCATCCTAATATTATTGGCAACAACAAATCTAATGAAAATAAACTTCTTAATGTTGCTTATAGATTTATAGAGCAAGTGTCAACAAATGAATTTCATAAGAGAACTGCCTTCATATTCAAAATTCCTTGAATTAGTTGAAACTAATGATAGTATACACTATTAACCCTCTCCGACATATGACGCGATTTTGAGCCTATTAGGGATACCTTAAAACCTTTGTTACCATCAGGGGTATTTAGAAACCTTTAGTTTAGTTACTTCAGCCTCTGTAGTTGTCTTTGAGTTAGCTGTGGGCAGAAAACTAATTTTGGAGAGGTAATTATAAGAGTGAGAGAACTCTATTTCTTATTGCTAATCTGGCAACCTCTGCGTCATATGTGCGTGAAAGGGTTAATCTTTGATAATTATTCATAATTTAATTCCAATAAATTACTCTGGTATATTTATCCTTGTGACACAGGTTTTATTATTACATGTATTATCCTTTGTTCATCTTAACTGTGCAAACACATTTCATGTCCCTATCCTGATTACGGAGCTGTGACTGTGATTATAATAATGGTATACATTATTGATTATCAAACCAAACTATTAATATGAAACAGAGATATAGAAGCTTCTTATTCTGCAAAATGTGTATTGTCATCATCTTCATTACTCGACTTTTATAGAAATTGTATAGCCAAATATGTTGTTAATTATGAAGACATGTCAATGATATGATGCAGAGACAAATTTATTTTTATTTTTCTATTAATTATCAAAATATCTTTTTATATGAGATTCAATTGACCATGAGCTGCAATAAAACTGATTAGTGTGGATATAATACACAGGCTGGTTAGGATGAACTGAGTATAGTTAAGTGTTAATACTTATATGGCCGTGAATTAAGCCACATGGTTACCACATTAATCATAATTACCTGAGCATTAACCTTCTTGTGGCATTAGTCTTGGCATTACTCTCCTTTAATAAAATTTTATTAATTGTTTATATTTTTGTTTATGCCAGATTTGTATTTTGCACTGGGTATCAGAATATGCCTCCTTAACTCTTATTTTGTTTATAATATTCTACAAGATTTATATATACCTTGGATTCTACTTTATTTTTGACAAGAGTTAAAGATCTCCTTTATAACACTTAAGCTGAAATACTGTACTGACAATTCTTGATTTGCATAAATATATTATAACAGCCACTCAAAATAGTATTAATAAATATGATGCTGAAATCATCGCTTAACACAAATATACAATGAAACATACATACAGTACATCATACCGTTTATTAAAATATACAATTAACTCCCCAACAGTCTTTATATAATAAGATATATGAAACTCAACAAGACGACAACTTAACTAAAATGCATGTTGAACACAGCAAACAAAACATTAACTAAAGTCTCAACACAAAAAGTTACAAAACAGAGTTGCAATACAAGAAAAATTACAATTTGTTAAGTACAAAAAATAATAGAAAAAAAAAAAAAAAAAAAAAATACAATTCATGCCGCCACCTGGCCAGCGCAAAGCTATCTATTCCTGTCGTAGAAATGATCTCTACCGACGTAAGCTCTCTCGTCAACATCAAAGGAGAAATTCAGACGTGTGGATCATAGGGAGACACTTTGTACTAAGGAGCAATAATATATTCCCAGCCATAAATGCAATTCCCTCATACTGTAGTCAAGAAGTTCCAAGGCAAGAGACTACCCCTGAAGTTATTACAGACTACCCCTGTAATATATTTTAAAAGGCCTATATACACGCACACATGACAGACATGCTTGCACGTGTGAACCCTGGTCACCCAAAGATGGCTGTGGACATATAAGGGTTATCACTGCAACACGGTCTGGGAGTGCGGGAGTCCCTGGCTCCAAAGCTGTATATCTAATATTTTTACTGTATATTTAAGTACTGTACTCATAGCTATACTCAAAGGAAATATGGGTTCGATTCCTGGAAGGGTCGCATGCTTTCATTAATTTAATTTGGGGTGTATTGGTGTTAAGAACGATGTTAAAAGTAATATGAAAATAATTAAATAATATACTGTAATCATACTTTTCATAGCTTGATATTGTAAGTACTGTATGTCTATCTATCTATCTATTGCCTGACGCTGTGATCCCCGAAGGGGTGGCCACGAACGAACCACCCCATGCACCTCTGTCCCCAGTCAGTCGACGCCCCTCCCCCCAACCAGCACCGCCTTCGTTCATGTACTTCCTCACTCCATCCCTCCACCTCTCATTCGGTCTACCTCTCCCTCTCTGTCCCTCCACCTCGCTCTCATACACCCTCTTAGTCATTCTCTCGCTTTCCATACGTTCCATATGGCCGAACCATCTCAAGTTGTTCCTTTTCACACTTTCCAGCACATCTACCTCCACACCACACCTCCTTCTTACTTCCTCATTAGTCTGTCTATCCCTCCATGTAACTCCGCACGCACTCCTTAAGTAATTCATTTCCACTGCTCTCACTCTTGGTCTGAGTCTCTCAACCAACGTCCATGCTTCGCTTCCGTAAGTCAGTGTCGGGATTACCACACTGTCATGCAAGGACTTCTTCACTTCCATACTGACCACCCTATTTCTTGTTACTGCTTTTAGCGTTCCTACAACCCTCTTCCCCTGTTGTACCCTCTCCCGCACTTCTTCATCCATAGTCCCATCTTTACTCAACACACTGCCCAGATACTTAAAAGAGTTGACGATCTCCATAGCCTGACCGTTCAGCTTCACCTCACACTCTGTGACTTCACCCCTTTCGAAGACCATAACCTTGCTCTTCCCCGCATTTACCTTCAAATTCCGTTTTTCGCACATTGTTCCAAACTCATTTACCAGACCCTGCAACTCCCATTCATTATCACTCATCAGAACTGTATCATCCGCAAACAGCAGTATAGGTAGCTTCCACTCAATTCCCTCCCTTTTCAGCGATACACCAACATCCACTGCTCTTGATAGTATTTCTTTCATGACTCCATCCATATATACAGTAAACAACCACGGGGACATCACACACCCCTGTTTCAAACCAACATTCAGGTCAAAGAACTCGCTCTGCTCACTCTCCACACGTACTGCCGCCTTTGCACCCTCATACATGCTCTTCACTGCTTTCAGCAACTTGCCCTCTACTCCGTATATTCTAAGTACTTTCCACAAACCTTCTCTATCCACTCTGTCATAGGCCTTCTCCAAGTCCATAAAGGCAACATACACCTTTTGTTTCTTCTCCAGATACTTCTCCACAACACAATTCAGGGTAAAAATCTGATCTACACATCCTCTTCCCTTCCTAAAACCTCCCTGCTCGTCGCCTATCCATTTCTCCGTTCTCACTCTCACTCTCTCAATCACTACCCTACTGTATACCTTCCCTACTACGCTTAGAAGACATATTCCTCGGTGGTTACCACACACTCCTCTTTCCCCTTTGCCCTTATATAGGGGGACTATTATGCCAGTCTTCCAGTCATCGGGTACACTCCCCTTCTCCCATGCTAGTTTGCACATTTTCCATACCCATTCTATCACTATCTCACCACCATACCTCAACATTTCCCCACACACTCCATCTGTTCCTGGTGCTTTCCCCAACTTCACTCTTTTCATGGCTTCCCACACTTCTGACCTGATCCCCACCTCCTCCTCCACTACTTCTCTTCTTCTCCCTCCCATACCATATCCAGCTATGTTTGCTGGCTCTTCATTCCTTACATTTAGCAACTCACTGAAGTACTCCCTCCATCTTTTGACTCTCTGTACTGTATGTAGGCCCGACAAAAAAATGTGAGAAGTTCTTCCTGTAAAAGAGAATCAATCCCCGAGTTATTAATCTATCTATCTATCTATCTATTGCCTGACGCCGTGATCCCCGAAGGGGTGGCCACGAACGAATAAAACTTGAAAATTAACTCAAAAGTTACTATTCAAATTAATATAGAAAACTCATTAAAATTAAAAACCATCGAAATGATTACACACTAAAAATCTGTATGTGGAAAAATGGTTAGTTTGTCAGAGAAGAGTGCTCGGGACAGTCAGCAACAACGGCACTTATTCCTACACCAGTGTTTTTGTTTATGATTACAGTATATAACTTAGTTTAGACCTATCACAGAATGTACAGTTGGGGGACTAATAAACTAGGTCCCAGATTCTCAAAGATGCCATAAGTTAAGGCTCAATACTCAATAAAACTAAACTATCATAAGTAATTGTAGTAGCCAGTTATGATGAATTTTGAGTATAAATGAAGCTAGAATCATATATATATACAGTATATATATATTATATATATATATATATATATATATATATATATATATTTTTTATTTTTTTTTTTATTTTTTTTTTATTTTTTTTGCCGGACGCCGTAATTTCCAAGAAGGGGTGGCCATGAACATTAGACGCTTGTCATGATTCGCTAGGTCAAGTTGCCCGGGCTTGACATCTACCAATAACATTTTGACAGTGCGGCTGTAATCCGACGACCTTTTGATCAGCAGCCGGTGCTCTATGCCACAGATCGCGACATTTATATTACAACAATCATTGGGGGATAAGGCATTGTAAATGTTTTGAGTATTGGGTCCTGGTACATATGTTGTGAAGTGGAAGTGGCAATGAATTATTATACTTTCATATGTTTATTAATAGTTTAAAATTGATTGAATGAGTTTACCCTTTTGAAATTGTGTTGCTGGAAGAGCACAAGACCATTCCATTAACATTAATGCCATACAGTTGGGTGTTATTATGGTCAAACACAGCCAGTCCACCACAGTATTTGTTCCATGTTAATTTGTCCACAACTGTACAGATACAATAATTTAATGATTGACTTGATGAACAAAATATGATTTTAGGGTGCTAAGACTTTCCTTGATAAGTCTTAATTTTTACTTATAACCCTTAAGTACTGTTTACTTCATGCTGGAGAATTGAAGCGTTAATGTCATCCCCTTTTGACTTAGTGCACTTTCTCTTCAAGGATTTTGGCCAACTATTGAATCAGGCTGTACATAAAAAGGTGTTCCACTTTCACAAACTCAATTGATTGTTGTTGTTGTCGTTCCCTAAGCTGCCTGGTCGAACAGCCCCGAGTCCCTAATGAAGGCCATGACCACGGTCGGGCTTTCCCACAGAGCTCTCAAGGAGTGTAGATTATGTTGTTGGCATGTGATAGTGGGAAAATTGGTAATTTACTATTGTAGTTTCCTCTCTTTACATAATCAAAAATACTCCTCAACAAGACTGAACAAGCTTTGTTCATGCGTGTTAAGGACTTTTTTGTTTATTGTACTAGAGAGATAACCAAAGTTGCAATTATGGAGGTAGGACACATTTTGAACTTGACTTTTATCATTTATAGCTAGAGAGAAAACTATAAGCCAAACTGGAACTAGAAGCATAACTTGGGAGTTTGACTGTACCGTACCTTGCCACCTTCAGCACAGGGAAGATAGTGGGAGGCTCCAGTTTTCTTCTAGGATACCGGTAGAGATTCTGAATTGGATACACAAAAAGGATCGGTAGGCCAACTAACTACCAGTACAGTACTTTTGAAATTGAAAATATACAGTATCGTAGTTAGGTTTTCTTTCTTTCATAAATGGAATGAGAACAAGATATCCTCAAAAATATTTTGATAAATATAGTACTGACCTCTTCCATGCCATATATGACTACTGTATCAGGATCATCTAACCAATTACAGGGTGGTTACAAGAATGTCAAGTTTGTAATGTGTGCGTCGTCTGTAGTGCCTCCCCTTCGTGCGACCAAGTTTGTAAGAGCCAAACATACATACCAAAACCAGTGTACATACAGATTTTCACCTTATTCACTTTGTTAGTTTGTTCCTAGAGCTTTAAGTTAAGAAGAACATGTGCAATTAGAATAGTTCCCTTATATACTGAAGATATTAGAGGAGAATATAGGGTATACAAAGAGATTCTTATACATACTGAATATATTTTAGATATTTTTAGTGGATTTATCTAATGTACAGTATATACAGTAGTTTTTGTATTTGAAGCCTCTAGCATCTTAGTTATATTTAGCTATGCAGTACATTACACAAATATACTGACCTATTAACTTAAGAAAAACTTGGAAGCTTTGTAGGGAAAACACTTACAGTACACTTCCCTTTATCCCACTGCCAACAGCATCACCTCTTTTTCACATATATCATCTTTTAACACTTTCAATCAGATGTCAACTTTTTATTATAGTCTATGGCTGACTAGGCAATTTTGTTCTATTTATGAATAAAATTATAAACAATTTCTTTACTGAACCATCTTTACCAAAATGTCATTTATAAATTGAAAAACTTGTCTCTAGGAAGCTAAAATAATATTCAATTTGTTGATAGATGATTGAAAGGGTTGCTATACTTCACCCAGTAGTGCTGTACAACATCTTTCATTAATTATACAGTAATTAATTCTCGTTCTTTCTTATTTTTATAAATGGAGATACCAATACTGTATACAGTTCCTTTACCTTTCGTTTTCTTTTCTTTTTTAGTTTTGACTGTTTTTGCCAAGCTTCTATATAACTCATAATGCTTATTTATTTGCATGGTCAAGACTACTGGTTAAATTGTATTACTTTAACCTTTGGAAATTGCTATTATTGCTTGTACCATTGTGTATTTTGTTATATGATTGTTTTCTCTCATGATTGTTGTTATTCTTACATTTGCATGGAATGCTTTAGCTACCTTTGCCTTTTTATGCCACCTTGTATTTAAAATACTGTTCCTCTTGCAGATCCAGATGCATATTCTATGCCCAATGCCAGCTATATTTCTCACAAATTACTCTTTTATAACTATTTTTAGTTTACATTCTTTGCTTTCCTGAATACTGTATTATATATAATGTCTGTGCATATCGCTAAGCACATACAGCAGTTAATACTGTTAATTATACCAAACCAATTTTTTTTCTTTTTCAAAACATGAAATTTGTTTTTGTCTCTTCAATTTAATGTTTGCATCATTGAAACAGAGACTTGTCCCATACTAAGTGCTTTGCCTACAGTAGGTCTTCTGTTTTACTTCAGTCTTATAAAGATTATATTTCAATGTGTTTCTACAGTATAGTACGGTATATTACACACATCCTTCAAAGTTCTTGGAAAATGAAAATATATCTTTAATGCTTATCTTTTCTAATATTATTATGATTACTTTTTTTAACTACAGTACCAGCTTTCAACTCGGCTCATAAAGTATCGTTTTCTATTCCACTGGGTTGTTTCCCATACTAGTGTATATAGTACTGATAATCATCTACAGTACTGCAACTTATTCCACTGGGTTGTTTCCCATACTAGTGTATATAGTACTGATAATCATCTACAGTACTGCAACTTATTCCACTGGGTTGTTTCCCATACTAGTGTATATAGTACTGATAATCATCTACAGTACTGCAACTTATTCCACTGGGTTGTTTCCCATACTAGTGTATATAGTACTGATAATCATCTACAGTACTGCAACTTATTTCCTTATGAGAGTTCCTCCACATTGTGGCTACTGTATGACATTAAGTGCTTCTGTAATCTAAGTTTCTTCTCGTCTTCATCTCAATAATATGATAATCTTACACTTGATTCATCTTATGTCTTATATATTTATATTTACAATAGTATTCTTATTCAAGTTATTTTTGTTTAGTATAAAGTGGTGTATTATATATAAAACTTTAATATATGCTAACCCCGCAAGAATTCTTTACTTGTACTATATGTCAGTTTACATTTTAGAGATATGCCATCCATATTTCTTCATCTGGTTATAGGGTAGACTAGCCAATTCGTTTGTGGTGTTTCAATTAGTGCGCAAATTTGATAAAAAACACTACCCACAAAATGAATTAGTATAATTAGATTAATAAATATAGTTTCAAAATATATGATAGATGAGGTACATTTTTACACTAAACTTAATAATCAAACTTTACTAATTTTTGTGGATATTTTATTATTGATATTACGTACAAATTCTCTTCCCTATACAGTACGAGCTATGCTAAATTTTATGCTTGCTACATTTAAATCCTAGTTTCAGCTGACTTATCTTTATGCTTGTTCTGCATAATTTGTGTGTTGTCTCATTAAATTCCATGCTCTTCCTTTGCAGCCTGTATTACCCTGTATAAGAATTGTTAACCCTTTATGTATACCAGGATGCATTTGTCATTTACTTGTTGGTAACACTACACTTTTATTCAGCTAAGGAGGAATCTGTAGGACTCAAAAGGTTAATTCATATTATCACCAAGCTCCTCCACACTTCTTCATACTTCCACCACTTCTTGATTCCTAGAGGCCCTTCCTAAACTGAACAAAATTGTGTGATGATGATTAGAATAAAGTTAAATATGCATCCTAATAATGAAAGGGTTAAGTATGAACCTGTATAAGAATGATCAAGTACTAGCCTTATAGCTGCCTAAACTTGCTTGTCTACATTTCTTCATCCAGTCTACATTGAATGATCTATCTAACATAACTGTATGCCTGATAAATATAGTATATTTAAGGCATACTAAAACTAGATTATATTCTTTACTTGTCTCAGTGATTTTCTATTGTGTGGCTGGAATTTTGAAGCTCTTAACCTAACAGCATTTCAGATTTGAGTAGGATCAAATATTGATAACAATGCAATGCTGAAAAATTCTTCTAATTTTTCATGTACAGTTGCCCACATAAGTTTTGTTCCTCATCGTTATACTATGTATGAAAGTAAAATGTGTATGAATAAATTGCGAGTGTGGTTTCTTTTAATTACCAGTTGACTAGTTAGCTAAGTTAACCACTGCATAAGAAACTGCAAACGTAATTCAATTGTCCATTATTTTTTCCATGTATAAAATCACAGAGAGGAACTGAACTTATGTGGGGAACCGTAATTACATACTGTACTTAGTATTCTGTTTCCATAAATTTGTGTCATACCAAAAGATTTTCCACACACAAATCCAACTAGATTTAACTAATATACTGTACAGTAAATTTTTGTTTTTCATCTCAATAAAATTCTGGTAAATTTTCTGTTGACAGAATTCTGAATTATCTGACTAATGTTCATGCTTATCCTATTGAGTTCAAGTACAGAAGTATATATAATATAGATCGTATACTGTACTCATTTACAAAATACATCCACCTAAAGAGTGATACTTATCCCTAGTAACAATTCAAATTTTTGTGGTGGAATGGATTGATTTACATTTTGCATTTGCTGTCATGTTTTGTGCAAATTTCATAAATGTGGTATGTTCAACAAAATTGTTCTTGTCTCATCCCATACAATAATTATTCTGTGGTGGTATGCATGTTTTTATATTTTGCGCTTATTTTCTCGACATACTAATATTTCTTATATACTGGATGTGCAACTAAAAAAAATTCTCGTCCTAATGCTTGGGTGATATGTATATCTGCGCGCTCGTTTTCTTGACTATTAATAACGGATCTCTAAATTTGTCATCAGCAATTTGTCATGTATTGTATACCCAGTTAATATTTTTATCATATATGATAATGCTGTGCTTGTTATCTTGACTTACATAAATTTGTTGTTTGCAAATACCTCAAGTACAGTCATAATTCAAAGTTTCCATTGCATCTTTGCTCTGAAACAAGGCTGTTGAAAGCTTGAATGCCTGAACAACTGCATATGTAAGTGAGGGTGAAATGGAAGGCAGGAGGGTTATAGATATATATTTGGGTGTAGATGCTGGTGCAATATGATTACACCATGATGAAGATAATCCTTAGTTAAGTTGGACAATGTTTTGTATACGGTATACTGTACAAGCTATTTCAAGTTACTGTGAATTAAAGCTAATTGTTGTTCACCACAATGAAGGTTACAGTTATTCAGGTATGAACCTTTCATTAGTTTTGACTTTCACTTCACTCAGCAAAGGTGGGAAGAACTTATGTCTTTGTACTGTACTGTATGTCCTACTAAATATTGCTCTGGTCCCTATTATGCTAAGTGTGTGGTGGTGATGATGTATTGACATTGTGGTATTGTGGTTGTGGTGTTGCAGGGGAGGCGGAGTGGAGGGGCAACAGAAGGGGTCGGGAAACAAGTTGACCCACACTTTCCCGCCCCCCCTCAAGACTTTGCAATTCTGGCACCACTAACGGATCTCTTGCCGCTCTCTTGTCAGTTGCTTGTTAAGTGCTGGGTACTTGTGCTTGTTTGAGGCTTATATATGTGCTTGGGTGTGTGAGGTGTACTGTATAGAGAAGCAGGGTACCAAGTTAGTTAATGGTAGAACACTCGTGTCGCGTGCACAGGATTGAGTTGCCGGCAAGTTAGTGACCTTGGCTCGGATACTCAGTATGGCACAATAAGAGTAAAACACTCTCTTTATATTTATATGGGATATGGTGGAATAAAGACCTTGTCCAGAAGTGCAAAACTTCTGGAAATCTTTCAAGAGTTTTACTTTAGTCTTCGGGATGATTGTACAAAACATTTACTAAATTTAACCTTTTCATGCACTGGGGGTTACCGTATAGTATTTAGAAATAAAATTAATTAAATCCTATAATTACCTCTCCAAAATTAGTTTTCTGCCCACAGCTCACTCAAAGACAACTGCAAAGGTTGAAATAACAAGTAAAGGTTTCTAAACACCTCTGCTGGTCACAAATGCTTTTAACCTATAAACGGCGACGTTACTTTCGGAAAGTTTAATGGGTGACGGCGACCTTCCTTCCGGTTTCTTACACTTTAAAAAACGTATCAGTGCTGGGGAAATGGATGCAAAATATATATATATATATATACTGTATGTAACATAAAAAAACACAACCCCAACTTCTCACCAGAAATTCAAAACCTCATCATACAACGCAACACACTGAAACACTCCCCAGCACCCCACACACAAGACATCAATCAACAAATTCAAGCACTTAACATCCAGATTAACAACAAAATACAAGAACAACAAACACTAAATTGGAATAACTTCCTACAAACACTCGATCACAAACCAAACCCCTAAAAACTCTACAAAACACTAAACAGCATCACACTTTCCAATAGCAACACAATACAATCACATGCTGCAATCACAACAACAGACTTTACTCCTTCACGTAAACAACAAGCAAACACTCTCATCAATCACTTCTCTCATGTCAGTCACCTAAAACCTCACAAAGACGACCGACGTGTCATCCGACGCAAAAGACAATTCCCCACAGACCCTGACTATACACCCTTCACCAACAACCAGACAAAGCATATCATCAACAATCTCAAGCTCTCACCCACCTGTGGCCTAGACAACATAAGCAACATTCACCTCAGACACCTGGGACCACAAGGCATACAAGCACTCACTAACATGTCAAACTACAGCTACTCACACAACACAATACCAGACATCTGGAAGCATGGTATCATCATCACATTCCCTAAACCTAACCAAGACCCCACGCTACCCTCCTCACACCGCCCTATCACACTCCTTTGCACCCCCTCCAAAGTCATAGAGCGCCTTCTACTACAATTGATGACACCTGACTTACCCCTTTCTCCAACACAACACGGCTTCAGGCCATTGCACTCCACAAACACTCTTCTTACAGACCTTACACAAAGAGCTTTCGACAGCATCAACTCAGCTAGACCACCACACAGATCAGTACTTGCCACACTTGACATTAGTAAAGCCTTCGATGCCATCCCCCGCCACAAACTAACAAACAAAATCTACAACACAAACATGCACAACACAAAAAAATGGCTGGCCAACTTCTTAGCAGGCAGATGTGCACACGTATCTTTTGCCGGTCAGTCATCTAGCATTAGAAATTTCCCAAACGGAGTCCCGCAAGGATCCGTCCTGTCGCCTGCACTCTTCAATCTGTACATGCATGATATAAATACACCAAATTCACCCCAAATAACCATAGCCTCCTACACAGACGACATAACACTCACAAGCACGCACCAAAACCCAGACACAGCAACAAGACTCCTTCAAGACTATCTCGACACATTACATGAATGGTGCACTACAAACAGACTCAATTTAGCCCCAGCTAAATCCACTGCAACCCTCCTCACAAGCTGGACAGGAGAGCACGATTACGTCCCGTGACTCAACATAAACAACACACCCCTAACACACACACACACACACACCCAAAATCCTAGGAGTAACATACGGCACCCAAATGACATTCAAACAGCACACCACAAACACGAAAAAGAAACTGACACCCAGACTTAATGCCCTCAGATCACTTGCCCACACAAAATTTGGACACAACAAAGAAACCACCACCACAGTCTACAAACAATACATAAGATCAGTTATGGAATACGCAAGCCCGGCCTGGGCTTCTAACCTAGCTGAAACACATGATAAGACCTTACAGACTATTCAAAATATAGCCCTTAAAATCATTACAGGATGCACAGCTACTACACCCACAGATCACCTACATCAAGAAACCAAAGTCCTAAAAGTCAAAGATCATCTAGACATGAGAGGCACTCAATTCCTGGCAGCAGCCTCCACGAATCAACACCACCCACTACACTACATGGCAGCACACCCACAGACACCAAGAAATATCAAAACAACACCCAGCACATGCTATCACACACAAATACTGTCTTCTCTCCCTCCCTGCCCACCCCAAACCAACTTCCGGAAGCACATCCATACTCATATCACTCGCCGTTCCATCCACTCACTCATAGACAACACGCAGCTGCAAGCACGACCTCCCGAAATCCATCCTTCTGAATCCTCCCTTCCTCGCGAGGACAGAGTCCATCTGGCCAGGCTGAGATGCGGACACCATCCAGCTCTTCTGAGCTATCAGAAGAGACTGGATGACTCCGTCGTCGACACCTGCCCGGGTTGTAACACAGCACCCCATACCATAAAACACATCATAGAAGACTGCATTTCACACAACCACTTACGCCAACAACACAATTTACACTATTTGAGAGCTCTGTGGGAAAGCCCGACCGTGGCCATGGCCTTCCTTAAGGACTCGGGGCTGTTCGGCCAGGCAGCTTAGGGAACAACAACAACAATGTATATATATCCCCTTCTATGTGTCTCGCCCCCTCTCCCCCTTTCTTCCTCAACTTTCCCCCCTCCTCCTTTTTTTTATATTTCTTCCCTCCCCCGTTCCCTATGCTTCCTCCCTCCCCCCTCAAATACCTTCAGTCCCCTTCCTCTATTTCTCCACAACCCCCACCCCTCTCCTTCATCCATGTGCAAGAGAGACGAGAGACAGTTAGTGTCGCGAGAGCCTCAGACGAGAAGAGGTATGCTGCGCTACCGCCCACTGCTCTATCACGTTCCTGTCATAATAAATTGAGTTTTCACTGGATATTTGCTCTTTACACCATTATTCTAGTTCTTCACTGTTCACATGTACCATATACCCTGTACAAGATAAATATGCACATATGGTGCAATAATATTTCTTTATTTGGTAGATACTGTATAACAAATTCTTTCTGAATCAAAGCTAAATCTTTCGCACTGGTGGCACTGTAATAAACAGGATTATGTTATTTTCCGGGTTAAGTGTCCCAGAAAAGACACAAACCGCGCCCATGTGCATGAAAGTGTTAATATTAGTTCAGAGGTTAATTCCAGACCTTATTTATGAAAACGAAGTCTGAAAGAGATGTGTTTTACTGTCATGGATATAAGGTATAGCAATGAATTGCTTGCAACTACTGTACTGTACATGATAAGCTACCACAATCTAGAATAACTAAGCAGCCATAAGTTACTTTGCCCAGTTATAACATGCCTTGCACAAAATAATGCCAGCTGTCAAGACAATCACTGCTTACATTACTCCAACTTAGGTATAGCTACTTAGTAATGGAAATACAGTTGTCTTGATGCAACAGTAGATAGGTTCTAGAGTTCAGTGGTGTTGTTGTAATTCCCCAGACTGTCTGGCCGGGCAGTCCTGAGTTGGGTTGACCGAAGCCGCGCCAGATACTTGGGCCCCCGAAGGGGCCAGGTTTAGATGAGATCTGTCTCTGAGAGGGCAGCGGGGGAGTAGATCATCAGACCACAGGCTTGCATCCCCGGGCCAATGCTCCTACCATCCGAAGCCCACCTTGCAGTGCCACCCAATCAGGCGATCGCACCAGCACCTAGAAGGAAAAGAGACAGACAGAAATGGCTAAGGTAGGGTAGTGGATACCAAACCTCACTCTGGATAGGACCAGCCCTCATCCTAGACGCTCAGTGTTGTAACAATTGACTTTATTATAAGGCAAAGAAAATTCAATTTTCTAAAAGGTCTTTGGTTCCAAGAAGTCTTTTCAAGCCGTATTACAGAGTGATTAGTGTTGTATTGTATTGAGTATAGAAGGCTATACAAATTTGACTGTGGTATAATAAGACTTTAGTCTGGGAAAGAAAACAGAAAGTATTCTATTCTTTTCCCCAGATGGAAGAAAGGTAGTGAAATACAGAATGTAAAGATAGTTTCACACATTTTGTGGCAATAATATTCAGCAATTCGAACTTGACAAGTAAATTTCAAGTTATACAAGAATTCATCTTTCTTTGACAATCTGTACTCAATTTAGTTGCCAATATCAATGCAAAAGTCTCCAAAATATTGCCTGAAAAAAAAAATAGCCATGAAAACTGTCCACAGTAGCAGTTTTCAGGTATGACGTTACTTGGTAGCTTGTTCCTCTCTGTACGCCTCATTTGTGCTTGTTTATTATTGCACTTTTTTGGGACATACTTTACTTGTTTTGAATCACACTTTTTGGAACTTACTCTGCTTGTTTATATATGGCTGGTTTGAGGCACTTTTTTTTTTTTTTTTTTTTTTTATTGTCTGTACAATATTTAAGTATTTTGCAACTTTTCCTTTATACAGTACAGTACTGTAGTTTTAAGAGTAGTTTGCAACTTTTCTTTATAGATTCTAGAGTATTTTGCAACCTATTTTTTATTGGTTTTCACTTCATGCTCACAGCTATGAATTTGGTAGCATCTTCTTTGTAAGTTGCATGGGTATACATTTCAATTAACACCACTGAAGATTGTTCCCACCTCCCATCTGGATCCATTTTTTTATTTTTATTTTTATTTTTTTATTTTTATTTTTATTTTTTTATTTTTTTTATTTTTATTTTTAGCATCAATTCTGCACTGTAATTACCGTTTTCACTAATCGATGTTAATATAAATGCACAATAATATAATTATTATGATTTATGGTAGCTAAAGCTATTGCATGATGCTTAGCTATTGCAGGGTACTAATGCTTAAGACAATGAATTGGATCACATAAATTGCTATGATAACAGGGGACAGAAACTTCAAACGGTTGTGTTCAAAAGTTGAGGCATACCGCCATAAATTCAACTTTTTTTAACTTTAGCAAAAAGAAATACTGTAGATTAAGTAGTGTTCATAGACAAAGCCCTTGTATTGAAACCTTTCTTGACTTTAGTTGGAGGAGTGTTTATTTTTTGTTTTTTATTAATATTATTTTTGTTTTTATTATTTTTGTTTTCACAAGAGGAAAATATTGTTGAAGTTGTGAAGATGGGACAGAACTACTCGAAGTACTATACGGCACCTGTTTTCTCGTTGGAATAATTTTATCCGCTTCCATTTATATTTTACTCTGGCTAACAGATTCAGTATATGAAGATGTCTCATAGTTATGGTTCTAAAACTACCTCTAGTAACTCATTCAATACATCGATATGAGTAACTTGTTTTCATGTAATCTTGCTAACACTAAACAATTTGCTTGGAAAACTCTGTAAGTCAGAGGATTAAATATTTATTTTGGGCTTTGCTCACTGGTATCTAAGGGCACCATCTATGATCAAATGAAGTACAGTACTATACATTAGCAGTCTTGCAGTTGTAAAGTACAGTACAGCAGGGTACTGAACTGAACTGTATTCTAAAAGTGGACAGATAGATAAAAATATATATTTCATATATTGTATAGTGTGAAAGAATCCTTCTTATTCTAGTATTATAACTACAAACTTTAAACTTATATCTGCTAGAGTACTGTAGATCTATTTGAATGAAGACTAGTTTCCTACTAACATTAAGATTGTGTGAATGGATATAATGACTGTTGATTCTATACAAACTCCTAAAAGAGCATTGTATTCTACTGTATGATAAACTGAAGCCTTATATAGATTATCGATTATGTTCACAGCCAGTTTTGTTATCGGATATTGATGCATGACTAATCCATATTGGATCAATTATATTTAACTTGAAAACTTGAAGTATCCAATGCAGCATTAATTTACTTTAATGTGGTACATCATTAAACACTATTTAATCCCTTTCATACCTTTATTACTTAGTGCTGATGGGTCATTGAATCTGATAACACATCTGAAAAAAGAAAAACACTGGTGATACTGTACTGTATGCCAAATTACTGTAGTTTGTAAGTAGGCCTATAATGAAATTGATTAGTATGACATATTGTTAATGGTAATACTTTCAAATTAATTAGTACCATATCAAACATCCTTCAACAATGATAAACTGACTGTTAATGTAACCGGTAAGGATTATTCACTTGCTTCTTGAGCTTTTTAAAGTATTGCTTTATTTCAGTTGCATTTTTATCTATGTAAATATCCTTCAATAGTATGTACATAAGCCTTTACATTATTTCTGTATTTGCAGGCTATGGTTATGCTGAATTAGTTGAGGCTGCTGGGGTCTGAATTAAGGCAGATTTACAGGAGCTTTTCCCACAACTTTTGATATGTAACATCAATTTTGATCTACAACTTTATTTGCAAAATTTTGAGACCGGTATTATTTTTTAGACTGGCATTAGCAATTAGATTGAAAGTAGCTTATTACAGGTGAAAGAATTCTTATAAAGGTATATTTCCGGAGTTGCCAATGTAAGTTATGGAAAATTGTGGGAAAAGGAGCTCGTGTAAATCCACCTTCATCTGTGTCATTTGATCTCTTCTGGTTGCTGATCTTCTTTTATTTCTTCTACAGGCAAGTGGATGGGAAAGAGAAAACCAAAAAGCGGAAAGGACTCTTTTAAAGCCCAACTCACTAAAGGTTATTAAGGAAAACAAAAACAAAAATTCGGATACAAAAAGATGCAGCATAATTCCCATTGAGAGAGTTGTATACAAAAACCTATGGCTGAGAGTTTAATCCCACGCATATAGAGAAACAAAAACAATGACATACATAAACTTTGGGTTAAGTGTTCCTTGCTATCATGTTTGTATGCTATCTCTTTTTCTCTTATTCCTTCTCATTTGTATGATAACTATATACAGTACTCATCCTCATTATTCTTCCATGTTACATTTTTATTACGTTCCTCATTACCATCTTGGTTTCTCATATTACTCATAATCAATACCCACCTACTTACCTCCCATAGTTCCACATCACAACTCTCAATAGTGATCATAATCCACAAGTCACTTTCATCAACTGTATCAATCTTCCTGTTGTTCATCTATTCCCCAACATTTTCAGTATATTATCCTATCAATTCCTCTTGCCCTTCTCCTCTCTCTTCCAGTCATGTTTTTTTCTCCAAGCCACATATTCTCAAAAACTAAATAACAAATCTAGATTTCATTCTGCAATTACTTACGATCTACCACTCAACACATGCCATCTGTAAAGCAAACGTGCCAGGTACGCGTTTTATATTTTTGTATATGCGTGGGAGTTACTGTATTTGTTGGCATATAATACAGCCCCTCATGGAAGTTACACTTACAAATTTAGCTAAATAGAGTTACTGCTCGAGTGCAAGAACCAGGTTGATTCTTTGGGTTATATTTATGAGAAAAAAAATTTGTCTTGTATGCCAGCAGATCCGGTAACAGTAACGTAGGGACAATAGAAATGTGTCCCGCCCCCTTCTCGCTTGCCGGCACCACTCCCGCCCACTACGACCGCCGCCACAACAACACTACTGCTTCCTGGGTCCCTTCAAGGTTATAACGCTTCTCTCCCAGGCTTTCAAAAAATTTAGCAACACAAACATTTTGAAAGGGCCACTACTTTGACAAATATATTGAGGAATATTCTAATAGAAATTTAATACTACAGTATTTTGTTTTCAAAGAGCATTGTCATACAAATGAAATCTTTCTCAACACTGGGTGGCATTAAATTCAAGTAGCCAGGGAAAGACATCTGCTCTGCCTCCTGGATAGCAGAATTTACCATCTCTGTATAAGAGGATGCTGCATTTAAATTGAGTAAGGAAACAAATTATTAATTATTAGTTGAAATGATTGCAATAGTAGATATCTAATGCTCAAATGCAGAATGTCCTGATATTCTTCCAAAAGTTAAGATATACAAAATTACCACATGTAGAAAACCAATACTACTGATAAATCATGTGCTCTATACTTGCGGTAATTTTGTTTATTTCTCGTAAATACACAAGGTGACTGAACAATCCTGTGTAGCTCATGTTTTGTGGACTTGACGGGACCTAAGGCTTATTATTATTATTATTGTCTCGCATGGCCAAGGGGAATTCCAGTAAGTTAGCTGTTGCTGCGTGTTGTGAAGACTTCCGGAGCGGTACTCTTTTGCACTCTTTGTGATATAATTTTATGTATCCAAATTTGCATGTTATTGCTTTTTATCCAGTTCCATAAGGAAATATGTTTTTCATAGATCTATAGTGAAAATTTACTGCCTTTATCCTCTACCCATTTTTTAGTTTTAAGAGGATAGTGCTGAAGATTTTTCACCTGGTTCAAGTGAATTTACTCTCGTTGCATTACAGTATATATAACGTTTCTAGAATGAGTGGTCAGAAATAAAGCTGCATCTGAGACAAAAATCTTACCAGTTCTACAGTACAGTACATTATAATTTTATCAAAGTACTGAGTATCAAAAGTAAGTTGTGGTAATCTAGATAATATAATACAGCCCCACTATATACTGTACCAGGTTAGGGTATCTCACTCACCGCAGGCTCCACAGGGCTAAAGCATGGGAGATAAGTGCTGTATTAAACCACTTATATTTTTTCAAACATAACAAAATTGAAAAAGCAATAACAAATTAAATTAATATAACTCCATGCTATTACCAATATGAAGTAAAGCAGCAAGATGAGCGGGTATTTGTCGGACAAGCACTAGACTATCAAGAGGAACTTTTAACTGCATGCGGCCTCAGCACCCTCTTCCCTCCCAGCACTGTAACTATATCACCTCAGCCCCTCCCCTGTGTGTGGATCCCCCTTGGCCACAAAACCATGACCACAGCCATCTATTGGAAGAATTGAGTTACCTTGGACTTCTTGTGCCTAGTATTGTGTACCTCGATCTGTACTCGACTTTATCGTGTGAGAGTGTGGTCTGGGGTTATGTACCGTAGCATCTTCACAATTTTGACATGAAGTTATTTCTTTAACTTTAGCAAGTAATACTTTCATAAAATACCTGAACAAAGCTTTTATACTTTAAGTTTTATTCAGGGGTGTGTTTGGAGTACAGTAAAACCCCTCACTTTTGTACCTTGGGAATCCAGAAATCAAAGAATCCCGAATACCTACCTCTCTATCAACAAAGTTCGAAAGACCAAGTTAATTATCTTAACATTGGTATTCAGTCCAGTTCAGTTATGTAGAGCAGATTAACCAGACCACTGAGCTCCATACAGAACTCTCATAGGTCTGGCATTCAGGCCAGAAATGACCTTTTTCTTTTAGACAAAGTCTGAAGAATAAGGTTAAATTTCTTAATACTGGATATCTGCTTCGGACTAATAACCTGATCTTTCGAATTCACACTTCCAGCAATTTGTTCAAAAGGCGGGTTTTGCTGTGCCATTTTTAGTCTGAAGAGGTACTAAAGTTGAAGTTGTAGATGTTTGTTTCAGGACATTTGACCTCGATTGTACACTTCCAAATTTCCTTTGGTATGATATATGACAGGAATGACATGAATAATAAAGATTCACAATATTCACCCACTGGTTGAATTATTAGAGGACAGTTGACAAGTATGCAATGTGGTGGTAATGCAAAGAAGACCAAGCATCGCAACGCTTCCTATAGACGACTGTGGCCACAAGTAGGTTATTATTGTTTCTTGGTCTGTGCTCTAGCGATTCATATTCCAAGTGTCCTGATCCATAGACTGATCTTCCTTCCCTTGTAACCCAAACACTGGAGCAATACGTAATTACTGTACAGTAAATACTTCTAAGATAGATTGATACATGCCTGTTTAAACCTATCAATTAGATGATTAATTTTTCATTTTATTTTTGCTATAGTAAGGTGATTTTATGCACTTTATAATTAATGTTAATTGCCAAAGGGTCAAAAACTATCACAATGAATCCTTTCACTGCGAGAGACACTTCCCAATCAATATAAAATCGTTTGGAAGTAGTTAGAAAATAACAAATATTGGAGTCATCTGATTGAAAGAGTTAATAAGCATCATTTATATACTTTACAGTAAAGTCAAGTGATTTTGTCATACATTGGAGAGGAGAGAAAGGGATGCTCAAGCATATTAATTCCTTAAAGTGTACAGAAGCTTACAGAACTACTAGAATATAAAAATAGATATATACTACAGTAGTAGTTTTGAAAAAAAATAGTTATTGCTAAGATATGACACAGTTTTTGCCTGAGGAGCATTAAAACTATAGTAATGCTTTAAAATTTTAGTAATATAGTTTCTCAATAAAGGAATGGATTTAATGATACAATTTTTGTTATAGTACAGTTAAAATCAATAGTTCATCGACTATCTTGCTCATTAACTATGTAATTTTAAGTTACCGTAATATACACTTTACCTTGACAGTGTTCATGTTTCTAATAGCCTGTGACTAGTACTATTTGTTTCCAGTCATAGATACGTCAAATTAAAGTTCCTCTCTCTAGTTTTGCATATATTATCATTAAGACTTCAACAAACAGTTGATTTTGGCTGTACAATCAGTAGGACGCTTCAGTTACAATGTGTTTATGAGGAAGGAAGTATTACCTCTGTGAATCGGACACGTTTTTGTTATTAAGTGAGGAGCCTTGGATGTGACCTCAAGCCCTTCCTATGACCTGGCTCTCTCAATGTTTCCCTGTTGTTGCAGATTGTGGAAGACTTGTGTGATACCATAAATATTGTGGACTAATGACTTTTGAATACAGAGACTGAAGAGCTTTACAACATGAAAGTATGCAAATGTATAATAATACGGAGTCATGTTTATATTGTTCTTTTGTTCACAACAGAAGTATTGACTGGCAAAATTTATTGATTATACAGTACACAGTTATATTAATGTCTTGAAGAAATTTTTTTTTTGGTAAGTGACCAATCTGTGTACTGAAAGTTGTCTGGTATTATGGCATAATTTTCCCTGGATATACAGACCAAACTAAAGAAGACCATAATAAGGTGCTTCTCGTTTGGCGTCTATATCTTATCGGTCTGATATTTTATTTACAGTCGTCTACACTATTGACGGCTGGATGAATGTGTTGACTTGGACCAATTTCTAAAGCTGTGATACTGGCTCAGTAGAATAAAGGGAGTATCACACAAGAGCTTTTATTATAAATTGTCAATGGCCATCATATTTCCAGCAATAATTCCTGAGATATTGAGTACTGCTTTCATCAGGCCGTAGCGTGGTTGGTAGAGCACTCGCCTGCAAACCGTGAGGTCAACGGTTCGAGTCTCGGGCCAGCCAGTGTGCTATTGGCAGACACCAGTGCTGTGGTGGACGGTGTGGTCTAGCAATCTGTGGCAACTGTCCACTGAAGTCCCTGATCATCAGGGCACCCACCTTAGCCCAGCTATTCAGCAGGAAGTGCATGGTGGTTAAATCTGCGTCATCATCATCAGAAACTGAAGTTAAATTAATATAGATGACATAATTCATATACAGTACAGTAAAATGTTAACTCCTAAATTGCCAGACGAGTTGCTGATAAAAGTTGAGAGAAGTACTTGTGTGATACCGACCTTACAAGTACTTGTGTGATACCGACCTTACAAGTTTTCAGAATCACAGATTTGCTTCACTTTTCTCTTGTCCTGCTATTCTATTACTTTGTTGCCAATTAAGAGAACTAATTATCTGCAGCCTCCAATCATCTATTGAAAGTAAGTAAGTTTGGTCATTCAGACTTTCTGACATGTAATGACTCTCTTCTTAATTTTTCCTTCTGTAATTTTGTATGCAGTGCTCAAAGATTTTCAACTATTATACCAAGTTTGATAATTTTCCTAATTCATCTATTATACAGTACATTGCATAGTTACCTATTCTTTATTTCTCATTATGCTTTTGTATATAAAATGCTATGTCTCTTTCAACATGATTCTACAAACAAGCCGACTGATGAATAACCTTGCAATGATTATTTCTGCTACTTATTGAGGTCTTTCTCTATCTTTCGGTTTTGATCCCCCTTTCCCATTATTGAACCACGCAGTCACCTGTCGCAAGTTCTAGAAGTTCAGCAGTAATGGTATTCTATGATCAATCTTGTTTTAAATGTTAGATGTTAGTTTATGTCCATTATCTGCTTGTTTACTCCTAGTACACGCACAGCTGTGAAAGTCATAGGAATTATCATTAGCTTTTGTGGCCTATGTACAGTATTTCACAATTAATTCTTTGTTAGTTTTACTCTTTGACATTTGTTTTTGTTGGAAAGAACATTAGAATCTTCACTAAAGTAATGATATATTTTTATTGGGAAGGGGTTCACATCAATCATAAAGCCCCTTCCAGTATATTTCACAAGAGTTTATAGTAAGACTTATAATAGCTGGTGTTTTCTAATATGTCGTAAGCGAAGCGCTGGTTCTCCACATGAGCAGATTTATTAGCGCTCACATTACGTAACAACTGTATACACTACTGGCTCGGTTGTATAGTGGAGAGCATCTCGGTGTCTTTCACCTGGGAGACCCGAGTTCAATCCCCTACTCAGGCATGAAGGTTTTTTGCATACACTGGTAGCCGGTACCATTTCCCTTGAGCAAGGAAATGGGTAATAGTCTTTCAGTAATATAGTCTACTATATGCCAGTATGTTGAGTGCTATTGAATCTCAGAGCGAGGGCTAGAGAGAAATGGCACTTAATAAAAGACTTGAAGATTATTATCGAAGAATACAGTACAATCTTTATTTACAGTAAATTCTCTTACATTACTGTCACTGTACTTGTTCCCTCTATAGCTTAAGTTCTTCCTGTAGAGTATTTCCTTTACACATTATATGATCATCAACTTACTTTTTTATACTAATGCATTGGCAGAAATCTGATCTCTGTTCATAAGATGGATTTCTGCCCGTGGTGACATTTTTATAGTCCGCTTGGGGTCACATCCTAGCTTAATGTATATACTGTACTTAAGGCTGATGGAAGTTTAAGTTAATGTATACAAATGGGTATTATTAGTGTTCAACAAACTTTCATACTTTCTTCTTTTTTGTTTTTTATACATATTTGTAACTTCCAAGACTTTTTATTACTTTAAAGTATATTATGATAAATACTCTTGATTTTTCCTGCAACTAGTCGTTAACTTTATTATTATTTCTTCTCATTCCGAACTTTGGCTTTAGGGTAGAGTTGCCAATTTGTACTTGGTAGTCCAATCAGTACACTCAATAAATAAAAATGCTGTCGACAATAATAATAAGAGCTAGATTAATTAATTTAATAAAATTATGTACAGTAGATAAAGTACATTGTGACATCTAAATAAATTTATCTGACTACTAATATTCATGTGGGGTATTTTTGATATCCAGACCCAGTTCCCCTGTTGTTTTAAGTAGGCCTACTTCAAGGATCAGTTCTATGACATACAGTATTCTCTTCATAGTCTACACTAGTAGCTTATCATCTTTGGTTGACGCACATGATGTTGCCTATCACTTCTACGCTGATGACACTCAACAACGTAAAGATAACAAATATTAATGAAACAAAGATAATAAGGGAATCCCTAATGTCTGATGTGAATTTCTGGATGGCAGTGAGGAAACTTAAGCTGAATGATGGCAAAACTATAATCACCATCATCCAAGGAAATAAAAGGGGTAATGATGCTGATAATTCACTGACCCTGAACATGGGTGAATCTCAATTTCGTCCAACAAGCCCAGTCCAATTTTTTGTTTAGTATACTTCAACTCAAAATTAAGTTATAAGAATCATATAATTCAGGTCATCAGAGGTTGTAGCCTGCATGTTAGAAGCTTGTACTCCTTGAGACAGTTTGTAAACAGACGATGCCTCGTAACATTGGTTCATTCAATCATCCTGTCTCTGGTAGATTATTATAATGATTGGTGTCCCTAATTATTTATTGCAAAAAGTTCAATCAGTGCTAAATAGAACAGCGAGGCTTATATTTGGTCTTCCACCAAGAACCCCCACTACTCCGTACCTAATAGAGTTGTACTGGCTGCCGGTTAAAGCTAGGATAGAATGTGAACTGTCTCATGACTTTTATGGCTGGTGCTGTCAAAGTTGAAAAGTGGAGGGAAAGACGAAGTAAAATTATTGGAGAGAATTTTGGCTAGATTCCACAAGGAACGGGATAAAGAAGAGTTGCTCTTAAGTTTGGTGAACGTAAGTGTCTTGCTGAGCTGTTAAAATTTCCTTTGGCACGCCCGGGTGCGACCTTGCAAAGCAACGATGATTCATTGTGTTTGGAAGAACCTGGAGCCATCCAGCAGTCTTCTTTCTCTGATCGGTCCTTTTCCTATGTGGCTCCTAGGTTAAATAATCAATTGCCGTTATCGATGAGACAGTTGAATTCAGTTGAATCTTTTAAGGGGCAGCTCAAGACCTTTCTCTTCCAGAAAAGTTGCGATCTTGCGAGTGGTATGGTGACAGATTAGTACTGTACATGCATTAGTTGCTACCATTTACCACAGTTGCAGCTTATACTGTATATGAACAACGCCATAATTATTCTAATTGTTGTGTAACACGTTACGAGTGCTTGTGAATTCCTCAGCAAGAACTGGCACTTTTGAGAAGTAAAAGACCATATTATAAAAAAAATTATCGTTATTATTATAGATAGATAGATAGATTATTATTATCTCATATTAATTGGAGCACCGCTTACATATTGGCTAGTTTACCCTACACCTTTTTGCGTTCAGTTGAGCCGCGGGTCACTGCCAACGAAGAACTGTGTCGTACCAGCAATTTCAACACTCAATCGTATGTAACTCCAATTTTGTTTTATTCTAGCTACCTCTAGACTATTCTACTCCACTTAACCCCTTCAATACCATGGTGTCATTTCTCATATATTCTGGCTGACATTACACTATTATATTCAGCTTAGGAAGGACTGCTAGGAATAAATAGGCTACAAACTATCTGAGCTAACCCATTGATTCTCCCAGGTCCTTCCCATAATGACAACAAATCCTCTAATGATAGCTAGAATAGAATAAAGACCAATGTACTGAAGGGGTCAAAAAGGACCTGTCAGAATTGGAGGGATAATTGAGATAGTCTTTAACACTTGGATTCCTAGAGGTCCTTATTAGAGGCTAATTAAAATGAGCTGGCAGTAGTATTAATGAAGTGAAAAAGTCATTATCTAATGAAAACGTGTCAATGGCAGATTCTATAGAAGTCTGGTGTTCTGCTTCATAACAAATTGCTTGTATAAATTATATTTTCATTTGCAACTTGATAAAAGAGCATAACAAGCTTGAGTTAATTTTGTTCTCTAATTTATGAACAATGTAATAATGAAACAACTTTATATTTTGTTATGTTATATGTTGACTTTTAGACATATCACGATTAGGAAAAGGACTCCTGTGGGCGACTACACCTCACATAAGTTCAGTCGCCCAGCAATGTTCTTATCCTCACCACAATAATCTGGAGGCAAGTATTATAGTATACTTGTCTTATAAGTGCAATTTGTTATGCAGCTTTGTATGGAATTTGGCAAAAACCTTTTGGAATTCAAAGGTTAAACTATGATTCCTAGAGGTCCTTCTAAAGCCGAGTAAAAATCATCTGGCAATATCATTAATACAGTAATTATAATGTAAAACTTGCAAAATAAACAAACCAAAACTGGGACGACACAAGATAAATGCAAAAGAACTTATCAAAAACGCTATGTGGAAATAACTCTTAATAAGATATAATTCTGAAATAAAAGAACACAATCCACCACATACATCACTACATGAGCAAGTCAATCTGGTTCCCAAGCAAACTGATCACACATTTAACAATGCACCATCGTCATGTTCAAGGAATTAGTCAAAATGGAAAGTCCGGGACGTTCTAGTAAAAATTAAACTATATTACAACACTATATTTTAAAGGCAAATATTACACAAGTGTTTCAACTTTTTTATCTGCAACTATGATTTGGCAGCTTCTGAAATACTGTTCTGTACACTTTTATAAGAATCATGTCACCTATAGCAATCTACCTTGTCTATTTGCCAATACAAGTGCAAAATATACTGAAAATGTTGCCAGCATAAAGATGCAGATGAAAAGTTGCTGAAAAAGACCCTCAGGTACATTCACCTGAACAAATTTGCAGTTGTGATGTCTATTATCCCTTATAACCAGACAACGATTTTTATTGTTTATTTTTGCTACAGTACTTCCAGATGATTTTTACTCTTCTTTTGCTTGGATTCAAGGACTCCAAGGAACTTGTCTGGTAGAAATGATTGTGTGACACAAGCCTAATCGTTATAGTATGATGACACCATATAGATTTTATTCTGACTTTCATTAGCCAATTTTCTGCAGCTTTGGAAGGACCTGTGAGAATAAGAGGGTAGATTTAGATACACTTTACACCTCCGATTTTTCAAAGTACTGTACAGTCATAAGCTGTAATAAGTACTATACTGTAAACACATATTTGAAGGTTGAATGTAAACCTTTAAAGCTACATTCTGAAACATCTAGAATAAGAAGCTTTGCCATGTCTCATTTGGGAACTAGACAGTTTCAATTGGGGTGTAGACTTGGGGCTTATGACTTACTTCCCGAGTTTAGTAAAATTGTCTTTGTTAGCCAGAATAAAATATAAATAGTGTCATGGTTTTGAAAGGGTTCTATATGTGTAAACTTTGGCCCCCTGGGACATGACTCTACTGTCTTGGGGCTCCACTAGGCTTTGTAACCCCCCACCCCACCCCCATCTTCTATTTATCTCTCAATAAAGTGTGCGCTACGCCCTGCATGTTTATTTTATTTAAACCAATGATTGTTAGGTTAAGTGAAGTATGAAGATAATTATATTGATCATGGCTTCAGAAGTAATTGAATAACCCAAATTAATTATAAGTAGGTTTCACGTTTCAGTAAATGTATCTCTTCATAATAATTGGAAATATTTCTACTGTACTTTGATAATGTGTTTACAAATTATGGATGATATTTAGCAGTGACCCCTCCATCAATGACATACTGCCAATAATCATATTTGGCGCTCTTGCCGCTCAGGGAAGCCCTTTTTAGGGATCAACCATCCGCCACAACACAACCAAATAATACATCTTAGGTGGAATGATTAAGTTACTTATGGAACATCATATGAATCGGATGCCATTTTGAAAAGAAAAAAAATAATCAAGAAATATTAAGCTTCTGTTCGTGCACTCCTCATTCGTCACTTGTTCCAACTAGCCTTCCACGTGCTTTACTCGGCTTTTCACCAGTTGTAAGGATGCCCTGTTAGGCCCCATGTGATAAAAATAAGTGGGTTAACCTGACATAATTGCGTTATATTATTTATCAGATTTTAAGGGTTTCGCACTTTGGCCTGTGTGGTAGTGCGGGGGCTCTTCAGCATCAGTTTATGGTTATATTTATTTTTCCTCGCTTAGTGTGGAGGTTTTATTTACTCCAACGTCTCCTGCGTCTGCGTGAGGCCCGGGGACGTGTTTTCTGATGCTAGCTACATGGACCAGTTTTTACGGTAATGTTCAAGCACACTGTCGCAGACATGCCCCAACCCTCTAGGGTTGTGACCATATCGTTGGAATCCTTTCGAAGCGGAGAGTTCCCAAAAATTAATTCAGGTGATCCCGACCTATTATAACCCTACAAAACACAATTTTTTTTTTTGTCAAATTCCTTGTAAAGTACTGTAAAATCTTAAAACAGCTCCCAAGGCCACAAAAATGGGCGGAATTAAAATCGGTTTGCGCCATTGGATTTTTCGCGTCGAGAAGAATCCGAATATACCTTTAAAAATATGAAAATAAAAAATGTCCGGTCAACTTCCTTAGGATATTGGCAAAACAAATTAAATTGAGTTAAGACACTATTCTGAATCCTCTCGACTCGCTGAATCCAATGGCGCCAACCGATTTTAATTCCATCCATTTTTGCGGCCTTGAGAGCCGTTTTAACCCTCCCGCCCCGGCTATGCATTACATAAATATTCCCCGAAATCCGGGTGTTTTGGCCGAAAAACGTCTAGGCTAGGCTACCGTATCATTGTTATGCTGACTGCTTCCCGCATTCCCGCGCATCCCCAAGCGTAGCTGTGTTATTTACCTGTAGAATGGCGTTAAGTAGAGCTCTCTAAGTCAAGTGCTTGATTTGTGATGATGATTTCATTGGAGATAACTTTATGGCCAAAACAGCCACTTTACACTACTTTTCGATACTTAACAACAACATACAGGCACACACGAACAAGCGACGCTCTCCTTCTTGTGGCCGGAGATGCGGGGCGTTGGTCCAGCCGGCTGTTGTTTACATGCGTCGGACCGACGCCTCACACACGAAGCTCACAGGCTTTCAAGCAATGGTACAATGTTGTACCACCCGGGTTCCTCGGGGCAAAACTTAATGGTACACACGTGTACCATCCGAGTTTGAAGGGTTAAGAGTTTCCAAAACGTTTTTTTGTGTTTTGTGGGGTTATAATAGGTCGGAATCACCTGAATTAAATTTTGGGAACTCTCCGCTCCGAGAGGATTCCAACGATATGGTCACAAGTTAAAATAAGAACAACTTTTTTGAAAAAAATAGATTGGACATGTGGGGCTACCTTTGGAATCCTCACGATGCGCTGAATCCAATGGTGAAATCCGTTTTTAATTATATTAAGTTTTGTAGAAATGGGAGCCTATTATAATTTTAAAGTTCTTAACAATTAAATTTGTGTAATCATAAGTCTAGGGTAAAGTATACCCTAATTTCAAAAACTTATAGGCTGATCTATCTATCTATTGCCTGACGCCGCGATCCCCGAAGGGGTGGCCACGAACGAACCGCCCCCATGCACCTCTGTCCCCAGTCAGTCGACGCCCCTCCCCCCAACCAGCACCGCCTTCGTTCATGTACTTCCTCACTCCATCCTTCCACCTCTCATTCGGTCTACCTCTCCCTCTCTGTCCCTCCACCTCGCTCTCGTACACCCTCTTAGTCATTCTCTCGCTTTCCATACGTTCCATATGGCCGAACCATCTCAAGTTGTTCCTTTTCACACTTTCCAGCACATCTACCTCCACACCACACCTTCTTACTTCCTCATTAGTCTGTCTATGCCTCCATGTAACTCCGCACGCACTCCATAAGTAATTCATTTCCACTGCTCTCACTCTTGGTCTGAGTCTCTCAACCAACGTCCATGCTTCGCTTCCGTAAGTCAGTGTCGGGATTACCACACTGTCATGCAAGGACTTTCTTCACTTCCATACTGACCACCCTATTTCTTGTTACTGCTTTTAGCGTTCCTACAACCCTCTTCCCCTGTTGTACCCTCTCCCGCACTTCTTCATCCATAGTCCCATCTTTACTCAACACACTGCCCAGATACTTAAAAGAGTTGACGATCTCCATAGCCTGACCGTTCAGCTTCACCTCACACTCTGTGACTTCACCCCTTTCGAAGACCATAACCTTGCTCTTCCCCGCATTTACCTTCAAATTCCGTTTTTCGCACACTGTTCCAAACTCATTTACCAGACCCTGCAACTCCCATTCATTATCACTCATCAGAACTGTATCATCCGCAAACAGCAGTATAGGTAGCTTCCACTCAATTCCCTCCCTTTTCAGCGATACACCAACATCTACTGCTCTTGATAGTATTTCTTTTAGGACTCCATCCATATATACAGTAAACAACCACGGGGACATCACACACCCCTGTGTCAAACCAACATTCAGGTCAAAAAACTCGCTCTGCTCACTCTCCACACGTACTGCCGCCTTTGCACCCTCATACATGCTCTTCACTGCTTTCAGCAAGTTGCCCTCTACTCCGTATATTCTAAGTACTTTCCACAAACCTTCTCTATCCACTGTCATAGGCTTTCTCCAAGTCCATAAAGGTAACATACACCTTTTGTTTCTTCTCCAGATATTTCTCCACAACACAATTCAGGGTAAAAATCTGATCTACACATCCTCTTCCCTTCCTAAAACCTCCCTGCTCGTCGCCTATCCATTTCTCCGTTCTCACTCTCACTCTCTCAATCACTACCCTACTGTATACCTTCCCTACTACGCTTACAAGACATATTCCTCGGTGGTTACCGCACACTCCTCTTTCCCCTTTGCCCTTATATAGGGGGACTATTATGCCAGTCTTCCAGTCATCGGGTACACTCCCCTTCTCCCATGCTAGTTTGCACATTTTCCATACCCATTCTATCACTATCTCACCACCATACCTCAACATTTCCCCACACACTCCATCTGTTCCTGGTGCTTTCCCCAACTTCACTCTTTTCATGGCTTCCCACACTTCTGACCTACTGATCCCCACCTCCTCCTCCACTACTTCTCGTCTTCTCCCTCCCATACCATATCCAGCTATGTTTGCTGGCTCTTCATTCCTTACATTTAGCAACTCATTGAAGTACTCCCTCCATCTTTAGACTCTCTCTTGCTTCTCGGCTAGCATTCTCCCATTCTTATCTTTCACACCCTTACTGTTTCCCTTGCTACCTTCCCTAACTTTCTTGACTTCTTTCCAGAACAGTTTCTTACTCTCTCTCCATTTTACACTCAGATTCCTTCCAAATTCCTCATCTACTCTTCTCTTACTTTCCTTCACCACCCTCTTACTCTCCACGTACCTCGCTCGTTTCTGTCTCGAAATCTTCATTCCCTCTACTACCCAACCACTCTCTATATGCTTTCTTCTTTTCTTCCACAGCTATTCTTACCTCTTCTGTCCACCATGCTGTACCTTTCACTCCCCTCCCTCTTCTCCTCACTCCACACACCTCCTCACATGCTGCACAGATCTCATCCTTAAACACCTTGCTCATCTCCTCCACAACTTCCAGGTCGAACCCACCTAGTCGTCTTTCCACTGCTCTCCTGTACTCCTCCCTGACTTCCTCCTCCTCCTGCAACCTCTCCACCCTCCTCTCGCCTCCCTACAGCTCTCCTCACCCACTTCTTTTGTATCCTAACCTTAGCTACCACTACATAATGATCAGACAGACCTCCTCCAATACCCCTATACACCCTAGCATCCATCACAGATTTCTTCATTCGTTCATCCACACATACATGAATGGGGGCTAATGGGGAGACTAATTAAAAACTTAGACTTTTAATATGAATTACTACCACTGAAATCTGGGTTTACTTTACCCTAGACTTATATAATCGTTAACAAAATATGGTTATAAATTTTATTTAAAATTATAATAGGCTCTCATTATAATTATATATAAGTCTAGGGTAAAGTAAACCCATATTTGACTTTTAATATGAATTACTACCGCTGAAATATGGGTTTATTTTACCCTAGACTTATATAATAGTTAACAAAATAGTTATATATTGTATTTACAATTATAATAGGCTCCCATAATAATGATATAAGTCTAGGGTAAAGTAAACCCAGATTTGACTTTTAATATGAATTACTACCACTGAAATCTGGGTTTACTTTACCCTAGTACTGTATATTGCATGTGGCTGTCTTCAGGGTATTGGTACACTTAACGAGTCACGGAGATTGGTTCTCTTAGTTTTGTCCAGGGTTGTCATTTGAACCACGGACAATTGTTTCTTTTTACTAATGTCTTCCGATATACAGTAGTTATCAGTATTCCTATCGGGATCTCTGGGTTTCCTTTTGACACTGTCTTAGTGTTCAGCCCTGGGTATTGCACCGGCTCCCCGGGCCAGGTGCCTGACGGACTATTATCTAGTCCAACTGGCGCCTGAGCCCCTCTCCCAAACGACAGCGTTTTCACTCGTCCATTCACTAGCATTCTCCATTCATTACCACTTCTTTTGCCTGATCTATAGCCATTCCAAAGCTTGTACTATACATTTTCTCCATCTCAATGAAGGTCTTCATACCCCTCTACCTCCCCTTGTATCTGACTCACATATTCTCTTTGTAAGCCTTTCGTCTTCCATTCGCTTAACATGTCCATACCAGCACAGCACTTCCCGGGCCGACAAATGTTCCTGCTGCCGGCTCCTATGTATCTCTTCATTCCTCAATTTGTCTCTACGAGTCACTCCAAACATACCGGTACTCCTCAAGCTACCTACTGCCATCCACCATAACCATTCACCACCGACCATCATCTATTACTGTTATGCCCTGTTTTTCTACAGGATTAACTTGGGTAATGTGAGTTCTAACTGACTGGGTATAGAACGCTGCATGCACAAAACAAGGTATGAGGAATAGAGAACACAAAATAAGCACACGGTAACAAGACACACGATCACTTTTATTGATGTACACACTTCTATAGTTTTCTTGATGATGATTAATATGAAGCATAAGAAGATATGAATACTCGTACAAGACAAATGATAGAATTGAACAACACTAGCATTAAGTGGATCTGGATGGAGCCTAGTCTCCCACTTCCAACGTTCAGGTATTAATCTTCTGATCACTGGCTTTATTCACAAGTTTATATACTGGAGACCATAAATGTTACTTATAGATTCATATTCACTGTTAGATTTATCACTGGTAGCTCTGGTGCACAAGTAGTAGTTCACAGACTAGATTAGACACGCGTATTTTAGAGCACGGGAATTCTAGTAACCTCAGGGGGGTACTGATCTAAGTTTTATATTCTTGTATCAGAAACCCATAGAACGCAAATCAGTGGGCGAACATCAGATATCACTAGGGTTTCACTTCTATGTAATAATATCTGGATATATGGGTAATTACGAGAGTTAATATCGCCTGTTAATTAATAAACACTGACACGCTTAGCACTTCCTAATGGAATGGTTATATATGAATTATACTGGGGCAAAGATATAGCCACTTCATAGAAATATTAATAAGTGAGTCTCTAAATAGCACTGTAACACTGTAGCACTGATAGAGTGAATCTTGGGTAGTATTTGATTGGTCTGGTCCTGGTTATCTTGCGTCCGTGATGTTGGGGGCTAACGACTGGTTCCGCGGCCGTCCAGATGGTCCATATGTAGAAAGTTCTCAAGACGGATCTCTTAGCGATCGTTGCTGGTTACACTCTTATATACCCTCTGGTTTCTAGACCTGGAGCACAGATATTAGGATCTTCCTGTCAATCTGGATCGGAATTAACGCCAAGCGCATCTCACGTCGATCGCTCAGCTTCCCGGTCTGTATGAAGGTTATAAGGTGTACGTAGATTTCTTTTACGTGGACAGATCCTTCTATCTAAATCTGCCACGGAGTCTGCCGGCTCTGGAACTCAATTCTCAGGAACAAACAATGATAGAGCTAGAGGTCAACACAAGGGACCAGCCACTGTTTGGTGTCTATCTTTCAACTAATTTTACTGGGGCTGGAGCTCGGTTTATAGGTTCGGTTTTGGACCCTGTAGGCAATAGGGATCTCGAGTTTTGATGGACTTATTTGAGCTCTCCATTGATACGGGAACTAGGTAAGGTGGTGATTACTGTTGTGGCACATGGCTGTATGGAGCCTTCATAATGTGATATAACTGAGCCTTAGTAAGAGATACTATTTTGGCTATACTGGAAGTATTTAGGGGAGAGAGATTGGATCTACTTTGCGAGGAGGTTTGGGACATCTTTGATAGGAGCGTCTCTCTTAGATTGCTCAGTCTTCATTCTATGGTATAGCTGAGGTGCTAATTTGGTTATCGGAGTATGCAAGAAAGGTTAATGGGTTATTGTGGGTTAATAGAGGTTAGTAAGGGTGTTAGTCATACATGGTTAGTTCATTGATAGGAAGAATTCCTGTGCTACCTGGCAATGACCCGGAAGTCAAAACAGGGGTCAGGTGTACCTCCGCAGGGTAGGGGTCTCCCTCCTCGGGTGGGTGAAAGGGGTAGGCACGCGTCCTCTCTCTGTGATAGTCGTCTGGGCAGCTGTGGCTGGGGGCTTGCCATATTACAAGTGTTTGTAATAACCCTCTGTTTATGAGACAGATGTGGGTGTTCGTAATACCAAAACCGAAGGTGCCTTGATCAGCTGGTTTAATTGGTTGGGTTGTTAATTGCATGGTTTGTTGGATGTGGTGGAGACTGGGTTGCTAACTCTGCCACATTTATCTGGAAGTATGGCAATAGAGGTTAGTCACTGGCGAGGCGGCTAGCCTTGCACTGACGATCATTTGGTACAGGGTTGTGAATGGGTTGTGAGGGAATAGATGGCATGCAAAGGGTTAGTAAAGTTCTAATGGTGTTCCTTCCTACTAGGGGAAGGTAGGCTGGATAGGAGTATATATACAAAAGGTTTGAGAATGTTAGTAACAGAAAAGTTAAGGATATTCAGGGGGTATGGTGGAGAGACTAGGTCAGGAGGGAGTCGAGGAGCGTGGAGGATTAACGAGAGGGAGAGGGTTAAGGGGGGCTACGTGGAAGTTTGACCCTAAGGTCTCTGGGCGTAGGGGTGGCAGTAGGCTACAGTTGGTATCTTAGACTGGGGGTTAACGACAGGGAAGGTAGGTTAATCAAACGCTACCGGGGGATGAGCAATAGGTGGTGGTATATGAGTCTGGAAATTATAGAATCATGTGTGTAATGGGGGGGGGGGGGTGTGTGAAAGTATCTCTCTTTCTTCACTTCCCTTCTGCGAACAAGAGAGAGGGTAAGACAGAAAAAGATAGATTAAGCTGCGAAGGTGGAAAATAGGTACTCAAGGGTAGAAAGGAAGAGATGACGACAAACCCGTTATTGCATTCTAATTAACGAGAGGACAACCCTGTTTGGTTGACCCACATCCAACATCCTTCGAGGAAGGGGAAAGGCTGCAACTCCGACACGATGATAAGACCAAAGAACCACAAAAACTCCACTGAGACCTAGCATATTCTCTACTTTCTAGATATCACATAAGGATGTTTTTGGGAACGGTAATTAATTCGAATTATTTGATCGCCCACCTTCAGGTGAACTGGCCGTCCCCATGGTTTTCTTATTCTTTATGCAATCGTGACTCATGCTCATTATTCAGGTACATTAGGACAGTAGGATAAATCGGAGGCTAGCAAAGACCAATCAAGAACTTCACCTTCAATGTTGGCTGACAAGACTTTAACTCTCGGTTAGGCTACTGGTACTACTCTTAGACCAATTTAATACTGACAGCTCCGATTTACCATCCTGACAACACATTTAGATCCAAATAGGTACGGGAGGATAGATACAAACATATTGCAGTAATCTTAAGCTTGATATTAATATTTAAGGAACATTTTACCGTGTACAACTCTTAACATTGGTACCGTATGGTCCGTATCTAATTATCTCTATACCATTAACCTGGGACCAATCCATTACCGTACTGGGACAGTCTCTTAACCTAGGAGTAGGACTCGAATATTGCTGTCTGTATCCACCCCATTCCTCTCGGTATTAAAATCCCCATTCCGCTAGATACCGATATCAGCCAGGCTTGCCTTTACGTCTCTTCGGCCTACCTACCGTATCCTGGGGTATAGGGGGTAATCATACGTCTTCCTGCGGTCCTTGAACCCTCGTACAGTACACGAGTTCAGCATCCTGCACTCAGCCAATGGGAGGGGTGAATCTCCGATTCTCCGCCATCAGCAATTCAGCATCACATCGACTCCGTCCCAAACTGGTTCCCTGGTAAGTCGAACACATTCTTAACCCACGGTTGACAAATAGCTAACCCTTAATAATGGGGTTAATCAATATCCGGAAAAATGTTATTTTAATACCACAAATTTTCCGAGTGTTTTTTATAAAAGAAATTGTTCATTTGCATCAATATATAGCGTTTGTAATTAATTAGAACTCGAGATAACCTATTTTCCCCATTAGGCCTATTGATCGATGTTGAGACACGCCCCCGATAGTGATTTGAAAAGACATTAGCTTAACCTAACAACCTTACCTAACCTAACCTAGTATTATGGGTGGGGGCTGCTGCCCCCACACCCCCGCTGGTTGAGTACTAATCCCTTGGTAAAAAAAAAAAAAAAAAAATGGCTGTCGATTATAGGAAGGTGAAAGAAACGTCGATGAAGTCTACGGTGTTTACTATGCAATCTTCAGCTTTGATTGTACATTGATAACGGGAAAGTACCATATTGACAACCTTGTTACGAAGATTAAATTTTAGTACCATACTTTTATATTAAGTTTTTCCGAGGGTTTAACACATTTTCATATGATCTTTAGAGCTATCGATAACTGGAAGTACCGTATTGACAACCTTGTTACGAAAAAGACATTTTAGTACCATACTTTTTTATTAAGTTTTGCCGAGGGTTAAAACAAATTTTCTTATGATCTTTAGAGCATATAGATTCAATATTTATCTTCAAATATATCAACAAAATTTGTGGTATTAAAATAATATTGAACCCAATATCCTAATTACGGTACACAGTAATACTAAAACAAATACATATAAAAAATATAGGCTAATATAAACATATAACAATACATGGATTCCTATTAACAGATAAAAATAGATGGGCTAATATAAGTACAGAAATACAATGACAGATCAAATTATGACATTACAGTACTGTACCGAAATAATCTCTTAACCTGACAAGCGCGATATAGACGTAGGTGCTAGGGTAGTTATTTGTGCATTTCTAGCCCTGGATTCTGACAGAATTCGTTATATTTACAATATAAACCATTATTTGTTTTCGGTATGCTTTTATTTTACATATATGATGTATATATGAACCTTCAAGAGTGCTAAAATAAGTGGGAAAAGCATTTGGGTGGTGAAAAACGAAGATATTGGCCACCCGGTCATAATCTCAGGCGAGAGAGAGAGACAGGCAGCCCTCCCCTCTCGCTGTCTGGGAGTCAACTGAGACGAGCTGGGCGGTGTGTGCCGGTGTCTGGGTGTTGCATAACGATCTTTTATGCAACCCACTTGTGCTACATTATCGCGGGAGAGAAAAATAACCGATAAATGATGATAATAAGAGGAAAAATAGGTGATAATTGAGGAGGGGAGGGAGGGGGGAATAAGGTGGGGAAGGAGGGGAGGGGGTGGGTGAGATTTACATGGATGAGTACTGGAGGGGAATTATCTCACCTAGAGACAAATTCCTTTGTTTTGATAGGCCCTTTTTTTTTATGGAAGGCTTTTTTTATGGTCCTGCTTCCGTGAGGCCTATCGCGTTCCCTATAGGAAGCCTTCCGTGAGGCCTATCGCGCTTGCCGGGTTAAGGCATCCAAAGATCCTCTCATTAAGTACAGGTACATATGTTACTCAGTAGTACTCTACACACAATTGGGAATACATAATTACACAGCATATCTATGGAGTCAAATCAATACAATAATGGCATAAATCAAAGGTAAGTGTCATGGTCAAACTTAACAGGTTGGACTGCTCAATACGGAGGGTGCTATACAAGGCTCAAACAAAGCTAAACGTTATTTCTACTGTAACTCGAGTAACTTATCCCCTGAAATCAGCTGCCCAGAATCTCACTACAGCGTTCCATCCCTTACAATGCAACTCTGTACATTAGACCATGTCAAACATAATTATATCATAGCAATCAATATTCATAATACACTCTAAAAGCACAATAATTAATAATAGCCTACTCAGCCCTACTGTACTTCCAATTAGGCTAGGTGAAAGTTAGGTAGCCTAATTAAAATGTAAAATCATATAACCTACCATAATAATTCAGCAAGTACCCATACCTAAACGGCCTTTTCACTAGTTAACTTTAAGCAACAATAGGTAAGAACAAATAATCATCTGAAATAAACCCGACCCAATGGGGGTCCGAAATTTGACAGTACAGTACTGGGGTTGGGAAATGAGGACCTCTAAATCAAGATAACAAGTAACTCTTTACACTATAACCCAGTAAAAACGGTAGCGTTCAAGGAGACTACTGCAGGACTCTTCTTCTTCTTCTTACCTCTGAGCGGGTATAGGCTATCCGGAAAAACTAAATAAGATGGTCACCAATTTTCCCATGGATGTTTTTATTTTTCCCTGTTAGTTTTCATCAATATATAGTGTTTGGAAATAATTACAACCCTCGGCGAAACCGTTTTCCCCATTATACAACGATCTTAAGACACGCCGCCCGATAGTGGGGAGGGCTATGAAGTACAGGGAAAATGAGGGGTTAAATGCGTAAAACGGCGATTAAAACGTATTTTAGCAAAACTTGGCTCGGGTTTTAAGGTATTTCAAAGGCCTAAAACCCAATATTTCGAAAACCCGAGCCAAGTTTTGGCCAAAGCTAGCTCGGATTTTGAGTTTGTAGACAAAAAAATTACAGTAACCTCATTTAGAAATTTGGCTCAGGTTTCCCGAAATTGCAAAGCCATAAAACCCGAATTTTGGAAAACCCGAGCCAAGTTTTGGCAAAACTTGGCTCGGATTTCGCGAGTTTTAAGAGTAAACCAATTACAGTAACCTAATTTAGAATTTTGGCTCGTTTCCCTAAATTGCAAACCCCAAAAAGCATAATTTTGGAAAACCCGAGCCAATTTTTGGCAAAACTTGGATCGTATTTTGAGAATCGAAAAAGACTAACTAAATGTCGGGAATCGGCTCATGATTTCCCTAATTGCAAAGCCATATAACCAGATTTATCGAAAACTTAGCACTTATGTAAATCATAAATATCCAGTAACATAAACCTAGTACATTGGATACAGCCTAATCCACACCTAACGCCTACAATGTGTCTGTAGTGCCTAGTAGGCCTACGTGGGATACAACATGGCGGTTGGGCCGGCGCCCATTTAGTACCTACCGGTATTCGGCCGTATCTGTAAATACGAATGCGAGTCACTTCGAGCGAATTCCTTGATCAAGCGGATGCACAATCTAATCTAATCGGTAGCATTCAAGGAGACTACTGCAGGACTCTTCTTCTTCTTCTTCTTCTTCTTACCTCTGAGCGGATATAGGCTATCCTAGTGTTTACTACCCTATACCCCTTTGAAAGGACATTAGTCTAACCTAACAACCTTACCTAACCTAACCTAGTATTATAGGTGGGGGCTGCCGCCCCCACACCCCCGCTTTGACTTAGATTTTTGGTGTATTTGTCTGTGAAGTGGGTATTTTTCAATGTGTTGATAACGAAAATCCTCCATGCGGACTATATGGAGAAAAATATGGCGAATCTATTGGTGCCTATTTTCCCTAATAAATTGTTTCTCATAACGTCGCACTAGTGTCCTTGAATATAATATAATCTAATCTAATCTAATCTAATCTAATCTAATCTAATCTAATCTAATCTAATCTAACCTAACCTATGGGCAGGTGGAGTTAGTGTTGACTAAAAAGCTGGTGGACAGACCTCGGGAGACAGGTGAAAATGGCGTGTGTACGAATCGGTGCCGTCTATAGGAAGGTATTGACAACCATGTTACGACAAAATTCCATTTTAGTACCATATATTTTTATTGGGTTTTGCCGAGGCTTAAAAAACATTTTCATATTATGTTTAGAGCATATAAAATCCATATTTGTTTTCAAATATTGCAAAATAATTGGTGACCAACTTATTTAGTTATACTGGCTATCCTGGTGTTTACTACCCTATACCCCTTTGAAAGGACATTAGCCTAACCTAACCTAACCTAGTATTATAGGTGGGGGCTGCCGCCCCCACACCCCCGCTTTGACTTAATTTTTTTTGTATTTGTCTGTGAAGTGGGTATTTTTCAATTTGTTTATAACGAAAATCCTCCATGCGGACTATATGGAGAAAAATATGGCGAATCTATTGGTGCCTATTTTCCCTAATAAATTGTTCCTCACAACGTCGCACTAGTGTCCTTGAATATTATCGTAAATTTTTTTTAAAATGAACAATAACCAGGCCTAGGAGACGTTAGTTATAAATACTTATCTGAATAGGCCTAACTTTGGAACGTCGGAGACAACAGTTTCAGTTTACGAAAGGTAAACTAAACTCAAGGATACTATCTCAAACGAATGTCCTTTCCTGATTTACACGTTAAAATACAATCATATTTACCAAAATGCATGGTTTTATAAACTCAAAGTAATGAACAAGTTCTAAACATACAATACAAATGTTACATTAGTAATTTACTCACCCTGGTCGTCTCTCCGAAATGCGAGATGGTCTAAATCCTAAACTGACTGACTGAAACCGAGCCGTGGTGGTCCAGTGGTGAGCACGCTCACGTGTGAATCTGCAAGACCCGGGATCGAATCCCTGCCACGGCGGACATTTAGTGGGTGTGGTTGTACGTCCTAGCATGATGCACATGCTCGCACCCAGTCAGGGGACATCCTGACGACGTATACAGACTAAACACACATAACAAAGCCACTCCAACACCCCTTCTCCCCTCTCAACACTCTTCTCTGAGCTAGTACCGATACAAATGGCCAGTCCTGTATAGAATCGTGAGGTTCAGAGTCGTAAAGATTCCAGGACGAGCTCCATAGAAACTGAAACTGAAAACGTAAACGAAAACGAGGTCGGAGGTCGGGGTCAAGAGGTCGTGCGTCCGCGGAAAATAGCTCGAAAATCCAGGATATAACTTCAACTACGGAACATCTTGTTGAGTATAAAGTAGATTAGTTCCCCTAGATTGTGCCTTGAGGTAAAATAAGTCGCAGGTTGGCAATTTGGCGAAATGGCATCAAGACGAACTGGGACTGGGAGAGCGGTGAGAGGAGACACGCTGGTAGAATGTTCCAAATGCGGGACGTGACATCCACATGTTTTAATGGGCGTAGAGGGTATGACACAAAGGGCAGGGTGTCAAACGACGCTGTTTTTTTGAGTGATAACGCAAATGAACTTTTTGTATAATGATAACAGAAACTCCCCCCCCCCCCAAAAAAAAAAAGTAGGCTAGGCTAAATTGACACAATTTTGGTCTCCATATTTTCCATCTTGATTGTTTTTTGATTGCAGGAAATACTGTTTTAGACACCTAAATTCTCAAAAAAAAAAATCTGGGGGGCACGCCCCCGGACCCCCCTAGAGCTTGCGCCTTCGCCGCGCTATAATGATAACAAAATAATAAGGTCAATATACAGGAGGCGCTACAATATAGGTAGCAAAATTCTAATGGTAGTTTTGGGTTCCTATCATCATATGCTTCATTTCTATATACTTTTTATCCCCGGGAAAAAAAAAAAAATCTTGGGATTTTTTGTTTTGGTCATTAACCTAACCTAACCTAATAGCCCCCAAATACATTTAGGTTAGGTTAGGTTTTCTGGTTAGGTTAATAAAAACAACAAAATAAAAAATCCAAGAAAAAAAGAAAAAACCCAAGATTTTTTTTTTTTTCCCGGGGATAAAAAGTATATAGAAATGAAGCATATGATGATAGGAACCCAAAACTACCATTAGAATTTTGCTACCTATATTGTAGCGCCTCCTGTATATTGACCATTTAATAAACCATAATGATAACACAATTCATATTTTGTGGATTGACACCCTGACAAAGGCAGATCAACCAGAGGACTGTGCTTTGTAGGGAATGCATGGAGAGGGAAATAATGGAGTTGAATGGGGGCATGGAAGGTCTGATAGAGAAAAATGCAGAATTGAGTAGGAAACTGGAGGAAAAAACACGCGTGTGTACATGCACACAAACGGCGGCGGCAGCTCCAGCCCCAGAGAACCAGCAAGCCCAGCAACCAAGTACAAACAACTGCAGACCCAGACATACTACAGTTGAAAATAGGGAAGCTGCAGAAGAAAAGGTCAATAGGTCAATATTTACGAGTCACACCACAGCTGGAATCTCATTTCTAAGGGTAGTTTTGGGTTCCTATCATTCTATGCTTCATTGCTATATACTTTTTATCCACCGGATTTTTTTTTTTTTTTTTTTTTGTTTTTTTTTTTTTTTTTTTTTTTTTTTTAGCATTAACCTAGCCTAACCTAAATGTATTTGGGGGCTATTAGGTTAGGTTAGGTTAGGTTTTTTGGTTAGGTTAGGCTAATGCTAGGCTAGCCTAAAAAAAAAAAAAAAAAAAAAAACTAAATTTTTTTTTTCCGGTGGATAAAAAGTATATAGCAATGAAGCATAGAATGATAGGAACCCAAAACTACCATTAGAAATGAGATCCCAGCTGTGGTGTGACTCGTAAATAGTCACACCACAGCTGGAATATCATTTCTAAGGGTAGTTTTGGGTTCCTATCATTCTATGTTTCATTGCTATATACTTTTTATCCACCGGATTTTTTTTTTTTTTTTTTTTTTTTTTTTTTTTTAAAGCATTAACCCTCCAGCCTCGGTGGATATAGTTCGCGACTGTGCTACGGTACCGGGTGTTTTGACGATCTTTGGGCTATGTTAACTACTCTGTAAGTCAATGAATATGGCATGTAGGCTAATGTTGTGAATAAAAAAGAATAATGTTCCACAAACCTTCCTCTGTCGAATGGCATTGAGTAGAGGTCTCTAGCCCCTCTGGTTTCATAATGGTGAGCGCGGGAAGACGAGTGCTTTTCGGCGGCAAATTCTTCCCGCGTTCGGACGCGTCGCCCCGGCCATGGCTACGACGCACCTAGCCGCTCGTCGCGCCAAAGTATTTATCTCCCTTAGACGATTTTAGTGTTTGATATTGAGAATGTGATGTTTATTTGATATTTTTCTAGTTATTTTGAGGCCAATTATATAAAATATGTTTATTAGGGTATCACTGTCACTGATATTGCTAATTTTCACTCGATACCATACATTTTATTAGTAATTGAGGTAGGTTATTGTTGTATTAGGCACTGATTATTCGTTATCACAGGTGTTTATTATACTTTGGCCATCAAATATTAGGTCTTGTGTCACTTTCACATTGACAAATATGCTTTAGAGAGTGTCACTGTCACTGATAATGCTCATTTTCACTCGATACCGTACATTTTATTAGTAATTGAGGTAGGTTATTGTATTAGGCACTGATTATTCGTTATCACAGGTGTTTATTATACTTTGGCCATCAAATATTAGGTCTTGTGTCACTTTCACTTTGACAAATATGCTTTAGAGAGTGTCACTGTCACTGATAATGCTAATTTTCACTCGATACCGTACTATTTTATTAGTAATTGAGGTAGGTTATTGTTGTATTAGGCACTGATTATTCGTTATCACAGGTGTTTATTATACTTTGATCAACAAATATTAGGTCTTGTGTCACTTTCACTTAGTTATATGATTTGTAAACGTTTTATATACAATTTATTGTGTCTTTTTTCACTGATTTATATATTTCTATAGGTTCTAATTATATGAATGTTACTTGGTATATACATATGTGTCACTTTCACATATTATTATGGTGTAATTGTATTTGTATCAATTTTCTCATAATACATGACTTTTGTATTACAATAAATTGGTTTTCTTCCACTTTTTGCCTATATATAATTATAGTGTACATATTGTCATTTTATTTGGCAATTTCAGTATGATTATTAGAACTCCAGCTTGGAGTGGTAATCAAAGAAGCACTCTAAAGCACAGAGTGCCACCTTGCACTCCACACACTCCATGGTTGACTTTTTACCTGGCCTCGGCCTCACCCTGCTGTTGTAGCAGACATGGCACCGCTTCTGCTGCGTTCTTCCTGATTCATTCTGAGGCAGGGAACCAAGCCTGTGCCTAATCAAGTATTGAGCACACTGCAAGCGGTCAATAACGGCGGGCCCAGGATGTGCCACTGCCCTCTGTGGCGTAGCATACTTCTCCAGGAGCTCCGTCAACACCTACTTTTGGAACCTCCGCAGGCTATTGAACTTCATGGGTGTGTTCACATTCCGAAGCTTGTATATATTGTAGGCATTCAGAACTGACATGTCCACCATATGCAGAAAGAACTTTTTGTACCATCTGCACGAGGTACGCAGGCAGTCAATGAAGCCTATCTGCATGTCGGACTTGTCCACCAGCCTCATGTTGATGTTGTAGTCCAGGACAGCATCGGGCTTGGTCGATCCACCTTGCCAGTCTCCACCATTTCCCCCTTGTGGATGGTGGTCAGGAGGTTGACCTTCCGCTGGTCGTGCCAGTGGATAGCCAGAATGGGCCCCGACTTCTTCTTGAACACATCACCTTTTTTGGTCTTTGGAGGGAAAGGTGGCATGCCCTTCCTTTTCCCTCGTACTGTGCCTACAGTCCCCGTCTTGCGCTCATGCAGGTACTGTGAGAGAGTGGGGGACGTGTAATAATTGTCCGTGTAGAGGACGTGATTCTTATGAAAGTAGCGGTCCATCATGGCTTGCACCACTGCTCCGCCAAAGCCAATGAGGGGGTCCACAAGCAAGTCCCCTTCCTTCCCGCTGTAGACCAGGAAGTCCAGGACATAGCCAGTTTGGCAGTCGCACAGCACAAAGAATTTTATGCCAAAGCGATGTCTTTTTGAGGGGATGTACTGCCGGAAGCTGAGTTTTCCCCGGAACAGCACAAGAGACTCGTCAATGACGACCTTGCGGAAGGGCTTGAAGTAGGAGGTGAAGCGTTCTCGCATCATCTCGTACAACGTCCTAATCTTCCACAGCTTGTCACCGAGGTGGACGTCGGTGTTGGTGACAAGATGGAGCGCTGCGAGGATATCAAGGTACCGGTCGCGAGACATATATTTCCCGAAGGCAGGGGTGGATATCAGATCATTGGTGATCCAATAGTCAGGCAACCTATGCTTCTTGACATGAGGCATTAGCATGGTGAGTGCCAGGAACACCATGAACTCTTTATGAGTCACTGGGGTCCACTGCCTCATGTGGCCCTTGGTCACCTTGCCCAAAAAGTGGACCTGGAATTGGTGCTGCTTATTTGTCTCTTTGACAACATAGCCTACCACCTCCTCATCAAAGAAGGCCTCAAATAGTTTGTGTGGTGGAGCATTGGGGCCTGCAGGAAAATTGGGGGTAATGCCTGAGCCCTCCAGTACCTCATTAAAAGCTGGCACATCAGGGTTGTATCCATCCCCATCAACTACGTCTTGCCACTGAAAAACGTAGAATGGGTCTTGTCTACGCTGACGAGGAGCTCCAGCTGGTGGCCCAGCACGCCCACGGCCAACTCGGGAGGCGCGCGCCCTAGGGCGGCCAGGGCGGCGGGCAGCACGACGCCGGGCCAAGCGGATGGGTCGAGGGTCGTCGATGTCCATATAGTCATCGTCAGAGTGGTCATCTTGCCCTGACGGTGGACCTATGTAATCATGGCCAGAGTCTTCAGAGAGGTGCCCTTCATCATCAGTGGCCCCCACATAATCTGGCGGGGAACCAGTGATGCGTGGGCGGCGTGCGGGTGGGCGAGGTGGGGAAGGAGTGGCAGGTGAGGCTGTGTCCCCCCGAGGTCCTGGGCTCCTTGGCCTGCGACGAGTGACAGAAAGCAATGTTTCACTGTCACTAGGCCCAGGTATTGGTGATGCGAGCTCAAAGGCTTCTTCAGGAAGACATGTTGAAGGCGGGAGAGGTGGGGAGGACCGTGGGGAAAGTTGCAGGGACGTATGGCTGGGGCCGGCAGGGGTGGACGCCGCGGGAGCCTCGAACAAAACTTACTTTTCTTAATTTTTTTGGTATATTTCCTGCCTTTCCCCTTTTCGGCAGCAGTATGTCTCCTGTCGGGGGACCTAGGAGGCAAATAGGCCGAAAGGGGGGGGTCCTCAACCCTTGGCAATGGTGGGGGTGGTGGGGAAGAATGCGGGGCATCCGGGTCATCTTGGGTGGCGTGGGTAGATAAGGGAGACAATGGCGGACGAGAAGGGTCACCACGCTGACCCTCACTCACAGCCTCATCCTCACCAAGTATTTTTGCTTGTTCCCTAGCTGCCGCGGCCGCCTTCTCAAATTTTCTGCTTATACAAGTGTAGCTTGAAAGGCGATTTACCTGGGGAAGGGCTTGGCGTCGTGTCACTTATGCGAAATTTGGTGAGTGACCTTGAACTCTCCCACTCACTCACTCTCTCAAGTTCACTGTCTTTAGGTAAACCAGCTTCCTCAACAACTGGTACATCACCTTCATCACTCTCATCACTGTCATGTTCTCTCGCAAATCCCAGGAATTGCTCTTCTTTCTCACTCTCATGGCCATAATCACTCGACTTATAATTACTGGAGTCGTCACTGACTATATCATCAACAATATACTTGGCATCAGCACGCTCATATAGTCTCAATGTCGTCTCAATACCTCCGGGAGATAACACATTTAGGCGATGGCGTCGGGGTAAGGCGCGACGAACTAGCAAGGGCGTCGTAGGAAGCACGGTATCGGACACAGCGGAATCACTATTTGGCGTACTGTCCATGATGGCGTCGGGGTAGATACTGTTGCTGTGGCGTAGTTTACGCCTGGTGGCGCCACCTACCCTCCCACGACACCAAAAATATACGCGCGGCATTCGAAAGCACTCACGCAAGCAATGGGCGTTCAAGAGCCCTTCCGGGTTGCGCGGGCCGAGTTTGTTATGGGCGTTCAAGAGCCCTTCCGGGGTGGAGGGGTTAACCTAACCTAACCTAAACTAAATGTATTTGGGGGCTATTAGGTTAGGTTAGGTTTTTTGGTTAGGTTAATTCTAAAAAAAAAAAAAAAAAGACAAGAAAAACAAATATTTTCCGGTGGATAAAAAGTATATAGCAATGAAGCATAGAATGATAGGAACCCAAAACTACCGTTAAAAATGAGATCCCAGCTGTGGTGTGACTCGTAAATATTGACCGAAGAAAATTATAGTGTAAATGAAGATGAGAGAAACCGAATGGGAGCTAGCCCTATGGCCACCCCTGTGAGGACGGACCCCACAGACCAGGGCAGTGCACTTAGATAAGAAATAAATCGCAGGAGGACAGCAAGGGTAATAGTGGGGGACAGCATGATCGGTAAAGTAAGAAAACAGGTGAAGATGGAGGCGGAAGGAAGCAGGAACATGTGCCTGAAAGGGAAAGGTATAAAGGATATAATGGAAGAGGCGAAGGAATGCAGGAAACAGCTACAGGAAGGAACCCTAATCATCCAGGGTGGTGGAAACGACCTCATACAACAGGGAGCTGAGAACACCGTAAGAATGATTGAGGGAATCAGGATAATTAAGACACAAAAAGAATCTGCGTGTAGGAGTTATGGGTATACTAAGACGACCCAGAGAAAACATGGCCTATGAATATACCCGAAGAAGAGTAAATAAGAAAATAGCAGAAGAGGTATACAAGATGAAAATGGAGTACATGAGGAATGAGGATATAGGAGTGAGCTTCCTAGATCTAGACCAGGAACTCACAGGCAATAGATTCGCAGGAGACCGAGTACATCTAAACAATGAGGGGATAAGACTCCTCGGAAACAGGACCCGGGAATGGTTCCTGGCTAGCGAAAGGTTACACAAGGGGCACCTGAAAAAAAGGGCCCCCAGGGATGGGCAAGACCCGGACCATGAAGAAACCCGGGAGGGATCAATTACAAACGGTAACGAGGAAACGGGGAGAGAACCAGGAACAGAGGAGACCGATATAATGGTAGAAGCCGAAGAAGCAGTACCTGGAGAGGGAGGGGAGAATGAGCCGACGCACAGGGACGAAACCAGGGAAGAACCTGCCCCTAGGGAAGGCCAAGAGGAAACAATCCCAACCGAGGCCCCAGTCGTGTGAGAGGACGGAGAGAGGTATATTCCTGCGAAACGGCATGCATTATATCTCAAGAACTGGGCAGTGTTATAGCATATTTGTTGTTTGTACATATATATATGTATTATGTATGTTGCTTCGTAGTATACTATAAATGGAAAATATACTTGGTAAATGAATAATTAGAGGGCATCTGTGGACTCCCTTTTACAATTTCCCAGCTCAGCTGGTGGGCGACGAGTGGAAGTGAGTCGAGTTGTATACTGCTATTCTATTGGTCAATAAACTGGGTGTGACATCACGAGCGATGATGGTATATGAATGGTTGTTGTGGGAGTACGTCACTGTCTAGACGGTGACGTCACAAATTCTCGCAACATTTTAACGGGTGTAGGAATACACGTCAGTCCATATAATGAGCCTCTTTTGTTTCTCAATCCCTCTATGACATCACATTGATTCATTTATTATCCTTGGTGTTTATAATCTCTCGGATTCGGGCCAGTCGGCCATATTTGAAATGGTGGAACTGTTCAATGAATAGTGAAGTGTTTTTGCTTCATGAAAACACCTACAACATCTTCTATTTAACGGGATTACCAACGGAGCTTCCAGCGGAATTGTGTTAATTTGGCTGCAGACCATTATTGTCCAGTACACCAAGGGTAAGGGTTTTATACCGTCGTTATTTGGGTCCAAGCCTAGGCTACGATTACCACAGAATCTTTAATGAATATCCTCAATACAGACTTATTTCCTTCACTTACCTCGTCAATAATAACCCATATAGGTGGAGAGGCCCTGAATTATCAAAGAAAAAGTGATGTTGAAACATTATCTGCAATTTAGCCATGTTGATTAACTCTTAGCCCACTTAACCCCTTCAGACTCATATGACGCAGAGCTTGGCAGATTAGCAATAAGAAATAGAGTTCTCTCACTCTTATAATTACCTCTTTTGGTGACCGTCAATCTTTTATGAATTAAATACCAAACCAGCGGGGGTGTGGGGGCAGCAGCCCCCACCTAATATACTAGGTTAGGTTAGGTAAGGTTGTTAGGTTACGCTAATATTACCCCTTATTTTCGTCTTTTACCCCTCAATTTCCCTGTACTTCATAGCCCTCCCCACTATCGGGGGCCGTATCTTAAGATCGTAATTGTTTAATCGAAGTCCTCTTTTTCTAGTTATTAAAAACGTATTATATGATATATAGAAGCAATAGAACTGTTCAAATTACCTGGGAAGTGTATATTAAACAAAATACAAAACTTTGAATAATGAGGTAAGAGATAGGCTAGCCTATGTGTTTTTTATCACTTTTCAACCCAAGACCAGCGGGGGTCTGGGGGCAGCAGCCCCCAGGATGCCCAGGTTACCTTAGGTTAGGTTAGGTTAGGTTAGGTTAATGACCAGCTATGTAAATACAGTAGTGAACATTTGGTTCAGTCTGTGCTCAAAAATCCATTTTCTTTAGGAGGAGGCCATACACTAAACAATTACCGTGATGTTGAAATATTATCTGCAATTTAGCCATGTTGATTAACTTGTAGCCCACTTAACTCCTTCAGACTCATATGACGCAGAGGTTGGCAGATTAGCAATAAGAAATAGAGTTCTCTCCCTCTTTTAATTAACTCTTTTGCCGACCGTCAATTTTTTATCTATCTCTATCTATCTATTGCCTGACGCCGTGATCCCCGAAGGGGTGGCCACGAACGAACCGCCCCCATGCACCTCTGTCCCCAGTCAGTCGACGCCCCTCCCCCCAACCAGCACCGCCTTCGTTCATGTACTTCCTCACTCCATCCTTCCACCTCATATTCGGTCTACCTCTCCCCCTCTGTCCCTCCACCTCGCTCTCGTACACCCTCTTAGTCATTCTCTCGCTTTCCATACGTTCCATATGGCCGAACCATCTCAAGTTGTTCCTTTTCACACTTTCCAGCATCTACCTCCACACCACACCTCCTTCTTACTTCCTCATTAGTCTGTCTATCCCTCCATGTAACTCCGCACGCACTCCTTAAGTAATTCATTTCCACTGCTCTCACTCTTGGTCTGAGTCTCTCAACCACGTCCATGCTTCGCTTCCGTAAGTCAGTGTCGGGATTACCACACTGTCATGCAAGGACTTCTTCACTTCCATACTGACCACCCTATTTCTTGTTACTGCTTTTAGCGTTCCTACAACCCTCTTCCCATGTTGTACCCTCTCCCGCACCTCTTCATCCATAGTCCCATCTTACTCAACACACTGCCCAGATACTTAAAAGAGTTGACGATCTCCATAGCCTGACCGTTCAGCTTCACCTCACACTCTGTGACTTCACCCCTTTCGAAGACCATAACCTTGCTCTTCCCCGTATTTACCTTCAAATTCCGTTTTTTGCACACTGTTCCAAACTCATTTACCAGACCCTGCAACTCCCATTCATTATCACTCATCAGAACTGTATCATCCGCAAACAGCAGTATAGGTAGCTTCCACTCAATTCCCTCCCTTTTCAGCGATACACCAACATCCACTGCTCTTGATAGTATTTCTTTCATAACTCCATCCATATAACAGTAAACAACCACGGGGACATCACACACCCCTGTTTCAAACCAACTTTCAGGTCAAAGAACTCGCTCTGCTCACTCTCCACACGTACTGCCGCCTTTGCACCCTCATACATGCTCTTCACTGCTTTCAGCAACTTGCCCTCTACTCCGTATATTCTAAGTACTTTCCACAAACCTTCTCTATCCACTCTGTCATAGGCCTTCTCCAAGTCCATAAAGGCAACATACACCTTTTGTTTCTTCTCCAGATACTTCTCCACAACACAATTCAGGGTAAAAATCTGATCTACACATCCTCTTCCCTTCCTAAAACCTCCCTGCTCGTCGCCTATCCATTTCTCCGTTCTCACTCTCACTCTCTCAATCACTACCCTACTGTATACCTTCCCTACTACGCTTAGAAGACATATTCCTCGGTGGTTACCACACACTCCTCTTTCCCCTTTGCCCTTATATAGGGGGACTATTATGCCAGTCTTCCAGTCATCGGGTGCACTCCCCTTCTCCCATGCTAGTTTGCACATTTTCCATACCCATTCTATCACTATCTCACCACCATACCTCAACATTTCCCCACACACTCCATCTGTTCCTGGTGCTTTCCCCAACTTCACTCTTTTCATGGCTTCCCACACTTCTGACCTCCTGATCCCCACCTCCTCCTCCACTACTTCTCTTCTTCTCCCTCCCATACCATATCCAGCAATTTTTTATGAATTAGGCTAAATACCAAACCAGCGGGGGTGTGGGGGCGGCAGCCCCCACCTAATATACTAGGTTAGGTTAGGTAAGGTTGTTAGGTTACGCTAATATTACTCCTTATTTTTGTCTTTTACCCCTCAATTTCCCTGTACTTCATAGCCATCCCCACTATCGGGGGCCGTATCTTAAGATTGTTGGATAATGGGGACAACTTTTTTTCCGGAGATTCTAATTAATGACAACCACTGTATAATGATGAAAACTAGCTAAAACCCCCCCAAAAAACTCACGAAATAAAAGTTGGCCAGGTTCCTGGATATGTTCCTTAATTTGCATGAACAAATTGTAATAGGCCTATAGAAACCTAACAAATCCACAAAAATACAATCATTGAAAATAGCTGTGGTCCGTCTCCTTAACCCTCCAACCCCGGCTAGGGTAGATCGTGACTGTACTATGTGTCCGGGGGTTTTGAGGAATTTTGGTCCATGTTGATTCACCTGTTACTCCTGAAATACATGACACAAAGTTATAAAAAAAAAAAAAAAATTGCACAAACCTTCATGTGTAGAATGCCGTTGAGTAGAGGTCTCTAGCCCAAGTGATTGCATAATGGCGAGCGCGGGAAGTGGAGTGATTTTTATGCGGGAAAATCTTCCCGCGTTCGGATGCGTCGCCTTGGCCCAGGCCCCGGCTTGGCTAACCTACTGCGCACTTAGCCACTCGTCGCGCCAGAGTTTTTACCTCCCGGAGGCGATTTTATTTATTGATAGTGATGTTATTATAGTTATTTGGAGTCCAATTATATAAAATATGTGTATTAGGCTATCATTGTCAATAATATTTCACATTTTCACTCGATACCGTAGTTTTTATGAGTAATTGAGGCTGGTTATTGTTATATTAGGCAGTGATTATTCGTTATCACAGGTGTTTATTATACTTTGGCCATCTAATATTAGTTCGTGTGTCACTTTCACTTTGGTAAATATGCTTGAGAGAGTGTCACTGTCACTGATAATGCTCATTTTCACTTGATACGGTACATTTTATTAGTAATTGAGGTAGGTTATTGTTATATTAGGCAGTGATTATTCGTTATCACAGGTGTTTATTATACTTTGGCCATCTAATATTACTTCGTGTGTCACTTTCACTTTGGTAAATATGCTTGAGAGAGTGTCACTGTCACTGATAATGCTCATTTTCACTTGATACGGTACATTTTATTAGTAATTGAGGCAGGTTATTGTTATATTAGGCAGTAATTATTCGTTATCACAGGTGTTTATTATACTTTGGCCATCTAATATTACTTCGTGTGTCACTTTCACTTTGGTAAATATGCTTGAGAGAGTGTCACTGTCACTGATAATGCTCATTTTCACTTGATACGGTACATTTTATTAGTAATTGAGGTAGGTTATTGTTATATTAGGCACTGATTATTCGTTATCACAGGTGTTTATTATACTTTGGCCATCTAATATTATGTCATGTGTCACTTTCACTTAGTTATATGCTTTGTAAACGTTTTATATACAATTTATTGTGTCTTTTTTCACTTATTTATATATGTTTTCATAATACATGACTTTTTTATCACAATACATTGTTTTATTTCCACTTGTTGCCTATATACATACATATTGTCAGTCTTTGGTACTTTCACTATGATTATTAGTTAGTACTCCTGCTTGGTGTGGTATTCAGCAAAGCACGGTATAGCACATAGTGACAGCTGGCACTCCACACACTGCATGGTGGTCTTTTTCTGCTTCCTCGGCCTCACCTGGCTGTTCCAGCAGACATGGCACCGCCTTCTGCTAATGGTGACTCCATCTCGTTCCAGAGGCAGGTAACCGAGCTTGTGCACATTTAGATACTGTGCACACTGCATACGGTCCTGAACGGGGCGCCCAGGTTGTGCCACTGCCCTCTGTGGCGTAGCATACCTGTCCAGGAGCTCCACCAACACCTGTTTTTGGAACCTCCGCAGGCTACTGAACTTCCTGGGTGTGCGCGGATTCCGAAGCCTGTAGATATTGTAGGCATTCAGCATTGACATGTCCACCATGTGCAGAAAGAACTTTTTGTACCATCTGCACGAGGTACGCAGACAGTCGATGAAGCCTATCTGCATGTCGGACTTGTCCACCAGCCTCATATTTATGTTGTAGTCCATTACAGCATCGGGCTTGGTCACCCTGACTTGGGTGCGGCGATCCACCTTGCCAGTCTCAACCATTTCCCCCTTGTGGACGGTGCTCAGGAGGTTGACCTTCCGCTGGTCGTGCCAGTGAATAGCCAGAATGGGTCCCGACTTCTTTTGAAGACATCGCCTTTCTTGGTTTTAGGAGGGAAAGTTGGCATGCCCTTCCTTTTCGCTCTAACTGTGCCTACAGTCCCCGTCTTGCGCTGATGGAGGTACTTTGAGAGAGTGGGGGACGTGTAGTAGTTGTCCGTGTAGAGGACGTGATTCTTCTGGAAGTACCGGTTCATCATGGCTTGAACCACTGCTCCGCCAAAGCCAATGAGGGGGTCTATTTCCACGTCCCCTTCCTTCCCGCTGTAGACCAGGAAGTCCAGGACATAACCAGTTTGGCAATCGCACAGCACAAAGAACTTTATACCAAAGCGATGTCTCTTTGAGGGGATGTACTGCCTGAAGCTCAGCTTTCCCCGGAACAGCACAAGAGACTCGTCAATACAGACGTTGCAGAAGGGCGTGAAGTATGACGTGAAACGTTCTCGCATCATCTCGTACAACGTCCTAATCTTCCACAGCTTGTCAGAGAGATGCATGTCGGTGTTGGTGACAAGATGGAGCGCTCCGAGGATGTCGAGGTACCGGTCCCGAGAGATGTATTTCCCGAAGGCAGGGGTGGATATCAGATCTTTGGTGATCCAATAGTCAGCCAACCTGTGCTTCTTTACATGAGGCATTAGCATGGTGATTGCCAGGAACACCATGAACTCGGGATGAGTCACTGGGGTCCACCGCTTCATGTGGCCCTTGGTCACCTTGCCAAAAAAGTTCACCTGGATTTGGTGGTGCTTGTTTGTCTCTTCTATGACAAACTCAGTAACCTCCTTATCAAAAAATGCCTCAAAAAGCTCATGTGGTGGAGCATTGGGGCCTGCGGGAAAACTTGGGGTAACTCCTGAACCCTCCTGTACCTCATCAAAAGGGGTAACATCAGGGTCATTCACTTCATCAGCAGCCACATCCTGCCAGTTGAAAATATAAAATGGGTCCTGCTGGCGACGCTTACGAGGAGCTGCAGCTGGGGCAGCACGCCCACGAACTTTGGCGGCGCGCACCCTAGGGCGGCCAGGAGCGCGACGGCGCCCAGGCCCAGCCCGGCGGCCAGGGCGGCCAGGAGCACGACGGCCCTGGGCAAAGCGTCTGGGTTGAGGGTCGTCGATGTCCATAAAGTCATCGTCGTTGTCGTCAGAGCCGTCATCTTGCCCTGACGGTGGACCCAGGTAATCATGGCCAGAGTCATCTGTGAGGTGCCCTTCATCTTCAGACCCCCCCTCATAATCTCGCGGGGAACGAATGATGCGTGGGCGGCGTGTAGGTCGGCGAGGTGGGGAAGGAGTGGCAGGTGAGGCTCTGTCATCTTCATGCAGAGGTTCGGGGCTCCTTGGCCTACGACGATTCGTAGACAGCACTGGTTCAGTGTCTGTAGGTGCAGGTATGGATGCGAGGTCAAAAACATCGTCAGGAACCTCTGTTGTAGGCTGGAGAGGTGGGGTGGACCCTGGGGAAACTTGCGGGGGCGTATGGCTGGGACCGGCAGGGGTGGAAGCCGCGGGAGCCTCGAACAAAGAGCGCCTACTTGTAGCTCCTTTTTTCACATATTTTCTCCCTTTTCCCTTTTCTGTAGTAGTATGTCTCCTCTCGGGGGAAATAGGGGGTAAATAGGCCGAAAGTGGGGGGTCCTCAACCCTAGGCAGTGCTGGTGGTGGTGGGGAAGAATGGCGGGCGCCTGGGGCAACTTGGGTGGCGTGGGTAGATAAGGAAGACAATGGCGGGTCAACCTCACCCTCACGCTCAGCCTCACTGGCACCCTCACGCACTGCTCCCTCACCAAGTTTTAGGGCCTCTTTCCTGGCTTCCGCGGCCGCCTTTTCAAGAACTTGCTTCTTATAAAAGCGTATCTTGAATGGGGATTTAGCTGGCGAAGGGCTAGGTGTCGTGTCACTCAACCTAAACTTGGCAGTCGACCTAGTGCTGTCCCATTCGCTCACTCTCACTACACTCTCATCACCTTGCACAACTATATCACGTTCAGTACTATCATCACTTTCATCGTCATCGTCAAATCCAACAAATTGCGCGTCTCTTTCATGAATTTCGTCTAGATCGTCTAAATTTTCACTATAGTGAGACTGATAAGACTCGGAGCTATCACTGCCCAAGTCATCAACACTATTTTGTCCTTCACCACGTTCATAACTCCTCAAAGCTATTTCAATACCTCCGGGAGTCAACGCATCTTGTACGTGCCTTTGCGTTAGGGCGCGACGAACATGGGCAGGCGTCAAAGGGAGCAGGGAATCGGACACAGGGGAATCACTTTTTGGGCTAGTATCCATGTTGGCGGCAGGGTAGAGACTGTTTTGGTGGCGTACATGGTGTCTGGTGGCGTCACCTAGCGACCACGGAACGAAATTTTTACGCGCGCCATTCGAAAGCACATACGCAAGCAATGGTACAATGTTGTACCACCCGGGTTCCTCGGGTCAAAACATAATGGTACACACGTGTACCACCCGGGGTTGAAGGGTTAATATTGACCGAAAAAACGCCCATTCTAATAAATCTCAGAGCTCTTTCGGACAGTCACAGTTTACAAACGCCTTCTTTATGCAGTGTAATCAATATTTACCCCCTGCTGGCAACATAGATGACGATTTCAATAATTCATGGGGGGGTGAGGGGGGCAAAGCCCCCCCTCAACCCATCGTGTATCCAACATTGGCATTATAACTAAGACCATGAATAGGGCCTACACTCATTTCTCAAAATCTGGAGGAAAAAACATAAAAAATAAGGGTGCGAGCCTATTCCCTATAATTACTAATATATCCGTTCATCTTGGGACGATATCGCTACTAATATACTAATATACTAATTAGTATTGATAAATAGAAACGGTTTGAATATCAAGACGCAAATTACACAGTGCACTAATGACATTATAATACACGTTGTGTGAAACATATACACCGCCGATGTTAAATTAACCGGGTGTAAGATTAAGCGGGTGTAATGAAGACATGTTGGCCGAGGGCTGGAATGACGTCATCGCTGAGGCCCGCCTTGGCTGATGACGTCACGATAATCAACAACCAATCACAAGCAAGGATACACAACGTCTTGGCTTGGTTAATCAAGATGGCTATATTCTAGTTAATCTCCGTGTTTCAACCCCTCTCTTTCCCTGATATATTTCATACCCTCCCCAGCTATCGGGGTTTAGTATTGTTGAGGTAAGTGAAGAAAATAACTAAGAGATATGAGGATATAAATAAGGATCCTTAGTTAATGGGCAAACAAAATACGGTGACTACCGCTACATAGGATCTTACCCGGAGAGACCCCAGCCGAGAGAGAGGACAGGGGGACTCCTGACTCCGGCAATGAGAGTGAGAACCCCCGGGAAATGTGAACCAGGAATCAGCAGTATAGGAACGGCATTAGATTAGGGTGCCTAAATGTGAATGGATGGGGAGTGGGAAAAATGGAAGACATGAGTGAAGTACTGTATGAGGGGGGTATAGATGTGCTCGGTATAACAGAGACAAAGCTACGTGAAAGAGTGGAACTGTACACGGAAAACTACAGAATGACTGGGAAGGGGCGCAGTAAATGGAAGAAAAAGGGTGGAGGTATAGGCCTAATAGTGAGAAAGAACATGGATATAGAGGTTGAAGAGTTAAAAGTCGGCGAATGCGAGATGAGTGAAGATATGATGGCAACTTACCTGAACTACAAGGCAAAAGGAAAGACTGAAAGGATCCTACTGATTATATGCTACATGACGGTACAGGGACCGGATGCTACATGACGGTACAGGGACCGGATGCCAGACGTGATAATGAAAGGAAATACGACCTAATGAGAAGACTGGTAAACGAACCTAGACGAGAACAGGTGATCGTAATGGGTGATATGAACGGACACATCGGAATCCTGGGTGAGGAAGTGAACACGAATGGACAACTGCTAAGGGATTTCACTGAGGAGCATGAACTGGAAATATTAAATGAAACTATCGCAGAGGGACGAGTGGCATGGGCCGGAAGAGACAATGAATCTGCGATTGATTATATCTTGGTGAATGAGAATGCAAGGAAGAACGTGGAATACATGAGGATAGACGAAGAACGAGGAATGGATGTGACAAGTGACCACAATATGTTGTGGATACAGTATACCTGTGGGAGGGAGAGAAAGGAAGCTAGGAAACCAAAGGGTAAGAAATGGAAACTGAAACAAGCGGACTGGGTAAAATTCGGGGAAGAACTAGAGCGTGTGAACTGGAGGGATGACGGAGGGGTAGACAGAATTAATGAAGAATTCACCAAGACAGTGAAAGAAGTAGCTGAAAGAAGAGTCGGGAGGAAAAAGAAAGGAAATAATAGGAGACCCCAGAGGAGATGGTGGAACCAAGACATCGAATCTGCCAGGAAAAAAAGAAAAGAGAGCAACCGAAGGTGTAGAAGACTAAGGAGGTCCAAGGACAACGGTGAGAATGAACGGGTCGCATATGAGGAAGCATGGGAGGAATACAGGAAGCACAAAAGTATAACAGGAGGTTTAATAAGGAAAGCGAGAGTAAAAGCCGATAAGGATGTAGTAGATGAGCTGAAGGCAAGAGGCGGTGAGGTCAGTAGAGAATGGTATGACTTCCTAAGGGGAGAACAAGAGAGTGAAAGAGTGAATGTGGAAGTGATAATGGTGAACGGAAGAGAGGTGAGAGGGAAACCGGAGAAAGCTAGGGCAGTAAAAGAATTCTGGGAAAACATAGGGGGTGCGAATGAGGTGGAGGATAGGGGCGAACCCAACCTGATAATAGGAAGAAAGATACCAGTAGATGAAAATATGGATTACGAGATCAGTAGAGAAGAGATAATGAAATGTGTCAAGAAACTGAAGAATGGTAAAGCCGCAGGAAACGACGAGATCCCATATGAATTCTACAAAGAGGGTGGGAATGGAGTAATTGAAGGCATGTATGGACTTTTTAAGAAAGTGTGGTCAGGAGAGAGGGTACCGTATAAATGGAACGAGAGCCGGGTGACCATCCTGCACAAAGGGGGTCACAAGAGTAAGAAAGAGCTGAAAAACTACCGACCAATAACGCTAACGGACACAATTTCCAAGGTGTTCTGTGGGGTGCTGAATGAAAGGCTGAAAGGGATCTTTGAAAGGAACAGAGTGATGGGAGAAGAACAGAATGGGTTTCGAGTGGACAGAAGAGGGGAAGATAACATGTTCGTAGTGAGAGAAGTGATAGAGAATACGAAAAAGTCCTGACGGAAGGGATACTTCGCCTTCCTAGACATAGAGAAAGCATATGACAGAGTGAACAGGTACAAGTTGTGTAGGCTGCTTGAAACAGTAGGTGTGAGTGAAAAGATAATAAATATCATAAGAAGTATGTATGAGAATACCAGGGCTAGATACAGTATGGGGGATATAGAGACAGACTGGGTCGAAAACAAGCGGGGAGTTAGACAGGGCTGTGGGCTATCCCCCCTCCTGTTTGGGATGTACACAGAGGAACTAGCTGCAAGAATGAAAGAAGCCGGCAGGGGAACACTAATTGGGAACGAACGTCTGGGTATCTTGCTATATGCAGATGATGTAGTGATCATGAGCGACAACCGAGAGGATCTGCAGAGGATGCTAGATGTGGTGTCCGAATATGGGAATGATCTGAATGTGAGCTTTAGCAGGGAGAAAAGTAAAGTACTAGTAGTGAATGGAGATGAAACGGATGTGGGTGTGACGTGGCTACTTGGGAATAATATTATTACCCAAACAAATGAATACAAGTACCTGGGAATGACAGTGGATGCAAGAGGATGCGAGAAAACAAAAGATGAGAGACTAACAAGAGCGAGCCAGTGGGTGGGAAGACTTGGCAGTGCTGCAAGGTGTAGAGCGAACAAGTATGAAGTAGTGCGAGGAGTATGGAAAGGTATGGCGGTGCCAGGCCTGATGTATGGTCTGGAAACCATCCCGTGGACAACGAATGACACGGCAAAGCTGGAAGTTGCCCAGAATAGGGTCGGAAGGCTCGCACTGGGAGCGAACAAGTACACTGCAGTAGAAGCCTTGAGAGGTGACGCGGGGTGGAGCTCCTTTGAAGAAAGAATAGACAAGGGAGTCCTACGGTACCGGGTCAGACTGGAAAAAATGAATGGTGATAGATGGGCATGAAAGGTGTTTGAATGGGCTAAGGAGAGCAGTAAGGAGAGCAGTAAATGTGCTACAGAAAGATAGAGAAGTACGGAATGCGTGGTATCATGATGGGGGAAAGTATGGAAATGTGGAGCCATGAGAGCTGGAAGAAAGAGATCGGCAAACGGGTACAAAGCGTAGCAAGGGACGAATGGGCGGGGAATATGAGAAACAAGAGTTCACTAGAATGGTACATGTGTAAGCAACAGCCAAGAAGGGAGCCATTCTACGATGGGAGCATCGGAGGTGAACTCCTCTTCAAGGCCCGAACTAAGTCGCTTGAGCTGAACAGCAGAACATATAGATGGTCAAATGAAGGCAACAAGGCATGCAAGATGTGCGAGAGCGGGGAGGATGAGACTGTGGAGCATATCCTCCTAAAGTGCAGAAAATATGAAGGAGAAAGGCGGGTAATGCTAAGATCCATAGTGCAAGAGATTGGTGCGGAGGAATGGAATGCAGTGGTAGGAAGGTATGAATGGGGGCTCGACGGAATAGTGATCTACCTGCTTGGCCTGAACGACCTAAACATGTGGAATGAGACCACTGCACGGAGTGTTAAGGACTACCTAGAGGGAGTGTGGAGGAAAAGATCAGCCTCACAATAGTGAGGCTGGGGTGAGAATGCCCACGGGGGAACAATCTTCTTTTATTCTCAACCTGTCCTTTTCCATTATAGTTTATAAGTTTATCCTAGGAGAGAGAGCAGATACTAAGGCCACACCTCGACCAGTCGAGCGTGACTCTCGCACCAAGACCAAACTTCAAAAGCATTTTAATCAACATCATCGTCCTCAATTCTACTCTTAACTGGTGTTCTCGCACTACCTCAGGATTATGTAAAACGGTGAAAGACAAACTAGCAAATTAGACTAGCCTAAGTTTGGTCGGGAATTATGGAAAAACACAAGAATTGGAAGGCCATCAAATGGCGTCCCTCTGACTGAAATTATTACACACAAAGTTAATTTGGAATAACAAAGTCTAAAATATCAGAAAAACACTTAGCAAAGGTGCACAGACTAAGTTTTACTGAACACAATGATAATGGGGGAATTTGTATGGTTGTAGGCACTTGGCAGGTGAGGGGTGCCTGTCGACCAACCCGATGGTAGGCTCGAGTTCACAAATTTGTCAATCACAGCAATACCTCCTACATTACACACCTAGTACTTACTTAACTGAATAAGCAATACCTTATAACACTATAAACCTTAATTACGAACCTCTGAATGGAGGGAAAGGAAGCCTAAGTCCGGAGAAGAAGCGGGGAATGATGACAGAGACTGAGGGGTAGGTAGGTGTCTCTCTCGTAGGCCTGGGGTCACGACAGTGAGGGGCCGAGGGCCAGTGCCAGGGATCCCGCCAAAAAAGGGGAGGGTGACCACAAAGGGTGGCGTCGCTTGGGTAGAAATTGGCGGTCTTTTTACACAAGGGGGCATTACTCTAAATTCGAAAAGGAAGGATTTTTACAGGGAATAACAAAAGGGGTGAAAGGAAAATTAGGCTTGAAAGTATTTTAGATAGATTTGAGAATATTAGTTCTCCTCCTGATCTAGGCTAATTTCCCTCTTTACATAGACAAGGGTTACTTAACCCTTCTTAAACGATACATTTTCCTTAAATATAGGGAAAAGTGAATGAAGGGGAAAAAGTCTTAAAGTTAAGTCAAACCTTACAACATAATTATACCAAAAAGGGAAAGTACAGTTTCTTCCCGTTACATGTTTACTATCTTGCTTAATTTTGTGTCATCAGCAAAGGACGACACCGTACTGTACGTGTCTAGTGTTGGTATCTATGTCGCAAATTAGTATGAGGAACAGAAGGGGCGCTAGCACTGTTCCTTGAGGCACTGAGCTTTTGACATCCGAAGGCTCAGATGTTACTTGGTTTACTGCTACTGATTGTTTTCGGTTTACTAGGAAATTGTATATCCACCTTTCGATTTTCCCCGTTATACCTTTTGCTTTGAGTTTGTGGGCTATTATACCATGGTCACATTTATCAAATGCCTTAGCAAAATCGGTGTAAATGACATCCACGTTTTTCTTTTCTTCTAGCCCTTTAAGAATTTTGTCATAGTGTTCCAAAAGTTGTGAGAGACATGATCTTCCCGCTCTGAATCCATGTTGACCGGTGTTGTGTAGTTCATTTGCCTCCATGAATGTTGAGATTTTGCTTCCTTACCTTTGGATACCTTTGGATGTGTTCGCCGCTCCTCTAGCGGCACCAAGGAGCGCGACGCCCCTCGTTATGGGTGGTGATTTGGTGCAGTAGACTGTTTGAAGCGACAGCTCGCTCCCTTGCGAGGATGGGCTCGTCTGGCACTTTTTGCAGTTCGACATCTAGGGCTCTCTTGAAGTTGTCTAACGAGATGTCCCTCATGTCTCTTACTCGCCGTGGGAGTTTGTTGAAGAGACGTGGGCCTCTGTGTGATAACCAGCCCTCTCGCAGAGAGCCCATAGCACCCCTGTTATTCATCCGGGGGATTTCGCATTCCCAGCCTCTCCTATCACTGAATTTCATGACTATCGGAGTATGTAGGTTTGGTACTAAACCCTCTGCGATTTTCCACGTGTATATTATTAGGTAACGTTCTCTTCTACGTTCCAGTGAGTACAGATTCAGTGCTCTTAAACGCTCCCAATAGTATAGATGTTTTATCGAACTTATATGCGAAGTGAAATTTCTTTGTACACTCTCTACGTCATTTATTTCACCTGCTTTGTATGGGGATGTTAATACGCTACAGTATTCAAGCCGCGGTAGCACTAGAGATTTGAAGAGCGTTATCATAGGCAATTCACCGCGTGTTTTAAAAGTACGCAGAATCCAACCCGTTAGACGTTTCGCAGCCGCCACTTTGACCTGGTTATGTACTTTGAAACCCATATTTTCAGACATTAATACCCCAAGGTCTTTCACACTGTCTTTCCGTTCTATTATGTGGTTAGATTCTGTTAAGTAATTTGTAATTTCTTTAACACCATTATTATCTCCTTACCATATTAATTGGAATTTTTCCTCATTGAATTGCATGTTGTTTTCCCTGGTCCACTGGAACACTACATTCATGTCTTCCTGCAGTCGGCCCGTGTCCTCTTGTGTGTTTACTATCTTGCTTAATTTTGTGTCATCAGCAAAAGACGACACCGTACTGTGTCTGGTGTTGGTATCTATGTCTTCGCAGGACTCGCTCGAAAACTTTAACCCGGGAACTGCGGGGAGACTCTTAAGAGTTCCCCCGGCAGACTGCGGGGAGACTCTTAAGAGTCAGAGAAAAAAAAATCAACTTTTGACATCGATTTTTTTTTTTTTTTTTTGTGGTCCCTGGGCCATGCAAAATCTCAGTCCTCTACCTCCCCTCCTTCCCCACTTTCCTCCTCTCCTTCAGTTATCACCTATTTTCCCTGTTATTCCCTTATTCTGAGGTATATTTTCGTGCTAACATTAGAAATCCGGTTGCAGGGTGTGGTCATCACTGATAGCAAGCGAATGCAAGAGAGAGAGAGAGAGAGTATCGATCGACTGTGTCTCACCCATACATTATACAACTCGCGGGCTATATCTCCGATTTTGACCATCCAAACGCTGTTTTCACTCGTTTTATTGTTGTTTCAGGTTAATACCTTTATAATCAACCCATAATAGGCGCATATGGATAAGTATTAATGCTATTAATGGTACAATGAATATTTTAGTGACAGAAACACCTCAAATACATGCGCACAGGGAGAGGTGTCTAATTACCCCCATGCGCACTTCAGAGGTTAATGATGTGGGAGGTTAGAGCTACCGGGTGGTAGTTTTTTGGTAGTGCTTTACTCCCTCCTTTATGCAGTGGGGCAATTATTGCGTTTTTCAAGCTATCTGGTATTTCACCCGTGTCTAGACTCCTTCTCCACATTATAGCCAGGGGTTTTGAGAGGTTTTCCTTGCATTTCTTCATTAGGATCGAGTTCCATGAGTCGGGGCCTGGTGCCGAGTGGGATGGCATGTTGGAAATGGCCTCTTCTATGTCTTTTGGACCGAAATCAATATCCAGCATCTGGGGGGTTTCCGTGGGGGAGGTTTCCATGAAAAATATATTTTGGTCTCTGATGACTTTTGTTTCATCAGGCTCACTGGATGCCATTTCATACTGCCTGCGTAAGAGTTCGCTCATTTCCTTTTTGTCCCCTGTGAAAGAGCCGTCCCCTTTGCTTAGTGGGCCGATGTTTGATGCTGTTTTAGCCTTTTGTTTGGCGTATGAAAAGAAGTATTTGGAATTTTCCTTTATACCTGCAATAGCTTTCCTCTCCTCTTCCATATGTTGTAGTTCATATGATTATTCTTAGCCTTTGTTCAATTTCCACAATTTCTCTATCTATTTCGGCCTTTTGCCTATCCTGTAGATTTTGATGTGTGCGTCTTTGTGTGAATAACTTTCTTCTTCTGTACAGCCTCCTCCTTTCCCGATCTTGTTTGCTTCTTAGTTTTGTTTGTCTTGCAGGTATATGGTGGCTACAGATTTGGGTCATGGTTTCTGTTATCAAGACTAGACATTCTGCTGGTGTCAGGTTATTCATTAAATCTTCCCAGTCTATTTCCTCCATTTCTTGATTTACCTCTTCCCACCTAATGTTTTTGTTGTTGAAGTTAAATTTACTGAAGGGGCCGGTTTTTGTTCTCGATTCTGAGGTTGTCTGTACACTTTCTAAGGTTGTTTTGATCTCAATTAATTTATGATCTGAGTATGTTGTGTCCGATATGTTAATGCTGTGTACTAGAGAGTCGTTGTTAGTGAAGACCAGGTCTAAAATATTGTTTTCCTGTGTGGGTTCAGCAATATGCTGGGCAAGACTAAAAAAATCGCAAAGTTCAAAAAGCTCTCTCGTGTTTGCTTCTCCGGTGTTATTTGCCACTAACTGGTTTTCTAGTTGTCTCCATTTAATGTTTGGTAGGTTAAAGTCTCCTAGCCATATAATATTTGGTGTTGGGTTCCCCAGGGTTTCCACTTCTGATTTTATTTTGTTGAGCTGGGTTTTTAATTCTTCTCGGGATGAGTCTGGAGGCCTGTATGTAACAATAACTGCTAAATTTAGGGATTCTATTTTAACTCCAATTATTTCCACCACTTCATTACTGTTATTTAGGAATTCAGTACATATCAGTGAGTCATGGATGTACAAGGCTACACCTCCATGTGATCTATGCATTCTGTCCGCCCTATGTAGGTTGTAACCAGGAATCCATACCTCACTATCTTCCTGATTTTTAATGCGAGTTTCTGTGAGAGCCGCAAATATAGCGTTTCCTTCTTTAGCAGGCCCCTAATAAATGGGACTTTGTTCGTGGTTCTATTTTTTAGGCCTTGGATATTTGCAAACAAGATTGGGGAGGGATTGTTTGGAGTACTATGTGTACCTAATAGTCTTCGGGTTGTATTTGCCACTCTTGGGAGGCCAGGAGGTGCTCGAGGTGTTCTATGTGCTCTTCCATCTCCCTCAGTCTCTTCATCTTCGTCTGCCCTTTCCCTCCTTGCCTTTTTCCTCTGTCTCGTCCTCGCATAGCTAGAGAGTTTTTTGGGCTACCATTCGTGTTAGGTCTTGCATATCTCCAAGTCCCTATAATATGAAAAGCTGGGCATTTCATATTGTAGCAGGTCTTGTTCTCAAGTGATTTCTTGCAAAGGGATGGGTGGTGGTATTTGCAGGTTTCACCAAATCTACATTTTCCATGACTGGTTATTTATTAGTGGCCCCTCCATCATTGACGAACATGCCTATTACATAAGGCATCCTCTTCAAACACTAATCCGCCGTAGTTTGAATCTACCGCGCAGAGCATTTAAAATCTGAGGAGCCTTCATCATGAGCGCAGGCGACCTCACTCATGGCTTCAGTCATTATGAATTGGGTTCTCACTACGAAAAAACTTCGTAAAAAATAAAAAACAAAAACAAAATAAGAATAACTATCCAATAAGCGTTCCATCATATCGTGGATGTACTTATGTGGATCTTTGACCAGACGCTGATTCAGGCGTCATTCTTCCTTCTCTGCTCTGCGGTCAGCCGGCCCGGACGTGTGTCTCCACGCTCTGCTGGTTCCGCATTTGCTGCGTCCCTAGTGAGTTTTTTCTCATTTGTTTACTCCGGGATGTATCGAGTAAGGTTAGGATATGCGTAGCAGGAGTGTCCTGGGCTGGTTGCCCGCAGTGCAGTGTATTTTGGGTCGTGTGTTTGGGGCATCTATTTCGGATGTACCCTCGTGGTCCGGTTGTGGACAGGTGAACTTTGTCACAGTGAGCTAGCTTTGTGATGCAGGCGGCTTTCATTACGCGTTATTGCTTCCTTTTATCTTTCTGATGAGGTAGCGTATTTTTGCTGACGTTCCCAGCGTTTTTTTCTTCACTTACTGAAGTTTTTTCTGGGTCCCGAGTCAGTTCTTCCCTTTGCCGGAAGTATTTGCTACAGTGGTGTGTTGGCGGTGGTTCCTGTTGTGATATAATTCAGTGCTTTTTGTTTATATTCCGACATGTTAATATTATCCGTCTGCCTAGGCCTAGCCAGCCTCTCGTCGCTTTACCACATATACAAGTGTTATTGATTTATTTTCTAAATATGTACTACTGTGTGATGTGTGTCCTGGTTTAGTTGTGTATTGGCTAATTCCACAGACTATTTATGTGTCCTGGGTTAGTTGTGTATTGGCTAATTCCACGGACTATGTTGGGCCCGGCGTTAGTTGTGTTTTGGCTACGCCTCGGTCCTGTGTTGCGTTCCGATGGTATCTGGACGGGGTGGGTTATTTCCGGCGGGTTTTTCTCGGTTACACCATGAAAAAACCCGGCTGGTTAACGAGTTTTGGCCACGCGTGGTTTAAAAACAGACTTGTTTCCCCGGCGAGTGGGTGTCTGTGGCTCCCCAGGACTGCGTCTCTGGGGTGCCTGTTTCAGGCTCCTTCTGATTCCCGGCGGGTTGGCTGTACCCATCTAACAGTGTTCATACGGACACGTGTTGTTTGTAGTTTTTTCGGTTTTGCAAAGCCAATATAAAACTATGCTGTTGTTGTATTTCCTCCCCGGCGATCTTTTACAAAGATGTGGGGTTAGGAACAATTGGGGTTAACTTTTAAACTTTAAATCACCCGGCGGGTGCAACCTGGTAGGCTGGGATGACCGAATTTACAAAATTCAGTTTAGTTGACCAGACAATTGAGGGATGCATTGTGTATCGCCTCCTTCAACATACGGCAATTTAAGGCACAATTGGGGTTAACGTTTTTTAAACTAATATTCACACCCGGCGGGTGCTCCCTGGAAGGGTGGGAATCACAAATTTACAATTCAGTTAGTTAACCAGACAATTGAGGGATACGTTTTGTATCGCCGCCTTCAGCTTACGGCGCAATTGGGGTTAACGTTTTTTAAACTAATATTCACACCCGGCGGGTGCTCCCTGGAAGGGTGGGAATAACTAATTTACAATTCAGTTAGTTAACCAGACAATTGAGGGATACGTTTTGTATCGCCGCCTTCAGCTTACGGCGCAATTGGGGTTAACGTTTTTTAAACTAATATTCACACCCGGCGGGTGCTCCCTGGAAGGGTGGGAATAACTAATTTACAATTCAGTTAGTTAACCAGACAATTGAGGGATACGTTTTGTATCGCCGCCTTCAACATACGGCGATCTAAAATTATACTTCGGGAGAAATTAGATCTCGTATATTTGTCAGGCTTCCCAGTTTTTGATCTACGAGATAATTCGGGGGCCGGCGTCTTTTTTTTTTTTTTTTTTTTTTTTTTTTTTTTTTTTTTTTTTTTTTTTCCAAAATTGAATCTTGAAACAAACACCACCGGAAAGACTTCATCAGTTATAAACGCCATGCTGGTCTTTATATATTATGTCAGAGGGTATTCATAAATCTTTTGGACAAATTAAGATATTCTGAAATCTTTTACTTGGGAAACCCCACCGCGTAGCGAGCTGTCGTCGTTGAGTATTACGTCTCGTTACCCGGCAGGTTATTTAACACTTGTGTGCGAACATGTTTGGGTTAACCTTATGAGCCTTAATTCCTGGAAATTTTCTTTTTTTCCAGAGCTGGGTCCCGGCGGGTCTATGCAGAACCTGGAGTAATTTTGGTGTAGGTTACCTTTCCGGCCGTTTTTGTTTACCGAGTTTTAGTCAGGATGGCTCAAAATAGGTAAGTTACCCCGACGAGTTTGGTCGCTTGAGGGCTCATAAGAAACTGCGTTTTCTGTGGTCGAGCCTGGGAGCAGGCTTCCTGTGTTATTCTTTGCTTTATGCATTACGCCCTCCTGTAATGTATAGTTTAGTGTGGGTTACCTTTCCGGCGTTTTTCTCGTTGCTCCGAGAACACCGTTTTTGTTTACCGAGTTTTAGTCAGGATGGCTAAAATAGGTAAGTTACCCCGACGAGTTTGGTCGCTTGAGGGCTCATCAGAAACTGCATTTTCTATGGTCGAGCCTGGGATCAGGCTTCCTGAGTTATTCCCGTCGAGGGGGGCTCCACTCAGTTTTCTAGGTGATCAGGCTGACACCTGTTGGCCTTGGTTTTCTCTGCTTTTCAAAGCCATTGAAACAATGCTGTCTGTTTGTTTGGTCTTTACCTCCCGGCGACATTTTTACAAAGAGGTCTGGGGCAGGTATAATTGGTTTGACATTAATAATAATAATAATAATAATAATAATATTATGTATTCAGTTAGCAATTTACAGAGTTGGTACCACATAGTATGTTATAAATATGACATGTACCAGCCTTGCATAATTCCAACTAAGGATAGCCCAATAAGGCCGTTAGGCGTATTTCCATTGGGGTCCTTGTATATAAAACCCGGCGGTTGTACCTTCGGGTGGTTATATTAACGGATTTGCGATTCAAGATAATTTGCCAAACAATTGATTGATTCAATAGGGTATCACGGCCTTCAAGACGGCGATCTATGAGGGCTTCTGGGAGAAGCCGGATTAGAGATTAAGATAGGCTTAGACTTTTTATGGGATAAAGAGATGCCTGAATCTTACTAGTGTTTCAAGTGTAAAGGGTTACTTGAAAGACTTCATCTTTACTAAAGATATGCTTCATCTTTATGAGGATTAAGATGTTATGCTTAATTCTTTTGGACAGATAAAAGATATGCTGAAATCTTTAATAAGCCATTGAAACAATGCCGTTTGTTTGTTTAGTCTTTCCCTCCCGGCGACCTTTTTACAAAGAGGTCTGGGGCAGGTACACTTGGTTTGACATTGCATATAAAACCCGGCGGTTGTACCTTTGGGTGGTTATATTAACTGATTTGCAATTCGCGATAATTTGCCAAACAATTGATTGATACAATAGGGTATCACGGCCTTCAAGACGGCGATCTATGAGGGCTTCTGGGTGACACCAGATTAGAGATTAAGATAGGCTTAGACTTTTTATGGGATAAAAAGATGCCGGAATCTTACTAGTGTTTCAAGTGTAAAGGGATACTTGAAAGACTTCATCTTTAATAAAGATATGCTTCATCTTTATGAGGATTCAGAAGATATGCTTAAATCTTCTGGACAGGTAAAGATATGCTGAAATCTTTAATATGATACTAAAGGACAACGAAAAGTAGTGGTGGAGTGCTACGGTTCGTTGACCGGCGGTTTTGAGGCACATATTTTGTACCGTTTTTTTTGGGTGTAACCCTATGAGCATTAATCCCCGGAAAATTCTCTTTCCAGGGCGGATTACCGTTGTTGCACCAGGTGACCAGGTAGTTCCCAGGGGCGGGGTAGTTTTCCCCCAGTCTCTGTCGTGTCGGCACTTGAACCTCTCATTGCTGTATGTTCAACGCCGTTAAGCTCAGGTTGCCTTATCTTATTTTTATTTGTTAATGAAATAATTTAATAGCGGAATCATAATAAACATATATATTTTCTATGATTATATTATGATAATATTGTGTTTATTTATAGTAATTTATTTTAATACAATTAAATATAAATTAAATTAATTAGTATACTTTATGATTTTGCTCACCAGCTCTGCTTTCAATGTGTTAATGAGCTATGGGAGCTTTTAATTATCATAAACCTTTACGGGACTCGGACGAGGGCTCCCGTTCAGGGAGTATACCGAGCTCGCAAGCGATGGACAGCCACAGCCAAGGTGTGTGGCGATACTCACAGTCGTACCTCACCCGCCGGACGATAACGCCGGCGGGCGGACCTGACGCTCTGATGACGGACGAGAACAGGTTGAGTTCCAATTATCTCTTTTCCATCGCCAGACGCGTCTCTAATGTGCCACGTAGTCAACAAACTATAGGATTAGCGAGGCGTAGTTTCGCTAATCGCGCCCCTGTGGCCGGCGCAGTGTGGTACCAGCATTTGAACACGTGGTGCCCGCACCCAGTGTCCCTCCTGGTCGGGTTGTTCCACTTAGAACACAATTGGCAACCTAGAAACCTCGCGGACTTGTTCATTTTGGACATTCAGGAGGCCAAGTGGCTAGCACCTTATGGTAGCAACGTGACCAAGATATTCACGAATCAATATACCCAGTCTACAAAGCGACAGTTTCAATCGCATTGGAAAGCTTTTACGTCTCGGATTCTTCGAACAAAACAAACTGTGCCCTCGGTGGCGTTGGTTGTTTATTATTTAATTTATCTGTTCATGCAGAAACATTTATCTGAAAGTGATTTATGTGGGCAGGTTTTAAACTCACCTCACTTAAAGCCCACCTCCCCGTCAGCTCAGGCCTACATGGTCTCTGGACATAGCATCGTTGTTATTCTCGTTCCCGTATGTACCAAAGACTGCAGATTTTACAAATGGGCTGTATTCCTTATGGCTTTGGCTACCGGGAACAGAGTATCTGAGCTGGCGGCGATGAGCAACGCACCTAATTGCCTCAGGTTTGATAGGCTTCATGAGTGTATTCACATTGCACCTTCCCTAGGATTCATAGCCGAGATTGAGCACAGTGAACACGCGTTTTCAGAGTTCACGGTGCCGGCGTTAAACAGGGGAAAGGTGCACCATCTTTTTTGCCCAATGCAAGCTCTAACCAAATATTTAAGAGTGGCACCTCTAAATCACCAGGGTGCTTTATGGGTCGCAAGTCCGGGTGAACGATTGATGGAGCGTACACTGGCTTCTCTCTTGGTCGAGGACTTTAAAGAGAAGCATCCCGGCGTTGTGGGTAAGACCCACGATTTACGCAAGGGGACAGCCTCTTTACGTTTCCTTAACCCTCCAACCCCGGCTAGGGTAGATCGTGACTGTACTCTGTGTCCGGGGGTTTTGAGGAATTTTGGTCCATGTTGATTCACCTGTTACTCCTGAAATACATGACACAAAGTTATAAAAAAAAAAAAAAAATGTTGCACAAACCTTCATGTGTAGAATGCCGTTGAGTAGAGGTCTCTAGCCCAAGTGATTGCATAATGGCGAGCGCGGGAAGTGGAGTGATTTTTATGCGGGAAAATCTTCCCGCGTTCGGATGCGTCGCCTTGGCCCAGGCCCCGGCTTGGCTAACCTACTGCGCACTTAGCCACTCGTCGCGCCAGAGTTTTTACCTCCCGGAGGCGATTTTATTTATTGATAGTGATGTTATTATAGTTATTTGGAGTCCAATTATATAAAATATGTGTATTAGGCTATCATTGTCAATAATATTTCACATTTTCACTCGATACCGTAGTTTTTATGAGTAATTGAGGCTGGTTATTGTTATATTAGGCAGTGATTATTCGTTATCACAGGTGTTTATTATACTTTGGCCATCTAATATTAGTTCGTGTGTCACTTTCACTTTGGTAAATATGCTTGAGAGTCACTGTCACTGATAATGCTCATTTTCACTTGATACGGTACATTTTATTAGTAATTGAGGTAGGTTATTGTTATATTAGGCAGTGATTATTCGTTATCACAGGTGTTTATTATACTTTGGCCATCTAATATTACTTCGTGTGTCACTTTCACTTTGGTAAATATGCTTGAGAGAGTGTCACTGTCACTGATAATGCTCATTTTCACTTGATACGGTACATTTTATTAGTAATTGAGGTAGGTTATTGTTATATTAGGCAGTGATTATTCGTTATCACAGGTGTTTATTATACTTTGGCCATCTAATATTACTTCGTGTCACTTTCACTTTGGTAAATATGCTTGAGAGAGTGTCACTGTCACTGATAATGCTCATTTTCACTTGATACGGTACATTTTATTAGTAATTGAGGTAGGTTATTGTTATATTAGGCACTGATTATTCGTTATCACAGGTGTTTATTATACTTTGGCCATCTAATATTACTTCGTGTGTCACTTTCACTTTGGTAAATATGCTTGAGAGAGTGTCACTGTCACTGATAATGCTCATTTTCACTTGATATGGTACATTTTATTAGTAATTGAGGTAGGTTATTGTTATATTAGGCACTGATTATTCGTTATCACAGGTGTTTATTATACTTTGGCCATCTAATATTATGTCATGTGTCACTTTCACTTAGTTATATGCTTTGTAAACGTTTTATATACAATTTATTGTGTCTTTTTTCACTTATTTATATATGTTTTCATAATACATGACTTTTTTATCACAATACATTGTTTTATTTCCACTTGTTGCCTATATACATACATATTGTCAGTCTTTGGTACTTTCACTATGATTATTAGTTAGTACTCCTGCTTGGTGTGGTATTCAGCAAAGCACGGTATAGCACATAGTGACAGCTGGCACTCCACACACTGCATGGTGGTCTTTTTCTGCTTCCTCGGCCTCACCTGGCTGTTCCAGCAGACATGGCACCGCCTTCTGCTAATGGTGACTCCATCTCGTTCCAGAGGCAGGTAACCGAGCTTGTGCACATTTAGATACTGCGCACACTGCATACGGTCCTGAACGGGGCGCCCAGGTTGTGCCACTGCCCTCTGTGGCGTAGCATACCTGTCCAGGAGCTCCACCAACACCTGTTTTTGGAACCTCCACAGGCTACTGAACTTCCTGGGTGTGCGCGGATTCCGAAGCCTGTAGATATTGTAGGCATTCAGCATTGACATGTCCACCATGTGCAGAAAGAACTTTTTGTACCATCTGCACGAGGTACGCAGACAGTCGATGAAGCCTATCTGCATGTCGGACTTGTCCACCAGCCTCATATTTATGTTGTAGTCCATTACAGCATCGGGCTTGGTCACCCTGACTTGGGTGCGGCGATCCACCTTGCCAGTCTCAACCATTTCCCCCTTGTGGACGGTGCTCAGGAGGTTGACCTTCCGCTGGTCGTGCCAGTGAATAGCCAGAATGGGTCCCGACTTCTTCTTGAAGACATCGCCTTTCTTGGTTTTAGGAGGGAAAGTTGGCATGCCCTTCCTTTTCGCTCTAACTGTGCCTACAGTCCCCGTCTTGCGCTGATGGAGGTACTTTGAGAGAGTGGGGGACGTGTAGTAGTTGTCCGTGTAGAGGACGTGATTCTTCTGGAAGTACCGGTTCATCATGGCTTGAACCACTGCTCCGCCAAAGCCAATGAGGGGGTCTATTTCCACGTCCCCTTCCTTCCCGCTGTAGACCAGGAAGTCCAGGACATAACCAGTTTGGCAATCGCACAGCACAAAGAACTTTATACCAAAGCGATGTCTCTATGAGGGGATGTACTGCCTGAAGCTCAGCTTTCCCCGGAACAGCACAAGAGACTCGTCAATACAGACGTTGCAGAAGGGCGTGAAGTATGACGTGAAACGTTCTCGCATCATCTCGTACAACGTCCTAATCTTCCACAGCTTGTCAGAGAGATGCATGTCGGTGTTGGTGACAAGATGGAGCGCTCCGAGGATGTCGAGGTACCGGTCCCGAGAGATGTATTTCCCGAAGGCAGGGGTGGATATCAGATCTTTGGTGATCCAATAGTCAGCCAACCTGTGCTTCTTTACATGAGGCATTAGCATGGTGATTGCCAGGAACACCATGAACTCGGGATGAGTCACTGGGGTCCACCGCTTCATGTGGCCCTTGGTCACCTTGCCAAAAAAGTTCACCTGGATTTGGTGGTGCTTGTTTGTCTCTTCTATGACAAACTCCGTAACCTCCTTATCAAAAAATGCCTCAAAAAGCTCATGTGGTGGAGCATTGGGGCCTGCGGGAAAACTTGGGGTAACTCCTGAACCCTCCTGTACCTCATCAAAAGGGGTAACATCAGGGTCATTCACTTCATCAGCAGCCACATCCTGCCAGTTGAAAATATAAAATGGGTCCTGCTGGCGACGCTTACGAGGAGCTGCAGCTGGGGCAGCACGCCCACGAACTTTGGCGGCGCGCACCCTAGGGCGGCCAGGAGCGCGACGGCGCCCAGGCCCAGCCCGGCGGCCAGGGCGGCCAGGAGCACGACGGCCCTGGGCAAAGCGTCTGGGTTGAGGGTCGTCGATGTCCATAAAGTCATCGTCGTTGTCGTCAGAGCCGTCATCTTGCCCTGACGGTGGACCCAGGTAATCATGGCCAGAGTCATCTGTGAGGTGCCCTTCATCTTCAGACCCCCCCTCATAATCTCGCGGGGAACGAATGATGCGTGGGCGGCGTGTAGGTCGGCGAGGTGGGGAAGGAGTGGCAGGTGAGGCTCTGTCATCTTCATGCAGAGGTTCGGGGCTCCTTGGCCTACGACGATTCGTAGACAGCACTGGTTCAGTGTCTGTAGGTGCAGGTATGGATGCGAGGTCAAAAACATCGTCAGGAACCTCTGTTGTAGGCTGGAGAGGTGGGGTGGACCCTGGGGAAACTTGCGGGGGCGTATGGCTGGGACCGGCAGGGGTGGAAGCCGCGGGAGCCTCGAACAAAGAGCGCCTACTTGTAGCTCCTTTTTTCACATATTTTCTCCCTTTTCCCTTTTCTGTAGTAGTATGTCTCCTCTCGGGGGAAATAGGGGGTAAATAGGCCGAAAGTGGGGGGTCCTCAACCCTAGGCAGTGCTGGTGGTGGTGGGGAAGAATGGCGGGCGCCTGGGGCAACTTGGGTGGCGTGGGTAGATAAGGAAGACAATGGCGGGTCAACCTCACCCTCACGCTCAGCCTCACTGGCACCCTCACGCACTGCTCCCTCACCAAGTTTTAGGGCCTCTTTCCTGGCTGCCGCGGCCGCCTTTTCAAGAACTTGCTTCTTATAAAAGCGTATCTTGAATGGGGATTTAGCTGGCGAAGGGCTAGGTGTCGTGTCACTCAACCTAAACTTGGCAGTCGACCTAGTGCTGTCCCATTCGCTCACTCTCACTACACTCTCATCACCTTGCACAACTATATCACGTTCAGTACTATCATCACTTTCATCGTCATCGTCAAATCCAACAAATTGCGCGTCTCTTTCATGAATTTCGTCTAGATCGTCTAAATTTTCACTATAGTGAGACTGATAAGACTCGGAGCTATCACTGCCCAAGTCATCAACACTATTTTGTCCTTCACCACGTTCATAACTCCTCAAAGCTATTTCAATACCTCCGGGAGTCAACGCATCTTGTACGTGCCTTTGCGTTAGGGCGCGACGAACATGGGCAGGCGTCAAAGGGAGCAGGGAATCGGACACGGGGGAATCACTTTTTGGGCTAGTATCCATGTTGGCGGCAGGGTAGAGACTGTTTTGGTGGCGTACATGGTGTCTGGTGGCGTCACCTAGCGACCACGGAACGAAATTTTTACGCGCGCCATTCGAAAGCACATACGCAAGCAATGGTACAATGTTGTACCACCCAGGTTCCTCGGGTCAAAACATAATGGTACACACGTGTACCACCCGGGGTTGAAGGGTTAATAATCTTTCGGTGGAAGTTATTACGTCCACACAGTTGTGGGCCTCTAATCAGGAGTTTTTGCCTCGATATCTTTCAGTAGCTCTGGACAAACCTTCCTTGCCATGTATAGCTTTACGGCAGAGGGTCTAGGTGGCCCTTTTAGTCACGTTTTGTTTAATTTAAAGAAAAAGGGGGGGGGGGGGGGGGGCAGGTGCAGTCAGTGTGACATAGGACACCCTAGACCCCTCCGGAGTATGTGTTCGGAACATACGAGCTGTGATACTGGTTGTAGGCATTGTATTATAAAATTTCTCTGTAGTATTCATTGCAGGAAATTGTGCTAAAGGCCAATAGTAGTGTTACGACAATTCTTGTTGTAAGTAGCTTTGGCTGTGTAGCAATAGATTTTTGAGAAATCTCGGTAGTGGCAACTACGACTTTTACTTTTGCAGTAATTACTTCTGCATAAGTACACGAGTTCAGTACTTTTACGAATGTACAAGAATTCATTTATATTTGGTTATATTTTTAGGAATATATCCACTAGTTAATGGGGTTTATATGTGCACATGTAAACTTATAAGTTTTTAGTTTTCCCCACTTACTTTAAGTGGGGTGCCTTCTTAACTAGCAGATCTGTGCTCAGAGTCTCAGAGTTAACCCTTTTTCAAGCAGGCTTCTTTGAAGCACGCTCCTGCTTGTACCCCTTTTTGAAGATTTAGGCTGTATAAAGTTTATGCACCCGAATATCTCTTTTTTACAAAAGTAAGAATACTATGTGGTTGTTTGATTATCTGCTTTTCTAGAGTTATGATATGATTACGAATGTCCCCCTCCAGTCTTAGAAATCAGGCATGTTCGTCAATGATGGAGGGGCCACTAATAAATTATAGGTTTGACTCCTGTAAGGAGATAAAGAAAACCTAATATTTAGTAGTGGCCCCGTAATCATTGACGACTGGGGCCCTCCCGACCATCCCCTTCCCATTCGTTGATGTATTAAGGATTTTGGTTTACTTGATATGTCAGTGAAGGAAGAATGACGCCTGAATCAGCGTCTGGTCAAAGATCCACACAAGTACATCCACGATATGATGGAAAGCTTATTGGATAGTTATTCTTATTTTCTTTTTGTTTTTTATTTTTTACAAAGTTTTTTCGTAGTGAGAACCCAATTCATAATGACTGAAGCCATGAGTGAGGTTGCGTGCGCTCATGATGAAGGCTCCTCAGATTTTAAATGCTCTGCGCGGTAGATTCAAACTACGGCGGATTAGTGTTTGAAGAGGATGCCTTATGTAATAGGCATGTTCGTCAATGATTACGGGGCCACTACTAAATATTAGGTTTTCTTTATCTCCTTACAGGAGTCAAACCTATAATGTTGTTGCAAATTTTGGGATGAGCAAATCTACAGGTCTTCCCATTATATTCGCCCTTTTGACCAAAGTAGCACCTTCTTTCCAGATAATATCTCATTTTCACCTCCCTCACCACACCATCCATAAATATATTTAACAGCCATGGTGACATTACACAACCCTGTCGCAAACCTACATTTACCTCAAACCATTAACCCTTTCACGCACATATGACGCTGAGGTTGCCAGATTAGCAATAAGAAATAGAGTTCTCTCACTCTTATAATTACCTCTCCAAAATTAGTTTTCTGCCCACAGCTAACTCAAAGACAACTGCAGAGGTTGAAGTAACTAAACTAAAGGTTTCTAAATACCCCTAATGGTAACAAAGGCTTTAAAGTATCCCCAATAGGCTCAAAATTGCGTCGTATGTCGGAGAGGGTTAACTTAACTCACCATTTCCTACTCTTAACACACGCTCTGCTCCCTTCATAAAAACTGCTTTTAACCCGTCCAGCCCCGGCTAGTTTTGTAATGTTTGTTCACCAGAACCCGGCCGGTTTTCATTTTTTTTTTTTTTTTATTCCAGAAACAATAGCGAATGGGTTAGAAATGAAGGAAAAACCACGAAAAACCGCTCAAAAAGCTTAACACCTTACGAGCGGCCTATGCGGTTTATTTATGTGTACCGCACAGCGGGGTGTTTTTAGCCAAAATAGGGCTGTTTACGTGATCATTTTCATGCCTAAATAAGACCCAGAACGTAAAACAAGTACCTATCCCTGAAAGGGCATAAACAGAGCTTTCGAATGACACCATAACGATCCTTGTATGATGGATAGTTTTCTTGCAATAACCGTGCAACGCGAGTGCAAAAAGCAGGTAATTCGGTACTTTCAGTACATAATTGAGTATGTAGCGAGTGAGAGAGGGAGGAGGGAGCTGAGATTTGTGTCAGTAGGTTCGCCGCGGTGGTCTGGAGCAGTCATACGCTCGCTAGTCTCCTGCCACCACTTGTCTCTCTCTCTCAGCCACATTACGTGCTGAAATTGCCACTCGACCTATGTCGAGCGCCGCCACATAGTCCAGCTTTATTTAACTCGACTTATGTTGCTCGCCGCTAAATAAGGGTTAAAGAATGGTCCTACAGAGCCCCCGAAAACGTATTTTACAAGAGTAAAAAATTGAAGGCAATTACCCCAAAAACCCAGGTTATTGCGCACTCACGTGGACTTTGAGAGTTTTCAACCATCGGCACGGTTGCGTGGGATACGTACACAGTTCCCATACAAATCTGAGCCCTCTTGAGTGGCTACACCTGAGGTTACGGTCGGCGCAATTAGGGTGACGCGCCAGGCGCGTCTCTGGGGCTGTGCATTACATACATCGCCGACGCGTCGCTGGGGCTGTACGGGTTAACAAATTTCCTCTAATTTTATAACTTAACACCTTCCACATTGCTTCACGATCCACACGATCATACGCTTTTTCCAAATACATAAAAGCCCAAAATCTCTTTATACTGCTCGTATAACTGTCTTACTGCAAAAATCTGATCCACGCACCCTCTTCCCCTCCTTAAACCGCACTGTTCTTCTCCTATTGCAACTTCCGTACACTTTATTATCCTCTCTATCAACACCCTGCCATACAGCTTTCCAACCACTGATAATAAACTAATACCTCTAGAACTTGAACACCCCTGCCGATCTCCCTTCCCCTTGTACGGCATAATACATGCACTCCTCGTCTATTGGTACCGTTAACAAAACAAAGCACACATTGAAGTCTCTCACCAACCAATCTATTACCACATCTCCACCCTTCTTTATACACTCCACAGCAATACCATCCAAACCTTCTGCTTTTCCCACTCTTATTTATTTCCCTGCTTTTTTCACCTCATTTTCCTCAATCCTTTCATTCATTCCCTGCCACCTGGGTGGCTTGGGTAACCTATCTCCATCAACCACTGCTTCTCTTCCATCTCTTGCATTTAGCAAAGATTCAAAATACTCGGCATATCTTTTCCTCACTTCAACTCTCATAGAACAAAAACATCAGAAATTCAGTAGAGTATCTACTGGGGGGATAGACAGACGAATGAGGAAGTAGGAGAGCGATGTGGTGTGGATGTAGATGTACCAGAAAGTGTGAAAAGGAACACCTCAAGATGGTTCAGCCATGTGGAACGTATGGGAAGCGAGAGAATTACTACGAGAGTGAAGTGGAAAGACAGAGAGGGAGAGGTAAAAGGATGGAGTTAGGAAGTACATGCGTGAGAGCGGTGCTGGATGGGAGGAGGGGCATCGACTGACTGAGGACAGAGGTGAATGGGGGCGTTTCGTTTGTGGTCACCCCATCGGAGATCATGGCATCCGGCAATAGATAGATCTACTTTACAAGAACAACCCTTAAGAAATTTTAGGAATACTGTACATTTTATGTTCATCAATATATGTCTGCAATACATAGCTAATTATAAAAATGTCAATAAAAATCAGGCTACCAATATATGTTTATTAAGTGAAAACCACAGTTAGCAGCACTTTACATTGGTGGCCAAACGACCCTTGAAGGTGCTGCGGACAGCTTGCAACCTCACCTCTGTCTTGGAATACACAAAATATATAATAGTACAGCAGAGTAACAACTGTAATAATACCTATCAAAGTAACAAAAATTATAACAAACTTTATTATTTTCAAAGTATTCTCTTTTTTTGTTATTTTTGCAATGGTTTATTATAATAATATTGTTAAGCCCTTTCTTCAGACCCTGGATTAAAAGGCGGAGAGTGAGAGGTTATATTGGAGTTAGTCTCTGAGCTCGATACATCAAAACCAGCAAATTCCCCAGACTGATAAAAATAAAATGGGAAAGGAAAATAAGGTTCTATGACAGGAAGGAGAAAAGTCAAATTAAATAACTATTTATATATATACCGTACTGTATTTATAAAATCTGGACAGGAAAGAAAAAAGTAAAGTTAAATATCTATTTATATATATACTGTATTTATAAAATCTGGACAGTCAGGAACAAAAAATATATTCTTATAATCTTGCTAACATCTGAGCAAACTTAATTCTTTCATCCAGGGTCTGTGTTTACATTTAGGAAGACTGGGCACATAATTTGTTAACCTCTTCGGTATATCATGGGATCATTCTGATTTTATTCTGGCTAACTTTAAAAAATGTATGGTCCTTGGAAAGAATATCTGGGAGTCAGAGATAAAAATTATCTTAACCCTATTACTTCCACAAGACCTTCCAAAACTTATAATTGTTTAATGATAGCCAGAATATCCTGAAGAATAAAGTTATCGTACACCGAAAGGGTTAATTTTGACTTTACCGCCTGTGTTCTCGTTCCCGAGAGTAGCGGGTTTTGGCAGACTGCCGTGACTTGTGAATGTCCAGTTCACAAACTCTAGTGGTATCCGTGGAGACTCGAATCCCTGCGATCCTGAGCTTCCCCAGAGCGGAGGCAGGGGTTCTAACGCCAGAACACCGAGACGGCTTAACCCTTTTAATCAGATGACCTTATTAATTCCAGCTACCCCCAGATAATTTTGTTCAGCTTCAATAAGATCCCTCAAAGTCAAAGGGTTAAACAAGTCACCAATAACCTCTGACAATATGGGATCCTTTCAGAGCTAAACTAAACAGTCTCTGGGCGGTCAGCATAAAATAGCAGCCATCTTACCAAAATGGCTAAAAAAAAGCAAAGTAAAAATAAAAAATACTCTATACAGTCAGTAGGTTCAAAATTTCAACATCTCTCTCTCTCTCTCTGTTGGTTAGAATGTTTCCAATTAGCGTTGGCCAGAGCAGGTCAGGGGTCGTCAACATGCAGCAAGACAGTGAGGGAGGTCCATTGGTTCTTCTTCTTTTCGTCATTGGTGTTCCACTGATATAGGCCCATGGTTTTTTTCTCAGTTACGCTTCTTCTGGCTTGGTCATGGCAAAACAATTTCATACTAAGTTTGTAGAGTATGAAATTTTTATATAAGTAGTCTTAACAAGGAATTTCATGCTGGCTAGTCTTATTTTCATAGTTTGATACAATTTATTATATCTAACAATGCTTATTAATAAATATATAAGATAAAAATGAATTTGTTTTGAAAGTAGAGGCAATTTTGGGTGGAATAAGCCTGGTATTTTCTGATCTTGAACAAGTTATGTAAAGGATTCTGCAATAAGACAAAACTAATACAAACCCAATTATGAAATTGCGTTTTCTATGAACTGGGCCATAAAGAACCGACTGGAAAAATGGCCTTTGATCCGGGACGCAGCAGAAATCCAGGGCGATTTTTTTTTAATTTTTTTTTTTTTTTTTTTTTTTTTTTTTTATAATAATGGTATTTTCTTGCGGATTTCTCTGTTAGATGGTACGGCATCCCGGAAACATCATGGCGTGTTTTCTCTCAGTGTCCCTCTTGGTGACGAAAATTATAATTGTAAAAAAAAAATTGGGATTCTAGGTGGAAAACTTAACATAACACCCTCCCCCCTCCAAAAAAAAACCACCACACAGTATCTGGGCCCGGATACTCAATAAACAATTACGACCAATGTATCTTGACGGTTGGTATTGCATTCTCGTACCAACAATAATAAAAAAAAATTATGATTGTCTACATAATCCAGGTATGGGAAATTAATGACAATCACATCTAAATTGTTTTTGTCATAAGTTCATAAGTTCCTCACCATGTCTTAGCTTTATGAATATATTATTCAAAGTCATCTATATATTTTTTAATAGTATGGGAAATTAATGACAATCATAAGTAGTTTTGTCACGAGTCATAATTCTTTCTTTCGCTCAGCACGTCGTAACTAGAAGACCCCCTTTGAGTATTCGAGCCCTAGAGATACAAAATTAAATGATAAAACCAGACAAGAATGATCCCCCAATCAAACTTGTCCAATATAGTAGAAGGCAGTCAGTAACTTTGCTATTATTAAAGTTGTACAGCTAAATTCTTTGTCCCTACACCATTGCACGAACTGTACAAGTAAAATGAATATACATTGGCAGGAGTTAATCCTAAGCTTTTAAAATCTGCATAATAATTTGATAGTAAATTATTGCAATATTCAATTGTATAAACAAAATTAATAGTGTTAATTTTTAAATGTCAACAATAAAGTTAAATATTTGTCAACAAACCACCATCATCATAGACTAGGCTGTCATATAAACAAAAAGTAATTCAGTGTAGCATTAGACCTGGAACAGTTTGTGCAGGAAGAGAAACTGCTCAAGTGGTAATACAGACGAAAAACAGTGTATTGTAGGCAACCTTCGTCCAGTCTAAATGGTAATATTCTATGCATAGTAGTTAATACGCCTGACACGGGACAAGCCAGTCCTTGTGTTAGGTCGGGCTAGATTGAGTACAGGGAGGCAGGAGACGACTTAGAGAAGGAGCCATATGTATTTGCCAAATATAAAAAAAAAAAATTCAGCACAACTTTTCATTTAATTCTGACTAACACTAGTTGACTTTCAGTTCAGGAATAGCATATCTTGGTAATGCGGTTCATCAAATAGAAACACTAAAGACGGTCAATGTTTAACTTTACCTTTATATACGCCACACACTCGCACATACACAGAAAACTCTCAAGAGGACCAACTCCCTTAATCTATTAATTGATTTACAAGTACAACTGCCATATTTAACACTTTCAATTGGAGAAAATCTTTGATAATCCAATCTATCTACTGTATATATACTCAGGCACTACCAGACAATAATACTTAATTGGAGACAATGGGCTGTGTCTAAGTTTTTTTTTTACTTCAATTATGTATGCCAAAATTGATTATATTCTTCTGGAATAATGTATAAACTTTTATTATATTTTATTTTATTTTTATTTTATTTTTATTTTAGTGTAACGGTTCGAGTGTTTAAAATCTGTGTGTGATAACCCAGGTTCGAATACTGGTGGATCACATATATGCTTTCATTAATTTCAATGGTGGTGTTTGGTGTTGTGGTAAAATTAATAAAAATATATATTATTATTACTATTATTATAATAGAAGTGAGTAAGCTTTGTTTTTATAGTGTGTTGTGTTGTCCCTATTAGGGCTCTGTCTCGAGTCGGCCACCCCCAGCTATAGGGTATGTGCCTATGTACAGTATATACATACGTACCATACATACATTATTATAGTTATGATTATTTTTGTATTATTCTCTATGCCTCCTTTTTTTTTCAGGTCAGTGTATTTATTTCTATATCTATTATTCTGGCTCCCCTTATAACAGGCTCCTTCCCTAATACCTCCCGTCCCCCCCATCCAGTCCCTGTACATTGTTCCGGGCACTCCTCAGCGGCGGGGCCCCCAGGTGGTCGGGGCCAGGGTGGGCACAGCGGCCCGGGTCCCCATCGACGGGAAGTCCTCTGAAGAGTCCATGTTGGGAGCCTCCTGAGTCCAAGGGGCACCACTCACCACAAACCCTGGCTGCAAGATCAAAAATATTTACTGGTTACTTTCATCCTAGTTCATCATACTTGGGTAAGAAAGTTATTCCCCTGGCAGCCTATTTCCTGAAATTTACACAAGTTTTTAGTCATAATGAACAAATACGGTACGGTATACATTACACATTCAATAATAATACAGGATACTAGTCTCACCTCAGTCTTGGCACCACGTCCACGTCCACGTCCACGTCCACGTCCTCCACCACCACCACCACGCTGCTGCTGCTGCTGCTGCTGCTGCTGCTGCTGCTGCTGTTGTTCATCATTATCATCACCACCACCACCATCACCACCACCACCACCACCAGCATTATCATTAACTTCACCACTGGGAGCCTGCGTGGGTGAACCAGGCGAGGCAGGGGAAGCATAGAAATTCTGTCCTTCAGCATTATTGTGAGGGTTCATGTAAACCTTCATGTCCTCACGCTCGGATATGTCCTGCATGTACTCCTCAGACAAGTTAAGGAGGTGGTCCTTGCACTCCTCAACGTTCTCCGGGGCACCACTGATAGTCACTGCGCTTGGGTCGTCATCACCACGTGGGAATCTGATGTCAACCTGGAATAAAATACACATGGATTGTGGTATGAGCTACTTGGCTCGTAACCTAATGTGAACCACATGCTTAGCATGTAGCATCAGTAGCTTCCTTTGACCAGTAATCTGAATGTTTTGAAGTAGGTAATAGGCTACAATGACAATGGTAAACTTTTAAAGTGAATTCATGAACATATGATATGTGTGTGCTCCATTATGTGTCCTTTGAGTGGCCTAATGCCTCAAAAAGGGGACTTTGGGACTTCTTGAAATTCGGACCATCGGGTGAATTCGGATTTGGCCTCAAATTGAAAAATTCGGACTATTGGGAGATTCGAATCATCGGTCGTCGGATTAACGGACTTTTACTGTACCTACCCGATAGCACTATCGTTAGGGAGTGCTATATATATAGGTTTTTTGTAATATTATAGATATCATTTGTATTTTGTACTATTGTTAATGTCTTGTCAAGTTGCAAATTTGATTTTAATAGAACATTTTAACACTAATTGTAGTTTCTTTTATTCATGCAGAGTTTAGTAAAATTTGCCAGAACGTCCCAAACTTCCCAAATTGACTAATTCCCTGAACGTGACGATAGTGTGTTGTTATATGTGCGATTAGTTTGCTTGGGAACCAGATTAACTTGCTCATGTAGTAATGTAAACCCTATGTGGTGGATTGTGTTATTTTATTTTAGTAAGCGTTGTTTCCACATAGCGATTTTGATATTTTGTTTTGACTTTATATTGTCTTTGTCCCAGTTTTGGTTTGACTTTGTTTGCAAGTTTTACATTTTAATAATAAGGCAAAGGAGGAATTTTTAATTGACTTTAATTTTCTTATTTGTGTGTTGGAAGGATATTAATTTTTTTAATTCCATTACATTAGAAATTATTCATAGATTAAAAAGACCAAATAAGACATAGCTATGTTAATGTATAAGGGAGATAGATAGAAAAATAGGTAGATAGATAGGGAGTGAATTGGGGAACCCATAATGAGTATTCGCGGATTTCGATATTCACGGCATTTTCGGGAACGTAACCCCCGCGAATATGGAGGTATCCTTGTATTATGCTATTAAGCTATGTAGATATCTACAGAATATATCTATGATATAATGGTAAATTGGTGATAAAGGTTAGTGCCACATAATTCAGTGTACTGCTTCTGAAACTTCTACAATTGCTAGCAAAATTATAGCAGATCAAATATTCTATGGGTGATGACTGAAAAATGTGAGAATCCTCACCTTGTACTCTTCCATAACCTTTCTGATAGCCTTCCCCCGGCTGCCAATAAGTCTGGAGTGTATGCGGCTGTCAATATCTATGCTCTCTTTCACCCGGTTGTCCAGGTCACCGGTGATGGCCAGAATATCAGCCTTGGCCAAGTTCACATTCTCCTCATAGCCACTGATTGTGATAATATTTTCTTCTGGACCGCCGCGGGGAGGGAACCTGATGTTGACCTCGTGCTTCTCCCGGATCTTAGTGATGACGGCTCCACGTTTCCCAATAATCTTGGGATGGTATTCAGGATCCACCTCCACACGGATCTGGAAGGATCGCGCTTTGCGATCTAACTCTTCTTCCTCAAGTTGCTTAACTTTTTCCTTGAGCGCTTCCCGGGCACGTTCGGCATTAGCGGGGGGCCCAGTGATGCGGATAATATCACTGTTATCCTGAGCTGGCGGCACCTGGATATTAACGTCATGTTCCGTCATCATGTTGCGTACATTCTCTCCCTTTTGGCCGATAATGAAGCGATGGAGCATGAATGGCACCTGTTCCTCCACAGTGACAGGCACCAGAGCCAGTAGAGCATCCCGGGCTGCATCACACTGCTCCTTCTTACCCATGATACGCACAATATCCTGAGGTGGGATAGCTGGTGGTCCTTCCTCACCCTCACCATTCACCTGTAATAACAATAATAATATATAACAAAACAATCAGAGATGGCAGACTTCGCCCACACCATGCTGTCGGAGACCCACAAAATGTTTGGGGCTCTTTACGACAGTCAATACTACTATCACCATCACCACTATTACTCTCACCATCATCATACTACAACTACTAAAGTCACCATCACTACTATTGTCACCATCATCACCATCACTCTTACTATCACCATCACTACCACAATCACCACCACCACCGCCCCTTCATCATTGACGATGTTGCCTATTAGTATAATAGTCTCCAATCAACACCACGTCAGTCGTTTGAATCAACCGCCGCGAGGAAGAAAAAGAGTCATCTTCATAAGTGCAACGCTACTTCTCTTATGGTGTCGTCACAGATCGGGTACCCACTACGAAAACAAATTTGTAAAAAATAAGAGTAAAAAAGGAAACATTAAACACTGTTATCAACAAGCTTCCCACATTCGGTGAATTTTCTTGTGTTGTGGCTTCTTACCACCTCTCGCCAAGCGCACAATTCGTCCTTCTCTTCCTCGCGGGCCTACTGTCTACACATGTGCCCCCGCGCTCTGGCTTCATTCGACGTTCGCTCTCCTCTAGTGAGTCCTTACTCATTTGTATATATTTGGGAGATAGTGAGCAGGGTTTAGATTAGTTAGCACGGGTTGTGTTATTGTTGGCCCGCAGGAAGTGTTAAATTAGGGTACGTTCAGGCGCTGACTTGTTGTGTTCATTTTGTCACCACACTCGTGGTGTTTCTTGTTGCTATGCGCCTTAGTTTTTGCTTTCTCTTTATTTAGAAGGCTTCCTTTCAGTGTTTAATAGCTGTTCCTTCGTTCAGCTTAGGGTCGTGGGACCCTGTCTTCGTTCTTTTGCAGACGCGCCAGGTTTAGATTGTCACACGTGGCTGTGGGATCTTCTGGTGTCCGAGCCTGCTGAGGGGCCCCATTCGGGGGCGATCTCTTCGCCCTTTTTGGCTCTTTTCTCATAGTTCATTCATGTCGTCGTTCGACAATTCTTTCTGGTTAAGCCTGTAGGTTATCTAGTGTTTGGGGGGAAGCGTTATTTTTCTCTTGTTGTGAATTATTATGTCCCCTTTGTTTCTTGGGGCTCCCTGTTGGTTAGTGTTCCACTTTCCGGGGGTCCTGGGAGGCGTCCTACGTCTGGGTTTGATTTGAGAGTTAGGTGGTTTCTCTCGTTGTGCTTTTCTCCGAGTGTTTCCCCCCTTTTTGACCCGCCGGCCTCTGTTTTGCAGCCTTTGGTACGGTCCGCCGTGCCGGCGTTTGATTGGTCCCTCTCTTTTTTCCCTTGTCGTGGCTTTGTCGGGGGGAGGTAGGGCGCTTCTTCCTCCTCGTTCCGGCGACCTTGCAGGTCCAGCGGAAACTTGGTTTTTCCGTGTAACACATGTTTGCGGCGTGTTCGCTGGCCCTTTTTGAAGTTTACACCGTCATTACCGGCGGCTTAGTGTTGAAACGTTCTGACGGCGGGTGGCACTTGTTTCGAATAACACGCCGCCAGGGGGCCCATTTCCCCTATGACCTAGGTCATGAGCCGTCACTCTCACAGTGTGTAGTTTACACAGTGTTGCTCGCGGCCCAGTTGGTAAACGCACCGGCGGCGGCTAAGGCGTTTGCTTTAGCACAGTGCTGCCCGCCGCCAGTTGGCTTACCCAATCATGAACCATGTCGTGGGTTAGCTCTCTGCAGTGTACACCTCTTCTCATGTTTTACAAGGGGCATGGGAGGAGGCGTGGCACAACCTCAGGGGTGGGAATAAAGAGGAAGGCCGTGGCCTACTGTTTCTTCCTGCCCCAAGGGGATAGGATGTGTGAGGCCCCCCTCGGTATATCCTTATGAGCACTGATTCCTGGAAATTTTATCTTTCCAGGTGACCCCCAGGACATCCTACTACTGCGACATTCCCGCCGGGGAGAGGAGCCTCTGTAATCTTGCCCTTGTTCACAATCTGCTCAACTCCCACATGCATTCTTGTACTGGTACCAACGCATAGACTGTGTATCCGGTGTATAAAATGTTTAGATAAAGATTCTTTCATGTGGACATCTCGCACATGTCCAGTCTGTTCAGACCTGTTTGAGGAATGGCTTGCGGGCCAAGATACATCTTGTTTGCTCACTCTAATTGAAATTAAGACATGCTTCTCGAGTAGCTAACATAGAACTTTCATGTGATAATCCGGAATTGTTAAGGGTGGTCCAGTTATATTCATTTGAACACATAGCTCCCCAATCTCAGAACCCCCCAATACCCTTGTGTCTCCCAATTCCTCCACAACATCGGCTCAGTGCTCCTCTCCCCCATCCAAGAGGAGCCGCTCTGTGTTACCGGAATGTCATGGACCTGTCCTCCCGGATCCACCGGCGGGCCGCCTGCGGAGAACGGCCAGCCCGGAGTTTCTGCCTGACAAAATCCTCAGGCTCTCTAGTTCTCCACGCAGTATTAAGATAACTAGAGAGATCCCTGCTTCATCGCAAGTAGATCATACGGTGACACGGCCGGTGGCTCCAGCGCCCGCCTCAGGAACGTCGGGGTTTTACGCCGGCCACCCCAAGCTGTCACCAGAATAAGGAAATCTGTACAAGTTAAGCTCCAAGGTTCCAAACTGGTTTTAGTTAACAGACACAGTCCTCAGGACGATAGGGCTCTTAATCCTACTCAGTCTCTTTGTTCCGTTACATTAGACACGGTTACGACCACTAAGCATTACGCGGCGGCCCATCCACCATCTAGGGTCCAGCCAGGTTTCGCTTTCGTCCCCAGTAACACTGGGTCTCGCCTTAAGGTCGCTCAGAAACCGCCACCGCCACCGCCGCCGCGCGACCAAGAGTCGCCGGCCATTAGTTCGAGCCAACCGTCCACAGCTAGTAGCAGTCAGGCACTAGGCCCCAGCCCTAGGTCAAACACAGCAAATCTAGTACAAACAGACCAACAGACCCCTAAACGTCCTAAACCCCCAGGTTTTACGACTGACCAACTAAATGACTTACTACAGAAGGTGATCCGTCGGTGTGCTATAAAACGCGGCCAAACCCCCTCTCAGACACTGGGACCACCTATGAGTTTACCTATGCCTCACCCTACTCATGTCAATGAAGGCGGTCCCTTTCAGTCCACCTCCTCCGCCAGGGCAGAGACTGAACGATTAATCACCCACCCGTTGACTACGGGCCCTATGCCGATTATCCCAGTGATTCCTCTCTATCTATCTATCTATCTATATGCTCAGGCCCAATCCCCATTTTGGGGGTAGCCGACTCAAGACAGAGCAAGAACAGGGAAAACACAAAAACATAAAACAAAAAATAAACACAGGTAAAAAACACAAACTCACACACATCCAGGAGAAGACCCAGAGACCAGGGTTACCAAGGTCGCTCCAGCACTCCCCCAGCCCCTGACCACCCGGAGAGGTTCCGATCTCGGCAGGCAGACATGCAGCGGAGCCAAAGCCACAAGCCCTCCCACCACACTTCCAGGCACACCCTTCATATTAATTGTCCCCCCGGGCCAGGCGCCTGATGGACTATTATCTAGTCGAACTTGCGCCCGACCCCTTACTCCAAATGACCACGTGTTCACTCAACTATTCACAAGCATTCTCCATTCACTCCTGTCCACCACCACTTCCCCTGCCTGATCTATAGTCATTCCTCTATCATCCAAAGCCTTTCTTACACAGTCTCTCCATCTCAATGGGGGTCTTCCTGCCCTTCTATCTCCCCTTGTACCTGACTCACATATTCTCTTTGTAAGCCTTTCATCTCCCATTCGTTCAACATGACCATACCAGCTCAGCACCCTTCTGTCCACTCTGGCTGACAAATGTTCCTGCTGCCCCACTCTCCTACGTATCTCTTCATTCCGCAATCTGTCTCTACGAGTAACTCCACACATACTCCTCAAGCAGCTCATCTCCATCACATCCAGCCCTCTTTTCTCCTTTTTCTTCAGAGCCCATGTCTCAGCCCCATACATCACTGTTGGCACAACAATTCCTTGATACAGTGCACTTTTTACTTTCACTCCGAGATTTCTCGTCTTCCACATACTTCCCATTGCTCCGAAAACCTTCCTTCCTTCACACACTCTCTGTTTTACCTCCACTTCCATACCTCCACTCCTGCTTATCGTTCCTCCTAGATATTTAAAACACTCTACTTGTTCCAATATTTCCCCATCCAGCCTCACATCTAGATTCACCCTATGCTCTCCCCTATTACACACCATTACTTTACTTTTATTGACGTTCACCTTCAGTTTCCTCCTTCCACAAACCACACCAAACTCTTTGACTACCCGCTGCAGTTTCTCATCAGAATCCGCCACCAATGCTGTGTCATCAGCGAACAGCAACTGATTCAACTCCCAATCTCTACCATTCTTTCCTACTAAACCCAATCCTCTTCCCATAGTTCTCCTTTTCACCTCCCTCACCACACCATCCATAAACATATTAAACAGCCATGGTGACATTACACAACCCTGTCGCAAACCTACCTTTACCTGATTCCTCTCACTACGGTGAAAGAGATTTGGCCTCTGACCTTAGGTGCTATCTCAGGTTCGTTGCCGGAACGAATTGTAATCCGCCCTCAAACCCCGGCGTCTATTAACCCTTCAAACTCGGATGGTACACGTGTGTACCATTATGTTTTGCCTCCAGGAACCCGGGTGGTACAACATTGTACCATTGCTTGAAAGCCTGTGAGCTTCGTGTGCGATGCGTCGGTCCGACGCATGTAAACAACAGCCGGCTGGACCGACGCCCCGCATCTCCGGCCACAAGAAGGAGAGCGTCGCTTGTTTGTGTGTGCCTGTATGTTGTTGTTAAGTATCGAAAAGTAGTGTAAAGTGGTTGTTTTGGCCATAAAGTTATCTCCAATGAAATCATCATCACAAATCAAGCACTTGACTTTAGAGAGCTCTACTTAACGCCATTCTACAGGTAAATAACACAGCTACGCTTGGGGATGAGCGGGAATGCGGGAAGCAGTCAGCATAACAATGATACGGTAGCCTAGCCTAGACGTTTTTCGGCCAAAACACCCGGATTTCGGGGAATATTTATGTAATGCGTAGCCGGGGCGGGAGGGTTAAACCAGGGTTTACAGACGTACAGTCCTCTAACGTAACTCCCCCTTCCGCCGATCGGCCCAATCAGGGATTGCCGGCGGATGCTTTGTTACTTGCCTCTACCTCCCATAGGTCCCCCTCCAGTAGAATTGACACTAGTGTGGTTTCCCGGACTGAAGGTCTCCGACAGGATAGTTCTGTCGGTTCCGATGACGCTCAACCATATACGTCCCCTTCTTTGACCAAGAACCAACGGTCCAGTAGTCCGCCGGGCCCTACTGTTCCCCCAACCACTCACTCCTCTGTTATAAAGGCAATAAAGGTCTCCCCAATGTGGTGCAGCTGCCGGCGGACAGTTGGTCAACGCCCCAGCTACTAGACAAATTATTTCGATGACTAATAGTCAGTCTTTTTCTTCCACCCTACATCCTCCTCTCCCCCTCGGCCACGCTAGTGCAACAGGGTTCCGAGGCTGGAATTAATGGTTGTTCCCACAGGTTGGCTGCGCCACCTTATGTCTTCTGCACGACCAGACTGCGCCGGCCCAAGCAAACACACGCCGGGAAACGAGTCTCGAAGCTCTCCCTTCCCCGGCAATGTGCATACATGATACCACCTTCTGGATAAGGAATGGGATACAACGAAACCTAGTAGGCACGTGATCATCAGCTCAGGGGAGGTATGCAAACACCGCTAACCCAGGGGCGAACACGTAAAGGAGAAGGCTTCTCACTAACTTTGACTTCATCTCAGACAAATTGTGATATACACCCGTCCGCCGGCAGGCGGCTACCCCGGACCTTGGTAAGGAGTATTACTGTTCAGCGACTATGTATGCTCTAGTTGGGGCGGAGATACCTCTGGGACTGTTTTTCCTCAGTTACACTAGCAAATCCCCAGGGCGGCCCCAATGAACGATATGTGCGGCATAACACGAACAAGTATTGGTTCTCTCTAGTTCATTTGTGTTTTGAGGGCATCTTAAGCTATGCTGGGGCTGGTCCTTTGTTTGACTTCCCGCCGTCAGTGGAAGGGTTCCGTCCCGGCGGGTAGGTTTATTACATTGGTATTCAGGAGTTTTTGCCTCTCCCTATACTCACTAGAGTTGTGCCCACATAACTGAATGTTTTTTATTGTAACCCACTTGCTCAGCAGCAGGCCCATGCTCTCATTTCTCGGGGTCGGAACAGCTTTCTCCTTCCTCACCCCCTCTACCCTGTTTTTAGTGTGCTACTCATTCTCCCTTCAGTCCCAGGATGATGTTTCAACCATAATGGATGCCCGCATCCCTTTGCTTTCAATTCAATTTCTTCAAAATTTATAAGTCCCCACTTGTTACTACCACGTTCTCCTCATGCTTGTGCACTATGACGTTCTAGTTCAAGCTGACAAAGGCTCAAGTTTTCGGTCAATCAAAAGATTTCATACTAAAGTAGAACTCCCCGACAAATTCAGCGTGGCTAGCAATCCTCAAATTTTATAGATCCCTCTCTGACCTGCTGTCAGTTTCGCCAACAGCTTGCCATGCATATCTGCTCCCCCTCCCACTTTCTCTGTAGCTCCGACGCTCTCTGTAATGACAGACAACTGGAGTCACTTTCCATTCCTTTTCAGTTCACTGATTAGACTAGTGGCTTTTGATCTTTAAAAAATGGTTTGGCCAGCTACGATGACCCTGAGTTGTCTCTGACCTCGGAGTGGTACTAAACGGTTTCTTTAAGTTTTACCGGTTTAAGTTCCGAATGTTCTTTTTAAGTAGTACAGGTTTAACCCATTGGCTGCGGCTATGTTTGGGCTATTTAGGGCATATTCAGGCACTCCTGAATGATAAATCAAGCATCTGCATTAAATGAAGTGCATTCTGCCGAAAACTAGGCGAAAATAGCTTCAAAATGAGACCAGAACGGGCCCCGTACGTGGTCTCGTTCACCCGCAGTGGTGCCAGTGAAACGCGGGAAACCCGCTATTTGGTAGCACTCGCTCGCTTGGCTACACTGTTGTGAGACACAGAGAGAGACCCGAGCGAGACACAGTCAACCTCAGTGAGCCGCTCGCTGCTCTCAGGGTCGGAGGTGGGCCGCTCCCGCCCACTGACACTCGATTTTTGCTCCCGCCCACTGACACTCGATTTTTACGGTTTTTACAGGCTTTTAACCCTCCAGCCCCGGCTATGTATTCCATATATATTCCCCGAAATCCGGGGGTTTTGGCCGAAAAACTTCTACGCCTAGGCTACCGTATCTTTGTTATTCTGACTGCTTCCGCATTCCCGCGCATCCCCAAGCGTATATGTGTTTCGTACCTGTAGAATGGCGTTAAGTAGAGCTCTCTAAGTCAACTGGTTCAGTTGTGATGATGATTTCATTGGAGATAACTTTATGGCAAAAACAGCCACTTTACACTACTTTTCGATACTTAACAATAACATACAGGCACACACGAACAAGCGACGCACTCCTTCTTGTGGTCGGAGATGCGGGGCGTCGGTCCAGCCGGCTGTTGTTTACATGCGTCGGACGTACGCCTCGCACACCAAGCTTACAGGCTTTGAGCTCATGGGTGTTTAAGAGCCCTTCCGGGTAGCTCGGGTGTGTTTTTTATGGGTGTTTAAGAGCCCTTCCGGGTCTGAAGGGTTAAAGCCTGGAAATTGCTGTAACTTGCCAGGACGTTTCAGAACGTCACCCGCAACGAAAGGGTTAAGTTCCGAATGTTCTTACATGTTCAGTCTCGAACGCCGGCGGAAGGGACATGGCCAAGGCACCCTTGGCTTCCGTCCATGTGGTTGCATGGGTCTTGCATGATCCTCTTAAGCCTTGGGATCCGGGAGGCCTCATATGAGGCAAAACGTATTTTGGTTAGGAGTCCGGGAGGCCTCATACGAGGTAAAAAGTGCGGCTAAAATCATCATAACTCGGCAACCACGCGTCGTAGCGATGTCATCTCAACGGTAGTCTACAGACAACAAGATGTTCTACAATTTGCAAAAAACCTGACTGCTCTAGGTGGTCTCAATCAGTAGCTACTGAATTATGAAGCTTGACTGTACGAAAATGGCCCCGGACACAGCGAACCGCCTCATATGAGGGCCCCCGGATCCGGAGGGTTAAGCTAGGAACACTTTACGGCTTCCCCCTTCCCCCGGCGGATGACCTGGCATAGCCGGCTGGTTTTCTGGTGCTATGAAGTTTAATCTTTCTATTTGCATTGTGCTCACTCTATGCCTCTTTGGCTAGAGTTGGTGGTGATCAGCAGAGGTGACCCCCCCTTTGCGGACATCAATTGCATGTGTTTATCTCTTTTAAAAAGTAATTTTTTGTTATCTTCCCAACCTCTTTTCTCGAGATCCGAATGTAGGCACTCTCTCTTTTTTTTTTGGGGGGGGGGGGGGGGGCTTTTTTACTTGTATTCCAGACGGTCGGCACTAGTACTGTGATGTGTACACCCATTTTGGCTTAGGAAAAGGGGGGGGGGGAGATAGGTAGATCCCAGAACAGAGGAGAACCCCCCTCCCACAGCATTACAAGTTCATACAGGGCAGGTTAGGCATGGCTTACGCCGGGCCAAGCCCACATATATGTATACGAGCTAGGAAGCTCAAGGGAAAAAAAAATTTAGTTACTAGAACTAGTTTAATCATTTTATGTTTTTGAAATGCTTAATTAAAAGCTCATGTATTTTATACATAATAAATATTGTTTACACTAATTGTATATATGTAATTAGAATTTCTATGCTAGTCTGCACTAGATTGAGAAGTATTGATATTGATATTGGTCAAAGTGACAATAAATGGACCTACGGAACAAGCTGAGCTCAGTCCGGGTTCCAGGTTAAAAGTGATAAGGGGTTTTGTATTAACTCTAGGTATCACGTTTTACAACAAACACCTCATGTACGAGGACTAAGTTGTTGGAGCAGGCTTCTTTGAAGCAACGCACTGCTCACACTCTTTCATATTTTATATCAGTTATATTGTATGCATACTACAATAACATACTTTTCCTGTTATGAAGATTCTTGACTTACAGGTGACCTGCGGTTACTGAGGATAAGATATTATTGCGAATGTCCCCCTCCAGTCTTGGAATTCAGGCAACATCGTCAATGATGAAGGGGCCACTATTAAATTATATGTTTGATTCCCGAAGGGAAGTAGAGAAAACCTAATATTTAGTAGGGGCCCCGGAATCATTGTCGATGAGGGCCCTCCCGGCCATCCCCTTCCCATTCGCGTGATATTTTTGAGGTTTTTTATCTTGATATATCAGTGAAGGACGAATTGTGCGCTTGGCGAGAGGTGGTAAGAAGCCACAACACAAGAAAATCCACCGAATGTGGGAAGCTTGTTGATAACAGTGTTTAAGTGTTTAATTTTTCCTTTTTTACTCGCTTATTTTTCACAAATTTGTTTTCGTAGTGGGTACCCGATCTGTGACGACACCATAAGAGAAGTAGCATTGCACTTATGAAGAGGACTCTTTTTCTTCCTCGCGGCGGTTGATTCAAACGACTGACGTGGTGTTGATTGGAGACTATTATACTAATAGGCAACATCGTCAATGATTCCGGGGCCCTACTAAATATTAGGTTTTCTCTACTTCCCTTAGGGAATCAAACCTATATTATATTTCACAATAAATTTACATAAACCGAGTAATCTTGGCCAAACCGATACGCATGCGGGTTTGTTTACCACCTGTTTACTAAAGTGCCACCATTATCAATTTTCTTGGAGCCGACTCGAGCTGGAGTTTAAATCAGAAACATATTAGAAATAGAAATATTTGTAAATGATAAGAAAACATTAAAAGGATGTGTTAGTTAAAGTGTTTGTTGATGAGACAGAGAAAGGGGCGAGGGAATGCGAAAGTGGTCCTGGAACCTAAGAATTGGAACTTTAAATGTAGTTTCTGTTCGGTCTCAGTCTCGAGTCGGCCACCCCCAGCTATGGGGTATGTGCCTGAGTATACATGCAAACATACATACATACAGTATTTACAAAAGAAGAATTCATTGCACCAGAAACCAATGAGATAGGTACAGAGGAAATGCCGGAAGTCACATTTAACAGACCAGAGCTCATAGACAAAATGAGTAAGGTGGATCCAAACAAAGCCGCTGGACCGGACGGAGTATCAGGCTGGATTATTAAAGAAAATGCTAAGGAACTGAGTATACCGTTATATGACATAATGACCAAATCATTGGACACCGGGATAGTACCTACAGAATGGAAAAGAGCAAAAATTGTTCCTATATTTAAGGGAGGAAGCAGAGATAAACCACTGAACTATAGACCTGTATCACTATTGAGCATCCTCATGAAGATTCTGGAAGGATTAATAAGGGACAAATGGGTGAACTACCTGGAATCCAAAAGATTAATTACTGACCGACAATTTGGATTCAGAGGAGGCAGATCATGTGTAAGCAACTTGTTGAGTTTTTACTCTAGAGTAATAGACACAGTGGACAAGAGGGAAGGATGGGTAGACTGTGCCTACCTAGACTTTAAAAAGGCATTTGACAAAGTTCCACACAAGAGATTGCTGTGGAAATTAAAACACGAGGGAAAAGTAGGAGACAAACTGCTGAAATGGATGGAGAGCTACCTTAGCGGAAGACAGATGAGAACAACAATAAGGGGGAAATCGTCAAACTGGACTCAAATTACGAGTGGGGTACCACAAGGATCTGTCCTAGCCCCAATCATGTTTCTAATATTTGTAAATGACTTACCTGAGGGACTAACAAGCTACATGAGCATGTTTGCGGACGATGCTAAGCTGCTTAAAACGATCAGAACCCAGGAGGATTGCCTTGAGCTCCAAGCAGATTTGCAAAAGATCCATGAATGGAGCATCAAATGGAATATGGAGTTCAATGCAGGGAAATGTAAGACTCTAGAAATGGGTAAAAGCAAGTAGACCTAGAAAAGATTATAAACTAGGAAACGAAGGGATTCCCAAAGCAGAAAAAGAAAAAGACTTGGGGATAGAATTTAAGGATAACATGTCTCCAGAAAGCCACGTAAATAAGATAGTGAGAGAATCACTAGCACTATTGGCAAATATCAGGATGTCTTTCAATTATCTTAATGAAAACACCATGAAACAAATAATAACGGCAATAATAAGACCCAGGATGGAATATGCATCTGTAGTGTGGTCCCCTCACATGAAGAAACATATCCACAAAATTGAGAGGGTACAGAGAGCAGCTACGAGGATGATCCCAGGTTTGGAAAATTTGGAATACCAAGAGAGGCTCGAGAGATTGAATCTACCTACACTGAAACAGAGAAGGAAACGAGGACAGCAAATTCAGATATACAAATGTGTTAGAGGTATTGACAAAATCGACCAAGAAAACTTCATAGAGAGGGATGGAGGTGAGAGAACAAGAGGTCACAGCTACAAACTAAAAGTGCTTAATAGTAAATCTGATCTGAAAAGTAAAAGATTTCCTACCAACTCGATTAGTGGGTGAAACAAATTGCCAGCCGAAGTATTGTCTGCACCATCAGTGCATAGTTTCAAAGCACGGTATGACAAACATATCTTAGGAGGCGGGAATTAACGAGCATGCTCACTCCCGCAAATACAACTAGTGTAAGTACAGTGCACTCCCAGTATTCGCGCCTAGGTCGTACCGGCCCACTTCCGCGTATATATGGCCACTAATTAACATAGGTTTCAATGAGAAATCGACTTAGGTTGTACTAGGCTCACCCATCTTAGACCCTTATTTCCCTCCTAAATACATCCAATAAATACATATTATTTAAGGATAATACTGTACTAATAAATACATATTATGAGGAGATTATTTACCAGACAGACTTTATTTGAAATCAGTCATATATAGCCTAGCCTAAATCATATGCATAATTTCGCCGCTTTTGTCCGACACGGCGTTGGTAGGCTTGACCGGCCTTAGCTCTCTGCTTTGATGGTCCCGTGCATTTAATTCCTTCATTATCATCACCAGGCCCACTTTCCCTATCACTGAATGGACTAAAGGCCCTAATAAATGCGAGAGATACAACGTTCGTGCAGAATAAAAGCTTGTAAACAGGTAGTTTTCAAAAACAATGGTGGCTTTGGTGGGTGGGCTGTGAGCTGCAAGATTGCCAACCAATACGAGAATCGGGATGCGCATCTGCCCTCCCGATTCAAATCAGTGAATAGCTGGTATTTTGCATGGATAACGAGTAATGGGATATTTAAGGGTGTCTCCGCGGATAACAAGTTTCGCAAATACTTGGAGCGCGGATAATGGGAGTGCACTGTACATACAATACTGTACACACATACTAAAAAAATTTTTACTGCAAAAACTATCTTGGTGTTAAGTCTTTTATTTTTGTATTATATTATGGATACTAGTTCATTAGTATAGATTTTATGTGGGCAGTACTGAATTTCTTGACCCTTCCTGCCCGGGTGTCATTTTAAAATGACATCCCTTGCGAAGGGCAGGAGCCCGGGTGTCCTTTTAAACTCCGGCGGGTGCCCAACCTCGAAAGGGGTTTAAATAGGGGAGCTATCCCTCCGCCAAAGGCGGCTTTCTAGGGCCTTTCCTAGCAGTTGCCAAGGGGATTGGGTTCTAGTCATGTGGTGATGGGCTGGTCTATCAGAGTGAAAACTGAGCGATCTCTGCCATACCCATAGCTTACTCTGACTATTCCTTTTACTTATATATTTTCTAGATCTCAAGTGACGGCTTGGCTGTGGATTGACATCCCAATCTGCCAACCTAGATGTTGGCAGATTGGAAGCCAAAGCGTCACATTTTTTCCTTTGCCCCTCAACTTTCTCTTCATAATTGCTGAGGGGCATAGGGCCCTGGGTGCCCCACCCCGGGCGTTTTTGCACCCTCCTCAGCTCCCCGCCATGGAGTGGCTTCGGTCACCCAGGCTTTATTGTGGTAGGCAGGGAGGGATCTGTGGGGGCGCTCGGTTATGGCCTTGGCCCTGCTCGGGGCCTTGGGGCTGTTCGGCCAGGCAGCCTGGGGAACAGCAACAACAAAAAAACTCTTAAGCTTGAAAGCCTATTAAGCTTGGTTTGAAAGCCGCGCGGCGAAAAGTTTGTAAACAAAGCCGGTCGGAGCGACGCGCAGCTTCAAAAACAAGAAGTAGAAGTTGGACTTTTGTTGTTGTTTGGTAGAATAAAAATTAGTGTTTGTATATGTCCAATATTGCTAAAACCGCATCAAAACTCTCTCCACGGAAATAGTCATCACAACTGAACCAGTTGAACTAGAGAGTTCTACCCAACACCAGTCTACAGATACAACACAGGGCTACATTTTGAGATTTGTGTGAATTCTCTAGCAGTTAAAATAATAGGCCTAGGCCTATTACAAAGTTTGTTAGGCCAAATCGTGCAGATCGGAGTGCTGTCATTTAAAAGGCTAGCCCGGGGAGGAAGGGTTAAGGAAGAAGTGTCACTTTTTAAATACAAATAATCCAAAGCCAGTTTCACATAAGTATATTTTCCTGCAATTCTAGTTTGGCAGTTTCTAATTTAAACATGCATTGGAATTCAGCTTCCTAAAATAATCAAACTTCAGTTTAGCTCCCGATATCAATATAAAAGATCACATAAATATTACCGGACAAATTTTAGCCACTGAAAATTTACCATGCAAGCTCTCGTCTGCTACCCTATATATTATCACTATCATTATTATTATCATTACCTGCACTCCTTCCTCTCCATTGGCCATGTTGTTCTGTCCCAAGTCCTTGTCTGGGAACTTGACCTGGACCTCGTGTTGGGTGGTGATGGCCTGGACCTTGCTACCCCGGGCACCCATGACCGTGCGATGGTAGCGCTGAGGGATCACTACTTCCATGTGCACCATCTCCTCCAGGTCACGTACAATCTCCTGGATCCTGGTCTTGGCACCCTCTACACACTCCTTAGCACCCTTCAAGGTCACCTGGATAACAGATTGGTTTGTGTCAGAGAAAGAGAAGACTAGTGAAATATTACATAGGGTAAAGGGGTTATTTCGCTGCTAACGGTGGTTTTTACATACATACAGGAGTCCCGCAATATTCGCGGTTGGCTCCTAGAATATATTAAAATATATAGGAATAATACAAATAATAGTTAGAAATGGTTTGAATCAGCTGTGCCCGCCAAACCTTTATTTAAAGTGTGAGAGCGTTGTGGTGTGGATGTGCTGGAGAGTGTGAAAAGAAACTCCTTGAGATGGTTCGGTCATGTGGAATGTATGGGGAGCGAGAGAACAACTAAGAGTGTACAAGAATGAGGTGGAAGGGCAGCGAGGAAGAGGCAGAGGCAGTCGAGAGGTATACGAGTGAAAGTGATGTTGGGTGGGAGGAGGAGTGCCGGCTGACAGAGGTGCATTGAGGTGATTCAATCGTGGCTACCCCTTCGGGGATCATGACGTCTGGCAATAGATATAGAAAACAAAAAATTGGTCTTCAGTGAAACTGCTATTGTGAGCTTGATTTATGAGGTTTATGTATGTTGTTCACAGATTTGATTTTGAATTGAACCCAAGCTAATCAGATCTTACAGAACATGGCTTTAAAGGTACAAAAATTCAAATGGGTATATATTTATCATGGCTCACAACTATGCATACAGTACACAAGTAGTGTTACTGAAATGCACATATTGCCTAATATCTCTGAGCATAAATCAACCATAACCAATTACAATTACCTGGTATTAGCCAACATAAAATAAAAGTTCCATAAGCATATATGAAATCTTTATAGCTTAATTTATTAGATAAAATATTCTGTAACTTATAATGACAAACCTACTTTAACCCCTTCAGACTCATATGACGCAAAGGTTGCCAGATTAGCAATAAGAAATAGAGTTTTCTCACTCTTATAATTACCTCTCCAAAATTAGTGTTCTGTCCACAGCTAACTCAAACACAACTGCAGAGGTTAAAGTAACTAAACTAAAGGTTTCTAAATACCCCTGATGGTAACAAAGGCTTTAAAGTATCCCTAATAGGCTCAAAATCGCGTCATATATCGGAGAGGGTTAAAACATGGTTACTAGAAAATATGTGAATCCGTAAAACGTGTGTTTTCATATGAACTCCTGACCTTATCTCCTTGAACACCGGCACGAGGGAATGACACGGTGACACCCCCATACTGGTCAGCAATCTGGCGCAGCACTTCACCGCGTCGAGTGACAAAGTGGCGGTGGTGGCGGGGGTCAACAGTCATGATGTCCTCCACTATCAGGTCCAGCTCCTTGATGGTTGTCTCAAGCTGCTCCTTAGCCTTGGCAATAGAATCCTGCAGGGGAGAAAACAAAAAGACAAGATATTTTATAAAGACCCACATTCATGACAGCAGTGTTCCTTCCATGTGACACAATCCTGTGCCATCTCCACAATTTAGTAACCTGGCCTGGACATAATTTTCCAATACCTTATAATTTTTCCTTGATCTTTAGATAAGCGCTCAACATTGATAGGGAAGAGAACTTCAGTGCTGTGAATACTGTAGATAAATTGAGAAATTTTACCCACATCTCTCTCTGGAGTCCTGTTCTGAAGAAGACTCCAGAGAGAATAGAAACTTGTCATCTCAATAAAATGTCTTCTATCATGTGGGTATAATTTTTCCATTCCACATTCATGCTAGTAACATTCGGCACTCAATTATTCTCCTCCTTTCATCATGTTTATATAATATCAATGTACCATTACACATCTATCTCAATATGCTAATTTCAGTAGGGTAAAACGGGGTAATTTTATCGTGAGCAGGGTTTTTTGCTAAATACAAATCATAACATGGAATTATAAAGTAAAACTTGCAAAATAAACAAACCAAAACAGAGACGACACAACACAAAGGCAAAATAACCCATCACAATTGATGTGGAAATAACGCTTTAATAAAATATTTGTACTGTATTTAAATAAAAGAACACAAAACTACCACATAAGGTGTACGGTCGCGCTAATAAGTCATGTCCCAGGTGTCATTACGTTTGGCTTGCTCTGTGCTGTATTAATGTCTGTCAGATGTTGAATCGCGCGAACCAGGTGTGGGCTCCATATATGGCAAAGGATATAGAAGCAGTGGAGAAAGTGCAGAGGAGAGCTAGCAAGCTAGTACCAACGTTGAAGAACGCGGGCTATGAGCAGAGGTTGAGGAAACTGGTACTTCCGACACTGGCATATAGGAGAAAAAGAGGGGATATGATAAGAGACTTTTAAGATAGTGTCAGGAAAGTATGATGAGGATGTGTGTGAAGGTATCTTCTTGATGCGGGAGGGAACAAGAACGAGAGGACACTAAGAAAATTTACAAAGAAAGAAATAGGCTTGAAAAGGCAAAGAACTCATTTTGTGATAGAGTGGTAAATGAGTGGAACGCGCTGCCCCAGTATGTAGTCGATTCCGAATCAATAAGGAAGTTTGAAAGTAATCTTGATAAAGCATGGAGAAGACAAGATTTGAAGTTTGATTATAAAGCAAAAATACAGAATAGTAAAAATGTTGCGTCTGCTGCCGCCGCCGCCAACACAGTGAACGACCGCAGTAGTGCAAGTACTGGCACTGAGCTGGATACACAGGCCTAGTTTGCCTTTTTCCAGAGGATCTACTGTAAGAAACTGTAAGAATAGGGTGGGTAAGTGTAGGAACATCATCATCATCATCAAATCTGACGCCCCGCTTCCAGAGGAAGCACCCCAAAAGGGATGGCCATGGCAGAAACTGCCTCCAGGCTCCCAGACATGCCCCGACTGACCCACTCCACAGTGCCATTACCACTAAGTGGATTATGACCATGAACACTGAAGGAACAGACTCAGAGCAGTCCCTCACCCGGATGGCAGTTCCACCACTGTTCTGCTATTTTATTTACCCCAGTGGGGCCCTGGCTGGAAGCATACCAAGCACAGGAATTTTCTGAAGATAGGAACCAGTGGTCCACTGCTCCAGAGGCTGGTACTGATATTTGGTATTGATAAATACGTTCAATGTACTAAGGAACTCTTTACCCAAGGCCTTAACCTTGGGATCTGTCAGTGTAGGAACATGTTTGTATATTTCACTCGATATGAAGAAAAGAAGCTTAGATATTGTTGATACCAATTATTGATCAAAATATACTTGGTGCCGAGACATCACTTATTAGCGCGATTGTACATCACTACATGAGCAAGTTAATCTGTTTCCCAAGCAAATTAATCGCACATATAACAATTCACTATCGTCATGTTCAAGTTAGTCAATTTGGGAAGTTCAGGACGTTCTGGTAAATTTTACTAAATTCTGTATGAATAAAGAAACTACAATTTGTCAAAATGTTCTATTAAAGCAAATTTGCAATTTGACAAGATATTAACAATAGTACAATATACAAATAGCACTCACTAACTATAGTGCTATCGGGTAGATACCTGTTCGCATAGCATGAACAAGTGACCACTACCAATTACTACTCTACAAATAACCATCATTTATGTAAAATAAATTAAGGATATCACCAAGGCAAGCAATTGATACTATCGACAGTGAAGATACAATATCATGAATAATAATAATTGTAAAATATGAAGCAACAACAGATCTAAACAAAGAGTACTCTTAACGAGAACAATGCATTTTAGAAAAAAATCATCAATACTGTAATTTGAACTTGCTATTGCTGTATAAAATACATTCAGCCTTTCTGCTAAGATGCCTATATTTTCTAATTAATTTTATGGAATGGACTTGCTTGCCTTTTCTAATTAGGCCTAGGCATATATGCACTTTTTAGTCTATGTGCCATGGTTGTTGTTGTTGTTCCCCAGACTGCCTGGCCGAACAGCCCCAAGACCCCGAGCAAGGCCAAGGCCATAACCGAGCGCCCCCACAGAACCCTCCCTGCCTACCACAATAAAGCCTGGGTGACCGAAGCCACACCATGGCGGGGAGCTGAGAAGGGTGCGGAAACGCCCGGGAAACCAAAGCCCCACCCAGGGCCCTGTGCCCCTCAGCAATTATGAAGAGAAAGTTGAGGGGCAAAGGAAAAATGTGACGCTTTGGCTTCCAATCTTGGTAGATTGAGAGGTCAATCCACGGAAGAGACGCCATCACACAAGATCTAGAAAATATATAAGTAAAAGGAACAGTCAGAGTAAACTATGGGTATGGTAGAGATCGCTCAGTTCTCACTCTGATAGACCAGTTCATCACCAATGTCCCATGGTTAATTCTACTTAGTGCAGCTTTATACTTTACAAAAAAAAAATTGTGACGCTTCTGCATAGTAGCCACGTGCGGGCATCCGCGCGCGTCGGCTGCCCAGCCGTTTAGAAACCGGCTGGCTTTTCCTTAGTATATATCCTACGACAATGTAACTAATGTCTGGGACATTCTTATGTTGTTTCACAGCTTGTAGTTGCCCTTATTCTTAACCAACGCATCTTAGTATATTTTATTCTCGATAGTTGATTGTTTCATTATAATATATAAGATGTAAGTCTAGTGAGAGTGGGAGGAGACGAGCGGGAGAGAGAGACCGGCTGGGGGACGTTGCTTCGCGCGGAGAGTCTAGCTTGGGACGAGCCTGCTTTTGCCACGTGTATTTGATGGCAACGTTAGGCTTAGTTTCGACTCACGCACGGGGTAGACGATTTTGACCCGGCAACTGTGTTGAGTGTTGCCAAGCCTGGGATGTATTCTGCATGCCTAGGGCGGGGTCCAGACAGATTCAAGACTCGGAGCTCACCTCACTGTCGTACCCTTCGGACCCCCTTGATATCTATCCCTCTCAACCCCACTTAGAAACTTTCTCTCTTACTTTGTATACCTTCCTTCCACTACTTCACCAATCTATTTAATTATCCCATCCCCTTGATAGACCTTATATCTATTATTGTATTAACGACGAGCTCTCAGATAACTAGATAGGATTTTGGGCCTTATGCAGAGATGTAATTGTTAATGACACCTAGGAAGCTTTTTTGTTGTCTCATATTTGGTGGTTTCATGCTTGCTAGTGTGTTCTTGTGTCAGGTTAGCAGGGGCTAGACCGGAAGGGGGCTTTTTGCGATCCTTTAAGTAAAGTCTGCTGGTGCGAGTCCTGTGGACCCGCACGACTTTACTAGTCTGGGGGCATTTTCTTGTCTGTGTCCCTGTGTGTCTAGTGTTGTGTTGTGTGAGGGCCCTTGCCTAGTCCACTCAGCACTGCGCTAGCACGTCTTGCTTTTGCTTTAGGGTCGCCAGGAGAGAGTCAGATACTTGCGATCTGAGTCTCTCAAGAGAGCACCCTTTCAATTAGAGTAATTTGGCGCACAGACTTGGGAACGTCCCTAGGCTGGAGCAGGTGGCTCAGCCCGGGTATCCGAAGCCTATATCCTTCCGGCTAGACCTCTGCCGCCTGGCAGATTAACAGCTAGTGGTTTATTATATCTGTATGCTTGTTATTGTGCCACAGTTTACCGTTTTTGTGAGCATTGTGAGTCAGGGTGTGGCTTAGAGACTCTGTCCGAGCAGGCTTGCCTGACTAAGAGTGAGAAGCACACCTGTATGTGGTTATGTTGCGAGTTGCTGCCTTTATTTAATTATACCTATGCCATTATACACTGTAGGTCCTATCACTAGTATTTATTCCTGCTTATGAGTTTAGAGTTCTCTAAATCCGTAACGTACTTTCTTTGCTAAGCATCAGATCCTACAATAGCCGCATGCAGTTTAGAACCCCGCATCTTGTCTACCGGTACGATGTTTTGAGGACTGTTTGCTTTCACCTTCTTTCACGCAGGGGTGATTAGTTGTATTAATTAACGAAACGTTAAATGTACTTTCTTCTAGTTTGTTATTAAATTGTTTCTGCAATTTAATTCCGTTATCTATCTTTTCCTTGAAGCTTTAAGTCAACTTAATTGTGTGATCTTTTATATAGCCTGCTTGACTATCAGCAGTCTATAGTGCGTGCACCCTGTAACCGAGTCATAGGATACCTTGTTGTCCAGGCAGGACTCTTGACGGTTTAGGGTGGTTTGTTGCCTGGGTTTATAGATAAGGGTTGGATCTAGCGTTTTCCGTTGTTGCTTGTTGCTGCATACCTAGTCCAATAGAAAGAGCCCAGTGTTTATATATCCCAGGACGTAACAAACTGTAGAATTCCAAAGAGAGACTCTGAATTACAGTCAGGTCACGATAAACACACGTTTTTTAAACACAGATTCGTTTGGACACGGTAACCCCAAAAGTTCCAAAGTCGGCCACAACACGGAAAAAGTCGGGATTATACATGGGTGACGGCCCAAGCCTACTGCCGAGGTATACAGTATATAAATTATTAAATTTTTATTTATGCATCAAATATCTGTCTGGCATCTATCTACATACATACATATAATTTTAAGACCGAGTGCTCCACACATACGTGCAGTTTCAGTCTCTTGTCTTAATGGCGGCGTTCCAGGCAACTCTGTTAAGGGCTGCTTCACTTGTCAAGTTTTTGAATTTGAGATCTGCACGTATAGTCCGATCCAAGGTCTTCCTCTGTCCATATAAATCAAAAGGAAATTGAAATATCCCAATATATAAAGGAAATTACCTGGGAAAGAGTTAATTCCCAGGAAGGCCTTGTGTACTATTGTTAATATCTTGTGAAATTGCAAATTTGATTTTAATATAACATTGATAAAAATTATAGTTTCTTTATCAATACATAATTTAGTAAAATTTACCAGAACGTCTTGACTTCCCAAATTGATTACAGTAATTACTTGAACGTGACAATAGTGCATTGTTATATGTGCGATTAGTTTGCGTGGGAAACAGATTAACTTGCTCATGTAGTGATGTACAGTACACCCTATGTGGTGGATTGTGTTATTTTATTTAAAAAAAATATATATTAATAGTTATTTCCACATGGTGGATTGTGTTCTATTATTTCAAAAATGTATTTTATTAAGAGTTATATCCACAGAGATTTTGATAAGTTCTTTTGCTTTTATCTTGTGTTGTCCCAGTTTTGGTTTGTTTATTTTGCAAGTTTTACATTATAATTTGTATTATAATTATTGAACAAATTTCATTATGCTATATCGACTTTTTTCCTTCAAATTTAATTAATTCCTTTTGTAGTTTGGGCTCACCTCTTTCTTGTCATGTATAACTCATTACAGTAGACGCGATTATTGTGGGCTTAAACAGAGCGATGATATATTGTTTCTTTGCACGCCATCCATTAGGAGCCTGATAAATCAATGAGACCTGGAGTGCATTCAGTCTACCCTATCAGGCAATAATGTTTCTGTTTGAGCAATCATGTTTATGATTAAGCAGGTTGAACGACATTGATAGCCAAACATTGATTCTTGTCGCTGATTGGTCAGTGGCTGTGAGCGCGAAATTAAATTTGTTTTGGCGATGTCCGCGAAGGTTTTAGGCCCTGTAACATGTGCTTTTCCGGTCTATAAATGTCAATCAATACATTTTGATAAATAATATTTATCATTATAGGCTATTGGCTAAGGTAGTCACACTGTCAGCTAAAGTAACCATCCTTGTTCAAACTCAAGACAGACGGTAGGCTACTATCAGGCTATTATATCTTATAATCTTATCAGGAAATGTTAACTTAGTTATTACGGTCGTTATCTGGCAAAGGTAGCTATTTATTCCCCGTGTAATTTAAAACAAATTCTCCGTTAGTCTATTGGGGAAAATTTAAAGTATATGTTCTTTTCCTGGCGATGTATGAATAAGCTAAATTATAAAATTATAAAGTATATGTTCTTTTCCTGGCGATGTATGAATAAGCTAAATTATAAAATTTATTTGAGATACAGGCTTGTTCCTTGGGAATCATAGTCTTAGGAGAAATAGGAGGACCAGGGTAATCACAAAATGTTGTATTTCTTCAACGTTGAAGAAATAAAAATGTTCGTGATTACCCTGGTCCTCCTATTTCTCCTATATTTATTGTTTTTTGTCTGTATTTATGGTTTATCTTTTTCTTTTTCTATTATTAATATTAATATTGATGATTTTTTAAATTTATTGTTCTTGTTAAAAGAGTACTCTTTGTTTAAATCTGTTGTTACTTCATATTTTGCAATTATTTGTCTTTATATTATATGTATTCATTGTCGATAGTATCAATTGCTTACTTTTGCGATTTCCTTAGTTTATTTGTGCTATAAATGTAGGTGATTTGTAGGGTAGTTATTGATAGGGGTCACTTGAGGCATGCTATGCTTACAGGTACCTACCCGATAGCACTATCGTTAGTGAGTGCTGTACTGTATTTTATATATTATTTTGTAATAGTATAGATATCTTATCAATATTTTGTGCTATTGTTAATGTCTTGTCATGTTGCAAATTTGATTTTAAATAATATTTTGACATTTAACATGTAGTTTCTTTATTCATGCAGAGTTTAGTAAAATTTGCCAGAACGTCCCGGACTTCCCAAACTTGACTACTTCCTTTAACGTGACGATAGTGCGTTGTTATATGTGCGATTAGTTTGCTTGGGAAACAGATTAACTTGCTCATGTAGTAATGTACACCCTATGTGGTGGATTGTGTTCTTTTATTTAATAATTTTCATTTTAGTAAACGTTGTTTCCACATAGCGATTTTGATAATTTAATTTGACTTTATATTGTCCTTGTCCCAATTTTGGTTTGTTTAGTTTGCAAGTTTTACATTTTAATATAGTTTATATATACAGTAGAGTCACGCATCTCACGCATTTTGATCCCACGATTACGCATCCCACGGTACTATCCAATGGCTACCTGAATTCTCATCCCACTATACAACCACACGAGTCCCACGGGTGTGCACCGACGCATCGTGGATAGCATTTGTTGGCGGCCATGTTGATGACGCACTCCCGGGCTTCCCGCTCAGTGTTCATATTGTCCCAGCTGTGAACTACTCAAGGTTACCTGTTTTTTTCATTGTGATTACCCGTCCCGCAGTCCGACCCACGAACAATGATGGCTTCCCAGGGTAGTGGGGGCCCCAGTGGTCCTAGTGGGGAAAGAAAGGAGCCACCTAAGCGACCAGGAAAGGCCAAAGAAGACAAAAACAAACATCATCGGTGTGGCCAAAAACTGAGGAAGTATAGTGTAGAAGAGAAGAAAAAGATTATTCAAATGATTGAAGAAGGCTACAGAAACTGTGATATAACGAAACGAATGAACTGTGAGAACATTTAGAAAGAATAAGGAACAGATGAAGAAATCGTTGGCTGTTGCCGAGAAATATTTTGGTGGTGAAGGTGGTGGTGCTAGTCGGGCAGTGGTGGAGTACAGTGAAAAAAATCAAGTGCTAGCTATAACTGAACATTATTTGTTAAAGTGGGTTCAGAGGCGAGATAAAGAGAAAGCAGGTGTTGCAGGCCCACAAATTAGAGCAGAGGCACGTAAGATTTACGATGCACTATGTAAAAGAAGAAACATACAAAATCCAGTGCCTTTTAATGCCTCAGTTGGTTGGCTTCAAAAGTTTAAAAAAAAGGTGTGGGGTGAAGCATGCTGTGTACCAGGGTGAGGTGGCTTCTGCTGATGAACCTGCAGCCAACTCTTACCCTGCAATTGCTCGCCAAATGATTGAAGACGGAGGTTATTGTTTGGACCAAATATATAATTGTGACAAGACAGGACTGTACTGGAAGCGAGCACCAAAATCCACATTCATCTCAGTAAAAGAAAAGCAAGCAAAAGGGGTAAAAATTGCAAAGGATCGCATGAGTGTTCTCCTGACTTGCAATGCGTCCGGAACTCACCGAATGAAACCTTTGGTGATTTATAAGTTTGCCAAGCCTCGCGCCTACAAGAACTGTGACAAGAATCGTTTGAATTTGTACTGGAGTCAAACTCGCCAGGAATACATGACCATACCCCTCTCCATCTCCTGGTTTGATGAGCATTTTGTCCCGGATGCTAAAGCCCATTGCAAGCGCCAAAACATCTATTTTAAAGTCATTTTGTTTTTGGATAATGCGCCTAGCCATGCAAAATTTCTGGTTGGTCGCCACAATGCTGTGCAAGTCTGCTTTCTTCCCCCCAATACTACCTCCAAAATCCAGCCAATGGATCAAGAAATCATTGCTAATGTGAAACTTTTATTTTACAAGCAAATGCATGACAAGATGAACCGAGACACCGATTCACAAGAGGAACTGAAGGAAATTGAAGAGATGGAATCAAGTGACTCAGACGAACCTGGCAACCCCTCCACTTCTTCCGCCGCCTCTCCCCCTGCCTCGCCACCAACTTCCAATACGGCCGATGCTACTCTGACTGTAAAAGAATTTTGGAAGCTTTTCAATATTCGTCATGCAGTAGACTTCTTTGTTAAGGCTTGGAACTATATTTCAGTGGCCTCTATTAAGCATGGTTGGAAGCCACTGTTACCTCACTTAATAATGGATGATGCTGCAGAAGGTCAGAATCTGATGAGGGCAACTCTTGAGTCAGTGAGGAGTGTTCGAGCCCCCGGATTCAACCAAGTCAACGAGGAAGACATCGAGGAACTGATTCACAACCCACTAAGGCCAGAACAAACAACAGAAGAGATGATAGCGGAGGACGAAGTGGAAGAGACAGAGCAAGAAGAACCACAGCAAGTTGAAAAACAGAAAGAAGCAACACCTCAGCAACTGTCTGTTATCTTGGGACTTTGTGAAAACCTGAAGGAACAGCTTGAAGGCACACCCGGCATCTCTGATTCTCGTGAACAGTTCCTGGGATACATTCAGAAAATCAGCACAAGTTTCCATGACCTCTACAATGTCAAAATAAACGATCGCCACCAAGCCTTAATGACTCGCTACCTGAAAGAAAGATGGTGATGAGGGAGAGAAGAAGAAAGATGATGATGAGGCAGAGAAGAAGAAAGATGATGATGAGGCAGAGAAGAAGAAAGATGATGAGGCAGAGAAAAAGAACGAAGATGATGAGGCAGATATAATAGCTATACAGGACGCCGAACTTGCTGCCATCGACGATGATTTCACGGGCTTTGGCGGCGACGGTGGGGTGACGGAGAACAAGAGTGGGGCCACGGAGGGTGGTAACTAACATCCGCCTCCCGTCTATCACCACATCCATCACACTAAGCACCTCATCAACTTTTCTAAGGTTTGTGTTTGTGTTTTACTTACCTTTCTTTTCATTAAAGCAACTTACCTTTTGATTATTGACATGTAAAGTGAAGGTCAATAGTCGCCCGACGATAGCCTCCAGTACTTTTGTAATTTTCCCGATTACTTTAATACTCCGCATCCCACGAATTCCGGTCCCACGGCAATATTTCGGTACCAATAAATCGTGGGATGCGAGATTCACTGTATTGTTCTTTCCCTGACGATGTAGCCTATGTGGAGGCTGAATTAAATAGTAGCCTATATATATATTAGCTCTTCCTGGCGATGTATGTATAGGCATATTTTATTTTCCTGACAATCTATGTGTAGCCTATATAGGCTATTTGTAAGTCTATATTAATGGAAGGTTCATTAATATTAGTTTTTAACCATTAGATTACATTTGAAATTTGAACTATAGCGTGGTTAGGCTACTGTACTAGACATAGCTTAACTGACCTAGCATTCTTCGATGCAATTAGGCCTCAGAAATTGTGTTTAACCCTTAAAAAGCGGCTCACCACTTAAGTCGAGTTAAATAAAGCTGGACTATGTGGCGGCGCTCGACATAACTCGAGTGGCAATTTCAGCACGTAATGTGGCTGAGAGAGAGAGACAAGTGGTGGCAGGAGACTAGCGAGCGTATGACTGCTCCAGACCACCGCGGCGAACCTACTGACACAAATCTCAGCTCCCTCCTCCCTCTCTCACTCGCTACATACTCAATTATGTACCGAAAGTACCGAATTACCTGCTTTTTGCACTCGCGTTGCACGGTTATTGCAAGAAAACTATCCATCATACAAGGATCGTTATGGTGTCATTCGAAAGCTCTGTTTATGCCCTTTCAGGGATAGATACTTGTTTTACGTTCTGGGTCTTATTTAGGCATGAAAATGATCACGTAAACAGCCCTATTTTGGCTAAAAACAACCCGCTGGGCGGTACACATAAATAAACCGCATAGGCCGCTCGTAAGGTGTTAAGAAATGTAAATAGAGTAGGCTAATCAATCAATAATAGACAAACGCAAAAAACCTGTACAGCAAGTTATAACCCGTTAAAATATATCATTGTCATAGTAACATTACCAATATAAAACTATATAAATTAAATACAAACCGCATAAAAAAACACAATAATCGAACAATAATATAGACAAACGCTCAAAATCCTGTACAGCAAGTTATAACCCGTTAAAATATACCATCGGCAGTAATATTACTAATATATAATGATAAAAATTAAATAAAACCCGCAAAAAAACATTAACTCATCGAGCCTCGAACCCTTGCGAGTAGGCTTACGAATTTAAAAGCGAAGTCGTTACCGACTAGGCTATGCTTACTGCACTGAAAAGTTCAGACGAAGTAGCTGTGAGAGTTGCGCTCCAAGTTGCTTGTTTTATGTTATACTGTATATAGCAAAATTGTTATGATAACTATGATTTTTATACTGTAGGTGTGCCACCTTATAATTGAGATTGCGACACATAAATAACATGGAGGGAGGCTAATTAAGCTTAATTATGATCATTTAATGTCGAGGCGAGATTTAGGCCTACTGTTATGATAGCTTCGCTAGTCACCTCCACGGAGTGTTAGCGTGATCGCCGTCTGATTGCAAACAATCACAAACGTGATTTGTCGAATCAGAGGCGATCACGTTCAGTAGAGCTATCCCGTTTGCGTGTTTGGGTAGACTGAACGCGCTCCTGATATAACTTGACTTAAATTATTTGTGAGCTTCACAGAGTTCAGTCTCTTATGCCTTCCAATGTAGGGGAGAGCAGAGGCTGCTGAAGGTGCAAAGGGGAGGGACAGGGGCCAGTTCTCTTCTCATTCTGAGCATCCAAACTTATGTCTTCTGAGGCTACTTCCCAGGCCTTATATCTTGAGGCCTTCCTGGTCTTCCTCACTGGGCCAATCACAGGCTGGGGAGGGGGGATTAAGGTTTTGGACTCTTGATCCTGGAGGGGAGGGGAGGTCTGGGATGTTTGTGGTGGTGCCCTTGTCCTGAGACGGCCGGCCAATCAGCCTCTGCCTCTTGCCAGCCCCCATTGGTCTCGGCCCCTGATTGGTCAAGGGACGTGTGGTGGCATTGAGGGACTCCAGCCGGAGTGGCACTCTCCAGGGGCATCGTCGGGATTCCAGAAGGCGCTGTGGCTCATGTCCACCTCTCTCTAGTTAACCCTCTCCACGCACTGTGTAATTTCCGGGTGAAATCTGGAGTTTGGGGGCAGGTGAATCTGTACTCTAGGGGCGTCGGGTGGTGATGTGACGGTGGGCGTCAAGGGTGTAAGTGTCATGATGGTCCCACAGTATCAAATTTGGCCTCGACCTACCAGTATGCAATGTATTGGGCGAACTTTAAGTCGATGGCCGCCATTACTGTCTTTTTATGAACCAAGTCCTGGAAATTTGTTGGCAACACATTTTGCCATTTACATGTTTGCAAAATGGATCCAAGCTTCATGTTATTACTCACCATACCTAATTATTAGCTTAGCATTCCTCTAATACTCAAGACTAATAACAGGCGAATCCATGCTACAGTTTCGGAGCCAAGGGCCTTTGAATTGAAATTATTGCCGTCGCAACGAAATCACTCCATTTTACCCTACCAGTCTTCGGGCATTAATTATACAAATCCTACAAGATTAATTCTAGGGCTGGTCCTATCCAGAGTGAGGTTTAGCATCCTCTACCCAACCTGAGCCGTTTCTGTCTGTCTCTTTTACTGTCCTACTTTTCCTTCTGGGAACAGAGGGCTATGAATCCTCCTCCCCTTGTAAAATTCACCTACTAGACGAGACAGAGTAAAGAGCGAAGGAATGTGAAAGTGGTTCCGGACCCTAAGAAATGGAACTCTAAATGTTTCTGTTCGGGCTCTGTCTCAAGTCGGCCACCCCCAACTATGGGGTACTGTATGTGCCTGAGTATATACACAAGATACATTTACTGTACCAGCAAATAGTACTACTACATTATTTTATATTTTTCATAAAAGGGATCTCCATGATGTACAGTGTACAGTACTATCACTGAGTTATGAAAAGCTTTATATCCAAGAAATAGAATAAACCTCTTATTACATTTGCTACTAAGGTACTACTGCAATATATTACCTTCTTGCCAATGATAGTGATGAGCTCCCTGTCCTCATCCTTATCAGTGGGGAAGATGATACGAGCCCCAGTGGCGTCTCTGATCTTGCGAATGTTGGCACCGTTGCGGCCAATTAGGAAGCGGTGGTGCTGCTGCTTGGCGCGCACCTGAGGAGGCAAGGTTAATATGTTGAAATGATAACAGTATATCCAAAACATTTATTATACAATTTTTATTTTTTCTGTGTAAGGAGACAAAAGGCAAAGCTACCTGTAACAAGTGTCTCCCCCAAAGTTTGAAAGTGATATAGAGCCAAATTCAAGGTACGTTGGAGTCAATATGTCTGGACACATGGAGCTTGAAGCAGAGTAAGTCACAGGATGAGGGAAAGACAGATTGAGGAAGAGTTCCAGAACATATTTGTCGAGTAGAAGAAAGACTGGGAAAATCGGTTTACTCTTGGGTTACAGAGTTGGACAGAAAAAAGGTGGGAATGTGTTATAAGGAGGGTGCCCTCCACTCTCTGTAAGGGAAGAGGTATACACTGAGAAAGCTCTGAAGAACACTGATTATTGAAAGAGCGATAGAAAAGTGAGAGATGCAACATTGCGACGTGTAAAGAGAATGTAGGGAATTAGTAAGAGAAGGCGAGTTGATGACAAAATGCTTCTGACTCTACCCTTTCGAGAAGTGCGGTATGGGTGGAACCTCCCCAAACATGAACTATGCTGGATACATGGGCTCACTGTGCACCCGTACAGAGAAAGAAGCTGTACGAGGGTGAAGAACCCACAGAAATGGTTAAGCACACCTTACTTCTGGGAAGCTGTTTTAGCAAGAGTGGTAATATGATTTTTTTAAGAATGGTCACAGGAAAGAGAAACAAAGAATATTGAGAAAACATGAAGGGTTGATATGTGTAATGTGTATCCAGTGTTCCTCAGGGTTCTGTCCTGTCTCCAGTTCTCTTTTTAATATCCATTAATGATCTAAACTGTACCTCTATCTAGTCTCATTCACTCATACGCTGATGACTGCCTTACATTATTCAACTAGATTTTCACAACAACCCAGCATCCAATCACGCGACAAGGCCATAGCAGGCCTATCTTGTGATCTATCAATTATTTCTGATTGGGGCAGAGAAAATTGTTCTGCTTTCAATGCCTCCAAGACCCAATTTCTCCCTCTATCTACCCTTCACAATCTTCCACAAGACTATCATTTTAACAATACACAAATCCACCCTTCATCTTCTCTCAATATTCTTGGTGTATCTTTTTTATCCAACCTTTCTTGAATAGATAGTGTTACCACTCTTGCTAAAACAGCTTCCCAGAAGCTAGGTGTGCTCAACAGTCTCCGTGGTTTCTTCATCCCCGCACAGCTTCTTGCTCTGTATAGGGGAACAGTACACCCATGTATCGTTGTCGCATGTGTGGGGAGGTTCCAACCATACCGCATTTCTCGAAAGAATCGGGTCATAAAAATTTCGCCTCATTAACTCGCTTTCTCTTACTAGTTCCCTACAATCTCTTCTACAGGCCGCAAAGTTGCATCTTTTTCACTCTTCTATCGCTATTACAACAATAAGGGTTCTTCAGAGCTCTCTCAGTGCATACCCCCTCCTTTGCAGCATGAGAAGCACCCGCCTTTCAACACAGTCCCACTCCTATTCTGTCCAACTCTCCTACCCAAGAATTAGTAAATGTTCTGTCTTTCTTCTATTTAACTAGTGAACGCTGGAATACTCTCTCAGTAAATCTTTACTTTATTCTATGACTAGACTGCTTTAAATTTTGTGTGTCCAGGCATTTTGACCCCAACGTCCTTTGAATTTGGCTCTGTCACTCTTTTGGCTTTGGGAGAGACACTCATTACAGGCAGCCTGCCTTTTGTCTCCTTCATACACATACTGTAGACAAAAAAATCCCAGAAAGGGTGCAAATCGCATCCTTGTGTGCAAAAGGGTTAATGAATATTAGAAACATGACAAGACAGAACCCTGAGGAACAACGGAGTTAATAGGTTAAAGAGCATAGGTCATACTCCCTTCCCATATTTATCACCATCTAAAGCATGTTATTATGAATGACACTGCACAGTAGTAGTAGTAGTTCCTTAGGCTACCTGGCCGAACAGCCCCGAGCTCCTAAGGAAGGCCACGGACGAGACCGGGTTTTCCCACAAAGTTCTCAAGAAGTGTGTGTTGTGTTGTTGGCGTAAGTGGTTGTGTTATGCAGTCTTCCATAATGAGTTTGATAGTGTGAAGTGTTGTGTTACAACCCTGACAGGTGTCTTGGATGGAGTCATCCAGCCTCTTCTGATAACTCAGAAAGGCTGGATGGTGCCCACATCGCAGCATAGCCAGGTGGACTCTGTCCTCACGGGAAAAGAGGGTTTCTGAGGGATGGACTTCAGGGGGCTGTGCATGTAGGCCTACTGTACGTTTACATAAGTTTTTTGGCCAGATCACCCGGATAGGACTATCGACCTCTATAAATGCTGCCCGGAGAGGAAGGGTTAAGGAGAGCGTCTGCCATTTTTTTCATAATGATCCGATATTTGTTTACAGGTGATAGATACCACTTCTAGGAATAACGTATCCAGTATCTTTTGCCGGTCAGTCATCTAGCATTAGAAATTTCCCAAACGGAGTCCCGCAAGGATCCGTCCTGTCGCCCGCACTCTTCAATCTGTACATGCATGATATAAATACACCAAATTCACCCCCAAATAACCATAGCCTCCTACGCAGACGACATAACACTCACAAGCACGCACCAAAACCCAGACACAGCAACAAGACTCCTTCAAGACTATCTCGACACATTACATGAATGGTGCACTACAAACAGACTCGATTTAGCCCCAGCTAAATCCACTGTAACCCTCCTCACAAGCTGGACAGGAGAGCACAATTATGTCCCGGGACTCAACATAAACAACACACCCCTAAAACACACACACACACACAAAATCCTAGGAGTAACATACGACACCCAAATGACATTCAAACAGCACACCACAAACACGAAAAAGAAACTGACACCCAGACTAAACGCCCTCAGATCACTTGCCCACACAAAATTTGGACACAACAAAGAAACCACCACCACAGTCTACAAACAATACATAAGATCAGTTATTGAATACGCAAGCCCGGCCTGGGCTTCTAACCTAGCTGAAACACATCATAAGACCTTACAGATTATTCAAAATAAAGCCCTGAAAATCATCACAGGATGCACAGCTACGACACCCACAGATCACCTACAGTACATCAAGAAACCAAAGTCCTCAAAGTCAAAGATCATCTAGACATGAGAGGCACACAATTCCTGGCAGCAGCCTCCACGAATCAACACCACCCACTACACATGGCAACACACCCACAGACACCAAGAAATATCAAAACAACACCCAGCACACGCTATCACACACAAATACTGTCTTCTCTCCCTCCCTGCCCACCCCAAACCAACTTCCGGAAGCACATCCATACTCATATCACTCGCCGTTCCATCCACTCATAGACAACACGCAGCTGCAAGCATGACCTCCCGAAATCCATCCTTCTGAATCCTCCCTTCCTCGCGAGGACAGAGTCCACCTGTTCAGGCTGAGATGCGGACACCATCCAGCTCTTCTGAGCTATCAGAAGAGACTGGATGACTCAGTCGTCGACACCTGCCCGGGTTGTAACACAGCACCCCATACCATTAAACACATCATAGAAGACTGCATTTCACACAACCACTTACACCAACAACACAATTTACACGCTTTGAGAGCTCTGTGGGAAAGCCCAACCGTGGCCATGGCCTTCCTTAAGGACTCGGGGCTGTTCGGCCAGGCAGCTTACGGAACAACAACAACAACAACAACGTATCCAAAAATGAAGCAAATCGGACCAATAGTTTTTCGCTACCGGGGATTTTCGCAATTATTGCAAATTTGCCAACCAACCGCTTAAAGAGTTTATTTTTGGTCCAATTTTAATAAATAATATATCATTGGAAAGAGGAAAACAAATGCAATAAAATGGGGGGGGGGACAAATTTTTGATACAGTATATCATATAGTTTTGCCGCTAAAGAATTAATTAATTTTGAATGTTTCAGACTTAGCAAGGCTCCTGTCAAAAAAGCGTAATGCATAAGTGTGCGGAATTTCGATGTGAGTATCCTAGGTTCGAGTCATTGGAGTGCCACATGTATTTGTTGATTTCATTAATTAAGTTTAGAGGTGAAGTTGGTTGGTGGAAAATACATAATAATTGGTGTATCGGAAATCTGTCACCCCATTATATGGCATTTTATTTCCTCTTTCCAATGATATCTTATTAAAATTGGACCAGAAATAAAGATTTTATAGCGGAAAATGCTAAAAAATTTATTGTTTTGAGAAAAAGGCTAAATACCAAATTTATCCATTACCCAATGATTCCTCTCTCAAATGAGGAGTTATTGCAACCGTTTGTTCTTGATTGATTTGATACATGCTCTGGCACTAAACACCAGTGAAATTTAATAGGTCTAAGTCAATATGCCACCTGGACCCCCCAAAAGGTATTTTATTCATTTGGCGCCATGAATCGCGCATGTGTTGGAGAGAAGATAATAACCCCAAAGCAATTTGGATTCAGAGAAGGGACATCTTGTGTTACCAGTCTGCTATGTTACTACAGTAGGGTGATAGATGTACTGCAAGAAAGAGGCGGATGGGTGGACTGCGTCTACTTAAGAGTCTTAGACCTCTCCAAAGCATTCGATAAGGTACCACATAAGAGATTGTTATCTAAGCTGAGACGATAGGATGTGTCAGGGGGAGTTTGCTGAAATGGATGGAGAGCTATTTAACAGACAGAGAAATGAGGACCAACATTAGAGGAACTTACTCATCGTAGCGGAAAGTTGAGAGTGGTGTGCCACAGGGATCTGTGTTGGCACCTCTCATGTTCCTTATGTACGTTAATGACCTGCCGATAGGCATAAACTCCTACATGTCAATGTTTGCAGAGGACGTAAAAATTACGAGACAAATAACAAATAAAAGTAGTTGTGAGGAGCTGCAAGGGGATTTAGATAAAATATACGAATAGAGCACCAAGTGGAAAATGAAATTTAATATAAGTACCGTAAGATGGGGTAACTGGGCACTTTGCGGGCACACACTAAAGTTCATTACAAACTTTCCTACATAAAACTGCTGTTTCTAATATTTACTGTTCTTTTCAGGTGCTAATTGTGTAACTTAATTCCCCAGGTATATATAAAATATCTCAAAATAAGTAACTGGAAATAGAAAAACTAAGAGATTGGCCTTTGCAAACATATAAATCAAGATTTTTGAGAATTCGCGAAATCCACAACACCGGAAACGCTAAGGGCAAGTTACCCAGGTTAGAGTGTAGCTAGAGAACTCTACTTTGGCTCATTTATTGGGCATCTTCCAAGGTCACATGGGAACAAGTAACATGTCTTTACAGTTAACCCTTTCCCGCATTTATGACGCAGAGGTTGCCAGATTAGCAATAAGAAATAGAGTTTTCTCACTCTTATAATTACCTCTCCAAAATTAGTTTTCTGCCCACAGCTAACTCAAAGACAACTGCAGAGGTTGAAGTAACTAAACTAAAGGTTTCTAAATACCCCTGATGGTAAAAAAAGGCTTTAAAGTATCCCCGATCGGCTCAAAATCGCGCCATATGCGTGAAAGGGTTAAGCATTACATGGTAATGGTAAGGGTAACTCAAGTGGGGTAACTGGGCACTTTAGGGAGGGGCAACCGGGCACATTAATTAATTATCAATATATTGTGTCTAAACATTTCTTGAAGACTCTTTTACATCTATTACTAAGCCTCAAGGATGTACCAGGCTCTAAATCCAAGACTCTGTTTGCCCACAGGCCCGGTTTTATGTAGCAAAGTTTGCAAATAACTTTAGCATGTGCCCGGTTGCCCCATTTTACGGCGCGGTATCGCACATTTTAGGTAGGCCTACCAAGTGTTATTTTGATTCTATTTCAGGTACTAAGATCTTTAAACTAGTAATACCTAACTAGTGTTGTGTAAATGCAGTTTATTGTAAGGAGTGCCTTCATACAGTAAAAAAAATGGTACGGTGCCTGCTTGCCCAATCACATGGGGGTCAACGGGCACCCACCTTGTTTAATTTCTAAGCAAGTGGTTTTCTTATCATGAGGTATGTGTATGAATCCAAAAGGTAGCCCTAAGGGAGTTATTCAAAAACATTTTTCATTTTGTTAAAATTCCCACTGATCTCTATAATACTGGCCAAAAAGAGGTAAAAAATTTGCCCGGTTGCCCCATCTTACGGTAAATGTTATGTGTTAAATATGGGAAGAAGTGTGAATAGACCAAATTGGGAGTACAGGATGGGAGACAAAATAATTAGCAAGGCCGAAAAAGAAAAGGACTTAGGGTTGATTATACAAGATAACTTGCCGCCAGAGAAACATATTAACAAGCTCTTTAGCGGAATTTATGCAATGGCCGGGAATATGAAAGTTGCTCTGAACTACTTGGATGAGAAAATGTTAGCAAAAATTATAAAAAGTATGATTAGACCAAGACTGGAGTATGCAGCAGTGGTGTGGTCCCCGCATCTTAAAAAAACATATTCACAAGTTAGAAAGAATCCAGAGCAGTTACTAGATTGGTTCCAAGTCTCAGAGAACTGCCATATGAAGGGAGGCTAGAAAAATTAAATCTACCGAGTCTAAAGGAGAGGAGAGAGAAGGGGAGACATGATAATTATGTACAAATGCACCCTAGGGCTGGAGAGGCTGGATAAGGAGGATATAATGATTATGGATACAGGAATAACTAGAGGCCACAGCTACAAAGTAAAAAAACCTACCTGCAAGAACGACATCAGGAAGTTTAGCTTCCCCTATAGATGTATTGACAAATGGAATAGGCTGGAGGAGGGGGTGGTAGGGGCAAGGAACATCCATATTTTCCAAGACAAAATTGGATGAAAGTAAGACAGACGGGACAACACGAGCTTAGCTCAACTCCTGTAAACTACAATTAGGTAAATACCTCATTTATGCCAAGTTAGGTTATTTTAGATTACTCTAGATTGTGTTAGGGTTGGTTTGGATGGGTTAGATCTGTTTAGTGTTGAATATATATGTTTGATGATGATGGCTTTGATGATTATAGTTTGGATGATGATGGCTTAGATAATGAAGATTGTGGAAGTGCTATTGCTGCTGATGATGATGAACTGAGGGCAGACACCTCTGTTGACTGTAATTTGTCCATATTTGTGCATAATAACGCGATTGTAATGGGTATTATCGTTCATACCACGATATCCCATGTACGCCGCGAGTCTGCCGGTGGGTGGGGGGGTGGGAGAAAATACCCTGTATTTAGGGTATTTTTTGTTTTTCGAGTGTAAAACTTTGCCTTATGACTCCTACACTACTGCCATCACTGTAGCAATGAAAGTCTCATTTTCGGATTTTCCAACCCTTACCCCTTACCCCCATAGCGGACGCTCCCCTGAGTCTTACCCCTATACCCCCATAGCGGACGCTCCCCTGAGTCTTACCCCTATACCCCCATAGCGGACGCTCCCCTGAGTCTTACCCCCATAGCGGACGCTCCCCTGAGTCTCAGCGCCTTTCCCGAGTTAAAGAAGATTATGGGAAGACAAATATTCAAGACATTTTGAATTAAGAATAGATTAAAAAAAACTTTAAGAGATGCATGAAATGAGAGCAATTGGATGATAGTTGGAGGGTTAAGAATGGCTACCATTCCTTGGTAAAGATTGAATGAGAGCAAACTTCCAGCAAGAAGGGAGGATGTTAAAGGAAAGACAGAAGAGTTTGCCTAGGCAGGGAATCAGCAGGGAAGAACAGTTTGTGAGTACAACAGGAGGAACACCATCTGGTCTGTACGCCACCTTAGTATTGAGACTAATATTTTCCTCTGGCCCTAAAACTGTAACCAAGACTAACCTCAGCAGTGTAACCAGCCAGCTGCTTCTCATTACTCAGATCCACCAACATCTGTTTCGCCTTGTGGACGTCCTCCTTCGGCCCTCGGATAGTTACCTAGGAAAGCAGAATATAAGTTAAAAATCCAACATCACCATATGATTAAATTACTACATATTACAGTTCCTGCACAACAAATCTATCAAGAGGTCCAAGAACCTAATGTGGACACAATTTTACAGTGTTTTGTGATGAAAAAGTTATTATCAACATTTGTTGATCCAGATCACCGATACATACATACATACATAAATTTAAAGACCGAGTGCTACACACGAAGTGCGGTTCCGGTCTCACGGCATAATGGCGGCGTTCCAGGCAGCCCTGTTCAAAGCTGCCTCACTTGTCAGGTGCTTTGATTTAAGATCGGACCACAAGATCATTGATCCCACGTCTTTTTTGGTCTGACATTCACGGACTTGCATCTTTTCACCGAACTTAGTTCATCCATCCTCTCCACATGTCTAAACCATCCAAGCCTGCTAGTACGCATCTCATCACTGATACTCTTGATACCTAACCTTCTCCTCAGCTCTTTACTAAATATCCTATCTTGCAGTTTGGCACCACACATCCATCTCGCCATTTTATTCTCGTTGCGTTCTATTCTATTATCATCCGCTTTGATAGGCCACATTTCTGAAGCTAATGTCATTGCACTTCTAACGCATGAAGCATACACCTTTCCCTTCAAGGGGAGAGGGAGTCTTCTCATGGTAAGTAGTGGCAACAGTTCTCTGAACTTTCCCCAGCCGCATCTTTTTCTGGCGATAGTGGCGGCCTGAGCCCCACCACCAGTAGAGATGGTATCTCCCAAGTAGCAAAACTTTTCCACCATCTCCAGTGCCTCATTGCCAAAGTTAACACTCTTGAGCCGGTCATTGAGCACAAGCTCACCTTTGCACACTATGCATACAAATTTCTCAACTTCGGACTTTTTCCTCTGTAGAGGTCCCTTTATTCTAATGCAGCGCTTCTTCCCGTTGTGTACCCAGCAGAGGCAAACGCTACACTGTATTGAGTTCACGTCCACCCCTTTTAAGCATGCTGCGCATGGGTATGCACCACTTTTTTCTTCCTTTATAAGCCCTAATCTACTGCGTAGAATCTTGGTTTTATATATGTTAACTCTTAATCCTTTATTTGGCACACACCCTCTCAATCTTCTGAACTTGGCCTCGGCATCCCGCACACTATCTGCGATAAGTACTATGTTATCTGTGTAATAGTGTATATAGCAGTTTCCAAGGGAGCCCAGCTTTGAAATCAGAAGATAGTGCATAATAAAGAGAAGAGGGCTTAACACAGAGCCCTAATGGACTCCAATGAGAACTGTAAATTCTTCACTCGGTACACCTTTCACCCTCACTGCCATTCGCGAGTCCTCTTACACCTTCAATATCACACGCACCAGCCACTCCTCTATGCCAAGTTCTCTCATAGCCCACTGTACAACATTTTGGTTGCAATTTTTTCCAGGTCCAGTTACATTGTGACTGGACTAATGAACATAATTATGCTATTTGAGGAATTTCCACTATCTGGAATTTTGTAAACTTTTGATATTCCTGTACATGAAATACACAATAGTCTAAAGAATTTGTTTTTCCTATGTGTATGAAGACAAAAGGGAAAGCTGCCTGTAACAAGTGTCCCCCAAATAATTATACAATTTCACAAGAGTTTCATTGCACTTCAATGTGGGCTATGTTTGTGGCCCTCAGCACATCCAACTGACAATCACCTTCTTATAAGTTTACAAGGCATCAGTTCCAAACCTCACATCTATTCAAAAACGGATAACAGAAGCTAATAATAAATAATAATAAGCATGTTACTTATTTCTCATAAGCGCCAATTTTTCCGAAGAATTCACTAGCACTCGGAAAGAGAAAGAAAAAAGAACAAAATCAATGCATCAAAAGAAAGCTTATATACAACACACATTTTACAATCACTAGCAGTGGCAAAATAGCCTAAACTCTATAGCCATCTGTCATGACACCTCTCTCAAGATCATAGCTTCTCTCAAAGAGAAAAGTCGTCTTAAGTTGTCTCTTGAAGCATTCAACAGAACTCGGTTGTCTCATGGACAGCGGCAACCTGTTATACAACCTCGGAGCCATGTAGGAGAATGACCTCTCAAAGAAAGAAGACTGCTGGAAAGCCCTTGGTTCATCAAGACGAAAAGGGTCATTGTCATGACGCACAACTACACCATGGTGTGCCGGTGGACGCCTGAGGAGCTCCGCAAGGTACCTAGGCTCACCAAATTTGAGAACCTTAAAAGTCATTAAACACAACTTAAATTCTATTCTTGCTCTTACTGGCAGCCAGTGCAGTTCTGTGTGAAGAGATGTAGTAGGAGTTCTAGGTGGAACACCAAAAATGAGTCTTGCGGCCCTGTTAAGAACAGACTGAACTTTCTTTAAAATATAATTTGGAAGACCCACCAACAGGGCATTGCAATAATCAACACGAGAGAAGACCAATGAGTGAACCAACGTCAGGAGGCAACGTCTGGTTATAAACGGCTTCACCAAATAGAGATTTCTGATGTGCAAGTAACAACTTTTAACTATCTGGTTTACATGCTCTTTGAAATCTAATCGGGAGTTCACATATACACCCAGATTTCGAACAGAGTTGACCGGTCGCAGCCGAGATCCACCCACATTGATGGAGAGGGCACCCACTATATCATCAGCTCTTCTATTTCCTCGGATGATGAGAATATCAGTTTTACCATCATTTAGTTTTAAGTTTTCTCGCTCTCATCCACTTCTTTATATCAGACATCAACAATTCCATCTTACTCCGTATATCAACTATATTTGTGATTCTCACATAAATCTGGGTGTCATCTGCATAAAAGTGAAAGGTGACATTATGTGCACGAAGCAGAAGAGATAAACTGCTGATATAAATTATGAATAGGATAGGACCTAAAACTGATCCCTGCGGAACACCATACTGCAGGGGTGTCGAGTCCGAGACCATTTGATTTACCATCACACTCTGGGATCTACCTGACAAGTACGACCCAAGAAGCAAGAGAGCAGTCACGCACACCACAATCGTAAAGATCACTCAATAGCAACTCGTGATCCACTGTGTCAAAGGCCGCAGAGAGATCAAGCAAGACCAATAGTGAGGCCTCACCATTGCAAATGTTCTCAACTAGATCATTATGTACTCTAATCAATACTGTTTCAGTTGAATGATGCTGTCGGTAAGCAGACTGAAAAATTGGGATAGTTTCATTCTGCTGAAGTAGTGGTTGTAATTTGTCAAGTATTGCACGCTCTAATATCTTTGATATGAAGGACAGGTTGGAGACAGGACGATAGTTCAACATGTTCTCAACATCAAGTCCAGGTTTCTTTAGACTAGGTCGGAGTAGTGCATGCTTTTCAGATTGTGGGAAGTTACCTTCAGAATAGCACTTATTAATTATTTTGGAAATAAACTCAACTGTGTGATCATAGACTCTTGGTAGCTTGGAAACATTTATGGGATCCAACGAGCAAAATGTTTTATTGAGGTTTCTTATGTAGGATGAGAGGACATTATTAGGAATGTGTCGGGGTTGGAGTACAACTGAAAGTTCTTCACCAACAGAAGCATCATCCAGTTCCTGTCTTATGCGAGTTATCTTGCCAACATAAAATGCCACAAAGTTGGCAGCCAACTCAGCATCGGGTACAGAAGGTCTTAAGCTGACTCTTGTTTTTCCAAGTAAACAGTTTACAATTGAAGCCAACCTCCTCTGGTCGTTACCACTTGAGTCAACTTTTCCCTGATAATACACTTTCTTTTCATCTTTGATTGTGTGGACCACGGCTCTTCTGGCCGACAGATATTGCAACCATGTAGAGTCCGGTTTATTTTTCCGCCATTCACGTTCAGCTCTTCTACGCGCTCTTCTAAGAAATTTAACTCGAGTGCTATACCAGGGTGAATCATCTCGTACTATGATTTTCTTCTCTACTTCTGGACAGTGATGATCGAACACTAATTTAAGTGCATTTCTATGTACCTTCACCAGCTCATCTGAATTAAGGTTGGAAGTATCAATACTTCCCAAGTACTGTTTTACTTCACTGCTAGCCAAATTTTGGTCTGTATTTTTATAATTTCTAAATCTGATTACTTTTTCATGTGTGAGTGGCTTAGGGAAATCAAAGCTGAAAGTAATCAAAGCATGATCAGAGGTATTAGGGTCAGCATTCTCAACGTCAACATCCAGAAACCACCACAACCCACAGGAGAGAGAACCAAGTCAAGGGTGTGTCCTAAGATATGAGTTGGGTGGGACACATGGTTTACAAAATTGTTCTGATCAGTCAACTCGAGGAACTCAGGAGAGAACGGCTTCAGATGAGGGCTGTCAACCCAGTAATTAAAATCTCCACATATCAAAAGTCTTCCGGTTTTAGCAGAAAATTCCTCGAGAAACTGCCCAAACTCTTCCATAAAACCCCTATCTGTGCCACGATGGCCTGGCCTATAGACAACTGCCATTCTTAGAATTTGTTGATGGAGTTTTATTTCCACTTCCAACAGTTCATAATAAAGAGGGGCTGGGTTATGGCTTATTTGCAAGATATTCACCAGAGATGTGGAGTAGACAACTGCCACTCCACCACCCGGATGATCTCCCCTAGGCCTAGGAACATTTATTATGGAATGGGTTTTAGGCAATGCCACCTGAATAATATTCAGATCTGACTCGAACAACCAGGTCTCAGTGAGACATAATACATCAAGGTTACGTTCATCCAAGGTCTCGCAAATATGATCCATTTTGTTACGCAAGGAACGAACATTCAACAGACCCAGTTTCAACCGGCTCCCTTGTGCATTTTTCATTTTTTTTTAACCTACACAATTGGTGTTTTCAATAACTTTATTTCTCTGAGCTGTCATTAGAGGACAATTTCTACTTGAGGCGAAATTATTTGGCGGCTCCGTAACTGATGTGGAGCTCATACAATTTATACATTTGGGGGAAGTCTTGTTGTTGTTGTTGTTGCTGTTCCCCAAGCTGCCTGGCCGAACAGCCCCAAGGCCCCGAGCAAGGCCAAGGCCATAACCGAGCGCCCCAACAGAACCCTCCCTGCCGACCACAATAAAGCCTGGGTGACCGAAGCCACTCCATGGCGGGGAGCTGGGGAGGGTGAGGAAACGCCCGGGAAACCAAAGCCCCACCCAGGGCCCTGTGCCCCTCAGCAATTATGAAGAGAAAGTTGAAGGGCAAAGGAAATATGTGATGCTTTGGCTCCCAATCTGCCAACTTTTAGGTTGGCAGTAGGGAGGTCGATCCACGGAAAAGACGCCGTCACTTGAGATCTAGAAGATATATAAGTAAAGGGAACAGTCAGAGTAAGCTATGGGTATGGCAGAGATCGCTCAGCTCTCACTCTGATAGACCAGCCCATCACCACATGACTAGAACCCAATCCTCTCAGCATCAGCTAGGAAAGGCCCTAGAAAGCCGCCTTTGGCGGGGGGATAGCTCCCCTACTTCAACTCCTTTCGGAGTTGGGGAAGTCTTGTTGGTGCAGTCTTTGAGTTATGAGTACCGGCACATAAGTTGCATTTTGGATCCTCATTTTTCCGATAACACCTGTCACTGGTATGGCCAAAGCCCTGGCAATGGTAACATTGTGTTACCCAGAAGCGATCGTATGCACGACATCTCACAAGTCCAACATACACAGAATTGCCATCATCCACAATGGAAGAGGGTATTTCAGGTGACATTTTTACTACCGCAGTCTTTGTGTGTGCATCACTCTTTTGCTTGGTGAATAGCAAATTCATAGCTAAGCCACCATTGATCAGGGACTTTATTCTTGCGTTCTTGTTGAGGATGCTGGGAATTATCTCATTATCCTCAGTGTCATTAGCAATGCCTACCAGAGTCATTTTTGGCAGCATCTTCTTTGGTTCGGAGACACTGAAGGCACTGTCCACCCCCAAACACTGATTGATGGCCCTTCCTGCATCTTCTTTGGCTTTCTTGGATGGAAGTCGTACCACCAGTACACCTGAATCAGTTCTAGTTAACTTGTTAACCGGAACCAAAGCCAAAGCAGTCTCGATTGCCTTTGTATCTGGTGGGCTTACTGGCTATACGTAACATCACTGGTGATATGCAGAGGGTCACATGGCAAGAAGTCGATAGACGGTTGGATGTGCTGAGGGCCATAAACAAAGCTCACATTGAAGAGTTATGAAACTCTGTAATTATTTTCGAAAACTATGGTATAATTCATATAATACACAAAACAGTATCACTTTATCTTTAATGGTTTTGGTATAATAAATATTTGAAATCACTAAAGGATTTGATGAACACCCTGTGGTGGTTGATTTATGTAGTTATTAATGCTGTGCACTCCCATGATTGAGAGGGATAGGGCGTGCCCTTGTTACAGGGACTTAATTGAACATTTACCACAAATCGCTATAACGAGCTGCCCAAACTCTTGCCGTATACCACTGGCATGGCGTGGGCTCGAACTTCAGACAGACGCGGTACCGACCATGCCACAGCCCGTGACGCGCGCATAGCGAATGTATTAGTCTGTCACAAATGTCGCTATCCGCAAAATTGCTACCCGTGGGGCAAACTTCTTACCTAAATAATACAAATCTGCCACTTTTGCAACTAACTTCCAATTTTCCGTTTTCAACCACAAATCAAATTTTAAAACTTGCAAAACAAACAAACCAAAACAGGAATGGCACAATATAAAGACAATAACTGATCAAAATCATGTGCAACATGTATAATTTCTACAATACTAAAACTAGCATATATTAGACATGCAAGAAGGATTATAAAAAACTATTTTTTATTGGTTTGGAGTGCTGTTTATTGAATATTTGTATAGTTTGTTCGCTTTACCTCTATACCATCACCACCAGCTTGTCTACCAGTAGGACCCGGTAGAAACCATAATACTGTATTCAGTGAGCAATCGCCGAAATTTAACCCGCTTCGAGTAAATAAAAAAATAAAATAAAAATAACCTGACTACAGATTGACGACTTGGTGTCGTATGACAAGTATCGATCACCTTTTGCACAGCATCAGGGTTAGACCTTGGCAACTTTGCCAGCCAATTTTTAGCCATACTGGGCTATTCTCACTATCCATGCAGCAAGACTCGCAGAGATTGTTTCTATCCTACCACTATCCGTGATATCGCTACTAAAAAAAAAAATGCGCCATACATGTAGCCCTATTGTATATATTCTATATTCCTTTATGAAAAGCGTTTAGTGTGGCGAACGTCTTGTTACGTTGTTGTTGTTCCCCAGGCTGTCTGGCCGAACAGCCCCAAGGCCCCGAGGAAGTCCAAGGCCATAACCAAGCGCTCCCACAGAACCCTCCCTGCCCACCACAAAAAGCCTGGGTGACCAAAGCCACTCACAGGCGAGGAGCTGAGGAGGGCGCGGAAACGCCCGGGATACCGAAGCCCCACCAAAGGCCCTGTTCTCCTCAGCAATTGTGAAGGGAAAGCTGAGGGGCAAAGGAAAAATGTGACGCTTTGGCTCCCAGTCTGCCAACCTCGAGAGTTGGCAGTACGGAGGCCAATCCACGGAAGAGACGCCGCCACTTAGAATCTAGAAAATATATAAGTAAAAGGAACAGAGTAAAGGGGCCCTCACACAGTCAGGAGTGCGAGCTAGTGGGAGTCTAACAGGAGTCGCTAGAGTCACTAAGAGTCATCAATTTTCACCGCGAATAGGCCCGCGAGTCCGAATTTTCCCCTACTCCTAGTGACTCTAGCTCGCACTTCTGACTATGGGTATGGCAGAGAACGCTTAACTCTCACGTCTTGGTACGTTATAATTATGTAATACTGTATACTGTAATCGTTAACTGTAGCCGACGTCCTGGTAAGTTTTGGTAATACTGAGCCACTCCGCTAGTTTCCAGATGAAATAATCAGCTTCTAGCCTTCACTTCTATTGCATTATAAGTACCGGTATTCTATAGGCCTCGGTAGTGAGAGGGAGTGTGGATAAGGAAGAGGTGATTTGGAAGCTGAAATTCAAGTATGAACAGGTACACTTCCATGTGTATTTGCGAGCTACATACCATGTACGAATGTGAAGTTTATTTCATGTTACAGGCGTTAAGTCATGCTATCTAACAAACACCATAGTTGCTTCTGTATACAGTAAACCCTCGCTATCTCTGACTAAGTGGGGGATGCTCACTTCCGAAATGTCCGATTTTCCGAGATGTCCGAATACAAAGAGGGAAAATGTTAGAATAGGAAGGGGGAGTCCGCGCCACCATAGAAAACTGAGATCACCCTACCACTGCTACACTTTATAAATCATCATTGTATTATTATGTTCTCTCCACCAACCAATGTGAAATTCAACATATTAATGACAAATACGAACATTATTGTTTTCAGGGACAGTACAGTACAGTACATAGTAATTAATATTAACACAATAATTAAAAGGCACAGGCTTCAATTCATCCTAAAACCACTTAAAACCGAGTGAGAGAACACTGTAAACCGGACACAAATCCCGTCCAACTTGGAAATTGCTGAGATATACAGGGACATCTCCGAGAGGCCGATGCCATTCCGAGAAGTACGGGTTTCCGAGTAAAAAGAGTCCGAAATATCGGGGTTTACTGTACAGTATGTTTATTTCATTGAGTTATCGCGAGCTCAATACAGACGAAAACGGATGGAAAAATGCCCAATGCGCGAGCTCAATACAGACTGGTCACCACCATTGAAAGTAACTGAGTACATAATTGAATGAACTAGACTTTTATTGTGAGAACTTTACCTGAATTTTTCAATAAGAATAGTCTCATTCCACTTGCTCCCATACTTGACGCGCTAGGGCGAGTTATAATGTGCAAAAATTAACTAAAACACCCCGCAAAAGTGCCGCAGGAATTGGGTTAACCCCTTAACCTTCACAGACCGGTTTTGCCTTCTATAGGATATCCCCGAAACCCGGGGGATCTGGCCGAAAAAAATTCTTAATAGGCTAGCCCTATCTTTGGTATTTTAACTGCTAGAGAATTCACTCGTATCTCTAAACGTAGCCCTGTTTCGTATCTGTAGACTGGCGTTGAGTAGAGCTCTCTAAGTCACCTGGTTCAGTTGTGATTACTATTTCCGTGGAGAAAGTTTCGAGGCGATGTTAGCAATATCGGACATTTGCAGACACTAATCTCGTCATAGCATACAACAACGTCTCCTTGTTTTCGGAGGTGCAGTGTCACAAAGACAAGCTTTGTTTACATGCGTCGGACGCACGGCTTTCAAAACACACTTAATAGGCTTTCAAGCTTACGGTGGTGCTCATGAGCCCATCCGTGTTTCGGGCCCTACTTTGTTATGGGCTCCTCAGAGCCCTTCCGGGTTCCAGGGGTTAAGGCCGGATGATGCCATGCCATATGGTGTCAAAAGGGTCAATGTTTCGCGCCACGCAATCAAATATTCCCTGATTAAAATATAAAACTTGAAAACAAACTCAAAAGTTACTGTTCAAAGTAATATAACTAATTAAAATATAAAACTATCAAAACGACAACACGCTAAACAAAATCTATATGTAATCTCGGCCCTATTGGCCTTGTGATGAACTAAGCTCCCTCCCTAGCTCTTCCTTCACTCCCGCAACCCGGACTGCTCCGGTTCTTCTGGTTCTGGAGTGATGATAGGGGGAGGCGAGTCAGGAAGAGGTGAGTCAGGATCGGTGTCGGAGTCGGAATCTGAAGAGTCTTGTCTGGGCCTGTTCATGAACCATGTGATTTTCCTTGTCTGTTGTGGGGTCTATCTCCTTTGCTCGCCTGATGGTCCTGGGCGTGGTTCTTCCTGAGGCTGTGGCGGGGATGGGCGTTGTTCGCCTGAAGGTCCTGGGCGTGGTTCTTCCCCAGGCTGTTGCTGGGGTGGGCGCTGCTCGCCTGATGGTCCTGGGCGAGGTTCTTCCGGAGGCTGTGGCTGTGATGGGCGCAAGTATGAAGTGATGGTAGATCCTGGGTGAGGTTCTTTCGGAGGCTGTGGCTGTGATGGGCGGAAGTAGTCAGCAATGAGGGTGGCATAGCGGTCATGATATTTCTTAAGGATGCGATCAACTTCTAACCCATCTGTAGCTCCCTCACCCAAACTGATCTCGGACATAGCACTTTTGATACACTTTCCTAATTCTAACACCTTTGAAACCTGCTTTGACGTGACTTTTTTTTCTTGATGTTCCTGCTCTGGCTCTTGCACCTCATCTGCTAACTCCATTTCACCTATGATATCCTCGATGTTGAACTCGACATCACCACCTTCTACCACTTCCCGCAATCCCACTACCATTCGGGTGGGTGCCCAACCCTGAAAGGGGTTGAAATAGGGGAGCTATCCCCCCGCCAAAGGCGGCTTTCTAGGGCCTTTCCTAGCTGATGCGGAGAGGATTGGGTTCTAGTCATGTGGTGATGGGCTGGTCTATCAGAGTGAGAACTGAGCACTCTCTGCCATACCCATAGCTTAATATGACTGTTCCTTTTACTTATATATTTTCTAAATCTCAAGTGACGGCGTCTCTTCCGTGGATTGACCTCCCAATCTACCAAGATTGGAAGCCAAAGCGTCACATTTTTCCTTTGCCCCTCAACTTTCTCTTCATAATTGCTGAGGGGCCCTGGGTGGGGCTTTGGTTTCCCGGGCGTTTCCGCACCCTCCTCAGCTCCCCGCCATGGAGTGGCTTCGGTCACCCAGGCTTTATTGTGGTAGGCAGGGAGGGTTCTGAGGGGGCGCTCGGTTATGGCCTTGGTCTTGCTCGGGGCCTTGGGGCTGTTCGGCCAGGCAGCCTGGGGAACAGCAACAACAACTTCCCGCATTGCCTCTTCTGTCACTTGTGCAAAAATTGGACCTATGACATTCAACTCTGCCAGCACATCTTCTCCCTCACATTCCTTGGGCTGCCCCAAAATGGGGCGCCAGGAACGAACAATCTGTTCCTTAGACACTTCCTTCCATGCCACCACAGCATCTTTAATCTTGTAATTTCTCCACCATTCTCGTATTGTCTGCTTCCAATGCCTCGATCATTTCCTCATCTTCCTCCCTTCTATCTTGTCTTAAGAGCTCGGCAAGGGTTGTTTGTGCCTTCCATCAACTGTTTATATGTCCTGGTGTAGTATTTTTTCTTAAAAGAAGCTATCACCTCTTGATCCATGGGTTGTATAATAGAGGTTGTGTTTTTGGGAAGAAACAACCTGGATGTTTGGATGTCTGGCAAGAAGAAATGCAGGATGGCCGGGGGCTTTGTCCATTATTATGTTCTCTCCACCAACCAACTTTACTCCTAAACTCGATTAATGAAATTAAAAAACATATGTGGCAGTCCGGGGATTCGAACCTAGGATGCTCACACCGAAAATCAACATACCTATGCATTGCACCACGAAGACAAGAGAATTTGATGGGCTAGGTTAGCTTTTCTGCAAAATGTCTGGGTTTCCTTTACGAAGGAGTTGTCAAACCAGCAAACCATGAGCTTTCCATCAACCCAGGCCGCTTTATTACACGTCCAGTAAACTTCCAATTTTGACATGTCCTCACTCCTATAGCAATGGGGCTTCTGGAACCGATAAACGACAAGTAAGGGTAACTTGTGTGTCCCGGTCGCATTGCTACATAGCATTAAAATGTAAAACTTGCAAACTAAACAAACCAAAATTGGGACAAGGACAATATAAAGTCAAATTAAATCATCAAAATCGCTATGTGGAAACAACGCTTACTAAAATGAAAATTATTAAATAAAAGAACACTGAACCTATCTTTGGCTGCCTTGAACCCCCTAGCCTGCTTCTCGTCCTGAGAAAGGAAAGTTCCGGTGGGTATCTTCTTCCAGTTCAGGCCTGCCTCATCACAATTATAACTTTGGTCTAATGTGTAGCCCTTCTCGTCTATAATTTTCTTTAGTTCATCGGGGTAGGCGTCAGCTGCTTGTTGATCTGCACTTGCTCTTTCTCCTGTTGTTTTTATGTAGTGAAGTTTTTCTCTTTTTTTAAACCAATTAAACCATCCCTTTGAGGCCGCAAATTCACCAACTTCTTTATCTTGAGTCAATTTTTCGTAGTAGGTTTGAGCGGAGGATCTAAGAACATTCGAGTCCACTTGCAGGTTTTTTGAAGTTTGCTGTTCAATAAAAATGCTCCGTAGCTTCTCTGTTCTTCCTCTATCAAGTGTTGCCTTCCTGATTTGTTTGATGTGTTCTGCCACTCTCTGTAGAGTCACGCCAGCACTGTAGAATCTTGTCCTTGATGTTGTTGTTGTTCCCCAAGCTGCCTGGCCGAACAGCCCCAATCGCCCGCACTCTTCAATCTGTACATGCACGATATAACTACACCCAATACGCCCCAAATAAACTTAGCCTCCTATGCAGATGACATAACACTCACATGCACACACCATGACCCAAAAAGAGCAACAGATCTCCTTCAACCCTATCTCAACACACTACATGGCTGGTGCACTACAAACAGACTTAATCTAGCCCCAGCCAAATCCACCGCAACCCTGCTCACAAGTTGGACAGGAGAACACGAATACATCCCTCAACTCACCATAAACAACACACCCCTAACACATACACACACACCCAAAATCCTAGGAGTAACATATGATACTCATATGACATTCAAACAGCACACCACAAACATTAAAAAGAAACTGACACCCAGACTTAACGCCCTCAGGTCACTTGCTCACACAAAATTTGGACACAACAAAGAAACTACCACCACAGTATATAAACAATACATAAGATCATTGATGGAATACGCAAGCCCAGCCTGGGCTTCTAACCTAGCTGAAACACATCATAAGACCTTACAGACTATTCAAAACAAAGCCCTGAAGATCATTACAGGCTGCACAGCTACTGCACCCACAGATCACCTACATCAAGAAACCAAAATCCTCAAAGTCAAAGACCATCTGGACATGAGAGGCACTCAATTCCTAGCAGCAGCCTCCACGAACCAAGACCACCCACTAAACTACATGGCAACACACCCACAGACACCAAGAAATATCAAAACAACACCCAGCACACGGTATCACACACAATTATTGTCCTCTCTCCCTCCCTGCCCACCCCGAACCAACATCCAGAAGCACATCCATACTCATATCTCTCACCGATCCATCCACTCACTCACAGACAACACACAGCTGCATGCACGACCTCCCGAAATCCATCCTTCCGAATCCTCCCTTCCTCGCGAGGACAGAGTCCACCTGGCCAGGCTGAGATGCGGACACCATCCAGCTCTCCTGAGCTATCAGAAGAGACTGGATGACTCCGTTGTCGACGCCTGCCCGGGATGTAACACAGCACCCCATACCATTAAACACATCATAGAAGACTGCATTTCACACAACCACTTACGCCAACAACACAATCTACACTCAATGAGAGCTCTGTGGGAAAGCCCGATCGTGGCCATGGCCTTTCTCAGGGACTCAGGGCTGTTCGGCCAGGCAGCTTAGGGAACAACAACAACAACAACAACAACAACAGCCCCAAGGCCCCGAGCAAGGCCATAACCGAGCGCCCCCACAGAACCCTCCCTGCCGACCACAATAAAGCCTGGGTGACCAAAGCCACTCCATGGCGGGGAGCTGAGGAGGGTGCGGAAACGCCCGGGAAACCAAAGACCCACCCAGGGCCCTGTGCCCCTCAGCAATTATGAAGAGAAAGTTGAGGGGCAAAGGAAAAAATGTGACGCTTTGGCTTCCAATCTTGGTAGATTGGGAGGTCAATCCACGGAAGAGATGCAACCACTTGAGATCTAGAAAATATATAAGTAAAAGGAACAGTCAGACTAAGCTATGGGTATGGCAGAGGTCGCTCAGTTCTCACTCTGATAGACCAGCCCATCACCACATGACTAGAACCCAATCCTCTCAGCATCAGCTAGGAAAGGCCCTAGAAAGCCGCCTTTGGCGGGGGGATAGCTCCCCTATTTCAACCCTTTCGGGGTTGGGCACCCGCCCCCGTTTTTCTTTATGGTTCGTATGCTTGATTAGTGGATATTGAAGTGACGGGCAACATTTGCTTGTTTGTCTCCCCTTGCTACCATATCCAACACTTCCTTCTTCTTGTCAATAGTCATAACCTTCAATTTTATCTTCAGCTTCACCAGTGTCACACGAGCTGGCGGGTTACGGTTGGCAGGGGAAACCGGGGGGACCGGAGGCGGCGGCGGTGGCCCATAATCTCAGAGCACGCTCAGGGCACGAAGGACGCTAACTGGGGCTGAAGGCGGAAGGGGGCTGACGTCACGCCAAGATGGCCGACAATAGCTGCGCATCGCTTGCCGGACGGGCCATAGACCACGCCCTTTTTTAATGCCGCTTCCTTTACTTATTTTATGCCACTAGTACCTCCCGCACCTTTTTGGTAACGCACCCTTACGGGCCTGACTGTATACTAAAAAGAAGTGTACTATGAGGTTAGATTTGACTACTGTATACTATAAGATATACTTTACAGTAAACATTGAGGAAAAACTCTCATATTTGTATGTTGCAAAATAAAGGTGTCAAATCAATTCTCTCAGCCTGTAAAATTTGATTAATATTGTATATATATTACTTATCACTGCCGGTGACTATATGCAAGATGTTCTCACCTTGTCGGAGCTCTTCTCAGGGGGCGGGAACTTTATAGACACTCCGCCACATTCCTCACTAACACTCTGGATCAACTTCCCACCAGCTCCGATCATAGAATTGTGGAACTTGGCTGGAATAATTATGTCCACCTCCACGATGCTTGCCTGAAGGTGTACAGAAACAAACATTCGTGGATATTAAAAGGCCATCACAAGCAGACTGGCAAATGAGATACTATTCAAACCCAGTCTTAAATTAGTCTTGTCATAATATTAGTTATTATCAAGATATTAAATATTTAGTTAAAGTAGGCCTAAGTTAATTTGATCTTATCACTTAGGATGAGATAAAATAGGCAACACATATGTCTTGATAATCTTAATGCATTCCTTCTCATATTAAATAGTGTTAAAATAAAATTGTCCTGGTTTAATACCCTGGTAACAAGTGTGGACTTTTGGATTAGCTATTGACTAACAAAATATTTAACTACAAATGGGTGAACATTGCACTGCTAAACTAACCAGTTCGTCCTGAATCTTCTGGATGCGGTCGCGGGCCTTCTCACAATTCTCCTTCTTGCCAGTGATGGTGATTTCATCGCTGTTCTGACCCTCGAAGGGAAGGTCAATCCTTGTACCAGTCTCCTCCCGGATCTAAACATGGAAGGATACAAAATTAATACCACTAAAGAAATATATATACATAACGTTTATTTAAATAAACACTTAACTCTTCAACAGTCTATACAATCCTAGCCACAAATGCAATCCCCTCGTGGTCAAGTTCCGAGACAAGGGACCCATGTTGTACATGTCTGTCTGACATGTGTGCATGTTTCTAGGATTTTTAAAATATACTACCACTACACAAATATAACTTATATTTTCATACAAAGTATGTATGTATGTATGTATATCTATCTATTTACTCAGGCCCAATCCCCACTTCTCCTATTTTTTTTTTTTTTTTTTTTTTTTTCCCTTTTTTTGGGGGGTGGCCGACTCAAGACAGAGCAAGAACAGGGACACACAAAACCACAACAGCAAACAACGTACACACAAAAACAAAACACAAACTCACACACATCCAGGGTCACTAAGGTCCCTCCAGCACTTCCCCGGCCACCGACCACCCGAAGAGATTCCGATCTCGGCAGGCAGACATGCAGCGAAGCCTACAAGCCCGCCCACCACACTTCCAGGCGCACCCTTCACATTAATAGTTTCTCCGGACCAGGCGCCAGATGGACTATTATCTAGTCCAACTTGCGCCTGACCCCTTCCCCCAAATGACCACGTGTTCACTCATCTATTCACAAGCATTCTCCATTCATTCCTGTTTATTACCATTTCTCTTGCCTGATCTATAGTCATTCCTCTATCATCCAAAGTTTGCCTTACACAGTCTCTCCATCTCAATGGGGGTCTTCCTGCCCTTCTATCTCCTTCTATACTCAGGCACATTCCCCATAGCTGGGGGTGGCCGACTCGAAACAGAGCCCGAACAGGGACAATACAACACAAAAACAAAACTAAAAACTCACCATACATCTAGGTCACCCAGAAGACCCAGAGACCCAGGCCCATTTGAGGTCCCCAGCAAAAGATTCCCAGATCTCCCGGAGAGGTTCCGATCTCAGCAGGCAGACACGCAGAAAAATATTTACCACCACAATGCCCGCCCACGTCACATCCAGGCATGATCCTTCATATACACTGGCTCCCCAGGCCAAGAGCCTGACGGACTATTATCTAGTCAAACTGGCGCCCAACCCCCTCTCCCAACGAACGCGTTAACACTCGTCTATTCATAAGCATTCTCCATTCGTTCCTATTCATTACCAATTCTCTTGCCAGTTCTAGTTATCCCTGTATCTCCAAGGCTTGTTCTACAAACTCTCTCCATCTCAACAGAGGTCTTCCTATCCCTCTACCTTCCCTTGCATCTGACTCATATACTCTCTTTGCAGGCCTTTCATCTCCCATTCGCTCAACCAGCACAGAAACCTTCTGTCCACTCTGGCCGACAAGGGTTTCTGCTGTCCCACTCTCCTACGTACCTCTTCATTCCTCAATCTGTCTCTACACGTCACTCTACTATACAGTACACATACTCCTCAAGCAGGTCATCTCCATCGCATCCAACTTTCTTCTCTCTTGTGTCTTCAGAGTCCACTACTCAGCCCCATACATCACTGCTAGTACAACTATCCCTCGATATATTGCACTTTTAGCTTTCATTCAGAGATTCTCACCGTCAACATACAGTAGAACCTTGTTTATTCGGCATTTAGAACAATGGCACCCTCAAAACAATGGCACCAATTGGCCCAGGCATTAATTAGGTAGGCTATAGAAGGTTAAAACATACTATAGCTAACAAAAGACGAAAAATCCTCATAAGAGGTTTGGTGGGCAAATGCGAAGGTCCTAATAAGATCCAAGGCCTAAAAAAAAAAAAAAAACAAAAAAAAATATATATAATATAAACCACACCAGTGGCACTCAAAACAATGCAATATGTAATTATATTCCCCTCCAAAACTTGCTACTATTCCTACATTATGTGTCCCAAACCCCCCTTTTCTCCCCCCCTCAATTATCACCTATTTTTCCTCTTATTCCCTGTTTTATCGGGTAATTTTTGGCACAAATTTCCTTCCGCGGTCTCTATATTATGGGCTAGGCATCTAGAGATCTTTGCAGAGACTTCTACTTAGAGCCGTCAGTGTCGCTTGAGAACTCAGGAGAAGAGGAGGTGTGGCGGAGTGGTCTTGCCACTGGACTGGTAATCCAATGGACCCGGGTTCGAATCCCAATTTGTCAATGGGAAGATATTATTGGGATGGAATTTATTCTGTACCTAGGTATCAGTGCATTACCACAGCACACCGAAATACCAAATAAATACCCTCATTGTTCCCTGATTAACCTAAGAAGTGCGCTTGGGGGGTATGAGACACCACACTCCTGTGCTGACGTATTTGAGCTGTTCCCATCACTAACATAGTTATTTTACCATAAATAGCATTAATACTTATCCATATGCGCCTATTATAGGTTGATTATAAAGGTATTAACCTGTTACAACAATAAAACAAGTGGAAACAGTGTTTGGATGGTCAAAATCGGCGATACAGGCCGGGAGTTACATAATGTATGGCTGAGGTAACCTCCCTGCCCTCCTCCCCTCCCCTTGTCTGGAGAGACACTGTTACGCAATAGTCTCTCTCGCTCTTTCCCACGCTTGGTAACAGTGATGACAACGCCCTGCTACCAACTTGCTAATGTTAGCACGAAAATAGACCACAGAATAAGGGAATAACAGGGAAAATAGGTGATAACTGAAGGAGGGGAGGAAAGTGGGGAAGGAGGGGTGATATTTGGCATGGCCCAGGGGTAAAAATAAAATAAAAAAAATAAAAAATCTATTTTTTTTTGGGGGGGGGGGGGCGTTTTAAATAGATTTTTTTTTCCCCCTTACTCTTAAGAGTCTTCCCGCAGTCCGCCGGGGGAACTCTTAAGAGTCTCCCCGCAGTTCCCGGGATAAATAGCATTGTTATGAATATTCCCATATTCAAAAATATGCTACAGGGGGGCAATGCCTAGTGAGTTAATTGTTCAATAGGTGGTGTTCTGAGAGTGAGGGTCCGAGCCTGGGGGATGAGACTGTGAAGCACAGAGGTGGAGCAGCTTCAGAGATGGAAGAGTTGTTGTTGTTCCCCAGGCTGTCTGGCCGAACAGCCCCAAGGTCTCGAGCAAGGCCATGGCCATAAACGAGCGCCCCCACAAAATCCTCACTGCTTACCACTAACAAAGCCCGGGTGACCGAAGCCACTCCAAGGCAGGGAGCTGAGGAAGGTGCGGAAACGCCCGGGAAACCAAAGCCCCACCCAAGGCCCTGTGCCCCTCAGCAATTATGAAGGGAAAGTTCAGGGGCAAGGGAAAAATGTGACACTTTGGCTCCCAATCTGCCAACTTCTAGGTTGGCAGTAGGGAGGTCAATCCACGGAAAAGACGCCGCCACTTGAGATCTAGAAGATATATAAGTAAAAGGAACAGTCAGAGTAAGCTATGGGTATGGCAGAGATCGCTCAGTTCTCACTCGGATAGACCAGCCCATCACCACATGACTAGAACCCAATCCTCTCAGCATCAGCTAGGAAAGGCCCTAGAAAGCCGCCTTTGGCGGGGGGATAGCTCCCCTATTTCAACTCCTTTCGGGGTTGGGCACCCGCCCTCAGAGATGGAGTTGCTTCTAGCCGTGAAGCTTCGCATGTCTCACTCCCTAGACTGGAGCAAGATCTCACGGGCCTCACCGTGTTCAGCGGTAGAGTGTAAAGGCTATCAGCCTATGCCCGAGAGGGAGTAGTTGGAATATAGAAAAAAAGAAAAAAAAAACGCCACGGCTCTATCTATCTATCTATTGCCTGACGCCGTGATCCCCGAAGGGGTGGCCACGAACGAACCGCCCCCATGCACCTCTGTCCCCAGTCAGTCGACGCCCCTCCCCCCAACCAGCACCGCCTTCGTTCATGTAGTTCCTCACTCCATCCTTCCACCTCATATTCGGTCTACCTCTCCCCCTCTGTCCCTCCACCTCGCTCTCGTACACCCTCTTAGTCATTCTCTCGCTTTCCATACGTTCCATATGGCCGAACCATCTCAAGTTGTTCCTTTTCACACTTTCCAGCACATCTACCTCCACACCACACCTCCTTCTTACTTCCTCATTAGTCTGTCTATCCCTCCATGTAACTCCGCACGCACTCCTTAAGTAATTCATTTCCACTGCTCTCACTCTTGGTCTGAGTCTCTCAACCAACGTCCATGCTTCGCTTCCGTAAGTCAGTGTCGGGATTACCACACTGTCATGCAAGGACTTCTTCACTTCCATACTGACCACCCTATTTCTTGTTACTGCTTTTAGCGTTCCTACAACCCTCTTCCCCTGTTGTACCCTCTCCCGCACCTCTTCATCCATAGTCCCATCTTTACTCAACACACTGCCCAGATACTTAAAAGAGTTGACGATCTCCATAGCCTGACCGTTCAGCTTCACCTCACACTCTGTGACTTCACCCCTTTCGAAGACCATAACCTTGCTCTTCCCCGTATTTACCTTCAAACGCCACGGCTCTCCCCTTATGAAAGGACCGGTCGGCAATAATAAGTCTTTTTCACCCCCCAAATACTATTCCCACTTGTTTCATTACTCTTAAATGTTAATATCTTCATATTAAACGTAAAATAAGCGCATATGAATAAGCAATAACGATATTTATGGTAAAATTACGATTTTTGTCGGGAATGAACCAAAATACCTCCGTATGGCGGGACGTTTCAAATACCATAGTCTAGCCTTTGCCGGGTTAAAAGATACCTAGGCATTCTAATTAACAAAATTTGTTTTGCCTTTATATTGTCTTTGTCCCAGTTTTGGTTTCTTTATTTTGCAAGTTTTAAATTTAAATTAATAATAGTTATAAGGTACAGACTTGAATTTGTCCTAAAACCACTTAAAACCATGCAAGAGAAAGTGTTGTTGACATACCGAGCTACCCTACACATCTTCATTGATGAGTACAAGCATCTTCACAATAATCAATATGCTTTTGGGAGTTCAATAGGAGTAACTCTGATACATTACATACATACATAACGCTAGTGAATTCCTCTGGAAGAACTGGCGCTTGCGAGAAATAAAAGACCAGATTATTATTATTATTAACATCTTAACCCATTAAGCGCGCGCAGGGTGTAGTGAACACCAGTTCTGGGTGGCAATATTAGGCCTCTTTCCCGCCTATAATCGTAATTTTACGATAAATATCGTTATTACTTAGTCATATGCGCCTATTTTAAGTTTAATATAAAGATAGTAACCTGTAACAACAATAAAACAAGTGGGAATATAATTTTTCTGGTCAAAATCGTGAATGGTAAGCGAGCAGTTCATTCATGAAGTGTGAGAGAGCTGACAACACACCCTCCTCTCTCGAGGGTTGAGGCAGTACTGAGCTACTGAGTCACACCCTCACTGTCTCTACCTTACATAACAGACACATGAACACACACTAAGATCGGGTTGGAGATGTTTACACGAAAATATACCAATGAATTAGGGAATAACAGGTGATAATTGAAGGGGGGGGGGGGAGGAGGGGATGTGGAGGAGTCATATGAGGTATATACAGTAGGGTCCCGCATAAAACGTGTTCGTATAAAACGAGTCTCGATTAAAACGACCGACCTAAAATATTAATATTTAATTTTCGATCAGAACGAATGTGATCACATAAAACGAGTCCGCCGCCAAAATGGGGTAAATCCGAGGAGTTTTCATATAGAGCGCCGAAATATCGTACAAAACGTACGAAATATCGTACGCTTTCATATAGAACGCCGAAATATCGTACAAAACGTACGAAATATCGTACGCTCCTGACGGAAATTTACGCTTCCAGTGAACATTGACGATATTGGGCCACCAAAATGCTGTGTTCACATAAAACGAAATCGCATAAAACGCCCTCGTTTATCGACCATAAACTAGTTTTATGTGAGACCCTACTGTACTGTATAGGGAAAAAAAACATTGTTTTAAGTGCTACTGGGGCTTTTTATTTTTTTTATTTTTTTAGGCCTTCCCTCTTGAGAGCTTTGACGCCGTCGCCCAGTAAAACCCTCTTAAGGGGACCGACCGGTTAATTTAGGCTTAAAAAACTTGAAATCCTGAAAATACCAATAGGTGTTTACTCAACAAGAGTCAACATCCCTTCATAAGCCAGTGAAATGTTATTAGTGAAAACCCATTGGAAATAGTTTTTTTTTGTTTTCCAAACTTTTCATGTAATTCTAAAAACGTTATATAGCGAACTTTGAAATTAACATGCTCAGTAACTACTGGTCGTACGAGGAGCATACCTATATAAATCGAAAGAGCGTAAGCTACTCTACAACCTCCCATACGCTTTATCTTCTACTTTGCCATGTTCCTGCGTAAAATATTGTAAATCTAAAAAACAAAAGTACAAATTTTCACAGAGTGTGAGGTGAAGCTGAACGGTCAGGCTATGGAGATCGTCAACTCTTTTAAGTATCTGGGCAGTGTGTTGAGTAAAGATGGGACTATGGATGAAGAGGTGCGGGAGAGGGTACAACAGGGGAAGAGGGTTGTAGGAACGCTAAAAGCAGTAACAAGAAATAGGGTGGTCAGTATGGAAGTGAAGAAGTCCTTGCATGACAGTGTGGTAATCCCGACACTGACTTACGGAAGCGAAGCATGGACGTTGGTTGAGAGACTCAGACCAAGAGTGAGAGCAGTGGAAATGAATTACTTAAGGAGTGCGTGCGGAGTTACATGGAGGGATAGACAGACTAATGAGGAAGTAAGAAGGAGTGTGGTGTGGAGGTAGATGTGCTGGAAAGTGTGAAAAGGAACAACTTGAGATGGTTCGGCCATATGGAACGTATGGAAAGCGAGAGAATGACTAAGAGGGTGTACGAGAGCGAGGTGGAGGGACAGAGGGGGAGAGGTAGACCGAATATGAGGTGGAAGGATGGAGTGAGGAAGTACATGAACGAAGGCGGTGCTGGTTGGGGGGAGGGGCGTCGACTGACTGGGGACAGAGGTGCATGGGGGCGGTTCGTTCGTGGCCACCCCTTCGGGGATCACGGCGTCAGGCAATAGATAGATAGATAGAGACAAATTTTCACCTAATTACCTTAGACTTTCACCTGTTTTTCTCAGAACCTATATTGCCGCACTATCGGATGTTATTCTACAGTTATTATTGGACCTATAGGAATGGTGTATATACCATTGGAAAGGTAATTAAAAACACTAAAAGGACTATAAAGCCAATTTACTCTAGTAATTTAATTTTTTTCACAATATGTCGTCAAAGTTGTAATTTTCTATAAATATATTCACCTGAATCCGTAATCACCTAAATCGAACAAATACGCAAAATATATAAAATGTGTTTTATAGAAACTACAGAAAAACCTTTTGTACCTTTACCTTTTGATGTGTTCGCCACTCTTCTAGCGGCACCAAGGAGCGCGACGCCCCTCGTTATGGGTGGTGATGTGAGTTGTTTGATCACATAAAACATGTGCTATGGGGATTTCTGTAGGAGTTTATCATTTTCTGCAGTGCTATGATTTTCAATATTTTTTTTACCTAAATTGCAAGAAAAAAAGCATTTTTTTTTTTTTTTTTTTTTTTTTTATCTAGTTTTATGGTCATATACGCCTGTGCCAAATTTCATATAAATTGAAAGTAAGACCTGGAAGTTTGTAATTAACCGGTCGGTCCCTTAAGAGCTTTCTCGCCGTTCCCGGGTTAAGACCGAGTGCTCCACACATACGTGCAGTTTCAGTCTCTTGTCCTAATGAAATGAGTTATCCAGCACAGGCTCCCCCCCCCCCCCCAATCATGCTGGATAAACGATTTTCTACTGTACTTCCCATCGATCCGAAAATTACCTTCCTTCACATACTCTGTTTTACCTCCTTTTCCACACCGACATCTTTGCTTATCATTCCTCCTAGATATTTAAAACACTTCACTTGTTCCAGTATTTTCCCATCCAGCCGCATATCTAGAATTCTAGATTCAACCTACGAGCATCTCTATTACACACCATCACTTTTATTAACGTTCACCCTCAGTTTCCTCCTCTCACAAATCACACCAAATTCTTTGACTACTAGCTGCAGTTTCTCCTCAGAATCCGCCACCAACGCTGTGTGTCATCAGCAAACAACTGGTTTAACTCCCAATCTCCACCATTTTTTCCTACTAATCCCAATTCTCTACCCATGGCTCTCATTTTCACCATCCATATATATTTGTTTTCTATATTTCAACTACTCCATCTTGGGCATAGGCCGAGAGCCTGTTCATTCAACTGTTACACATTGAACGGTGAAGTCTATAAGGCTTTGTTCCAGTCTAGAGGGTGAGACATGTGATGCACTTTTAGCTACAACCAGCCCCTGCCATCTTGCCTTCGCAGGATGCATGGGGCTTAGTTGCCCACTCACGGCTCGAAGCAGCCTCACTCCAGTGCTTCACTGTCTCACCTCCTAGACTCAAACACTCTCTCAGAATGCCACCTATTGATCAATGAACTCACTAGGCATTGTCCCCCTGTAGCCTATTTTGAATATGGGAATATTCATACAGTACTATTTAATCAGGGAACAATGAGGGTATTTATTTGGGGTTTCAGTGGGCTTTGTGGTAATGCACTGATACTAGGTACAGCACAAATTCCATCCCAATAATATCCTCCCTTTGACGTATCGGGATTCGAACCCGGGTCCATTGGATTACCAGTCCAGTGGCAAGACCACTCCACCACACCTCCCCTATATGCATTAAACAATCAGTGACATTACAACCCTGTCGCAGACCTACATTTACGTCAACCCATTCACTGATCTCATTTCCTACTCTAACACACGTTCTGCTCTATTCATAAAAAACTCTTGACTGCTCTAAACAAAAATCCTCTAATTTTATAAATCATTAGCACCTTCCACATTGTTCCTTGATCCACACTATCATACGCTTTTTCCAAATCCATAAAAGCCCAAAATATCTCCTTATGCTTCTCTAAATACTTCTTACATAACTGTCTTACTACGAATATCTGATCCACACACCCTCTTCCCGTCCAAAATCTGTACTACCGTACTCTTCTCCTATTGCACCTTCTGTGCCCTTTATCATCCTCTCTATCAACACCATGCCGTACAGCTTTCCAACAACTGATAATAAACTAATACCTCTATACCTTGAACACTCTAGAGTAAATAAAGAATTCTTATAGAATTAAATGTATACAATTAGAATAAACCTCCACAGAAGATTTATAAAAGATATCTGATACCTGTAATTGACATACCATATGTTGTTGTTGTTGTTGTTGTTCCCCAAGCTGCCTGGCCGAACAGCCCCAAGGCCCCGAGTAAGGCCAAGGCCATAAACGAGCGCCCCCACAGAACCCTCCCTGCCGACCACAATAAAGCCTGGGTGACCGAAGCCACTCCATGGCGGGGAGCTGAGAGGGTGTGTAAACGCCTGGGAAACCAAAGCCCCACCCAGGGCCCTGTGCCCCTCAGCAAGTATGAAGAGAAAGTTGAGGGGCAAAGGAATAATGTGACGCTTTAGCTTCCAATCTTGGTAGATTGGGAGGTCAATCCACGGAAGAGACGCAGTCACTTGAGATCTAGAAAATATGTAAGTAAAAGGAACAGTCAGAGTAAGCTATGGGTATGGCAGAGATCACTCAGGTCTCACTCTGATAGACCAGCCCATCACCAGACATACCATATTCTACATATTACTATTGCCCTTTGTTTGACATTCTAATGAATTCAAGATAACAAAAAGTACTGTATCTGTAAACAACGAGTAAATCTGAAAATACAAGTGGTTTAAAAACACAAGGACAAAAATACTACACACCTTATTGATGTTAGCACCAGCCTTGCCAATGATGAACTTGTGGAACTGTCTGAAGATAGAGACCTTCACTTGGTAGTTGGTCTCTATCAGTTCACGTAACAGCTTTTTGAGGTAGCCGTGGCACTGGTCTACGTCTTCCTTGGGGCCTCGGATCTTCACAATATCACACTTCTCTCCTGAAGTAGGTAAATATATACATCAGTAAAATTAAACAAGCCTCCCACGGAACAGACATTTAAAATATACTGGCCGCTCAGATGGTGGATAGGCCAACCACCAAATCCAGTAAAACAACTAAAATAGCCACGCGGGCTACGGCACCTGAAATGTTTTAATTCACCTCACCCCACCTGCCTAGATTTACATTTTGAAAAACCAGTAAAATAATTAATGAGGGGGGTAAAAATTCCTTACCTCCACCCTCCAGGGAAATCAGATTTGAGCAAGTCAATAGTGGAGAAATTCCCTGATCATTGTATTGTAGATCTATGGTCCACCTCATCCAGATGGGGGAAATAAAATACTGAAAGCCTCCAGTTAAAATTTGCTTTTGGCTGTAACCCCCCAAATTTTTTTTGGACAAACTTTAGCCCATACGGCGTCAGATACGTAAACTTTACGTACCTTTCGGCTATGTCCGTGAAATATCTGATACGTATAATTTACGTAGCTGTTTTTGCGCGCAAATTCATGCAGTTTGGCAACCAATGTGGGCCGCAAGGATGGTGGATGGGTGTAGCCATATATATATATACCGGTATATATATATTATATAACTAGTGTGTTTAGACCAGACAATGACAAGGCCCTACGTGGTAATACTGTGAGGCCGGACAGTGGGCCTACTGGTGGGGCAGTGGCGGTGTTTTGGCAATGCTTGGGGGTTTGCTGGGTGGGTAGGGGTGTCAGGTAAATGTTGCCACATGTATAGATGCTATAGCCAGCATCAATAGGGCCAAACAATGTGTACGAATGTATGTGAAAACATCGCAACCCCCGGACCTCGGGTAGTAGGCATTTTGGAAGGAAAGGTTGGGGCGGTATTTTGTCGGTGTTTGGGGGGTGGGTAGGAGTTTGTGGGGGTAAGGTAAATGTTACTACATGTATAGATGCTATACTAGAAGCGATGGCACATAGCGCGTGTACGAAACTATGTGACAACATTGCGACTTTGGGAGGTAGGCATTTAGACGGGAAGGGTTGGGGTAGTGTTTAGTCAAGTGCTTGGGGGGTTTTGTGGATGGGTAGGGGTGGGGGGCAGGGTGTCAAACCAGAGCAATTTTGTTTGAAGATTTGAATGAAAATGACAATGAATACAAGAAAAATAAGATGAAATAGCATAGTTTTGACCATTTTATCAATTCCAAAGACATTATTTTAACTATAAACCATAGTTTTAACTTACAATAATAAACACTAAAAATATTGGACTTGGCTTTCGTTTGACACCCTGGTGGGGGTGGGGGGGGGCCCTGGCAATGCTGCCATATGTATAGATTCATCTATGGAGCAAACAATACTTAGAATAACTTCGGAAATCTTTTAATGGCCTCAGCGTGAGGTAGACTTGCATCTCCCAAAATGATGCTGTCGAGGCTCAAGGCACACTGTGTGACACTGACTGTCTCTCGCACATCTATACTAGTGGAGGGGGAGAGAGAGAGAGAGAGGAGAGAGAAGAGAGATGCGAGAGAGAGAGAGAGAGAGGAGAGAGAGACGAGAGAGAGGAGAGAGCGAAGAGAGAGAGAGAGAGAGAGAGAGATGGAGAGAGAAGAGAGAGAACAGAGAGAGAGGAGAGAGAGAGAGAGAGAGAGAGAGAGAGAGAGAGAAGAGAGAGAGGAGAGAGAGAGAGAGAAGAGAGACGAGAGAGAGAGAGGAGAGAGAGAGAGAAGAGAGGGGAGAGAGAAAGGGAGGAGAGAGAGGAGAAAGAGAGAGAGAGAGAGGAGGAGAGAGAGAGAAAGGGAGGAGAGAGAGAGAAAGGGAGGAGAGAAGAGAGAAAGGGAGGAGAGAGAGAGAAAGGGAGGAGAGAGAGAGAAAAAGAGAGAGAAAGGGAGGAGAGAGAGAGAAAGGGAGGAGAGAGAGAGAAAGGGAGGAGAGAGGGAGGGTGGGAGGAGAGAGGGAGGGTGGGAGGGGGTGAAACACATGGAAAGGGATGAGAGGGGGTGGTGGTACGGAGATACGCCACCTAATCATATATTGCATCCATTTCCCCGGCACTGGTGCAGTGTAAGATACCGGAAGGAAGGTCGCAGTCGCCCAATAAAACATTCCGAGAGTAACGTCTCCATTTATAGGTAAATTTGTCTTTCTAGTAAGCCGCCTTGGGAGAGCCAATTTGACAGTAGTTACATGTGGAGAAGATGGATAAACTAAAGTGGGTGAAAAGATGCAAGTCTGTGATCGTGGAGAAGCTGCACCAAGGGGCAGACCAAGAAAGAGGTGGAATCAGACCTTACGGTTAAAAAAAAACTGCAGTTCTGAACAGGGCTGCCTGAAGCGCCGCCATTAGGACGTGAGACCGGAACCGGACTCCGTGTGGAGCACTCAGTCTATAACCCATTGGCTGCAGGAGACGTTCCAGAATGCCATGGCAATTTAAAGGCTTTTAAGCCTCTAAAATTCTGTAAAATCGAGTGCAAGGAAGCAGGACCGCGACAGGCCACACGTCCTCCTCTCAGCCAGGCAGCTGAGGCACTGAGGGCTCCGAGTTAGAGTCTCGCGAGATATACAGTGCTGCCAAAGGCAAATGTAGTGAGACATTAGTGAGAATTGCTAATTTTAACTAATGTCTATGGAAGCGCTGTGGGTGAACCCTGCGAGCTACGAAGCTCGTTTTGAAGCTATTTTCTTCTAGTTTTCGGCTGAATGCATTCAATTTCATTCAGATACTTGCCTAATCAATCAGGAGTGCCTGAATGAGCCCTAATATGGCAGAAATATGCCCACACCGTAAATGTTAAATTTATTCATTCACAGGTATGTATACTTCTGCATTTGTAGAGCCACCTCCTTTCTCTTTCTTGCTTACTTCTGTATTTTCCGCTTCTCTTAGGAATGTGAGCAGCACACGTTATTAACTACTTCCGTTACTAGGCTAAGGCATTCAGAGGTTGTTTTGTCTGTCATTTGAATTTCCCAGTCTATTTCCTCTAATTTTGGGTTTATGCTTATTTTAATAGTTGTGCTCACTGAATGGGCCAATTTGTGATCTCTTTGTTGTGCCTTCGTGTAGGTATTCAAGGTTGGTTAGTACCTCAATTAGTCTAGGTACTCAAGCTTGGTTAGTACCTCAATTATGGTCAAAATACGTAGCATCGTATATGCTGGTATTGTGCACTATGTTTTCATTATTTGAAAAAATCAGGTCTAGGACATTTTTATCTCTAGTTGGTTTAACCCGTCCAATACCAGCGACGGCTGGGAGCCGTCAGTAAATAAGTCACTCCCCAGTCCCAGCGACGGCTGGGAGCCGTCAGTAATGTGCTTTCCTTGTAACTGCCTGTATCAGGCTGTGCATGATACCACGACCGTTTGAGCATTACTCTCGATATGGCAACACTTCTCAGCTTATATCCAACCCTCTGAAGGCTGGGAGAGCCAGTATTCCTTCATCTCTTGAGGTGGAAGGTTGTTCTATCTTGCTATTTTGGCCACATTGCTTGGGACTGGGGGGGACTTTTATTACTGTATCCTCCGGTACAGTAGGGGTTAAGTTGAACAGAAAACATAACTTAAGTTGAGCTGCTGAGCTCTGGAACTCTCTCCCAGAATCAGTCTTTCCCTCTTCCTAGGACTTAAATTGCTTCAAACTCTGTGTGCCCAGGCATTTTGGCTCGAACATCGTGATTTTGGCCCTGTCACTCTTTCAACTCTGGGGGAGGCACTCGATACAGGCAGTTCTGCCTTTGGTCTCCCTCACTTAATAAAAAAAAAAAAAAAAAAAAAAAAAAAAAGTGCTTTGAGTGTGTATCACCATTGGCAATTGAGGTGTTGGGCATTATTTGGTGTTATAATTGCTTCTATTGGATATTAGGTAAATTGAAGTCCCTCATCCACAGGATGTTAGGGGTTGGGGCCCCAAACTCTTCTAAAACAGTTTTGATCTAATCCAGATGGGTTTTAAACTTATGAAGTGAATTATCTGGAATTCTGTATGTGAGGATAACTACCAGATTCAGGCTTTCTATTTTTACAACCAGTATCTACACTACCTTACTAGAGAGTCTTATGTACAAATCTTCTCCTCCACACAGTCAGACCGTGGTGGAGGGCGGACGTGCTTGAGACAGCTGATTCAGCCAGCGCCTGTTTGGTGGTTTGGTATTTTTGTAGCGTTCATATGTGTTGTCCTTTTGTTTATTAATTATAATTTAAATGCAATTAGTGAATATACTCCCTAGTTAAAAAGGTGAGAGTGGAGTTTGATTTGAGTAAGAAATAAAAAGTAATGGATATTCCCGCTGAAACTTCTGGAGCCGAACAGGTGTAAACAAAGACCAGCTGGCAGTATGGCCAGCGGTGGGAGGAACCGGCTTAGCCTGCCCCCAAGCAGGGTGCTAACCAGAGACCCTTATGATCATGATCATGAGATATTTGATATTTCAGGGTTCTCAGAGGAGGGAGCAGCAATATCTGCATTTGCGGTAAGGTTGAATAAACTAGAACGGAAGCTAGAGGAGCAGGAGACAAAAAGCTTAGATTATGAACAAAGAGAAAAACGGATGGCAAACCAAATTAGTATTCTAAAAGATGAGAATTACGTATTAAGGGTCTGTATTAGTGAAATGCAGGAAGAAATGGACAGGATGAAGAAAGATATGAAGGATGTTAAATTAACCCATCAGGCCCGGAAGGGCTCTTGAACGCCCATAAAAAAAGCATACCCGAGCTACCCGGAAGGGCTCTTGAACGCCCAGTGGTTGAAAGCCTGTGAGCTTGGTGTGCGAGGCGTCGGTCCGACGCATGTAAACAACAGCCGGCTGGACCGACGCCCCGCATCTCCGGCCACAAGAAGGAGTGCATCGCTTGTTCGTGTGTGCCTGTATGTTGTTGTTAAGTATCGAAAAGTAGTGTAAAGTGGCTGTTTTTGCCATAAAGTTATCTCCAATGAAATCATCATCACAACTGAACCAGTTGACTTAGAGAGCTCTACTTAACACCATTCTACAGGTAAGAAACACATCTACGCTTGGGGATGCGCGGGAATGCGGAAGCAGTCAGAATAACAAAGATACGGTTGGCGGGTTGGCGGGTGCCCAACCCCGAAAAGGGTTGAAATAGGGGAGCTATCCCCCCGCCAAAGGCGGCTTTCTAGGGCCTTTCCTAGCTGATGCTGAGAGGATTGGGTTCTAGTCATGTGGTGATGGGCTGGTCTATTAGAGTGAGAACTGAGCAATCTCTGCCATACCCATAGCTTACTCTGACTGTTCCTTTTACTTATATATTTTCTAGATCTCAAGTGACGGCGTCTCTAACGTGGATTGACCTCCCAATCTACCAAGATTGGAAGCCAAAGCGTCACATTTTTCCCTTGCCCCTCAACTTTCCCTTCATAATTGCTGAGGGACACAGGGCCCTGGGTGGGGCTTTGGTTTCCCGGGCGTTTCCGCACCCTCCTCAGCTCCCCGCCATGGAGTGGCTTCGGTCACCCAGGCTTTATTGTGGTCGGCGGGGAGGGTTCTGTGGGGGCGCTCGGTTGTGGCCTTGGCCTTGCTCAGGGCCTTGGGGCTGTTCGGCCAGGCAGCTTGGGGAACAACAACAACAACAACAACAACAACAACAAAGATACGGTAGCCTAGGAGTAGACGTTTTTCGGCCAAAACCCCCGGGTTTCGGGGAATATATATATAATACATAGCCGGGGCTGGAGGGTTAAAGAAGGATGAATTTGAAAAGAACGAGGAGGTAAGGAATTTGAAATTTACGGAGATAGTAAAGGAGCAACAGTTAGCTGAGGAAAAATTAAAGATACATAGGCAGGGAGGTAACTTTGAAAAGGATGTAGTTAAGGTAATTAGACAGAAGGAAAATCTAGTGAGGGAGACTGCTGGAAGATTTTTTTTTATTGTGATAAGAGGAGATAAGGACAAACACATTGTAAAGAAAGAGGAGAGAAGTAGGATAGAGAGAAACCGAGTGAAGGAGATTCTACAGGTAGTGGACGAGGGTGTGAGAGAATGGGAGAATGAAATCGAAGACATGCATAGAATTGGAAAATATAAACAAGTCTAGGCCAATGAAAGTGCAGTTTCGCACAGTAGGAATTAAAATGTAAAACTTGCAAACTAAACAAACCAAAATTGGGACAAGGACAATATAAAGTCAAATTAAATTATCAAAATCGCTATGTGGAAACAACGTTTACTAAAATGAAAATTATTAAATAAAAGAACACAATCCACCACATAGGGTGTACATTACTACATGAACAAGTTAATCTGTTTCCCAAGCAAACTAATCGCACATATAACAACGCACTATCGTCACGTTAAAGGAAGTAGTCAAGTTTGGGAAGTCCGGGACGTTCTGGCAAATTTTACTAAACTCTGCATGAATAAAGAAACTATATGTTAAATGTCAAAATATTATTTAAAATCAAATTTGCAACATGACAAGACATTAAAATAGTACAAAATACAAATATTGATAAGATATCTATACTATTACAAAATAATATATAAAATACAGTACAGCACTCACTAACGATAGTGCTATCGGGTAGGTACCTGTAAGCATAGCATGCCTCAAGTGACCCCTATCAATAACTACCCTACAAATAACCTACATTTATAGCACAAATAAACTAAGGAAATCGCAAAAAGTAAGCAATTGATACTATCGACAATGAATACATATAATATAAAGACAAATAATTACAAAATATGAAGTAACAACAGATTTAAACAAAGAGTACTCTTTTAACAAGAACAATAAATTTAAAAAATCATCAATATTAATATTAATAATAATAGAAAAAGAAAAAGAAAAAGATAAACAATAAATACAGACAAAAAGTAAGCAGAGGTTATACAAGAAACTTCAAGTTAAAAATGCTTGATTAAAATTATTGATGTCAAATTTTAGAATACAGTCACAATAATTGACCCTAAAAAGATTAAATTTATGGAACAATTTACTTGCCTCAAAACCTCTGTCCACTAAGAGTCTGTATAGTAACCTAGCTCTAGCCCAAAAGTCATCTACTTTAGTGCAGATTTTACAAAATCTTATTAATTGGGAATAAAAACAGTTATAAGTTATTTTACTATCGATATTACTACTAGGGAAAGGAAAGTTTATTACGTTAAAATTAAAATCATCAACTTTGTGATATACTTTAAGTATGCACTGTTCATTAACAATCTCTATATTGTAGGAAATCATGAAGAATAAATGGAGGTTGAAAGATAGGGATTGTCTGAAACATGTTTACATCGAAAAAGACATGGACTTAGATGAAAGAAACAAAATGAGAAGTTTGAGGGAGGAGGTGAAGGAATTGAATGCCAAAAGAACAGACCAAGAAGTAGATTTTTTTTTATTGGCGACTGGTAGGAACGAAGAAGAAGAAATGGTTCATCAAAGGACCACAGAGGAAGACAAACAGAGAAACTCGGGACGAACAGTCAGCCAGAGAAAGCGAGGACCAGTACCGAAGGACAGGAGGGAGAGATTGGTGTAATCCAGGAACCAGTGAGAGAAACAGGGCAGGGGGAGAGCACGGGGGAGCAAGGGAGAGAAGTTGGAGTAGAGTCTGGGAATATCAGGGAAAGAAAAAAAGAAAGGTGTAAGAAAGAGAGATGAAGGTGATGTATAGTAATGTGGATGGCTTGCTGTCTAAGAAATTAGAATTGAATGACTATATTGAAAAATATAAACCACATATTATGTGCTTAGCAGAAACAAAGTTGAGAGGTGGTACTGAATTGGGAGTGTTGGGATGGGAAGGGTACAATGTGTGGAGAAAAGATAGAGAAGGAAAAGTGGGGGGTGGAGTGTTAATAATGACTGACAAAAATATAGAAGTAAGGGAGATTAACCTAGGCAATAATAGATCAGAAATTATAGAAGTGACAATAAAAGACAAGGACAACAAAGCAACTGATATAGCAGTGGCTTATATACCACCACAAACTAGAGCATGGAAGCGGGAAGAATATGATCAACTAATCACGGAATCTCTAGATGCACTAAAAATACTTTTTAATAGGAGAAATAAATTAATATTAACAGGTGATTTCAACTGTAAGGAAGTCAATTGGGAAGGGTTAGATGCGGGAAATAATAATGAATCTTGGGGCAGTAAATTATTGAATCTAGTAACAGAAAACATATTAACACAACATGTTAGAGAAAACACACGAATCAGAGGGATGGATGAACCATCCAGGCTAGACCTAGTCTTCACCAGTGATCCGCATGACGTTAAAAAGATAAATTATCGTTGTCCCTTGGGAAAAAGTGATCACAAAATTTTAGAAATGGAGATGGATTTGGGGAAACATGAGGAGAGAAATTAAGGACATAAAATAAATAGATACAACTATGCTAAAACTGATTTTAAATCATTGAAACATTATTTTCAAAGTATAAATTGGAAGGAACTAGAAAGCCTGGAAAAGGTTCAAGACAAATATAGACTTTTCTTGAAAGTATATGAAGAAGGGATACATAAATATGTCCCAAGGTTCCAGCCAGGGGTAAAGAAGGAAAAGGAATGGTTCAATATAAGGTGTAGTAAGGCACAGGATATAGAAGAAACCGAACCTGGAATATAGCACGGAAGAGACAGTGAAAATAACTGGAATAAGTACAAGGAGAAAAGAAATGAATACGTAAAGATACGACGCGAGGAACAATATAAATATGAAAAGAATATTGTAGAGAAGTGCAAAAACGAGCAAAAACTATTTTATAGATTTGTAAATGGAAAAATAAAAACAAAAGAAGGTATTGTCAGACTAAGAGTTGGAACGAACAGCTATGAGAAAGATAAAGACTTGTGTGAAGTTATGAATGAAAAGCTTCAGTCAGTGTTTGTAAAAGAGGAGTTTATAGAACCTGATAGAGAAATGAGAACACCACAGATGCCTGAAATGAAAGTGACAAAAAGTGAAGTGCTGAAATTGATGCAGGATTTGGACGTGAGGAAATCAATGGGACCAGATGGAGTGGCTGGATGGATCCTCAAAGAATGTGTGGAAGAGCTAGTGGAACCAATCTATGACATCATCAAATCTTCACTGAATGAAGGAGACCTGCCAGTGGAATGGAAGAGAGCTAACATAGTACCTATTTATAAAGGAGGAGACAGAGAAAATCCGCATAACTATAGACCGGTGTCCCTCACCAGCATTGTTTGCAAAATTTGTGAGAAAATTATAAGAAAAAAGTGGACACACTTCATAGAGAGACAGGGGGTGCTTAGTGAGAAACAGTTTGGATTCAGGGAAGGGAGATCTTATGTATCTAATTTATTAAGCTTTTATAGTAGAGTGGTAGATGTTACACAGGAGAGAGAGGGATGGGTTGACTGAGTTTACCTGGACCTGAAAAAGGCCTTTGACAGGGTGCCTCACAAAAGGTTATTGTGGAAATTGCAGGTTGTTGGAGGTGTACATGGTACGATGTTAAAATGGATGGAAAACTTTTTAATAGGAAGAGAAATGAGGACCACAATACAAGACGAATATTCACAGTGGAGGAGTGTGACGAGCGGAGTACCACAGGGATCAGTGTTGGGTCCGATAATGTTCCTACTTTATGTAAACGACATGCCAGAAAACTTGAATAGTTATATGAATATGTTCGCGGATGACGCTAAGATCATGACGAATGTCACCTGTATAGAAAGTTGTCAGGGTCTTCAAAAGGACCTAGATAAGTTGCACAGATAGAGCCAAACTTGGAAAATGAGTTTCAATGCAGAAAAGTGTCATGTTTTGGAAGTGGGAACAAGTGAGATAAGGCCAAGCTGGGAGTACAAATTAGGGATTAAAAAAATCGGCAAAACACGGCATATCACCTTGGAGTGATAATACAAGATGATCTATCACCGGAGAAGCATATTAACATGATCGTTGGAGGAGCATATGGAATAATAACCAATATGAAGGCGGATGCCCAACCCCGAAAGGGGTTGAAATAGGGGAGCTATCCCCCCGCCAAAGGTGGCTTTCTAGGGCCTTTCCTAGCTGATGCTGAGAGGTTTGAGTTTTAGTCATGTGGTGATGGGCTGGTCTATCAGAGTGCGAACTGAGCGATCTCTGCCATACCCATAGCTTACTCTGACTGTTCCTTTTACTTATATATTTTCTAGATCTCAAGTGACGGCGTCTCTTCCGTGGATTGACCTCCCAATCTACCAAGATTGGAAGCAAAAGCGTCACATTTTTCCTTTGCCCCTCAACTTTCTCTTCATAATTGCTGAGGGGCACAGGGCCCTGGGTGAGGCTTTGGTTTCCCTGGCGTTTCCGCGCCCTCCTCAGCTCCCCGCCATGGAGTGGCTTCGGTCACTCAGGCTTTATTGTGGTCGGCAGGGAGGGTTCTGTGGGGGCGCTCGGTTATGGCCATGGCCTTGCTCGGGGCCTTGGGGCTGTTCGGCCAGGCAGCTTGGGGCACAGCAACAACAACAACATAACCAATATGAGAGTGGCATTTAACTATTTGGACTAAGAAATGTTAAGAAAACTGATAATGACTATAAGACCAAGATTAGAATATGCAGCAGTGATATGGTCACCACATTTGAAAAAACACAAACAAATTAGAGAAAGTCCAAAGGATAGCAACAAAGATGATCCCAAGATTGAAGTTGACATATGAGGAAAGACTTAAGACACTACAACTGCCTACCTTGAAAGAGAGAAGGGAACGAGGCGACTTAATAACGATGTTCAAGGGAGTAAAAAGTTTGGAACGAGTAGATAGGGAAGATCTATTCATGAGGGATGATGGAAGGACAAGAGGACACGAGTTTAAACTGAGGAAGGGCAGATGTCTTAAGGACACAAAGAAATTCAGCTTCCCATATAGAAGTACAGTCGACCCTCGATTTAACGGACCCCGATACAACGGATTTCGGATTTAACGGACTCTGTCCGTAGCCGGACAATGGACCCAGCAACGGACAAAGTCCGTTGCTCCAAAAAAAAGTCTGGTAATTGGCTGGCGCGGCGCACCATTTTCCCGGCAAACCCCTGTACAGCTCTCTTTCTATTTATCTCTCTAATGCATCTACCGAACTCCCTTATACATTAACATAACTATGTCTTATATGGTCTTTTTTTAATCTATGAATCATTTCTAATACGATGGAATTGAAAACAATATTACCCTTCTAACACACAAATAATAAAATGAAAATGAGTAAATAAAAATGTCTCCTTTGTCTTTCAGAAACATAAGTCTGTCTCATATATGTTAGTATTTTATCGCTCGCTCGCCCCTAGCCACTCTCTCTCTACCTATTTATCTCTCTAATGCATCTACCTAACTCCCTTATACATTAACATAACTATGTCTTATTTGGACTTTTTGTAATCTATAAATAATTTCTAATGTAATGGAATTGAAAACAATATTATCCTTCTAGCACACAAATAATAACATGAAAAAGTCTCCTTTGTCTTTTCAGAACCAATTAAGTCTGTCTCATAATAGTTCGTGTTTATCGCTCACTCCCCCTCTGCAACTCTTTCTATCTCTCTAATGCATCTACCTAACTCCCTTATACATTAACATAACTATGTCATATTTGGACTTTTTGTAATCTTTGAATCATTTCTAATGCAATGGAATTGAAAAATATAATATCCTTCCAGCACATAGATAAACAATACATACGATAGTTCAACCCCTCTTACTGTACGAGGCGCCGAGCTTCAGGGACCGAAGATTTACGTTTGATAGATTTTTTTTTTTTTTTTTTTCCCCACGGTATACAGTACACAAAATGATGGGGAAATATTGTATCATGTTTTTAATTGACATTTGTGTCGTTTTTGCTGATTATGAGTTAGTGGGAAAAAAAAATCTTTAATTCCATCATATCGGAAATTATTCACAGATTATATAGAGACCAAATAACATACACTTTTAAGTGTGTTCAATAGTTTTGCATTATCAATAGCACAAGGCTTATCAACATTATTACAGTAACGGGGTCGGGGTTGAGGCCGGGACGGGGAGGGGAGGGAGTAGGCCTACAGCGGCGGGGATATCCTCTTTTTTTTTTTTTTTTTTTCCCATGTGAAAATCGGCGAAGTTCAAAGGCAATTTTCCAGCTACGGACTTTTTCAAGCTACGGACACCTTCTCCCCCCTATTAGTCCGTTAAATTGAGGGTCGACTGTATAGAGACTTGGAACAACTTGGAGGAGGAGGTGGTGAGAGCGAAGAACATTAACATGTTCAAATCTAGGTTGGATAAAAGTAAATATGGAAATAGGACAACATGAGCTATGATATGTTAGTCCAAAATACTGGGAATTGGGAATATCCATTACGATACTTGTCTAAGTAAAATGGATTGATTGTAAAGTAACTAAGACAGGACAACACGAGCGCTGCTCAATTCCTGCAAACTACAAATAGGCAAATACATGTCCTGTGTGTTCTGTCTAACCAGATTGTAACCTGGAATCCATAATCAATATTTCTGTAGTCTTTAAAATGAGTTTCAGTATGGGCAGCAAACATTGCATTCCTCTCTTTTAGTAATCTCTTGATGAATGGGAACTTATTTGTTCTCTTGGACTGCAAATAAAAGGAGAGAAAAAAAAAAAAGTCAAGTTGAGGGATGGAAGGGGGTTGGGTATAAAGGGGGAGAAGGAGTGGAGGATATGGTATAGTGAAATACAACTTTCTATGTGCCCCTCAATTTTGAGACATGTCCAGCCTTGGCACAGTATTTGAAAGGCTCGTTTTACACATGTTTAACCCTCGTCGAACAGAGGTTTAAACCTTCCCGCCAGCGCCTGATCCGGGTGATACATCGAATTCTCATGATTTTGGCGCGCATATAAATACAGTAACCCCTCGCTATTTCGGACCTCTAATTGTCGGAAACCCGTACTAGCCTGATCGGCAAAGGCCTCCCGGATACGTAAAGTACTTCCGTTTTTCGGACATTTCCGTCATCGTTCCGACAGTCTCTAAGTGTCGGAAGATTCTAACAGTTTTCGGACAAATAAGGGCAAAAGTCCGTCATAACCGTCCAATGTACGTAGTCTGATATCTCGTATGTTCCCGAGATGTGTCCGTCAGTCTCGAAAGTGTCGGATGACGCGCTCCCGTCCCCGGAACATAAGGATGAATGTCGGTCAAAACGGGGATCCGTCGGAGCGCCGGTATAAAGGCTAGGCTCTGAGTCACCCGCTTGGACGAGACGTGACGTCACGGGCGTCAGTATGAGGTATCTTGTGTTGTTGTTGTTGTGTTAAACATATCCTTCGTGCATCTATCTATCTATCTATTGCCTGACGCCGTGATCCCTGAAGGGGTGGCCACGAACGAACCGCCCCCATGCACCTCTGTCCCTAGTCAGTCGACGCCCCTCCCCCCAACCAGCACCACTTTCGTTCATGTACTTCCTCACTCCATCCTTCCACCTCTCATTCGGTCTACCTCTCCCTCTCTGTCCCTCCACCTCACTCTCGTACATCCTCTTAGTCATTCTCTCGCTTTCCATACGTTCCATATGGCCGAACCATCTCAAGGTGTTCCTTTTCACACTTTCCAGCACATCTACCTCCACACCACACCTCCTTCTTACTTTCTCATTAGTCTGTCTATCCCTCCATGTAACTCTGCACGCACTCCTTAAGTAATTCATTTCCACTGCTCTCACTCTTGGTCCGAGTCTCTCAACCAAAGTCCATGCTTCGCTTCCGTAAGACAGTGTCGGGATTACCACACTGTCATGCAAGGACTTCTTCATTTCCATACTGACCACCCTATTTCTTGTTACTGCTTTTAGCGTTCCTACAACCCTCTCCCGCACTTCTTCATCCATAGTCCCATCTTTACTCAACACACTGCCCAGATACTTAAAAGAGTTGACGATCTCCATAGCCTGACCGTTCAGCTTCACCTCACACTCTGTGACTTCACCCCTTTCGAAGACCATAACCTTGCTCTTCCCCGCATTTACCTTCAAATTCCGTTTTTCGCACACTGTTCCAAACTCATTTACCAGACCCTGCAACTCCCATTCATTATCACTCATCAGAACTGTATCATCCGCAAACAGCAGTATAGGTAGCTTCCACTCAATTCCCTCCCTTTTCAGCGATACACCAACATCCACTGCTCTTGATAGTATTTCTTTCATGACTCCATCCATATATACAGTGGAGCCCCCATCCTAGCTACACCGGTCTTCGTTGATTCAATTCTCGCACCACACACCAAATATTCCCCATTTCAATTCTCGCGCCGAAAGCCTCATTCCTCGCATCAAAATCCCAGCCGAAACCCGAAAAAATAGCAAAAATAACTAAAAACTCTACATAAAACTAGAAAACAAACAAAAACAATAATTTTGTTTTAACATAACGAAAGAATCTGCCAGTAGCTTGCCGTTTAGAGACGAAATTCGAGTGAATCCGAGATCCGATCATCAAATGCGCAAGATGCCGCCATCTTTGTATGACGTCATCACTAAGCAGACGCTTGCAGTTTAGCTAGTATCTGTGTTGACAAAACAACCGTTGCAAGCCTTTTTGTGCCTGAACCCCTTATCTCTCGCGTTTATTATAACCTCTAGTACTTCTAGTGATAGGGATGGTTGGCCTGGTGGTGGCAATGAAGGAATTTCATGCTCAAAACACAGTAAAGACCAGTCCATGTCAGACGAAAGCGATTGAATTGCCTAGCCTAGACGATGTTAGCCTAGGCTAGGCTAAATATGACAATGATTTATAATAAAATCTGTGTGGTAAGTAATCTTCTCACAATACGTATTTATACGTCTTTTCCTCATAATATGTATTTATTGGATGTATTTGGGGCGAAATGGGTACTTGAGGGGTGGCTGGACGAATTTAGAACCTAGGCCTAGGCTAGGCCTAAACATTTTCGCATGATAGAAACAATGCCCCAATCTACAGTATTTATGGTTAGGACTGTCATTTAGCCATGTCTATATTATTATTTACAATGCATAAGATTTAGGCCTAGGCTACTTGATGTAGCCTAGACAAAAAACATGTTTTCATTGCCTAACACTGGGAAAAAGTGCGGTAATTGTTTAGATATTGGGCCTTTTTTTTTCTAGTTATTAAAAACTTATTCTATGGTGTATTATATGATACAGTATAATGCATAAAATTTAATTTGTGTACAATAAAACATGTTTTCGTAGGCAAAAAATAGAAAAAGACGCAAATTTTGGCATGAGCACGGAACCGATTGAATTTTCCCCATAAGAACAGTGCCCCGATCTTGGCTGTTTCAATCCTAGCTCTATTTCTGTGGAACCGATTAGCAGCTAGGATGGGGGCTCCACTGTACAGTAAACAACCACAGGGACATCACACACCCCTGTTTCAAACCAACATTCAGGTCAAAGAACTCGCTCTGCTCACTCTCCACACATACTGCCGCCTTTGCACCCTCATACATGCTCTTCACTGCTTTCAGCAACTTGCCCTCTACTCCGTATATTCTAAGTACTTTCCACAAACCTTCTCTATCCATTCTGTCATAGGCCTTCTCCAAGTCCATAAAGGCAACATACACCTTTTGTTTCTTCTCCAGATACTTCTCCACAACACAATTCAGGGTAAAAATCTGATCTACACATCCTCTTCCCTTCCTAAAACCTCCCTGCTCGTCGCCTATCCATTTCTCCGTTCTCACAATCACTACCCTACTGTATACCTTCTATTCCCGTTTATAATGCCTCCTAAAGCGTAAGGTGACCTCGATATCACTTGAGATGGAGAAGGGGAGTGAGGTGGTCAAGGAGAGTGAGGTGGAGAAGTGGAGTGAGGTGGACCTGTTTTCAATGAAGGGGTGAGTGTTATTCCTTACTTATTGTTCCAAATAAACTACTATACAGCACTGTATGTGCTAGTATATAAATATATTTAAATCTAGGGTATGAATAGGGTAGCCTCCGTTTTCTTGGTCGTATTTATTATGTTGTCATGGTTGCATGAAGTTTGCTCCCGTTTTCCGTTTCCCGGTTCACGGCCAGCTCGGCGCCCGGTGAAGTCTGTTTCCTATTCAGTATTCGATATTAGTCAGATTTTTCTCTTTCAGGTCTGTTTTTTGTCCTCTTTTAGATCGGACACAGCCGGAGCTCGGACATCTGGGATAATCGGACATTTCGGACTGGGTGTCCCCCCAATTAGTCCGAAATAGAGAGGGTTTACTGTACAATAAAAGTCCGATAATCCGACAACCGATAATTGGAATCTCTCAATAGTCCAATTTTTTTAAAGTGAGGCCAAATCCGAATTTACCCAATAATCCGAATTTCAAAAAGTCCCAAAGTCCCCTTTTTGAGGCGTTAGGCCACCCAAAAAACACATAATGGTACACACAAATATCATATGTTCATGAAATCACCCTAAAAGTTTACTATTATGTGTCATATTGGATGTATAGCGTTATATTGTGCTTATGCATAGCCTATATTGTGCTCAGGTTTTCGTCAGGCCATTAATACACAGGTTCATAGGGGTAAATTCCAATAATTCGAAAAATCCGGTAATCGGAACGAGGCCCGGTCCCCTGCTATTCGGATTACAGGACTTTTACTGTATGCAAACAAATTGTTTAACCTAGGTTATATATATATATATCCAGAGGCAGTACTCTTAGTTATCTTGCGATGGTTGAAGACTAGAACTCTCTAGACCAAGTGGTTCAGTCTGTCTGCACTCGCTTACCTCAGTCCAAGGACACACAATAAGCAGATTTTGGTGTATTAACTCGAAAATGGCGAGGGGGGGGGGTATTGAACTAGCTCCCCATGGGTGAGCATATTGGCTCCATTCAGGCCTATAATCGTCATTTTACGATAAATATCGTTATTACTTATTCATATGAGCCTACTTTACCTTCACTATGAAGATAGTAACCTGTAACAACAATAAAACAAGTGAAAATATAATTTTTCTGGTCAAAATTGCGTAGAGATGGACCAGCCCATTCATGAATTATGGAGAAAATTGAGGCAACCCCTCCCTCCACGAGGCCTCAAGCCACACTGAGCCTACTCATACACACACTCGGTTATGTAACACACCCGCTAGGCACGTAAGCACATCCTCCACACAGTTTGCTAATGTTAGCACAAAAATATACCAACGAATTAGGGAATAACAGGGAAAATAGGTGATAATTGAAGGGGGAGGGGAAAGGGAGGAAGGAGGGGATGTGGAGGAGTGATATGAGATATAGGGGAATTTTTTTTTTTTTTTTTTTTAGTGCTACTGGGGCTGTTTAAATGTTTTTTTTTAGGCCTCCCTCTTAACCCGTCCAGCACCAGCGACGCGTCTGGCGCGTCGGCGATGTATGTAACGCACAGCCCCAGCGACGCGTCTGACGAGTCACCCTAATTGCTCCGACCGTAACCTCAGGTGTAGCCACTCGAGAGGGCTCAGATTTGTATGGGAACTGTGTACGTATCCCACGCAACCGTGCCGATGGTTGAAAACTCTCAAAGTCCACGTGCGTGCGCGTGAGCGTGCAATAACCTGGTTTTTTGGGGTAATTGCCTTAAATTTTTTACTCTTGTAAAATACGTTTTTGGGGGCTCTGTAGGATCATTCTTTAAGCTTTTTGAGCGGTTTTTCGTGGTTTTTCCTCCATTCCTAACCCATTCACTATTGTTTCTGGAATAAAACCATTTTTTGAAAACCGGCCGGGTTCTGGTGAACAAACAATACAAAACTAGCCGGGGCTCCACGGGTTAAGAGCTTTGCCGCCATCGCCCAGTAAAACCTCTTAAGAGCTTTTCAGCCGTTTACGGGTTAAGGGGTGAAAGTGACGCCAGTGCGAAAAACTTAGCTTCAATTCGGACAAAATTTATTGTATTAACCATATAAAGCAATTTTACTGCTCCATATGCGCACATTTTAATTTTATAATGAACATTTAAACATTAAAAAAACATAAAATAAGTGTAAAGAGCAATTAACTAGTGAAAAACCGTATTATTGTGACGGGAGGTGTGGGGGGAGGCGTACGAGGGAGCGCGACAGTCATCACCATCATCTCCGACGACTTGTTTCCCCCTGGGAAACCCCCGCTAAAGGAAGGCCAAGACAAAATCGCCTCCAGGCTACTTTGTCAAGACATGCCTCCTTTGCCCGTGCCACAATGCCCCTTCCACTACGTGGAAAAAAATTTCAATATATTTTTCCACTTTCTAGGAAAAGAAAATGGAAAGTGCGACATAAGTGTGCTTCTATTGCTTGCCTGAGGCATACTGACTCAACCAGCTGTCTCCCGCGGGCCGCACATGTAAGAGAGAGGACGGAGTTAGGGAGAGTACTACATAGGGGAGGGTGACTGGCCATATGTCAGGCAGGAGGGAGGAAATAGAAGTGAAATTGGAGGGAAAAAGTAAAATAAAGGAGGGAAGTGGAGGGAAAAAGGGGGATAAGTGGAAGGAGAAAAGAGGGAAAGGGGAGGGGGTTAGAGTGGCACCGTAAGACACATGTAAGGGGAAGGCAGGAGGTGATGGAAAGGAAACATACCACCTAATCACATATTGCTTCCATTTCACCGGCACTGGGGCGTTTATTGTGTTTTTATATGGGCTATTTATTGGAAGGAACGTCGCATTCGCCCAATCAAACCTTCCGGAAGGATCGTTGCAGCCCTTGGGTTAATAGATCATCCTCGTATTCACAGAAAATTTGTATAGAATATTTTGTAATTGCTCCTGTTAATTGATACTCATCTTATTGGAACACGCTTTATATGGGACTAGACTTTATCTAAGGCATAACTGGGAATATATGTGGTTAAAAAAAATTACATATTAACCCTCCAGACTCGGATGGCCGCTCAGGAGGCCATTAGCTATTGCCACTGTGAGACCCGGATGGCCTCTGAAGCGCCTACGGGTTAATCTAAGACTTAAAACCAATTAAAAATGCACTAGAGAAAGTTTTATCGTCTTGGCGGGTCGTCCGTATAACCAAGAACAACAAGAACACACAGCCAGGCAGTCAGCTGACTCCTGCTTGTAAGCAAGCCTTACGAAAGCTTGTAGCTCCTGAACCTGAATCCCAAACCATGCATGAAAGCAGACGGCAGTGACTTAGGAATGGTTACAATGGTGAAATATATCAGTAATCAATAATCAATATTATTACAGAATCCATAATCAATAATCCACAATAAATTGTTGAACGAATATAAACAGACCATAGCCGCGGCCGGCAGAGCGGCGGCGCCGTATTCGGACGAAGGTCGGAATTCCCGCTTCACTCGCCGTCTTATTTCTCACCTCACACAACAACTACACAATGTAGAGTGTTCTAGTCTTCACCCATCGCATGGCAACGACCATATCTACCTCTGGTATGCATAAAAACTTGGTTAGGCCATTTATTTGCAGAGATACGAGTATCGGTAAATGACAACATTCGGGAGTAAACACTGAATTCTAGCCTTTCGTCCTGCTTACTGACCTAAATAATTTCATCAAAAAAACTGAACCACTTGGTCTAGAGACTTCTAGTTTTCACCAGGGATGGAATGAATACACGAGTTCAGTATTCAAATACGAATACGAATAATTTAGATTTCTACGAATACGAATGCAAATACGAATACAGTCAATCCTCCGGTAACGCGGCTAATGTGTTCTGGTAACCTCCCGTGTTACCGAACACATATGTTTACATGTTAAACGTACCTTGGTGTTCTGGGGATTTCCACAAAGTCCACTTTTTCTCCATAGAAGCCTATGTTATAATAATTAAATCAATTATAAAGGTTATTTGACATGTGCATTGAGTTGATTTGCCCATTGCAACAACTCTTACCTCTGAAAAAATATTTTGTTTAGGCTAGGCTAGTTAACCCTTCCTACCCGGTCTGCATTAGATAAGGCCAGCACGAAAGAAGGGCCACTACCCGGTATGCTTTATCTAAGGCATGAGCTTAATAGCCTAATTAAGCTTGGTCCGAACGCCATGCGTACGACGTATGTCAACAAACCCAAGCGTTCGTCACCGCACCTCCGAAAACAAGAAGGAGAAGACTCCTCAATGTTATTGTGCTGACGTCATGACGAAATTAGTGTCTAAAAAGCCCCCATATTGGCAACATCTCTGCAATATTGGCTTCACTGAAATCGTCATCACAACTGAACCAGTTGACTTACAGAGCTCTACTCAATGCCAAAATACAGATTGAAAACCGCACTACGATTATAGATGAGTGGGAAAGTTCTAGCAGTGAAAATAAACATAAATACGGTAGCCTAGGCCTAGACATTTTTCGGCCATATCGCCCGGGTAGGGGCGACCGTCATTGGGTAAGACAGCCCGGGGAGGAAGGGTTAAGGAGAGAGAGTCACAGCAGTAGCGGACATTTTTCGATCGAAGCTCTGAAATCCCGCCATCATATTTCTCACCTCACAAAATAACTACACATTTTAGAATGGTCTACTCTTCACTTAACGCACAGCAACAACCATATCTACATCTGGTATGCATACAACTTGGTTAGGCCATTAATTTGCAGAGATATGAGCATCGGTAAATGGCGAAAATCGGAACTTCGGAATTCCCGCATAACTCGCCGTCTTATTATTTCTCACATCACACAATAACTACACAATGTAGGGTGTTCTAGTCTTCACCCAACGCACTGCAACGATTATATCTACCTCTGGTATGCATAAACACTTGGTTAGGCCATTTATTTGCAGAGATATGAGCATCGGTAAATGACAAAAGTCGGAAGTAAAGGTTCGGCGACCGAGATAGCCTAGCCACGTAGTGTACACAATGACAACACACACACACACTCACTCACTCGACATAGCCAAACAATAACTTAAGTGTGTTTCGGTAATTATTCTCACCTCGCACAATAACTACACAATGTGGAGTGTTCTAGTCTTCACCCAATGCATGGCAATGATCATATCTACCTCCGGTATGCATAAAAACTTTGTTAGGCCATACATTTGCAGAGATATGAGCATCGGTAAATGACGAAAGTCGGGAGTAAAGGTTCGGCACCCGGCTAGACCCCGCGTCAGTGTAAGTGTTGACCGTGTTAGCATAATTTTGGATATTTGGAGTGTACCGCGTGCCACCAAATCCGCGTTACTGGAGGACCGACTGTACATGGAAATGTTGTCTTGTTGAATATGAATGCAAATACTCTATGAAAGTACAGTAAACCCTCGCTATCTCGGACTAATTGGGGGGAGACCCAGTCCGAAATGTCCGATTTTCAGAGATGTCCGAAGTCAGACTTATGAGAGGAAAATGTCCGAATTAGAAAAGGGAGTCCGAGCCACCAGAGGAAACCGAGACTTCCCTATCACTAACAACGTAGATTCAAGATAAATTACAGTACCTGTACAGTATACAGCAGACATATAATTATAAATATCACTTTCCTTCTCCACCTCACTGTAGCCTTAGATCTCTGAATTTGCCCTTAGATCTCGGAATTTTCCGAGAGATATGACACCTGTCCGACAGACCATGTGGGCCCTCGGAGTTTTCCCCTTACATCTCGGAATTTTCCGAGATATACGGCAAACTTTCCGAGAGACCGATGCCAGTCCGAGAAGTGCGGGTTTCCGACTTTTAGAGGTCCGAGATAGCGAAGGTTTACTGTAGTCATGAATACTTTTCGTAAAATTAATTACTGTAACTTTTGTTTACTATAGCTAAGTGTGGTATTGTAGCTTATGCAATGGTTAACTATTTTATGACTGATAACAGACACTACCTGCATTCAATAGGCCTACTGGGATATCAGCCTATGTAGTGTAGAAACTAGATATATGGTACCGTACCGGTAGGTATCAAATTCTTAATACCGACGAGATACGAATGATGAAAGCTATCTCTCTCTCTTTCTCTCTGTATTCACCAGATGATTCTACGAATAAAAATAATTTATTAAAATATTTGAATACGAATGCAAATATTTTTACTTTTATTTGTAAGAATTCTAATATGAATACGAATACCCTGAATTACTGTATTCGAATACGAATAACAAATACGAATACTCCTTCCCTGGTTTTCACCAAAAGCAAGATAACAACGAAAACTGCCGCTGGATATATATATATATAAGCTAGGTTAGGCCATTTTTTTGTGTATAAAAAAGTGTGGCAAAATCACGAGAATTCGATGTTTTACCCGGGTTCGGGCTTGGCGGCAGTATTTAACCCCTCCCGCCCGGGCAGCATTTTAAAATTACACCACGGCAAATGGGCAGGAGCCCGGGTGTCACTTTAAAATCTGTAAGCTTGAAAGCCTAATAAGCTTGGTTTGAAAGCCGTGCGTCGAACCGTATGTAAACAAAGCCGGTCGGAGCGAAGCGCACCTTCGAAAACAAGGAGAAGTCCGACTTTAGTTATTGTTTTGTAGAACAAGATTAGTCTTTGTTATTGTCTGATATTGCTAAAATCGCGGAAAAATGCGCTCTACGGAAATCGTCATCATAACTGAACCAGTTGACCTAGAGAGCTCTACTCAACACCAGTCTACAAATACGAAAAAGGGCTACGTTTTGAGATGTGTGTGAATTCTCTAGCAGTTAAAATAACAAAGATAGGGCTAGGCATATTACAACGTTTTTCAGCCAGATCGCCCGGATCTCAATACTGTCCTTAGGAAGGCAAGCCCAGGCAAGAAGGGTTAAAGGGCCCGAAGTCCGAGGGTTAACAATGACTATAATAAAATCTTATACAAAATTAAGCGCCCCTACTAACCAGGATCGGGGAAAGAGATCTGGACTTGGTTGAACATGTCCCGGATCTCCTTGATCTTGTCGCCCTTGGTACCGATGATGGTGCGGTGGAATCGTTGCTCAATGATTATGTCGCGCTCCTTCTCGTTCTCCATCTTTGTCACCAATTCCTCTAGTTCCTGTAGATGAAAAAAGTGCTTTAGGTATACCGGGAAAATAATCACCCCCCTATCCGACCTGCCAATTAAAATGTAAAACTTGCAAACTAAACAAACCAAAACTGGGACAAAGACAATATAAAGCCAAATTAACTTATCAAAATCGCTATGGGAAACAATATATCCGAACCTCGCCAATTCCTGGACAGGTCATGGGGAGATATAAATATATATAAGATGCGAGGAGGGGAAAATGTACAGCCGAGATTTCCCTAACTAATTCCGGCATCTAGAAAGCAAGAACAACAACCAGCTAGGATTGCTAGTATAAGCACCTGCAATCCTGCTATGCCACAATTCGGCACGGGGACCGAGCCAAGGCACCACACCAAAGAAAATGCGTCTACGAGGGGGAACTATTTTAAACTCTAGAGAGATCTTCCCCCTACACAACTTCAAATAGATTTCCCACAGCAACCACTAATGCCTGAACAACTAACTGATCACCACACAACCGCCTCCAACCAGTGCACCAGTAGCAACCATCCAGCATTCGCTCTGCAACCTGCAACATAACCAAAAGTGGGAAAGAATAGCAAACACTTGGAGTTGCCCAATGCACGCTGGGGCGGGTGTTTTGAACATCTGACTTTGGGGTTCAAAGAGTGCCATTACTGTTTAAGGCATATCATCAATAATAAGGGGTCACTAATAAATTCGCTCATACAAGTACACACACACAGACAAGTATTGATCGATTTTCAGTCCCACACGTATATACGCCCAAATAGTGCTATTATTGTTTAAGGCATATCGTCAATGATGGATTTTCCACTAATAAATACGCTCACACAAGTACACACACACAGACAATTATTGATCGATTTTCAGTCCCACACGTATATAAACACGCATGCTCATGGAGTGGAATGTTGCTTGAGGCTCTCGCGGTGATAAACAAGGAACAAAGCAACGTAGAACCATAGAGTTTTTACCATTCTAAAGCTGAATGAAGGTATGTGATCTATATATTTGATTAAATAATGTATTCATTCGTGTCATCACCAAATAACAAATCAACTTACAAATAAACGTAATCAATGAAATCTATGAACACTTGTGGCATTCCCAGTACGTATGGAGCTACAAGATATATAAACAAGGTGATTGCAAGCCAAATATCCCCGGGTGGGGGGTAGTGGGAATGCAGTAAAATCTTGCCCATTCGGACCCAGCTGATCCGGAAATCTGCGACATTCGAACTCCGACCTCAGATTTCCACGATAGTCAAGAAGTGAGAAATATAGTCCCGACACAAAATCACATCCGGACTATATTACTCAGACTTCCCAACTTCTCTGGAAGTGAAAGTAATATACCGGTAGTCCAGAAATGTGGGATCTTGTCCGGACTATATTACTCAGCCTTCCGGAAAAGTCTGGAAGTGCGAGTAACACAGTTCGGATGCAAGATCTTATCCGGACTATATTTTATAATGTAAAACTTGCAAAATAAACAAACCAAAACAGGGACGACACAATATAGAGAAAAAAGAACTTATCAAAATCACTATTAGGAAATAATTTAGCAAAATATAATTTTGAAATAAAAGAACACATTTCCGGAAGTCTGCTGTTAAGAGTCCCGAGTTTCAGACATTAGGAAATATCACTCTTTCGGACCAATTATTCCGAAGGTGTAAGGTTTTACTGTATTAAAATGGTCGGGGCCTTTACCTTCCTGGCCTGAGTCACTCCCTCTGGGCTTCCCTCCAGACGGATCAGGTTGCTGCCATCTGCTTCAGAAATGTTGATCAGCACTCCAGTATCGTTACGGATACGGTTGATGTTCGACCCACTCTTCCCGATGATATGCTTGTAGAATCTGAAAGTATTGTTTGTTATTACATGAAATCCCTAATATTATGTAATATTGAATGGCAATTACTGTATAGCAAATTGACAATGACCATCGCATTTTAATACCTAAGCACTCGATTAACAACTATTTAAAATGATACAAAATAAAAACGATAATAACCAGCGAACTTTTGTTGACAAACGTAAGTGTAAATTCTGTATAAATGAATTTGAACATTGTAAATCCTTTTAACCCATGAACTGCTAGAACATGTGCGAAATAAAAGGCCAAGTTGAGGGAGGGAGGGGGTATGAAGGGGGGAGGGAGCCCGGGGGGATGGGGTATGAAGGGGGGAGGGAGAGGGGGATGGGGTATGAAGGGAGGAAGGAGTGGAAGATGTGGTATGGAGAGATGCCACTATTTTCTATGTGTCACCCAAATTTCTGACATTTCCTGGCACTGGCATGGTTTTTGAGGGGTTATTTTTACACATTTAAATACCATGGCTTCCAAGAGGACCTTTGCAGTCCATGGGTTAAGAGTTACATTACCAACACAAAATTTGTTTAAATTGTTTCGATTATTTAACATCTCCACAAAAAGTAAGAAAAGCAATTTATTTAATATCATGCGATAAATGTGGTTAACACTACTGTATGCTGGGAAGACAGAAAACTTTGAGAGAAAGAGCTTATGGTCATAGAGCAGGTATAAAATATGGCAATGACTCCAAGATTCTTTTATATAAGCATTTTAAGATGGTTGCAGGAACGTTGAAAGCAGTAACAAGAAATAGGGTGGTCAGTATGGAAGTGAAGAAGTCCTTGCATGACAGTGTGGTAATCCCGACACTGACTTACGGAAGCGAAGCATGGACGTTCGTTGAGACTCAGACCAAAAGTGAGAGCAGTGGAAATGAATTACTTAAGAAGTGCGTGCGGAGTTACATGGAGGGATAGACAGACTAATGAGGAAGAAAGAAGGTGTGGTGTGGAGGTAGATGTTATGGAAAGTGTGAAAAGGAATAACTTGAGATGGTTCGGCCATATGGAACGTATGGAAAGCGAGAGAATGACTAAGAGGGTGTACGAGAGCGAGGTGGAGGGACAGAGAGGGAGAGGTGGAAGGATGGAGTGAGGAAGTATATGAACGAAGGCGGTGCTGGTTGGGGGGAGGGGCGTCGACTGACTGGAGACAGAGGTGCATGGGGCGGTTCGTTCGTGGCCACCCCTTCGGGGATCACGGCGTCAGGCAATAGATAGATAGATAGATTTTAACACAGATTGTTCCAAATTAGATTATAAAGATAAAATTATAAAAGTTGTCCATAATAATAGATATTTTAGATCGAGAAAAATTAATGTCTATCCATTTGGACAATCAAATTAAAGGTGTAGGTAATATGATGTACACCCTATGTGGTGGATTGTGTTTTTATTTCAAAATATTATTTTATCAAACGTTATTTCCAGTGATTTTGATTAGTTCTTCCGCGTTTATCTTGTGTCGTCCCAGTTTTGGTTTGTTTGTTTTGCAAGTTTTACATTATAATTATTTTATAATTTGTATTGTTCTTGTTGAAAGTAGCCTACTCTTTCTTTATTCATATATGTTATTACTTTATATTTTGCTATTGTTCTACTTTATATTATTACTGTATAGCAATTCACTTTTGATAGTATTAATTGTTTGCCTTTGTGATTTCCCTATTATATTTGTACTATAAATTAAAATTTAAAACTTGCAAACTAAAACCAAAATTGGGACAAGGACAATATAAAGTCAAATTAAATGATCAAAATCGCTATGTGGAAATAAGGCTTACTAAAATGAAAATTATTAAATAAAAGAACACAATTCACCACATAGGGTGTACATTACTACATGAGCAAGTTAATCTGGTTCCCAAGCAAACTAATCGCACATATAACAACGCACTATCGTCACGTTAAAGGAATTAGTCAAGTTTGGGAAGTCCGGGACGTTCTGGTAAATTTTACTAAACTCTGCATTAATAAAGAAACTACATGTTAAATGTCAAAATATTATTTAAAATCAAATTTGCAACAGAAGACATTAACAATAGTACAAAATACAAATATTGATAAGATATCTATACTATTACAAAATAATATATAAAATACAGTACAGCACTCACTAACGATAGTGCTATCGGGTAGGTACCTGTAAGCATAGCATGCCTCAAGTGACCCCTATCAATAACTACCCTACAAATAACCTACATTTATCGCACAAATAAACTAAGGAAATCGCAAAAGCAAGCAATTGATACTATCGACAATGAATACATATAATATAAAGACAAATAATTGCAAAATATGAAGTAACAACAGATTTAAACAAAGAGTACTCTTTTAACAAGAACAATCAATTTAAAAAATCATCAATATTAATAATAGAAAAAGAAAAAGATAAACAATAAATACAGACAAAAAACAATAAATACAGACAAAAAGTAAGCAGAGGTTATACAAGAAACTTCAAGTTAAAAATGCTTGATTAAAATTATTGATGTCAAATTTTAGAATACAGTCACAATAATTGACCCTAAAAAGATTAAATTTATGGAACAATTTACTTGCCTCAAAACCTGTCTACTAAGAGTCTGTATAGTAACCTAGATTATTTATAGGGTAACTGTTGGTAACTGTCATGTGTCTATGCTATGCTATGCTCACAGGTACTTACTCCATACCATTATCTTTTGCGAGCATATATTTTGCACTACTGTTCATAACGTCAAATTTCTTTCTTTTTTAATATTATATTCATTAATATTGTTTAATGTTCAGTTTTCTGCTATAATTATAAAACTCAACTACAACTAGCTATACTATAATTCAACTTCAACTAGCTTGAATAAAATACTTTACCTTGAATTGTAGTTTCTATATTCATACAGAATTAACCAGAACATCCTGAACTTTCCCACTAATTCCTTGAATATACATTAATAATAATAATTATAATAATCTATTTATCTATATACTCTGGCACATACCCCATTTGTGTTAATACTAATAATTATAAGCATGTTACCACCAAGCGCCAATTTTTCTGAAGTATTCACTGGTGCTCGGAAAACAAGAATCACCAAATTAATTAAACATAAATGTATATACTGTACATCACACATTATTCAACCATAAACAGTGCTAAATACAGTAAACCCTCGCTATCTCTGACTAATTGGGGGGAGACCAATTCCGAGAAGCCCAATTTTCCGAGATGTCCGACTTAAGAGAGGAAAAATTCCGAATTAGAAGAGGAAAGTCCGCGTCAGCAGAGAAAATAGATATATATATTTTTTTTTACGGACAAATACGAACCTTATGTTTTCAGGGACAGTACAGTACATAGTAATTAATATTAACACAATAATTAAAAGGCACAGGCTTCAATTCATCCTAAAATAACTTAAAACCGAGTGAGACAACATTGTAAACCGGACACAAATCCCGTCCAACTCGGAAATTGCCGAGATATATAGGGACATCTCCGAGAGGCCTATGCCATTCCGAGAAGTGCGGGTTTCCGAGTAAAAGAAAAAAAAAAAAAAAAAGCGTCTGAAATATCGGGGGTTTACTGTAGCTTAACCCCTCAAACCCGGTAGGGCTCTGAGGCACCCATAACAAACTAGGGCCAGGAACCCGGTAGGGCTTTGAGGCACCGGCAGTTTGAAAGCCTGTAAGCTTGTTTTGAAAGCCGTCCGTCCGACGCATGTAAACACCAGCCGGTTGGACCGACACCGCGCATCTCCGACCACAAGAAGGAGAGGCGTCGCTTGTTCTTGTGTGGCTGTGTGTTGTTTAGTATTGAAAAGTGGCTGATATGGCTATCGCTACAAAGTTCTCTCCACGGAAATAGTCATCACAACTGAACCAGTTGACTTAGAGAGCTCTACTCAACGCCATTCTACAGGTACGAAACACATCTACGCTTGCGGGAATGTGGAAGCAGTCAAAATAAAGATACGGTAATCTAGGCGAGACGTTTTTTCGGCCAAATCCCCCGGGTTTCAGGGATATATTATAGAATGCGTAGCCGGTGCTGGAGGGTTAAACTCTTAGTTATCCTTCATGACACCCCTTTCCAGAATATAGCTTCTCTCAAAGAGATAAGTCTTTTGTGTTTTTTAGATTTCATAATATTTTGCTAAATCTTTAACCCTTGTCTAGCGGGGTATTTTGGGCTCATTTGGGCATATTCAGGCCCTCCTGCATGATAAATCAAGCATCTGCATGAAAAAAAAATTATTTAGCAAAAAACTAGGCACTAAAAGCTTCAAAATGAGACCAGAACAAGCTACGTAGCACTCGTGGTTCTCTTGCAGTGGTGCCACGAACATGGAAGTTTAGCATATATCGGTATATTTTTCCCAGCTATGCTCACTACTGGCTACACTGCCGGCCTCTCGAGAACACAGGGAACATGAGTTAATGGGCGGCGGTAAGCCCTGGGAGTCGGCTGTCTGGCCTGCTGCGCTCCCGGCCATTTGCACTCTATTTTAACCCTTTAAAAGCCTTAATAATGCTCCTAACTTGCTGCAAATTGGTGCACGACTTAAGTCGAGCGCCGCTCTTTAAGGGTTAATGTGTTATTTTCATACTGTAGTGATTTTGATAAGTTATTTTATCTTTACAGTATATGGTGCAGTTCCTGTTTTGGTTGGTTTGTTTGGCAAATTTTACATTTTAACTTATTACAATACTGTACATTCATTTACTCCTTCAGACATATTATGTTCCAATAAGTCCGAGGAGGCGGGAGCCCCGGGATCATTGCCACTGCCTCGCACTACACTCACAACAACACTGCGACCGTTAGAATTATCGGAGGAGGCTGAGGTTGCCACCAACGGTTTTATCGTAAGCTAACTTATCGGACTTACTGAGCTCATATGACGCAAAATCGCGTCATAAACTTATTGGAGAGGCATGGAGATAAGTCCATATGAGTTTTTGGTTATAAGTTCCATATGACGCGATCGCGTCATATATGTCGCAAGGAGTTAAGCCTTATCAACAACTATTTATTTTCAACTTGGAAGTCAAATATCTTTGATAGCGCAATGCATAAATGTGCGGAATTTCCGTGCGAGTCCTTAGAGTGCCGCATGTATTTGTTGATTTCATTAATTAAGATAGAAGTAAAGTTGGTTGGTGAAAACAATATGAATAGTACAATAGTAGGCCTACAGGGGAGGTGTGGTGGAGTGGTCTTGCCACTGGACTGGTAATCCAATGGACCTGGGTTAGAAACCCGATATGTCATTGGGATGATATTATTGGGATGGAATTTGTGCTGTACCTAGTGTCAGTGCATTACCACAGCACACCGAAATGCCCCCAAAATACCCTCATTGTTCCCTGATTAAATAGCACTGTATGAATATTCCCATATTCAAAATATGCTACAGGGAGTCAATGCCTAGTGAGTTAATTGCTCAATAGGTGGCGTTCTGAGAGTGAGGGTCCGAGTCTAGGAGGTGAGACTGTGAAGCGCAGAGGTGAAGCAGCTTCAGATATGGGGCTGCTTCGAGCCGTGAGTGGGTGCTTCGCATATCTCACTCCCTAGACAGGAATGAGAGCTTACGTGCTTCACCGTGTTGAGCGGTAGAATGTACAGGCTCTCAGCCTATGCCCGAGAGGGAGTAGTTGGAATATATATATACCGGTATTATAAAAAAAAAAAAAAAAAAAAAAAAAAAAAAATAATAATAATAATAATAATATATATATACAGTGGTCCCTCACGTTTAGCGAATTTCAGCTTGGCGAAACACAGTATTGGCGATAGGTTGGATATGGTACCAGAATCCGAATTTGGGCGCTTCAAATACACTTTTGGCGAGAATGCCGACGTCACGGAATGGCGTCGGCCCAGAATGCGCCGCCCGCAAGCTAGTCTCACCAGGCCTAACTCTAAACAATTCATGGTAAATAAAATCTGTTATCTATTATCTATTGTCTTTTCTATTGCTGTTAATGTTTCATGTAGGCTACAGTAGAGCGCCGTATTGAGAGTTACTCTTAGGCCGAGGCTAGGCTATAGATAGGCTTAGGCCTACTCACAAAACCCTAACTGAGCTGCTTGGATAGAGAGAATATCCCAGGTATATTTCATAAACGTATATTAACAGAGTAATCTTGACCAAACCGATTTGTGAACCTCATATCTCTTGTGTTTTGCTTTGTTTATTGTGCCGAACAGTCTGCGACACACAAACACACACGCGTGCATCAGCGGACTCAGGGGCCCAATCGATAAATATAATTAATCAAAGAAGTGACCACGGATCCAAAACCAATTTAATTATTTTGCTCAATCGAAAAGCATTTGGTATAGAAAATTCTAGTCTTCATCATTCACAAGGTAAAAGTGATTTATGCCTCCTGATATAATAATATCTAAGCTAGGTTAGACCATTTCTTGGTCTGGCTAGCTAGTGACTTAGCAACTTGTTGCTAAGGTTATGTGGTTATTCCTTATCAATAAGACTATTCACAAGATAACAATGAATTCTGCTGCCTGATATACATCTAACCTAGGTTAGGTCAATTCTTTGTGGAGATATATAGGCTAGGCCTATGTCTTCTAGCAAAAACAGAGTAAGCAGACGGCGCCGCGTGTGTCGGCGATCGACGATGCGCTTGGCGGGCGGTTTGAAAAGGCCCAAAAGGGTGAACTCGGGCCTCGTCGAAGACTAATGGATAATTTTCCCATTTAAAGTACTATTCGCGTTTGGCGAAATTCACTTTTGGCGATGGTTTGGCTAGACTAATGAATTCGCTAAATGAGAGGGACCACTGTATATAGCCTATATATATACACTATATATATATATATATATATATATATATATATATATATATACAGTATACATAATTATTGTAATTTGAGAAAAGGTGAGATTCAAAGTACCATAGTTCACTTCCTTAGCATTGAGAGACTAACACCTTCAATTAAATTACAGTACTTTACATGTTTTAACCCACTGAGCCCCAGGCAATACAATATAAATGTACAGTTCAGGACCAGCAGGTTGTCAAAAAAATTTTTTCCAGAAAACACCTGGAATGGGTTAGAAATGAAGGAAACGCACAAAAAACGATCACCTAGGTCATTAACCCGGCAGCTGTGGGAAGACTTAAGATCCTAGGCCTAGAAAAACATTTAAAACACCCCAGTGGCACTAAAAAAAAAATCAATTTGTGTTTAGGTGAGATAATTTCCTTTCATTACTTTCTACCACTCCTACACATGTGTCACAACCCGCCCCCCCTTTTCCACCCTCCTCAATTATCAGGTATTTTCTCTATTATTCCCGATATTTTATAGAGTATTTTCGTGGGAGGACGGGTGGGAGAGAGGGAGGAGGGTGGAGAAGTGTAACTGTGACCCTCCAAGCCAGTCTGAAAGCTCACCTGGTCTCTCAGTGCCACGTAAGACACGAGAGAATGAGGGTGTTAGTCTCTCACTGCTCAAGGTCAGATTACGACCGCGGGGCTAAAATATACAATTTTCACCAGCCAATTGCTGTTACCACTTGTTTTATTGCTTTCCCATGTTCATATGTTCATATTAAAAGTAAAATAGGCACATATGGATAAGTATTAATTATATATATGGTAAATTGACGATTTTAGTTAGGAATGAATCAAAATACAATTGCACCGCGGGCACATTCAAATACCATAGCTGCGCAGCTGCCGAGTTAAGGGGTCCTACGGGGCGCCCGAAAGTCGGAATCAACATGGGGAAATGGGTAGGCAAAAACAACAAAAACACGTTTTTGCGCGCTCACGTGGCTGGACTTTGATAGTTTTCGACCATCGGCATTGTTGCGTGGGATACTTACACAGTTCCCATACAAATCTGAGCCCTCTAGGTGCCATAGGACCGTAGTAATTAACCGCGACACACCCTATCCTGCGCTGGGGTTTAGGGTTACATATATTGCCGACACATCACGTGCATCACTGGGGTCTAGCCTTGGTCGGCAACCTGTCTAGGGGAGTAAACCTGATACAAATCTGTACTGCTTATCTAAGTGTTAGGCAGGTTAGTGGATGGACTAGCCGAACACCACTGTAGAAAAATAGTGTTAACAAGATACATAAATGCCTCGGAGTCGGACGGATCCTAAATTGAGTGGTCAATCCTGTAAGTCCTTCCGTAAACTGGCTCGGGTTGTCCCTCTTACAGGGAATGGGTCCGCTTGGGGGCCTTCTCTGTATGGCCACCCTCATTAAGGGGAGTAAGGCATCCGGCAATAGATAGATAGAAAATTTTCCGGGTGGATGGGACTCAGCCTTGGTTGGCAACCCATCTAGGGGAGACAACCTTATACAAATCCGGGTGGATGGGACTCGTCAGCCTTGGTCGGCAACCTGTCTGGGGGAGTAAACCTCATACAAATCCGTACTACTTATCTAAGTATAAGGCAAGTTAATGGATGGACTAGCCAAACACCACTCTCTCAATTCCGCTGCATTATCCGTCGTCAATAAAATATCAGTCAACATCACATAATCCCTCTTCATGACAAATAATAAAATTCATATCCAGCGCCATACCCCAATATTCCCAAAGTCCATGTTTGCGCAAAAATATTCCTGTCAAAATCCACCCTAAAAAAAAAAAGCAAAAATAATTAAACTACATAAAAAAAAAAAAAAACATTAACAACAAACAAACTCCTTGTGTCCTGGCATTTTAGCTTGAACGTCCCTTGATTTTAGCCCTGTCACTCTTTCAACTCAGGGGGAGGCAATCGCTACAGGCAGTTCTGCCTTTTGTCTCCCTCACTCACATAGGGAAAAAAAAAAAGTCAACTGAACTCTAAGAATCTGCCATTGTCAAGAAGTTTGCTGTTTGGATACAAAATCCGAGTGAATCTGACATGCGAGCATCACTTGCGCAGCTTGCTGCCGCCATCTTTTATGACAAGACAAGCTAGCCACTCAAATTCCACCCACCATTGTGTTGGAAAACCACCTGTTTACAAGCTTTTTTTGTGTTGAACCTCTTATCTCTCACGTTTATTAGAGCCTTTAGTGCATTCGTGTTAGGGACGGTGGGCCTGGTGGTAATGATGAAGGAGTTCAATGCCCGGGACCATCAAAACGGAACAAAGGCCAGTCAAGCGTGCCTACCCTGTCAGACGAAAGCCGCGGAAACATGACGATAGGCTATACAGTAAAACCTCGCCCATCCAGACTAATTGGTGGAGAACCCTGTCTGGATCTGCCAAAAGTCCGGATATATATTCAGCAATCCAGACAAATCTGGATGGGTGAAACATGAGTCCGGATATCTAACTTAAACAACCAGACTTAGGTTTCAGCCATCCAGACAAATACGGATGGCTGAGTGCTGACATACAAGTTTGGATATCAAATTCCGATGTACAGCCCCTTCTGAAACTGATTACAGTGTTCCCCCAGTATACACTGACCCAAAGCATGTGATTTCTAAGTAGGCCTACTGTATACTGAAGATATAGATGATACTCGATTGTACCAAGTAGGCCTAGGCCTATGCTTTTTTTTTCTTTCAAAGTATGTGCACCAATGCACATCAGTAAACAGTCCCTTTATTAAACAAATACTCTTTCCAATACAGTTTATACCACCAACACCATCTACAAGCTATATTATCCCCAATTCAGAGATTAACTAATTCCCAATTTTCGGCACTTTAGTAAACAGAGACCGATACTCAGCTGACTGGTGGTACATAATAGATTAAATTTGGTAGATATTATTAGACATATACTGTATTGTCAATATTGAGCTTTTATATATTATTGTATTCAATAGGAATCAATATTGACAATATAGGACTAATAGCATCTACCAAAATAATTAAAAATGTACCAGCGGTCTCTGACTCTGTTGACTAAAGTGTCGTACATCGAGAATGCGTGATCGTGAATCTCGTAAAGTTGTGAGCTTAAAATTACTTGAATAGGGGATAATAAAGCTTGTTTCATGGTGTTGGTGGCATTAACTGTATTGAAAAAAGGAACTTTGTGGAGGGGCTGTATTACAAAACAAGTGGAGCCCCCATCTTAGCTCCTAATCGGTTCCGCAGAAATCAAGCTAAGATTGAAACAGCCAAAATCGGGGCTGTTCTTATGGGGATAATTCTAATCGGTTCCGTGCTCATTCTAAAAGTTGCACTTTTTCCCAGTTTTAGCCTATGAAAACATGTTTTTTTGGTTACATAAAGTAGGCCTAAATCTTATGCATCGTAAATAATAATGTAGACATGGCTAATTAACAGTTCTAACCATAAAACTTAGGTGCATTATAAATACTGTAGATTGGGGCATTGTTTTTATCATGGGAAATTTGTTAGGCCTAGGCTAGGCCTAGGTTCTAAATTCGTCCAGTCACCCCTCAAGTATATACCCATTTCGCCCCAAATACATCCAATAAATACATATTATGATGAAAATACATATAAATACATATGAGAAGATTATTTACCACATAGACTTTATTTTAAATCATTGTCATATTTAGCCTAGCCTAATATCGTCGGCATTTCCACCACTTTCGACCATGGACTGCCCTTTGCTCTGTGTTTTGAACATGAAATTCCTTCATTGCTACCACCAGGCCCACCATCCCTATCACCAGATGTACTAGAGGTTATAATGAACGCGAGAGATAAGGGGTTCAGGCACAAAAAAAGCTTGCAAACAGTTGTTTTGTCAACACAGATACGAATGGACTGTAAGCGTCTGCTTAGTGATGACATCATACAAAGATGGCGGCATCTTGCGCATTTGACGATCGGATATCGGATTCACTCGGATTTCGGGAAACACCAGGCAGATTCTTTTAGTCATGTTAAACCTTTTTTATAGTTTTGTTTGCTTTCTAGTTTTATGTCGAGTTTTTTATTATTTTTGCTCTTTTTTCGGGTTTCGACTGGGATTTGGGTGCGAAAATTGAGCTTTTGGAGCAAAAATGGAAATTGGGAATATTTGGTGTGCCGCGAAATTTGAAATAGCAAAGACTGCTGTGGCGAAAATGGGGGCTCCACTGTGCAGTAATTGGGATAATAGGCGCCTCCTGTACCAAACGCTGGGTGACTGATATTCGTCTCACTCGTTTCCAGATTGACTTATTTTTCCCAAGCCATCCAGACAAGTTTGGTTGGCTGAAACAGGAGTCTGGATCGAAATGCTTGTCCGGATCTGAGAGCACCGGATCGGCGGGGTTCTACTGTATATACTGTATAAGTAAAGGCGCTAGAGTGATGACAAGGAAAGTTAATGCAGACAGAGGGTATAGCATAATATGTTCCGTCGTACGACGGCCGTATAAAAACTAAGGGGGCACCCGCCTTTCAACACACTCCCACAACTATTCTGTCCAACTCTCAAACCCAAGATTGAAAATACAAATCCCAGTCTTTCTTCTACTCAACCAGCAAGCTTTGAAACTCTCCCTCAATCTGTCTTTCCCTCATCCTATGACTTTAACTGCTTCAAGCTCTGTGTCCTGATATTTTGGCTCTAACGTACACTACCTTGAATTTGGCGGTCACTTTCAAATTTAAGGGAGACACTTGTTACTGGCAGCTTTACCTTTGGTTTCTTTCATTCACATAGAAGAAAAAAATAAACAAACAAATCCTCTAGGGGTAACTGAAATAAAATAAAATAGTTCTTAACACAGTAGTTTGAAAGCGATAAGCACCAGATGTTACTCCAGTCAGTTCATCATTTTAATCTATCTAGGAACTGTGTCCACGAGTCTAAAATCCATACAGTACAGCAGTGTTTCGGTATTTAGGAGATTTTTGTTTTGTTCTCATGCATCAACTGCCTCTTAGCCTATTAGTGTCTGTGGAGACTGTTCTCACAGGTCCCTATCAATTGAGGGAGAGTTCATTCATTGAACATTCTTCATAACACCAGAGACTTACACTGGCAGAAATAAAGATATTCCCATGATCTGCTAGAATGATAAATCATGGGGGTGACATACTGATAGAAATTTCCCTCATTATTGCCAAAAAAACATTAAAGCATCCTTACTTGGGATCAACAGAGATCTGCTCGAAGCAAAGTTTGCTCTTCATCTCGGCAATCATTGTCTCGAGCTTCTCCCGGGCAATTTCAACTTCCTCAGGGGGTCCTTCAAGCTTAATACCTCCTTGCTTGTCTGTGAACTCCACATGAACCTGAGTAGTGAAAATTGTAAGGTTAGATAATTGGAACAAAATAATGTTATATTTTGCTTTATCTTCATCTTCCAAGAAAAGCCACTGCATATCATAATTCAACTTCATTACTTTTACAACATGTTATTAATGCATTGCAATCTCAATTATAAAGTGGCACACCTATAAAAATCAAAGTAATCATGTCTATTTTGCTTTATACAGTATAACATAAAACAAGTGACTGAGTGCAGCTCTCATGGCTATCCTGTTGTCACAGTGGCAGTCATAGCCTAGTCGATAATGTTTTCGCATTTAAATCAGTAAGCCCACCTGCAAAGGTTCGAAACCCATGAGTTCATGGTCTATTTATGCATTTTTTTAAATATTTGTATAGTTAATTATTGGTCATGTTACTATGCCAATGATAATTACAGTAGAACCTTGTTTATCTGGCATGATTGGGGGGGGGAGCATGTGCTGGATAAATAATTTTGCAGTTGTTTCGAGTTACTCCTATGGAATGTCCAAAATCCTAATAAATACACCCTAACTTACTAAGTATGGTTTCATAAACATAAAAAAGCATTGATTACTGTAAAGATGCTTGTACTCACCAATGAAGTTATGTAGGGATGAAGGTAAGAACCGAAGTTTGTGGTTTGTTTGCTTTTATGTATACCGATATAGATTCGAACTACAGAAAATCTTTGATCGAGCCCGAGTCAGCTGACTGTGTGTGCGTGTAGATGTGTGTGCGTATGTTATTTCGTGGATCACTCGCCATGAGAATACTTTCTCTTGAATGGTTTAACGTGGTTTTAGGACAAATTCAAGCCCGTGACTTATAACTATTGTGTCATTGTTAATTAGAATGCTAGGGAATCTTTTATGTTGGTTTTTGTTAGCTAAAATATGTTTGGACCTTCTATACGGTAGCTTACCTAATTAATGCCTGGGCCAATTGGTGCTGTTGTTCTAAATACCGAATAAACAGAGTTCTACTGTATACTGTAATGGGTTATAACTTGCTGTACCAGTATAATAAACAGAGTTCTACTGTATACTGTAATGGGTTATAACTTGCTGTACCAGTATAATAAACAGAGTTCTACTGTATACTGTAATGGGTTATAACTTGCTGTACCAGTATAATAAACAGAGTTCTACTGTATACTGTAATGGGTTATAACTTGCTGTACCAGTATAATAAACAGAGTTCTACTGTATACTGTAATGGGTTATAACTTGCTGTACCAGTATAATAAACAGAGTTCTACTGTATACTGTAATGGGTTATAACTTGCTGTACCAGTATAATAAACAGAGTTCTACTGTATACTGTAATGGGTTATAACTTGCTGTACCAGTATAATAAACAGAGTTCTACTGTATACTGTAATGGGTTATAACTTGCTGTACCAGTATATATTTTGATTGTTTGTCTATATTATTGTTTGTTTACAATACTCAATTAATTATTAAAAATATATTCTGAGACATGATTACATCAAAGTGTTAGGTCAGTTAAACTATGTTAATTTTTCAAAATTGAAGTATAATCTAATGCTGAATAAAGTCATGAAGCTTCCATTAATATACAAGTGGACAATTTCTTTGCCAGGAAAAGAAAATATATACTGTATATTAACATTCACCACGACTATAGTCCGTTAATTATAGGTAGGCGAAAAATCTTGACCACTAACCTCTATAACTCATAAACGACTACAGTAATAGAGCTAATATTTCTACCATTTGGGAAGGATCAGCTGAGGAATAGGTGTGGAAGTTTACAGCCGATTTGCTCTAGCCCGTTTTGAGTTACAGAGGTTAGGGGTCATGATATCTGGCCTACCTATAATGAATGGACTATAACAGTGCATTGTTTGAAACATACACAGGGAATAAAGAGCTACCTTTGCCAGATAAGGAACGTAATAACTTCATATTTAACAAAGATTCCTGACGAATATATAAGGTGAAAAATAAAATGAGATTATAATAGCCTGATGGTACCGGTACTCAACTTACCCGGGCACATCTGTCTTGGTCAAGGATCCTGACTGTAGTTGACCGTGTGTCAGCCTTAGCAATATATTGATAGATTTTATTGATTAAAATGTATTGATCGAAATAAATTTACTGAAAAAGCACGTGTGACAGAGCCCAACACCTTCGTGGACATCGCTGATTATTTTGAACTTCGAGCTCAAAGCCACTAACCAGTCAGTGACGCGAATCAATGTTTGGCTATCATGTCCTTCACCCTGCTCAATCATAAACATGACTGCTCAAGCAGAAACATTATTACCTAGAGATCGTCAACTAAACGCAACCCTGGATTTGACACGGACCGGTGAAGCCGTAGTAACTGACCCAAATCCGGGGACACTCCACTGAATGTCATACAATTCAAACATCGGGCTAATATGATGAGACGTAAAAACTAGAAAGTAATCTATGTTTAAATTAATAAATATTTAGATTTAGGAGTAGAATAACAAATGTGTTGGTTGTGGAACAGCCCAGGGTTTGGGTCCGTTACTGAGATTCGCCGGACGGTGTCAAAGCCAGGTCTTCTGTCACCTATAATATATAAAGCAAAGATGGTCTTTGAGAAAAATGCTGCAGGTTACAATAAAACTAACCTTGGGTAGATCCTGAGTGATTTGTCTGATGTTGGCTCCTTTGCGACCAATGATGAACTTGTGTAACCAAGTAGGAGCCTCAACGTCACCCGTCACCACACTATTGGCCTTGGCGTACACCAGCGTCAGGCCTACACAACAAAATAGAAATGTACTGTCAACTCAAAGTTCAAGAAGTAACTATTGAAATAGTTAAATGGAGAGTTACTAGTGGAAGGAGTGCAAGTGAGGAAAAGATATGTTGATTATTTGGAAGAGGTGAGCAAAGTGTTTAAGGAAGAGATATGCACAGCATGTGAGGAGGTATGTGGGGTAAGGAAAAGAGGGAGGGGAGTGAAGGGTACAGCAAGGTGGACTGCAGAGGTAAAAATAGCTGTTGAAGACAAGAAGAAAGCGTATAGAAAGTGGTTGGGTAGTAGAGGCAACAAAGATTTGGAGAGACAGAAAAGAGAGAGGTACTTGGAGAAAAAGAGTGCTGAAGAGAGTAGTGAAGGAAAGTAAGAGAAGAGCAGATGAGGAATTTGGAAGGAATCGTGTAAAATAAAGGGAGTGGGTGGTGATTTGGTGCAGCACGCTCCACTGCGAAGATAAGCTCGTTTGGCACTTTTTGCAGTTCGACAGGAAGGCTTTTTTGAAGTTGTCTAATGAGACGCACCTCATTTCCCTTACTCGCCGTGGGAGTTTGTTGAAGAGACGTGGGCCTCTGTGTGATAACCAACCCTCTCGCAAAGAGCCAATAGCACCCCGGTTATTCATTTAGGAGATATCGCATTCCCAGCCTCTCCTCTCACTGAATTTCATGACTATCGGGGTATGTAGGTTTGGTACTAAACCCTCTGCGATTTTCCATGTGTATATTATTAGGTAACGTTCTCGTCTACGCTCCAATGAGTACAGTGTCAGCGTTCTTAAACGCTCCCAATAGTGTAGCTGTTTTACCAAACTTATATGCGAAGTGAAATTCCTTTGTACACTCTCTAAGTCATTTAATTCACATGTTTTGTATGGGGATGTTAATACGCTACAGTATTCAAGCTGCGGTAGCACTAGAGATTTGAAGAGCGTTATCAGAGGTAATTCACCGCATGTTTTAAATGTACGCAGAATCCAACCCGTTAGACGTTTCACAGCCGCAACTTTGACCTGGTTATGTTCTTGAAACCCATATTTTCAGATATTAACACCAAGGTCTTTCACACTGTCTTTCCGTTCCATTATGTGGTTGGGTTCTGTTACGTAGTTTGTATTCTCTTTAACGACATTATTATCTCCGGTAATAAATAGGAATGAATGGAGAATGCTTGTGAATAGATTAGTGATAATGCGGTCGTGGCGAGAGGGGGTTGTGCACCAGCTGGACTAGATAATTGTTGTCAGGCGCCTGGCCCGGGGAGCCGGCGTATATGAAGGGTCATAACTGGATGTGAGGTGGGCGGGCATTGTGATGGTAAAGCTTCGCCGAGTGTCTGCCTCCTGAGACCGGAACCTCACAGGAGGTCTGGGACCTGGGAATCTTTTGCTGGAGACACCAAATGGGCCTGGGTCTCTGGGTCTTCTCTTTGGCGACCTAGATGTATGGGATTTTTTTTTTTTTTTTTTTTTGTACCTGTTCGGGCTCTGTCCCGAATCGGTCACCCCAAGCTATGGGATGTGTGCCTGTGTAAATACATACATACATACTGTACATACATTTGTTTCGAGAGCTGTAGAATATACGGTATTGAAAATGAAAATTATAAACTTAGGATCTTTGAATACTGTAGCCACAAAATGAATCCGCTGAAATGAAGAACTGGCGCTTTCTTAAATTAGGAAACACCACCTTCTTATTACTATTATTATGACTGAAATACTGCATTAGTTTAAGCCTACCTTGGCCAAGCTTATCTTGTGGACCACGTAGGGTGATGGTCTCAGAGGTGGTATCAGGAGAAGGCATCTCCACCGAAACTCCGGTTTCCAGAAGGATTTCGGCAATGTTGCAGCCGCGGGGACCAATAACGTACTTGTGCTGAGATTTGCGCACTTCAACAGACACCGTCTGACACTTGCGTTCCTGAAATAAAAAAAACGGTGGGAGTTGAATTTTTAACTATTTTTAGTATTCATATATAATTTATTCCCAAGTGAAAAAATTGGAATGGGAACATATACAAAAAACTAATATTATATTGAAAATAATGGTCAGAGTTAAAGTATTAGTCCTTTCATTATCCATATACAGTACAGTACTGTATATCATAAGGCACTCAATAAGCAGTACAGTAATAATATTAGACACTTCATTTCTTGAATCAGAGAAAAGGGGGGTTATATTAGGTATACACAACTGACATATAAAAATTGACAATATAACAGTCAAAGAAGCTACAAATACATAATATGATTGGCTTAAATAACCAATGCTCAGTTTTGAAAAGCAATAAAAAGATCTTAAAATCTATGTCACTATTTTCTCCTCACATAATTTTGAAAGTACAGTACACCCAACTCACCATTTCTTTATAGCACTTCATGATAGCATCCTTACATCTCATCACACCTTCCTTCTCTCCAGCAATGGTCATTTCATTCTTCATGACACTTGGAGGTGGGACGTTGATACGGACACCGTTCTCACTCATCATGGCGTGGATCTTTACGTTGTTGGCACCGCACACGAAGGGATGGAACTGGAACGGGACCTCCAGTTTCTCATAGGCTTGCTTGCTCTGTGGGCAAACATTATTATTGAGGTTAAATCACTGTTTCAGGATCTGTAGTTTCTCCCATGCTTGCTTGTTCTATGGATTAGAAAGAGTAATACATATTAATGTCTTATGCATGGCATTATTGATACGGTCTCGCATTTCCACTGTATACTGTACTTACATCAATACTGTAGATTAAGAACTTGCCACACTAAAAATTCTCAACTTTCACACTCCAAAATTGTAACTAGTTAAAAACTAAGGATACCTGTTCGTCAGAGATGAGCTGTAGCTCATGCATGGCCTTCTCAATGCTGTCCTTGGTGCCCACCACAACTACGTCTTCAGAAGTCTGAGAAGTGTCCTTGGAGTTAGGCACCTGGATTTTAGTGGAGGTGTTCATTTCAAGGTCCTGCAATTTCTTGCCCTTCTTGCCCAGGATGAATCGGTGGTGATCCTGCACAAAATAAAAAATATAACATGAGGAAGAGTCGAGTTAAACTTCTATATTTTAATTATAAACTATCTTGCCAAGATATATTAAGTCATTGTTCTTCTAAGTTTAGGTCAAAATACTTCGTAAAACCCAAGAATCATGTTTTGCAAGTGAAAGACTCACCCCCACAGCTTATTTTGTGCCTGGCCACAGTTGAGGAAGGCTTTCTGACTTCCACTTGTGGACTAAGCTTCGTTGAGCATTCTGAACGCCCCAAAAGACCCAAAAAACGTATACAGTAGGGCCGCGCGGATAGCGTAATTAACCCTTCTTTGGCGGGACCGGAATTAAGTCGGTCTAGAGAAGAAAGGACTATGTGGCGGGGACCGACTTCAGGCGGTGTGCAATTCTGAGCAATATTTGGCTCTGAGAGAGAGAGACGAGCGGTGGGAGGAGCGTAGGTCGGCTCTGACCGTTCGGCACGGCTCCCTCGCCAGCACTGGGCCCTACTCCACACACACCCACACTCGCTACACAGGGAATTATGTAAGGAAATTACCGTATTTTAGGGATTTTTCCTTCGTCTTGCACGATCGTTGCAAGAGAACGCGTGGTCGTAGAAGGATGGTTCTGGTGTCATTGGAAAGCTCAATTATCGCCCTTTCAGGGATACATAATTGTATTACGCTCTGGCTCATAAGGCGTTAAGCATAGCGATTTCGCGGATAGCGACAGGATAGAAACTATCTCATAGCGACCTGGAACCGCGGGTAGCAAAAAGCCGCATAGCAGAGAATAGCGAGCAGCAGCGGCTACCCGGAGTAGAGTTGCCAGCGTCGGGACCTTGGCAACTCTGATACGAGTGCGCAACGCCAACGTCAGCATATGGACGATTAGCCCCAGTATAGGCTGGAATTTTTGTCCCTCTTGATGTAGACTATTCGCCCCTACTGCAAGACTTTTCGTCTTAATAATTGTAAATGCCAATGAAATAATGGTTTTGTTTACTTATCCTATTTTTAAAGTATATATATAGGCCTATTCATATGTCCCCCTAACACTTACGCACTGACACTGACCAATCTTCATTAATTACCTTGCCACACTGACCCTGGTGCCTGGTATGACCTATCCTAATCTACCAATGGCGTATTACAAGTATTACAAGTATTACAACTAATTACACCTGACCTACCCCTAGCTCCAACACAACATGGCTTTAGGCCACTGCACTCCACAAACACTCTTCTCACAGACCTTACACGAAGAGCTTTCGGCGGCCTCAATTCAGCTAGACCACCACACAGATCACTATTAGCCACACTCGACATTAGTAAAGCCTTCGATGCCATCCCCCGCCACAACCTAACAAACAAAATCTACAACACAAACATGCACAACAACACAAAAAGGTGGCTAGCCAACTTCCTAGCAGGCAGATGTGCACACGTATCTTTTGCCGGTCGGTCATCTAAAATCAGAAACTTTCCAAACGGAGTCCCACAAGGATCCGTCCTATCGCCCGCACTCTTCAATCTGTACATGCACGATATAACTACACCCAATACGCCCCAAATAAACTTAGCCTCCTATGCAGATGACATAACACTCACATGCACACACCATGACCCAAAAAGAGCAACAGATCTCCTTCAACCCTATCTCAACACACTACATGGCTGGTGCACTACAAACAGACTTAATCTAGCCCCAGCCAAATCCACCGCAACCCTGCTCACAAGTTGGACAGAACACGAATACATCCCTCAACTCACCATAAACAACACACCCCTAACCCATACACACACACCCAAAATCCTAGGAGTAACATATGATACTCATATGACATTCAAACAGCACACCACAAACATTAAAAAGAAACTGACACGCAGACTTAACGCCCTCAGGTCACTTGCTCACACAAAATTTGGACACAAAAAAGAAACTACCACCACAGTATATAAACAATACATAAGATCAGTGATGGAATACGCAAGCCCAGCCTGGGCTTCTAACCTAGCTGAAACACATCATAAGACCTTACAGACTATTCAAAACAAAGCCCTGAAGATCATTACAGGCTGCACAGCTACTGCACCCACAGATCACCTACATCAAGAAACCAAAATCCTCAAAGTCAAAGACCATCTGGACATGAGAGGCACTCAATTCCTGGCAGCAGCCTCCACGAACCAAGACCACCCACTAAACTACATGGCAACACACCCACAGACACCAAGAAATATCAAAACAACACCCAGCACACGGTATCACACACAATTATTGTCCTCTCTCCCTCCCTGCCCACCCCGAACCAACTTCCAGAAGCACATCCATACTCATATCTCTCACCGATCCATCCACTCACTCACAGACAACACGAAGCTGCATGCACGACCTCCCAAAATCCATCCTTCCGAATCCTCCCTTCCTCGCGAGGATAGAGTCCACCTGGCCAGGCTGAGATGCGGACACCATCCAGCTCTCCTGAGCTATCAGAAGAGACTGGATGACTCCGTTGTCGACGCCTGCCCGGGATGTAACACAGCACCCCATACCATTAAACACATCATAGAAGACTGCATTTCACACAACCACTTACGCCAACAACACAATCTACACTCAATGAGAGCTCTGTGGGAAAGCCCGATTGTGGCCATGGCCTTTCTCAGGGACTCGGGGCTGTTCGGCCAGGCAGCTTAGGGAACAACAACAACAACCAATGGCGAAGACTGAGTTTATTACATGGCTAGCCATCTAGACAAAAGGAAGGCAGGGAAAGCAGGAAAATAATCAGGATGGAATTGAGAGCTAGGAGACTATCGTCGTGCATTAGTATCACACAAAATAATTGGCCTAACCCTACGAGAATAACCTCAGTTAAGCTTCCGACTTGTGGCAGCCTCGCAGGACGCCACTACCTACTATTTCTTTTTTGTGGCCTCGACTTCTGGCACAGGTCCCAGCGGTGGGGAAGATGGTGGTGGGGGTGGAGAGAAAAGGCCAGGAAAAGTAGGTGTGAAACGAGTGAAACAGGCAAGAGAATATATGCTGGAAAGGCCTAGAAGCGGTAGGTCGACCGGCAGCGGACCGGTACATTCGCATCCAACTTCAATAAATAACACTAAAAATTAATATAAAGTAAGTTTTAATATCCAGCTTGGATACCTAATACAAAATTATTTTATTGATACTGTATTGCAATTTTACTTGATAAATGTGGCTTAGACACAAAAAAAGGGGGACCTTTGAAAAAAGTCGACTAATTTGATTTATTTAGGTTAAAAGTTTGCCCAGCGGATATCGGTCATTTCGCCAGTCTAATACATTCGCTACCCGCGCAGCCCCACTGTATTCAACTTGTTGCCACATAAAAACTGCAACCTTCATCATGAGCTACTTCATTCTCCCCCAACCCCTTCCTTTAGAGAAAAATAGGTTACTGATGATAAATGCAATTATGCCTAGGGTCAGGGCCAGGTAGAGATCATTAACCCCTGGTGCTGTGAGTGATTCTGGGCCCCTAATACTGTGCTTGCCTATTCAGCTGAAGCCATATTTGTTCAAAGATGGGACATTCTGAAACCGAAGAACTCATTGATTTTATTTTTGCCTAGTTAAACATTACTTAGCAGCGGCTCTCTCCGTCAATGACGTGAGAGCCTATAATGATACATAATGGCCTCTTACGGGTCTCTATGAGCCCGGTTTGACCTTCCAACTGTCGGTCGAAAACCATAATCATCTTAGGGGGTACCCTTTGACAGTTCCTAAGGAACATAATAATTAGCCTTCAAAAGATTAAATTTATGCAACAATTTATATACGGACAATGCAGTCCTGTTGGCGTAAAATGTGGAAGAACTTCAGAGTGGTCACAGACTTTGACAGGGTATGCGAAAAGAGAAAGTTAAAGGTCAATGTAGGGAAATGTAACGTTATGGTGTTTGAGAGAAGAATGCATGAAACCATAGATTTTAAGGCAAAATATAGAATTAACCCTCTCCGACATAAGACGCAATTTTGAGCCTATTGGGGATACTTTAAAACCTTTGTTACCATCAGGGGTATTTAAAAACCTTTAGTTTAGTTACTTCAACCTCTGCAGTTGTCTTTGAGTTAGCTGTGGGCAGAAAACTAATTTTGGAGGTAATTATACGAGTGAGAGAACTATTTCTTATTGCTAATCTGGCAACCTCTGCGTCATAAATGAGTGAAAGGGTTAAGAAAGAACATGAGAAACTTTTAAAAATATAAATGAGAAATTAAGTATTGGAACAGGTTGAAAGTTTCAAGTATATGGTGCAAGGGAGAAAGGTAATTGGAGAACTTGATAGTACTGTACTGTATTATGAAAGGAAGAATTTTTGTTTTCAATGTGTGAGGGAGACAAAAGGCAGAACTGCCTGGAGCGAGTGCCTCCCCCAGAGTTGAAAGAGTGACAGGGCCAAAATCAAGGGACGTTCGAGCCAAAATGCCTGGACACACCGAGTTTGAAGCAATTTAAGTCATAGGATGGAGGCAAGACTGATTCTGGTAGAGAATTCCAGAGCTCAGTTGTTGAATAGAAGAAAGATTAAGAATAAAGTTTCACTCTTGGGGTTGGAGAGTTGCACAGAGTAGGGGGTGGGATTGTGTTGCAAGACTGGTGCTACGTGCTCTACGAAGAGGGGGTGGTATACACAGAGCTCTGAGGAACACTGATTATTGTAATAGCGGTAGAATAGTGAGAGATGCAATATTGCGACGAAGAAGAGCTAGACACTGCAGAGAATTGGTGAGTGGACGTGAGTTAATGAGACGGAAGGCTTTCTTTTCTACTTTGTCTAGAAGTGAAAGAAGTCAAGAAGTGAAAAAGTAATTGAGAAACAGTGTGCTGCTCCCAACAATCTTGTATGGAAGTGAGACAAGGACAGCTAGTGATAAGGACCTTCCTAAACAGAGCTGTGGAGATAAGCTTTTTCAGAATGGCAGCTGGCGTGAATAGGCTAAATGGGCCAAGTAATATGGAAGTGTAAGGAATGGAAGAGCAAGCTTTGGGCATTGAATGTGGAGTGTTTGAGTGGATAAAGAGAAGTACTTTGAGGTGGTATTGTCATGTTCAGAGAATGGATGAAGACAGAATGCCAAGAAAGATATATGGGAGGCAGGTGAGTGGAGCAGCTATAAGTGGAAAACCACCTATGGTATGGGAAAAGAAAATGGACAAATATATTGAAAAAAAACTTCCACGTAGTGGAAGGGGCATTGTGGCACGGGCAAATGAGGTATGTCTTGACAAAGTAGCCTGGAGGAGTTTCTGTCATGGCCATCATTTAGCGGGGGTTTCCCAGGGGGATACAAGGCATCGGAGATGATGATGAATGAACAATTTACTTGCAACAAAACCTCTGTTTACTAAGAGCTTATAGTAACCTAGCTCTAGCCCAAAAGTCCTCAAGTTTATTACGAAGTTTACAAAATCTTATTAGTTGGGAATAAAAACAATTATATATATGCTACTTTATCATCACTATTACTACTAGGGAAAGGAAAGTTTATTACGTTAAAATAAAAATAATAAACTTTGTGGTATAATTTAAGTGTGCACTGTTCATTATTTATTTGTATATTTATATCAAGAAAATTGTCCTATTATCTATCATTAACATTATCTATTAATCAGCATTTCAATCAGCCTTTAATAGAGTATTTTAGATTGCTTATTGTGTTGTCCCTGATCGGGCTCTGTCTCAAGTTGGCCACCCCCAGTTAAAATATGGATATGTGCCTGAATATATAGATAGATTAGCTGCATATTAAATTATAAATGTTATTGTTACACACATCATGCACGAGCCCCCTATGAGGTCGGGCCCTGGTGCCGAGATACCGGCTCTCCCCTGGCCCTGCCTAGAGTTAAGGTGTTAATACTCTACCTTGGGAATTTTTATAATCTGCGAAGCCTGGGTCTGGAACTTCTCGAGAACAAGGCGTCTGGCTCGGGACACAGCGTCACTCTTTCCTGTCACTAGGAACGTCAGGCTGTGGTCCTTGGCGTTGGAGATCTCAATGTGGGCGCCGGTCCATTTGGTGATGTCCGCACAGATACGAGAAGAAGCACTCTCGCCAAAATGGTTGTTGCCGTCGATCTTTGCACGTTCTTCATGTGGCACACGGAACACCTAGATAATAATAACATGATATGGAATGGCAATATCTACCAGAGTAACAAATAAAATGGAGTAAATAAACTTCGCATGTTCAAGTGGCAATTTTGGATTCTAACTTTTCCTCAACTAAGATTTTAAGGGACTTTACTCTTAACCCTCTCCGACATATGACGCGATTTTGAGCCTATTAGGGATACTTTAAATCCTTTGTTACCATCAGGGGTATTTAGAAACCTTTAGTTTAGTTACTTCAACCTCTGCAGTTGTCTTTGAGTTAGCTGTGGGCAGAAAACTAATTTTGGAGAGGTAATTATAAGAGTGAGAGAACTCTATTTCTTATTGCTAATCTGGCAACCTCTGCGTCATATGAGTCTGAAGGGGTTAAGCTGTGCTACGGCTGGTTCATTGAACCGGGAACCACCGTTTTTTCAATTCCGGTCCAGGCTCGGACAGTTTCCGGTTTGCCACTTGCACTAATATCAGAACAAATAAACCAAAAAGATGTAAAGGTACAATGAATATATAAGAATAAATAAACCAAAAAAACGTAAGAAAATACAAAAACATTGTAACTGCGGTGACCCTTTACAAAACAAGACACCGCTAGTTATTTGTGTACATTTCTCATTATCATTTATCCTGTTATTTGCTCTGTATCTATATCTATCTATCTATATAATATTCATATTTATCTGTATCTAGCTATCTCGCTTATTAACACTTATGCTGCGGGCTTCTTTGGGCTATTTAGGGAATATTCAGGCACTCCTGAGTGATTAATCAAGTGTCTGCATGAAATGAAATGTATTCAGCCGAAACTAGACTAAAATAGCTTCAAAATTACACTAGAATGATCTTCGTAGCTCGCAGGGTTCACCCGCAGCACTACCATAGACATTGAGGAAAACTCGGTATTTAATAGCAATGTAGCACTTTTTTGCCTTTGGCAGCACTGCTGAGACCCGGGATTAGGGTCTCTGTGCACAGACGGACGTGCTGGTGGTTGCCCCTAACATTTTGTTGCCTACATAAATAACTCGGGTTTTTAGACTCCCTACTGATACGGCCGATATAGCCACACAAGAAAAGAACACACACACAAACCGACATAACAATAACGTGTTTCGGTAGGTACCGGTACACTGATTTTTCATTTGAACTTATAACTCGTTTTATATAAGTTTATTATGAAATATTATAAAGAATTAAGGTAAGTATATTATTATGTTCTCTCCACCAACCAACTTTACTCCTAAACTCGATTAATGAAATTAACAAACATATGTGGCAGTCCGGGGATTCGAACCTAGGATGCGCACATCGAAAATCAACACACTTATGCATTGCACCACGAAGACTTTTTTTTTTTTTTTTTTTTTTTTTTAAAGAAAGGTGGACAAGCCTACGATTTATTATGCAGTTTGGAATCCTGCATATCAATCTAAGCATGTACACACTTTCCAACTGCGCTATCATAGGCTATGCATAGGTGAAAGGAAATAGTAATTAATGGGGCACTTAACCCTAGGGAAGGCCTCTCGATAAACTACTACTGAACCTGAATGAATTATTATGTTCTCTCCACCATATAGTACTTATGGTTACATTATCGTATTTTGACCATTTCGGCGGGAAATTGGCTGCCCGTGTCACCATATTGCTAACATCGCCTAGAAACTCTCCACGGAAATCGTCATCACAACTGAACTAGTTGACTTAGAGTGCTCTACTCAATGCCAGTCTACAGATTGGAAACCGCAGTACGTTTGGAGATGCGTGGAAATTTTCTAGCTGTTAAAATAACAAAGATAAGGGTAGCCTATTAAATAAGTTTTTCGGCCATATCGCCCGGATCTCAACAACGCCCTTAGGATGGAGAGCCCGTGCGGGAAGGGTTAGGGTTAGAAAACATCATATAGCCTAGGCCTATTTACTCTATTTCCCATGTACGGACTTTTTCATTGTGCGGACATGGGTCCCCCCCTATTAGTCCACACATTCGAGGGTTGACTGTACAAGCTCGTGTTAGGCCTGCAAGCAAATATGAGTCAGCTGACTGACTGGCTATGTGTTTTTGTTCTTGTTGGTTATACGGACCTTCCGCTAAGATAAAAAAAAAATTCTCTAGTGCGGTTTTAAGTTATTTTAAGCCATGAAATTATGCAATGGAGTTATCGAGTACAGTCGTGCGACGCAGGAAAACTCGATATGGTACTCTGGGAAAAAAAAAAAAAAAATCAGAATTAAGTTTTCGAGGTTCTACAGGAAATCCAATTTAATATCTTTGTGCTATTAACCCTTACAGTACAGGTGACATGTTTTATATTTCATTCTGAATAACATTACGCAATATTGTACAGATTAGGAAATAAGTCTCATAGTAAAGGTGATTAAAACAATTTTGAGCAACTAGATAATTTGTTATACTTAGGAAAGGCCACCCGCAATCAAAGGATTAAGAGAAACACTGATGTCTGACCTGTGTGATAACAGATGAGGCGATGCGCATCTCACTGTTTTGGCCCCAGCTGTCTCGAGGGGCATCATCCTTCGGCGCCGGATTTAAGCCAGAATTGGGCAGGGCTGGGAACAGCTGAGGGGGAAAAGAGGGAACAAATGGTTAGTTCACTTCACTTCATTGTAGATTGTTCTTGGACAGTATCTTGTGTGGGGGATGGGTAAAAGGATTACAATAGGAAAATATTATCACTGTCAGAACACAGCATAACTACACTACATTTATAGCAATCCATATCCATACTATGCATTGGAAGCATGTGAAAGTTTATGCTTCACAATTCTGGGCTATCTCCCTGTTTAGGCCCCTGATCTGGAGATCATTCTGCAACACCTCCCTCGGTCTTCCCCTAGGCATGGTTTCCTTATTGTTTTATCCTCCTCAATTTCTTCTAACATGCCCATACTCTATACCATCTCATTCAACTAGTTTCAATTACATCAACGATATTTCTAATACAGTCTCTTTCTCAGATATATTACAGTGAGAGCCTACTCGTCCATCTCACCACCCTCACTTCAGTGCGCTCTAGTAAGTGTACATCCATCTCCCTCAAAGGCCATATATCATTATCATACAATACATCAGTACAGTACACTCCTTATGATACAAATACTATAAGCTTCATGGGTATGAAAAAAGAAGAGCCACTTTATGGTTGGGAGAGGTAAGTCTCCTATATTTCTATCCGTCACTTATCACTAACAATAGAGCTCAGTGGTGATGGGCTGGTCTATCAGAGTGAGAGCTGAGCGATCTCTGCCATACCCATAGCTTACTCCGACTGTTCCTTTTACTTATATATCTTCTAGATCTCAAGTGACGGCGTCTTTTCCGTGGATCGACCTCCCTACTGTCAACCTAAAAGTTGGCAGATTGGGAGCCAAAGCGTCATATTTTTCCCTTGCCCCTCAACTTTCCCTTCATAATTGCTGAGGGGCACAGGGCCTTGGGTGGGGCTTTGGTTTCCCGGGCGTTTCCGCGCCCTCCTCAGCTCCCTGCCTTAGAGTGGCTTCGGTCACCCGGGCTTTGTTAGTGGTAAGCAGGGAGGGTTTTGTGGGGGAGCTCTACGGCCTTGGCCTTGCTCGGGACCTTGGGGCTGTTCGGCCAGGCAGCCTGGGGAACAACAACAATAGAGCTCACCAGTCCCTCACCATAAACTTAGAGTTGTTGTAGTAGTAGCCCCAAGATGCCCTTTATGGGAATCCCGCGGCATCCAGTTAGTCCCAGGAGCTGCATCTTCCTGAGGGGATGTCTTGTCAACTCCCCTCCTCTTACTAATTCCCTACAAAGAACTCGCTACACACAGCAATATCGAATTTCTCTCACTCATCTACCACTATTACAATGATCAGTGTTCTACAGAGCTCTCTCAGTGTATACCTCCTCCCTAACAGAGTCGGTGGCACCTGCCTTTCAACACATTCGGTCACGGTGGCCAAGCGCACTTAATCACAATATTGGGAGTGCTAGCTCTGGTGTGTCGGGGGTTCTATCCCACGTGCCGGCAGGGGAAGTTCTCTCAAAAACATTCCCTGGCCGTGAAGGCTAGGTCTGGACAGGCCCAAAAGCCTCCTACCTACATTCTACAGGTTACTGTATATATTGATGAAAATGTCTAAGAGCATCTCAGTATATGCAAGTGTTAATGATAGGGCACACCTGCTTAACTGATAACACCTGTGTTTAACTCATAACTTACACACAAACTTACTTGTCAATCATCACTTTGCCAATTACACCAAACACCATCTGGGTACCATGGCGGTATTAAGTAGAAAGGTACAAAGACATTTTGGAGATTACGATCTAAAAAAAATTTTGACACTGCTTGTTTGGCAATTCACACTGCAGGCAAATTTAACTGAAAATGTGAGATTTAATTCATCTTGAGTAATTCATACTACAGTATGCGATTGCATCTCACACTCAATAAATGATTAAAATAAAAGAATATTTACTTAAATTCTACATTTATATAGAGATGCAAAACCTGTAAATATTGTTTACATACAGTACTGTATACTGTAAATGCGGCAACGCCAACAAAATATTTGCATTTCTTAACCAACCAGCCATAATTAAAAGTTTGTCAGTGTTATCGTGGTCATGAAGCGATCAATGGTTATTTTTGTATTTCTACATATAATTTTTTAGTATAGTAAATCCATATCACAATTTATTTTTTAAATTCTTTGTATGAATGATTTTTCCAATACATTAATACAATTTTGGCTTATGTTACATTTCCTTAACCCTTGCAGGTCTGGGGGTTGCTGTTTAGTGTTCATAAATACAATTATCTTAATTTCATAATTACCTCTCCAAAATTAGTTTACTGCCCACAACTCGCTCAAACACAACTACAGAGGTTGAAGTAATTAAACTGAAGGTATATAAACACCCTTGATGGTCACAAAGGTTTAAAGTATCCCTGTAAAGATGCAACGACATCCTTGTTGTTGATGATGCTTTCATTTTATACTAGCCCACTGGGCCTAGGCCCTCTCAAGGCTAGTGTTGGAGGAGGTGGTACAGAGTTTTAAGTCATGTATATGTCAGTAGCTATATGTCATTGTATAAATTTATAGCTCTCAGGAAGTGACAAATGGGGGTGAAATTGAAAGAGTGAGTCGGAGAGGATGTCATGTCATGTCATGTAATGAGGTGCTCAGCAAGAATCGCCGTATTTCAGATGCATAGACGGGACAATCGAGAGAGAGAGAGAGAGAGAGAGAGAGAGAGAGAGGTATAGCTTATCTAGAGAGAGAGAGAGAGAGAGAGAGAGAGAGAGAGAGAGAGAGAGAGAGGAGAGAGAGAGAGAGAGAGAGAGAGAGAGAGAGAGAGAGAGAGAGAGAGAGATAGAGAGAGAGAGAGAGAGAGAGAGAGAGAGAGAGAGAGAGAGAGAGAGAGAGAGAGAGAGAGAGAGAGGAGAGAGAAGAGAGAGAGAGAGAGAGAGAGAGAGAGAGAGAGAGAGAGAGAGAGAGAGAGAGAGAGAGAGAGAGAGAGAGAGAGAGAGAGAGAGAGAGAGAGAGAGAGAGAGGTATAGCTTATCTAAGTTTTCTTTGGTGCGGAGGGCTTACGGGGATACTAAGCAGAGAGGGTATAGGTGTGGAGGGTTGGAGGGTTTGTGGAGGGGCACTATGTTGTTTCTAGGGTTGTTGAGGTTGAGGAGGTCTGCTGGGGGCGCCATGGGGGTTGTGGTGCTGGGTCTGGTCTCCGAGGTTGAGAAGGTACAGAGGGGGTGTACAGTGAGGGTGGTACACGTGGTGGCCCCTGATGTTGAGGTAGTACGGAGGTGGCATAAGGGCGCAATGGTACCATCAGCGGGGTTGGTTGGGGTTGAGGAGGCCCGGCTGATTTTGGTACAACACTATATAATGTACAACAGTACTTCCTAGAAACTTACATGCTTGTGGAGTTTTAAATACAAAATATTAAAACTGCCAAAATCAGCCTGCTCTTCTTCTTCCTTTGTCTTTGGTTGGTTGTTGGAATACGGCTAATTGATGAAATGCTTCTACCTTTAACATTTGGCCAGAACTTGAGAGACAGATAGCAAGAGAGGAGAATAAATAAAAAACCTACTGTACACTTTATATATAAAAAAAAAAAAAAACAAAAAAAAAAAAAAATAAAATAAACAGTGAACTTACCTCATCATAACTCAATGGCTCGTAGGCCTGGTCAGCTTTGGGAGAAGTCGGGGGCTGGGCGTCGGCAGGAGGGGGGGCTGCCGAGGGTGGGGTGGTAGTAGGGGTAGTTGCAAGGGGGGTGTCGGCCTCCTGGGGGTCGGAGGTCGGCTGGGGCTCCATCACTGTCTGCTGCAGGGGGGTGGGGTCCATGATACTCGCCAAGTCGTTACAGTAACACTGAATAGGAAAAACAAATACATAAATATAGTACTATGCTCAATGGGTGAACATCTGGAGAGTGTCAAGATAAAAGTTATTTTTAACAATACTGTTAGTAAACTATTGAATGTGATTGTACAATTGGGACAAGAGACGTGCAAGCACAGAGTAACCTGCTCCCGAATGCTCAAAACATTATAGACTTTGTTATCCTCCTACAATAATTTAAGCATCTTCACAGCTGACATCTTAATTATTGTGGTGCGAGTAATGTAGTATACTACACCATGACTGCCTAGATATTGCAAGGATGGTAAAGTTATGATGTTGAAAAAATGAGCCGTCTCGTCATAGATTATAAATCTCTCACCAGGTTGTAACTAAGTGGCCCGCTCTGAGTATCCAAGCCATGGAAAAGCTTCAACCATGTCAAATATATACTTTACAGTTCACATAAAGTAGTAAGCCCTATGAACCAGCAAGCAGTAGCCCTAGGCAGTGCTGAAAAAAAGCTAGATAATCAAAAGGGACCTTTGAAAGAGCCTCTATACAGTCAGGCTCTCTACACGCTGTTGAGCAATGTGTTATTAGTCTTAACGTGGATACACTAAATGCGAAAGCTCTGTTTAACACAGAACATTTTCAATCTACCGCGGAATCGACTTGATCAGGTAATGTCACACTCGGGTTCCCTCGGCTTCCCGCCCTTCCTCCCAGTCTGTTTATCTGTCGGTCCGTGTGTCTGAATATTCTCGTTGATTAGAAGGATCTCTCCCACTGTTACATAAGCATGATGCCTCCCCCAGTGACATTATTGTATTTCTTTGATGTGTGATGTGTACTTTAGCCTATTGTATTTCTGTGGTGTAATTTATGTGTCAAAAAGGGGACTTTGGGACATTGGCTGGGACGAAATGGATCAAAAAGGGGACTTTGGGATTTTGGCTGGGACAAAATGTAATTTCCCATTGGGTCTATTGTTTGTGTAACACATTTTTCGGTAACACACCATTGGGAAAGGACTAAACAACCGCGCTAGTGACAGTATGACTGGAGTCAATAATTAGCTCAGATAGTCAGAAAAAAGAAAGACATTGAAAGAAAATATGTTGCCACGGTGACCCTTTAGTAATACAGTTGGCCCTCGGGTAACACTGGTAATTTGTCCTGCAATGACACCGTGTTACGTAAAGCATAGGTTATATAGGAAGTAAGCCATTTCGTTCTAGCAACTTGCCCAAAGTCCCCTTTTTGAGCATTCTCCGCCCTAAAACCTACCACAAATCACTCAAAATACCGACCAAGCAACACTCAACCATACTTCACATGCCATATGCATAAAATATGATAGCAAAAGGGCAACAAAAAGGTAGGTAAGGGTGGTCTAGAGGGGTGGGCTGGCACATAAAATACACTTCGACTGCTCAGTTTTGTCCACCTAAACATGGGTGGGAAGGGAAACTAAGTCAGTGGCATTCCCTGAGCCAAGGAAAACCGTGTTAGAGCAAGGCAAATACCGTGTTACAGGTGACTCATCACATTTGAGGTACCCGTGTTAGAGCAAAACCGCTTTGTGAAAAACGTGTTACCCGAGGGTCCACTGTATATACATACCATAAGACAGAGATGCATAAGAGGTATTGTTTCAGTCTCATGTCCTAATGATACAAGACAATTTGGTGAGTCATTCGTTACAGGCAGCTTTAAAAAAAAAATCTTTAATCAATTTGTTCAAAGTTGAAATCAGATTGTAGAAACTGATTCTACATCTTTTTAGGTCTACCCTTCCGTGCAGTTCCTTCCAGACTTGCAACTCTTCAATCAATTTTGGTCATCAATCCCTATACCCATACCAAACAAAACTAATCTCTAGCATTTCTTCGCTGCTTCTCTAAATACCAGTACCAACTACAGTACCTCTGGGCGGGTGCCCAACCCCGAAAAGGGTTGAAATAGGGGAGCTATCCCCCCGCCAAAGGCGGCTTTCTAGGGCCTTTCCTAGCTGATGCTTAGAGGATTGGGTTCTAGTCATGTGGTGATGGGCTGGTCTATCAGAGTGAGAACGGAGCGATCTCTGCCATACCCATAGCTTACTCTGACTGTTCCTTTTACTTATATATTTTCTAGATCTCAAGTGACGGCGTCTCTTGCGTGGATTGACCTCCTAATCTACCAAGATTGGAAGCCAAAGCGTCACATCTTTCCTTTGCCCCTCAATTTTCTCTTCATAATTGCTGAGGGGCACAGGGCCCTGGGTGGGGCTTTGGTTTCCCGGGCGTTTCCGCACCCTCCTCAGCTCCCCGCCATGGAGTGGCTTCGGTCACCCAGGCTTTATTGTGGTCGGCAGGGAGGGTTCTGTGGGGGCGCTCGGTTATGGCCTTGGCCTTGCTCGGGGCCTTGGGGCTGTTCGGCCAGGCAGCTTGGGGAAAAACAACAACAACAACAACAACAACAGTACCTCTTCTACTACATAATACTGTAGTTACCTTTCTTTTACTTTTACCTACATGTCCATATCACCATTCTTATGTAGTACTGTACTTGTGTAAGTGTGTAAATGGTTGTAATAACATTAATTAGTTAAAATGCAAAAGTTCACTCACTTGCAATAAGATTGTATATGTTTGATTATTGTTACTACTGTACTGTAGTTTACACATTAACTGGTTTTCAGTGTTCAAAACTTCTTTTACCTTGTGCCACATGTAATTGATTACTGTTAATAATTTACACATTAACTGGTTTTCAGTGTTCAAAACTTATTTTACCTTGTGCCACATGTAATTGCTGTTTAAATATATAAATACAGTATGAGAGAGAGAGAGAGAGAGAGAGAGAGAGAGAGAGAGAGAGAGAGAGAGAGAGAGAGAGAGAGAGAGAGAGAGAGAGAGAGAGAGAGAGAGAGAGAGAGATAGAGAGAGGGAGAGAGAGAGAGAGAGAGAGAGAGAGAGAGAGAGAGAGAGAGAGAGAGAGAGAGAGAGAGAGAGAGAGAGAGAGAGAGAGATCGACAGAGAGAGAGAGGAGAGAGGGGGGGGGGAGAGTTGAGCAGAAGAGCAGCAAAACAACCAGAGGGGGGGGGGGGGGGGGGGGGGGGGCAGGGGGGGGGGGGGGGGGGGGGGGGGAGTCCACTTCTCTTATCTCCAATGTATTATCTTCCTCTGATTTCTGGGTCAATGAATTTTAAACTACTGGACATGTGTGCCTCATACATAAAGTTTAAAGACAGATTCATCCACAGAGAATATGGCCTCAGTCTTACATCCTAAATGCAGGCATTCCAGGCGGCCCTATACTGGGCTGCCTCTACCGTCAGATTCCTTATATCGAGATCGGACCAAAGTACCTGATCCTATGTCTTTCTAGGTCTACCCCTACGTGCAGCTCCCCCCACATTTTGAACCCAATCACCCCAGGTATATGGGATGAGTGGGTTCGAATCCTGGTCAGGATACCTCTCTCCCAACCTGTTAGATATTTGTCATTCAGGGAGGTTTCATAATAGTACCAGGATGATTAAAATTCGTATCACTCAGCCGAATTGGCGGGGGGGAAAGTGTAAAATAGTCATGGTTGAAGTCTAAAAAACTCGCCACGTGTTAGAAGGTATAGTCCCCCCCGAGACTATAACCTGGTTCTTCAAATAAGAACTAAGGTTGCTTTCCCTTATCCACTCATGGCTGAGTGGTTACAGTGCCCAACTCTCCCACATATACCTGGGGTGAGTGGGTTCGAATCCTGATCAGGATAACTCTCTCCCAACCTGTCCGACATCATCATTAGATATTTGTCATTCAAGGAGGTTCCATAATAGTACCAGGACGAGTACAAATCATATCACTTAGCCGAGTTGGCGGGGGGAAAGTATAAAATAGTCATGGTTGAAGTCTAAAAAACTCACCACGTGTTCGAAGACATAGTCCTCCCCGAGACTACAACCTGGTATCCGCTCATACATAAAATTTTAAGACTAAGTGCTCCACACATACGTGCAGTTTCAGTCTCTTGTCCTAATGGCGGCGTTACAGGCAACGCTGTTAAGGGCTGCTTCACTTGTCAAGTTTTTCAATTAGATATTGGCACGTATAGTCCGATCCCAGGTCTTCCTCGGTCCATCCCTTGGTGTAGCTCCCTCCACAAACACAGACCTGTATCTTTTCACCCAATTTTGTTCATCCATTCTCTCCACATTCCCATACCATCCCAGTCTACACTCTAACCTCCATTTAACGGACTCTGATTTAACGGATATCGGCAATAACGGTCAAAATATTTAGGCCGGACGAATCCGGATTCCTGGGAAGTCAATCCGTAGCTGTGCTAAGTCCGTCCGGTAGGTGGCGGGGCAGGCGCATGACGTCATGACGCGGTAAATTTTGGAGAGCCTCAGTCCGCCATTGTCTCTCTGGGAACAGATTGTGACCGCTGCCGCGCGATCTTTTGTGTGCTGACCCTTCCTGTGTACCTGGACTGCTATTCATCATGGGGCCCAAGGATGAAAAACGCAAGCGAGTGAACCTAAGTGTGGCCAAAAAACTTGAATTAATAGCCAAACTGGAGAAAGGAGTGAGTGTGACGAATGTTTTGTGAGGAATATGGGGTGGCCGATGAACCCCTGCCGGTGCCGGTGTCTGGTGGTGAGGCTGATGCCATGGATCAAGAATAACAAGCTATTCTTGATCATGTAAATAGTGTACATATATTAGATATAAGGTAAGAAACACCAACTTTTCATTTGTATACTAATAAAAACAATACATATTACCAGGATTTATTTCAGGTACAGTAAAAAAAAAAGGATGCATAACAGTTAAATGTCACGATCCGGACACCTGTACTCAACACCGGATTTTTCTCAAGGAATTTCCGGAGTACATCCGGACTGGACATTATTTAGCAGCAACGGACATTTAGCAGCAACGGACAGGTGCTTGCACGCATTTGTCCGTTGAATGGAGGTTGCAGTGTACTTGTACGCATCTCCTGGCTAATACTCTTTATACCTAAACGTCTCCTCAGCTCATCATTTGTTATTCTATCCTGCAGTTTGGCCCCACACATCCATCTCATCTCATTACGTTCCATTCTGTTGACATCCTCTACTTTAACGGCCCAGGTTTCTGAGGCATACGTCATTGCACTTCTAACACATGAGGCATACAGTACACCTTTCCCTTCAGGGGGAGAGGCATTCTTTTCATGGTCAGAAATATTTAGTATGAGAGTGACAGGACAGTTTGAGCCTTAAAGTTGAGAATTCGGAGGAGTCAAAGTCGGGAATACGAGAGCGAGTGAGTTTGTTGTGTACGTAGACACAATATCCGCCTTTGGCTTTGAAACTAGGATAGAGATAGTACAGTAGGAGGGTGCAGAGAAGGGTTTGCTGTCAATAGTCCCAGACAACTGAGTTTCGGTGAGAAAGAAGATCAGGGTTGGCAGGAGAGGTGGTGTTCAACAGAGTAGAAGCTAGAGGAAAGGCCACAAATGTTACAAAAGAGTGCCTATAAATGCTAGGTATAAATAAAGATGGGTGTAAAACAAAATATTTCAACTGCAATATACAGGACAGAAAAATTATGAAAGGAGTTTGTTCAAGCTACCCATCACTCAATCTACAATGTTTACCCAATTTTCTGAATATAGAATCTAGCAAGTATTAAATTGGAACAAGATCTGAATCTATAAACAGGTAGGGAAGGTAGTAATGGCCTTAGTGTAGGGTCAAGTATGTCAACAAGGGGATCAGTGTAGATGTCTTATCACCTCCACATAGCCTCACACAAATCAGCTACCATATCACTCTAAAACTTGAGTGTACATAAGACAGACACTCCATGTCACCATATTTAGTCTAAGATATACAGTAGTAACAAAATAAGGGCAGAGGGGTGTCATTATCAAGTTTGTTTTAATTGTTTAACTAAATTGAGCTATTTTTCTATATGTTCATAAGGGAGAGACTTAACCCTCTCACGTTCTTGACGCAATTTTGAGCCTATTAGGGATACTTTAAAGCCTTTGTTACCATCAGGGGTATTTAGAAACCTTTAGTTTAGTTACTTCAACCTCTGCAGTTGTCTTTGAGTTAGCTGTGGGCAGAAAAGTAATTTTGGAGAGGTAATTACAAGTGTGAGAGAACTCTATTTATTATTGCTAATCTGGCAACCTCTGCGTCATAAGGATGTGAGAGGGTTAAGTTATGAAACGGCCTATCATTATCGAGATGTTATTACTGTACTACATAGTGATGATCCTGTGGCTGTGAATTTTGGAAATGAGTCATTGGAGCTGGTGGACAAGTTTTGTTACCTAGGAGATACCATCTCTGCCGGTGGTGGGGCCGAGGCTGCCCCTGTTGCTAGAATTAGATGTGGCTGGGGGAAGTTCAGAGAACGGCTGCCAATTCTGACCAGAATGCCTCTCCCCCTGAAGGGAAAGGTGTATGCCTCATGTGTTAGAAGTGCAATGACGTATGCCTCAGAAACATGGGCCGTTAATGTAGAGGATGTCAACAGAATGGAACGTAATGAGATAAGAATGGTAAGATGGATGGGTGGGGCCAGGCTGCAGGATAGAATGACAAATGATGAGTTGAGGAGACGTTTAGGTATAAAGAGTATTAGCGAGGTGATGCGTACAAGTAGACTGGGATGGTATGGACATGTGGAGAGAACGGATGAACAAAATTGGGTGAAAAATTAAGGTCTGTGATTGTAGAGGGAGCTGCACCAAGGGGTGGACCGAGGAAGACCTGGGATCGGACTATACGTGCCGATCTCAAATCCAAAAACTTGTCAAGTGAAGCAGCCCTTAACAGGGTTGCCTGGAATGCCGCCATTAGGACAAGAGACTGAAACTGCACGTATGTGTGGAGCACTCAGTCTTAAAATGTTATGTACTGTATGTATGTATGTATACTGTACATAAATTTAAAGACCGTGTTCCATACGAGGTCCGGTTTCAGTCTCACATCTTAATGGCGGTGTTCCAGGCAGCTCTAGACAGAGCTGCCTCACTTGCTAGGATTTGAAATTTGAGATCACAGCATATAGTCTTATCCTACAACTTTCTAGGTATACCCTGTGGTGCAAGCTCCCTCCATAATGATTTTTTTTTTTTACCACCATGCACTCCCTGCTCAATAGCTGGGCTAGGGTGGCCGGTGCCTTGATATATCAGAGACTTCAGTGAAAAGATGCCTCAGATTGCTAGACCGCACTGTCCACCACAGCACTGGCGTCTGCTAAATAGCACACTGGCTGGCCCGAGACTCGAACCCTTAAGGGGAGGTTTTTAGTTTGGTCTCTAGATATCCATCAAGCTTAAGATTACACCCCCTTGAGCCCCGTTCAAGATAAATTTGTACATTTTTCAGTAGAAAAATTTCCCGGCTGAAAGCCGGTTCCTCTTAAATTACAGGCTCGCTATCGCTCGCCAGGATAAAATCGACACCTGAATTGCACGAAAGGTCTTAATATGGGGTGAAAGTTCTTAAAATCGCTAAACTAATGGGGCAAACGTTTTATAATATCAAAAGCAATGGGGCTAAACATGAGGGAGAAAGGGGTCAAGAAAAAAAATCCCTCAAGTGGAGATCTCCCCTTAACCTCATGGTTTGCAGGAGAGTGCTCTACTAACCGCGCTATGGCCTGTGGCCGTAGCGCAATGACAACATGACTAGCATTCTTTCATCCAGTTAAGTTCATCCATCCTCTCTACATGCAAAAAAAAAACACTGGTCTTGTCGTATCGTAGGTTTATTGACATGCGGTATGGCCTTCCATACCCCTAGCTGCAATGGCAGACATTAGAAGTGCGATAGACCACTGTTGCATGTACAGTATATGAATATGCTAGCACCTGATCAGCATGGCTGATCTGATTACAGATTAGATTCCCATCCACAGCCCTTCCAACAGTAGCATAATATTCCACATGCATAATATGCATTCCACACTATACACAACAATGGCAAGAAAACTCTCCCCTAAAAAAACAAGCTACAGCATCTAACGTATTGCCTTGAAAAAATGGAGGAGATTCATTTTTGGCAACTCCTTCGGGGATCAAAGAAAATATCTCCATAAACCTGACTACCAAAGGTCCTTCCTAAGCATACCGATACAGTAGGCTATAATCATTAACTAATAGCTCAAATAAAATTCAAATAAGTGTCATAGTACTGAAGGAGTTGATACAGTTACCGAGGTCCTCAACCCTTTCAGTAAGGCTGATTATTTTGATTTTATTCTAACCATACAGTACACTACATTAGCTTAGAAAGGATCTGTAATAATTATAAGGGTAAATTTAGATAGTCTGTAGCCGTTTAATTGCTAGAACTTTTCTAAGCGGATTTTTTTTTCTAATACTGTACTTAGTCAGAATCAAATATAAAAAGGACGACACCTGTACTGAAAGGGTCCAAGTAAAGGTGGTAAGGGTTGGAGTAAGTCCAAGTGGATAGTACAGGTAATCAGCGTGGAGTCAGCCAAAGTTGATCACAATACGAGTGTGGCTTTGCTGACACTAGAATATGCCACTCAATCACACTCTCACTACTGTCTTCATTACTTAGCTTTCATATATTAGTTTTCCATTTCCATTTTTTTCCATGTGTAATCCTACCTTTCAAACTGTACATTATCCCCCACCTTTCACTTCTTTCTCTGTATTCGCATCTACAGTACTAATTCTGTTTGTTTTATTAATTATCATCCCTTGCACCAACATCTACCTTTCATACTGCGATATATAAAATTAACAGAAAACGATACGATCATTAAGAAATAGGCCTTACTAGCGACCTCCTTCGACCAGGATAAACACTAAAAAACACTGCCTGTATGTACAGTAAAATTCCGCTAATCCGGAGGCTGAAACCTCGGAATGTCCGATACCTCGGAAGGTTTTTTCCCAAAAAATATATTATTTTCCCCCCAAAATATAAATAAATACACCACCGGAACTTCACCGCAGTGCCTCTACACCACCGGAACTTCACCGAACTGCACAGGTAGGCAACGAAATATGCTTTTTTTTAAATTACAGTCCGCCCATGGGTAACACGGGTATATCGTACCGGCCCTAGGCCGAGATATGCAAACACGCGTTACATAAAGCAAAGGTTAAATGGGAAAAATTCAATTTGTTCTGGCCACTCCCCCAAAGTCCCTTTTTTTTTACCATTTACCACCCGATTTATCTATTTATTTGTCAGTATTATTACGTTGGCAACATACCTTCATACTAGGGGTCAATAATATATCCAATTAAGACCATTGGTACTATGAAATGCCATTTATTTGACACGAAAACAATGCCGCTCAGCTTTAGTTCAACAAAAACAAACCACAGGTCGTCTGCAAGTGAGGCAGGCGGTGGCAGCTTTGCTAAACTTGCCAACAATCTACCGCCTTCATTACATTTACAGTTTAATGGATTTTTCTTTGGCTTTTACTATTATAAATATTATTTGGTAAAATTAAATTAAATTCCATAGAGTAAATTATAATAACATTTTATTGCATACAGAAGTAACTCGGGTTTAGACATAGCCACACATGCACACACACAAACTGACACAACAATAACACACACAATTTCAGTCACTCGGAAAATCAGCTGATGAATCTCGGCGCTTCAAATTCACTTGCATTGAAAGTATATTAGTCGTATAAGGCCACCCATGGTTTTTTTGGAGGGTTTTGGAGGCTTAGAAATGTGTCTTATACACGCCGGTATATACGGGTCTGACGGGTCTGACGTCACCGGCCGAGAGATGCCGACCAGCCGCCACCCGCCACGAGCGCTACATAAACAAAACCGTGTTAGATGCTGACTCGGCACATTTGGGGTACCCGTGTTAGAGCAAAACCGCGGAACCTAAAGGCGCGTTACACGAGGGCCGACTGTATTCTAATTAATTATTAATTTATATGTGTTTTAGGGCCATTTTTATGTATAAATCTGATACTTCGGAAAATATGCTAATCCGGATGTCCCGCGGTCCCCTGACTTCCGGATTAAAAGAATTTTACTGTATATTGTTAGCGAGATTGGATCATTTCTTGATGTGCACCACATCTTCAGGACCTTGCTTGAGTATTGAATTGAGAGGTACTAATTAAGAAAACCAGACTTGTCCAAGAGCGTGCGTGATAGGGGCAAGTATCCCATGTATACATGTCATCGTCACGCGAATCAGCTGCAACTCTCCCAACTGACGGCCGAGGATGCCAACGGCGTTATTAACTAGTATTTTTTTCTGGAGTTTAACCCATCAGACCCGGAAGGGCTCTTAACCCTCTCACCACGGAAGACCTCTTGAACGCCCATAAAAAAGCATATAACAGGTACCCGGAAGGCCTCTTGAACGCCAGTGGTTGAAAGCCTGTGAGCTTCGTGTGCGAGGCGTCGGTCCGACGCATGTAAACAACAGCCGGCTGGACCGACGCCCCGCATCTCCGGCCACAAGAAGGAGAGCGTCGCTTGTTCGTGTGTGCCTGTATGTTGTTGTTAAGTATCGAAAAGTGGTGTAAAGTGGCTGTTTTGGCCATAAAGTTATCTCCAATGAAATCATCATCACAGCTCAACCAGTTGACTTAGAGAGCTCTACTTAATGCCATTCTACAGGTAAATAACACAGCTACGCTTGGGGATGCGCGGGAATGTGGGAAGCAGTCTGATTAACGAATATACGGTAGCCTAGCCTAGACGTTTTTCATCCAAAACACCCGGGTTTCGAGGAATATATATATAATACATAGCCGGGGCTGGAGGGTTAAACACCCATAAAAAACACACCCGAGCTACCCGGAAGGGCTCTTAACCCTCTCACATCCTGACGCAATTTTTGAGCCTATTAGGGATACTTTAACCCTCCAGCCCCGGCTACGCATTACATAAATATTCCCCGAAATCTGGGGGTTTTGGCTGAAAAACGTCTATGCCTAGGCTACCGTATCTTTGTTATTCTGACTGCTTCCGCATTCCCGCGCACCCCCAAGTGTAGATGTGTTTCGTACCTGTAGAATGGCGTTAAGTAGAGCTCTCTAAGTCAACTGGTTCAGTTGTGATGATGATTTCATTGGAGATATCTTTATGGCAAAAACAGCCACTTTACACTACTGTACAGTACTTTTCGATACTTAACAATAACATACAGGCACACACGAACAAGCGACGCACTCCTTCTTGTGGCCGGAGATGCGGGGCGTCCAGCCGGCTGTTGTTTACATGCGTCGGACGTACGCCTCGCACACCAAGCTTACAGGCTTTAAACTCATGGGTGTTTAAGAGACCTTCCGGGTAGCTCGGGGTGTTTCTTATGGGTGTTTAACCCTCCTGGTCCGGTTGTCATTTTAAAATGACACCACGAATTAAGGGCAGGTGCCCGGGTGTCATTTTAAAATCTGTAAGCTTGAAAGCCTATTCAGCTTGGTCTGAACGTCGTGCGTCCGACGCATGTAAACAAAGCCGATCGTTACGTCACCGCACCTCCGAAAACAAGAAAGAGAAGACTCGTTTGTTATTGTATGTCGTTGTTTCAGTACCGGTAGTGAAAAGATCGTCATATTGCTAACATCGCCTGCAAGTGCTCTCCACTGAAATCGTCATCACAACTGAACCAGTTGACAGAGAGCTCTACTCAACGCCATTCTACAGATACGAAACACATCTACGCTTGGGGATGTGCGGGAATGCGGAAGCAAGCCAAATAACAAAGATGCGGTAGCCTAGGCGTAGACGTTTTACGACCAAAACCCCCGGATTAGGCTGGAGGGTTAATGGAATTCTATAGATATTTCCCATATACATATTACAGCATCTTCATGTTATGACCCTGTAGTAAACTTAGTTTTTTCTTTCATCCCTGTAGTTCACCTTTAAATCGTCAAACTAATGGACCGAACATCTAAAAATCTGAAAATGAATGGGGCTAAACATGAGGAAGGGGAGCCAGAAAAACGGCCCATCTCCCCTTAACATGCTATAGCTATAAAGTATTTTCCCTTAGTTATCTATTCTTTGTATTAGAATCATCTACCTTTCATACTGTATACCTTAGCCTTGTTTGAGATCAACTACCTTTAACCTCTGAAGTGCGCATGGGGGGTATGAGACACCACACTCCTGTGCTGACGTATTTGAGCTGTTCCGATCACTAAAATATTTATTTTACCATAAATAGCATTAATACTTATCCATATGCGCCTATTATAGGTTGATTATAAAGGTATTAACCTGTTACAACAATAAAACAAGTGGAAACAGCGTTTGGATGGTCAAAATCGGCGATACAGGCCGGGAGTTACACAATGTATGGCTGAGGCAACCTCCCAGCCCACCACTTTCCTCCATCTCTGGAGAGAGACTGTCGATCGATACTCTCTCTCTCTCTCTCTCTTGCACTCGCTTGCTAACAGTGATGACAATGCCCTGCTTGCAACTCGCTAATGTTAGCACAAAAATATACCACAGAATAAGGGAATAACAGGGAAAATAGGTGATAACTGAAGGAGGAGAGGAAACTGGGGAAGGAGGGGAGGTGGAGCAGTGATATTTGGCATGGCCCAGGGGCAAAAAAAAAATATATATATTTTTTTTTCGGTGTTTTAAATTGATTTTTTTTCCCCCTGACTCTTAAGAGTCTTCCCGCAGTTCCCGGGTTAACAGTACATTTTATATTTTATTATCCTTTTAATTTCTTTGTAATCCTTTATCCTACCTTTATGTGTACAGTATATATAATATATATTTTCCCCCTTTTCCTTTCTTAAATACAGAGGGCGTTCTCTTTCATACCTCATAGTCCCGAACCCGAAATTAGCTCTTTTCGCTCTATTTCAGTCCCCCTTTTCCAATATAAATGTTATATCAGGTATACTTCCCTCTTGCTTTTCTTTCCTCCCCTCTCTTCCTTTATCTGACTTGCTTGTGCCATCGTCTGTTTTCCAATAATCTACTCTCCCCTCCACTTCCTCCATTGTTTATTATATACAGTAACGTTACAGTACCAGTATATACGGTACAAAACACTGCAAATACAATAAACAAACTTTTCACACATCCACTCTATATTATACAGTCAGGACCCCCAATACACGATTCCACAATGCGCGAAAACCCTAATACACGAGTTATCCCTCGAAAATAACATTAATTAATTAAACATTAATTACGCAAGGTGGTACCACAATACACGAATCGAGAGCTAAGAAGGGGCCAAATCCGCTATTCCCGCTTGATACGCGAGCACGTCTACGTTTCGCGAGGCCCAGGAGTAGCTCCGAAAAAAGAAGAAGACGGGCATACGCCTGCCTTCCCTCCCGCTTACCCTCCCTCCCTCAGTCCCGCTCATAGCCGTGCGGAGTGACCAAACGTTTGTAGTGCCTGCCACTTTTTTCGCCATGCCACGCCAATATAAGAAGATAACACACAAAATGAAGGTGGAAGTGTTGGATCGCAAGAAAAAAGGAGAAGGAAACTGTGCAATAGGCTTGTCAGAGTAAACTGTTCGTACGATTTGGTCAGGGAGGGAGAAGTTGGAGAAAATCGTGAAGTCCTACGGTCCTAGTCCTGGCCTATCTACTACTAATTTTAAGGTAAGGTTTCATATTTTTATTCATTGTTCTTCTTATATATAAGATATAGACTGTACTGTAGAGCCAAAAATGTCGAAAATAGGGCCAAAAATGTCGAAAATAGGCCATAATTGAGAGATGTCACCCAATCTAATTATTCCCATTTGAAGTTAGTTCCACAATACACGAATTCACAATACGCGATGCCTCCTGTCACCCCTATTCTCACGAATTGGGGGTCCTGACTGTACTTCATTCATTCATTCATTCATATATACAGTAAACTTCCGTTAATCCGAAGGGCAGCGGACCGGCTCTCGTTCGGATTAGTGGATTTTTCGGATTATCGGACTTTACCCCTATGAACCTGTGTATGACGAAAACATTGAGACATTAGGCCACCCAAATGACACAATGGTGCACACACACATATCATATGTTCATGAAATCACTTCAAAAGTTTACCATTGTCATTGTAGCCTATTAACTACTTCAAAACATTCAGATTAATGGCCAAAGGAATCTGCTGATATAAACGTCTTCTTCTTCTTCCGTCTACTAGCGAGTTTGTCTTGCTCTTGAAGATCAGATGTGGTTCGGGAAGTAATGCCTTAACAACGGCACTTCCCTGAGAGGTTCTTGTAATTTTCCTTTTGTGATTTTCCTTTTGTGATGTGCTCTGTTATATTATATTGTATTGAAAGCACCCTTGTCTTGTTGTCTTGAAAGCACCCTTGGGATGCTCCGATCACTGAACTATAAATAGTAGCGTATCGGAACATCCAAAGGTGCGTTGCCGAGCTCAAGACTAATACGTCCAAAGGTGCATTTTCAAGCTCAAGACTGAATGCGCTTGCCGAAAATGCGGTGCAAGCCAGTAGCGCATCGGAGCGTCCCAAGGATGCGTTCAAGAGCAAAACAAACTCTCTAGCAGACGCAGTAGCTTCCTTTGACCATTAATCTGAATGTTTTGAAGTAGATAATAGGCTACAATGACAATGGTAAACTTTTAAAGTGAATTCATGAACATATGATATGTGTGTGCTCCATTATGTGTCATTTGAGTGGCCTAATGCCTCAAAAAGGGGACTTTGGGACTTCTTGAAAGGTGCGTTTTCAAGCTCAAGACTGAATGCGCTTGCAGAAAATGCGGTGCAAGCCAGTAGCGCATCGGAGCGTCCCAAGGATGCGTTCAAGAGCAAAACAAACTCTCTAGCAGAGGATGTGGAAGAAGAAGAAGACGAAGGTGTTTACGATTATATCAGTAGCTTCCTTTGACCATTAATCTGAATGTTTTGAAGTAGATAATAGGCTACAATGACAATGGTAAACTTTTAAAGTGAATTCATGAACATATGATATGTGTGTGCTCCATTATGTGTCATTTGAGTGGCCTAATGCCTCAAAAAGGGGACTTTGGGACTTCTTGAAATTCGGACCATCGGGTGAATTCGGATTTGGCCTCAAATTGAAAAATTCGGACTATTGGGAGATTCGAATCATCGGTCGTCGGATTAACGGACTTTTACTGTATATATATATATATATATATATATATATATATATATATATATATATATATATATATATATACTGTATATACAGTATATACAGTATATTATGCCGTGGCATAGTCAGTAGAGTGTCGGCTGCTGATCAAATGGTCGGCAGATCGAATCCTCTCTGTTAAAATGTTATTGGTAGATGTCAAACCCTGGCAACTTGACCTAGCAATTCGTGACAAAACGCCTAATCTTCATGGCCACCCCTTCTCGGGAATTACGGCGTCTGGCAGAAAAATAAATAAAAATAAAAATAAATACTGTATACAGTATATACTGTATATATATATATATATATATATATATATATATATATATATATATATATATATATATATACAGTATATATAATATATATACATATATCTATCTATCTAACTATTGCCTGACGCCTTGATCCCCGAAGGGTGGCCACGAACGAACCGCCCCCATTCAGTCGACGCCCCTCCCCCCAACCAGCACCGCCTTCGTTCATATACTTCCTCACTCCATCCTTCCACCTCTCCCTCTCTGTCCCTCCACCTCGTTCTCATACACCCTCTTTAGTCATTCTCTCGCTTTCCATACGTTCCATATGGCCGAACCATCTCAAGTTGTTCCTTTTCACACTTTCCAACACATCTACCTCCACACCACACCTCCTTCTTACTTCCTCATTAGTCTGTCTATCCCTCCATGTAACTCCGCACGCACTTCTTAAGTAATTCATTTCCACTGCTCTCACTCTTGGTCTGAGTCTCTCAACCAACGTCCATGCTTCGCTTCCGTAAGTCAGTGTCGGGATTACCACACTGTCATGCAAGGACTTCTTCACTTCCATACTGACCACCCTATTTCTTGTTACTGCTTTCAGCGTTCCTACAACCCTCTCCCGCACTTCTTCACCCATAGTCCCATCTTTACTCAACACACTGCCCAGATACTTAAGAGTTGACGATCTACATAGCCTGACCGTTCAGCTTCACCTGACACTCTGTGACTTCACCCCTTTCGAAGACCATAACCTTGCTCTTCCCCGCATTTACCTTCAAATTCCGTTTTTCGCACACTGTTCCAAACTCATTTACCAGACCCTGCAACTCCCATTCATTATCACTCATCAGAATTGTATCATCCGCAAACAGCAGTATAGGTAGCTTCCACTCAATTCCCTCCCTTTTCAGCGATACACCAACATCCACTGCTCTTGATAGTATTTCTTTTATGACTCCATCCATATATACAGTAAACAACCACGGGGACATCACACACCCCTGTTTCAAACCAACATTCAGGTCAAAGAACTCGCTCTGCTCACTCTCCACACGTACTGCCGCCTTTGCACCCTCATACATGCTCTTCACTGCTTTCAGCAACTTGCCATCTACTCCGTATATTCTAAGTACTTTCCACAAACCTTCTCTATCCACTCTGTCATAGGCCTTCTCCAAGTCCATAAAGGCAACATACACCTTTTGTTTCTTCTCCAGATATTTCTCCACAACACAATTCAGGGTAAAAATCTGATCTACACATTCTCTTCCTAAAACCTCCCTGCTCGTCGCCTATCCATTTCTCCATTCTCACTCTCACTCTCTCAATCACTACCCTACAGTATACCTTCCCTACTACGATTAGAAGACATATTCCTCGGTGGTTACCACACACTCCTCTTTCCCCTTTGCCCTTATATAGGGGGACTATTATGCCAGCCTTCCAGTCATCGGGTGCACTCCCCTTCTCCCATGCTAGTTTGCACATTTTCCATACCCATTCGATCACTATCTCACCACCATACCTCAACATTTCCCCACACACTCCATCTGTTCCTGGTGCTTTCCCAACTTCACTCTTTTCATGGCTTCCCACACTTCTGACCTCCTGATCCCCACCTCATCCTCCACTACGTCTCTTCTTCTCCCTCCCATACCATATCCAGCTATGTTTGCTGGCTCTTCATTCCTTACATTTAGCAACTCATTGAAGTACTCCCTCCATCTTTCGACTCTCTCTTGCTTCTCGGCTAGCATTCTCCCATTCTTATCTTTCACACCCTTACTGTTTCCCTTGCTACCTTCCCTAACTTTTGTTGACTTCTTTCCAGAACAGTTTCTTACTCTCCTTCCATTTTAAACTCAGATTCCTTCCAAATTCCTCATCTACTCTTCTCTTACTCTCCACGTACCTCGCTCGTTTCTGTCTCTCGAAATCTTTATTCCCTCTACTACCCAACCACTCTCTATATGCTTTCTTCTTTTCTTCCACAGCTATTCTTACCTCTTCTGTCCACCATGCTGTACCTTTCACTCCTCTCCCTCTTCTCCTCACTCCACACACCTCCTCACATGTTGCACAGATCTCATCCTTAAACACCTTGCTCATCTCCTCCACTTCCTCCATAACTTCCAGGTCGAACCCACCTAGTCGTCTTTCCACTGCTCTCCTGTATTCCTCCTCCTGCAACCTCTCCACCCTCCTCTCGCCTCCCTCCAGCTCTCCTCACCCACTTCTTTTGTATCCTAACCTTAGCTACCACTACATAATGATCAGACAGACCCCCTCCAATACCCCTATACACCCTAGCATCCATCACAGATTTCTTCATTCGTTCATCCACACATACATAATCAATCAATGACTTTCATTCCATATATACAGTATATATATATATATATATATATATATATATATATATATATATATACAGTAAAAGTCCTTTAATCCGACGACCGATGATTCGAATCTCCGAATAGTCTGAATTTTTCAATTTGAGGCCAAATCCGAATTCACCCGATGGTCCGAATTTCAAGAAGTCCCAAAGTCCCCTTTTTGAGGCATTAGTCCACTCAAATGACACATAATGGAGCACACACATATCATATGTTCATGAATTCACTTTAAAAGTTTACCATTGTCATTGTAGCCTATTACCTACTTCAAAACATTCAGATTAATGGTCAAAGGAAGCTACTGATATAAACGTAAACACCACATCGTCTGCTAGAGAGTTTGTTTTGCTCTTGAACGCATCCTTAGGATGCTCCGATGCGCTACTGGCTTGCACCGCATTTTCTGCAAGCGCATTCAGTCTTGAGCTTGAAAACGCACCTTTGGACGTTCCGATACGCTACTATTTATAGTTCAGTGATCGGAGCGTCCCAAGGGTGCTTTCAAGACAACAAGACAAGGGTGCTTTCAATACAATATAATATAACAGAGCACGTCACAAAAGGAAAATCACAAAAGGAAAATGACAAGAACCTCTCAGGGAAGTGTCGTTGTTAAGGCATTACTTCCCGAACCACATCTGATCTGATCTTCAAGAGCAAGACAAACTCGCTAGTAGACGGAAGAAGAAGAAGACGATGCGGACATATGGTGTTTACACTTATATCAGCAGATTCCTTTGACCATTAATCTGAATGTTTTGAAGTAGGTAATAGGCTACAATGACAATGGTAAACTTTTGAAGTGATTTCATGAACATATGATGTGTGTGTGCACCATTGTGTCATTTGGGTGGCCTAATGCCTCTATGTTTTCGTCATACACAGGTTCATAGGGGTAAAGTCCGATAATCCGAAAAATCCACTAATCCGAACGAGGGCCGGTCCGCTGCCCTTCGGATTAACGGAAGTTTACTGTATACAGTATATACATATATATATATATATATATATATATATATATATATATATATATATATATATATATATATATATATATATACACCTGTATGAATATATATATATATATATATATATATATATATATACTGTATATATATATTATACACACACACACACACCAGTACATTTCAAAAGGTTATTGTGGAAATTGCAGGTTGTTGGATGTGTACATGGTAGGATGTTAAAATGGATGGAAAACTTTTTAATAAGAGAAATGAGGACCACGATACGAGACGAATATTCACAGTGGAGGAGTGTGACGAGCGGAGTACCACAGGGATCAGTGTTGGGTCCGATAATGTTCCTACTTTATGTAAACGACATGCCAGAAAACTTTTATAGTCATATGAATATGTTTGCAGATGACGCTAAGATCATGAAGAATGTCACCTGTATAGAAAGTTGTCAGGATCTTCAAAAGGACCTAGATGAGTTGCACAGATGGAGCCAAACCTGGAAAATGAGTTTCAATGCAGAAAAGTGTCATGTTTTGGAAGTGGGAACAAGTGAGATAAGGCCAAGCTGGGAGTACAAATTAGGAATTGAAATAATCGGCAAAACACGGCATGAGACGGACCTTGGAGTGATAATACAAGATGATCTATCCCCGGAGAAGCATATTAACATGATCATTAGAGGAGCATATGGAATAATAACCAATATGAGAGTGGCACTTAACTATTTGGATGAAGAAATGTTAAGAAAACTGATAATGACTATGATAAGACCAAGATTAGAATATGCAGCAGTGATATGGTCACCACATTTGAAAAAACATATAAACAAATTAGAGAAAGTCCAAAGGATAGCAACGAAGATGATCCCAAGATTGAAGGAGTTGACATATGAGGAAAGACTTTAGACACTACAACTGCCTACCTTGAAAGAGAGAAGGGAACGAGGCGACGTAATAACGATGTTCAAGGGAGTAAAAAGTTTGGAACGAGTAGATAGGGAAGATCTATTCGTGAGGGATAATGGAAGGACAAGAGGGCACGAGTTTAAGCTGAGGAAGGGCAGATGTCATAAGGACAGAGAAATTCAGCTTCCCATATAGGAGTATAGAGACTTGGAACAACTTAGAGGAGGAGGTGGTGAGAGCGAGGAACATTAACATGTTCAAATCTAGGTTGGATAAAAAGTAAATATGGAAATAGGGCAACATAAGTTATGATATGTTAGTCCAAAATACTGGGAACTGGGAATATCCATTACAATACTTGTCTAAGTAAAATGGATTGATTATAAAGTAACTAAGACAGGACAACACGAGCGCTGCTCAATTCCTGTAAACTATAAATAGGTAAATACATACCTAATCAACCTATAAATTATTGTTTATCGGTACTTTAATCTGTTGACTCTTTATCCATCATCATCTCTACTCTAAAGAAGGTCAAGAGTGAGTGCCGTTATCAGAAAACGTCTGAGACCTTGAAATGGTGATATCAACTTTGAGGATTATGAGTATACAGTACATTTATTTGATTCTCTAACCTGTAAAGTAAATTTCTGAAATATCAGGAATATATTATAGTCTATCTATCTATCTATTGCCTGACGCCATGATCCCCGAAGGGGTGGCCACGAACGAACCGCCCCCAAGCACCTCTGTCCCCAGTCAGTCGACGCCCCTCCTCCCAACCAGCACCGCCTTCACTCATATACTTCCTCACTCCATCCTTCCACCTCTCCTTCGGTCTACCACTCCCTCTCTGTCCCTCCACCTCGCTCTTTTACACCCTCTTAGTCATTCTCTCGCTTCCGATACGTTCCATATGGCCGAACCATCTCAAGTTGTTCCTTTTCACACTTTCCAGCACATCTACCTCCACACCACATCTCCTTCTTACTTCCTCATTCGTTTGTCTATCCCTCCATGTAACTCCGCACGCACTTCTCAAGTAACTCATTTCCACCGCTCTCACTCCTGGTCTGAGTCTCTCCACGAACGTCCATGCTTCGCTTCCGTAAGTTAGTGTCGGAATTACCACACTGTCATGCAAGGACTTCTTCACTTCCATACTGACCACTCTATTTCTTGTTACTGCTTTCAACGTTCCTACAACCCTCTTCCCCTGTTGCACCCTCTCCCGCACTTCTTCATCCACAGTCCCATCTTTACTCAACACACTGCCCAGATACTTAAAAGAGCTGACGATCTCCATAGCCTGACCGTTCAACTTCACCCCTTTCGAAGACCATAACCTTGCTTTTCCCCGCATTTACCTTCAAATTCCGTTTTTCGCACAGTTCCAAACTCATTTACCAGACTCTGCAACTCCCATTCATTATCGCTCATCAGAACCGTGTCATCCGCAAACAGCAGTATAGGCAGCTTCCACTCATTTCCCTCCCTTTTCAGCGATACACCAACATCCACTGCTCTTCCTAGTATTTCTTTCATGACTCCATCCATATATATACAGTAAACAACCACAGGGACATCACACACCCCTGTTTCAACCCAACACTCAGGTCAAAGAACTCGCTCTGCTCATTCTCCACACGTACTGTCGCCTTTGCACCCTCATACATGCTCTTCACTGCTTTCAGCAACTTGCCATCTACTCCGTATATTCTAAGTACTGTACAGTAACCCCCCGCTATTTCGGACCTCTAAATGTCGGAAACCCGTACTAGCCGGATCGGTGACGGCCTCTCGGACACGTACTTCCGTATTTCAGACATTTCCGTCATCGTTCCGACAGTCTCTGACAGTGTCGGACGTTATATAAGTATTCGGCAAATGTCCGTCATAACCGTCCTCTGATATCTCGTATATTTCCGAAATGTGTCGTAACGGTGTCCGACAGACGGATGACGCGTTCACGTCACCGGACAATAAGGGTGAATATCCGACAAACAGAAGGGACGTCCGATGCCATCTTACATCCGGGGCCCAAGCGTGGAAAGCTGGGAGCGTCAGTCCGCACCAAGCTCTGTTGTGTTACACATCGACGCGTGCCATTATTTTGTTCATCATGCCTCCCAAGGATAAGCCTAAGCGTAAGGTGACTTCTATATCACTAGAAACTAAGCTTCAGATGTTAAAGGATCTGGACAGTGGGATGAAAGCGAAGCAACTTCAGGAGAAGTACAACTTAGGTCGACCAACAATCTACGACTTTATCCGGGACAAGGAGAAAGTCCGGCAGCATGGCGCAGCTGTGCTTCACGGTCCTTCTACCGCCAAGATCTTTCGCAAGGCTAAGCTAGCCTACCAAGACATCGACGACGCAGTTCTGAAGTGGTACAGACAACATCGTGCTGAGGGCGTACCAGTGAGAACAGAACCATTTGTGGTGAAATTTTAAGCGCCGATACATCGGCCATAGCACCCTTCACTGAATGCTTCTTAGCTCTTATCTTACAGTTTCCTACAGTAGATCCTCTGGAAAAAGGCAAACTAGGCCTGTGTACCTAGCTCAGTGCCAGTACTTGCACTACTGCGGTCGTTCACTGTGTTGGCGGCGGCGGCGGCAGCAGACGCAACATTTTTTCTATTCTGTATTTTTGCTTTATAATCAAACTTCAAATCTTGTTTTTCCCATGCTTTATCAAGATTACTTTCAAACTTCCTTATTGATTCAGAATCGACTACATACTGGGGCAGTGCGTTCCACTCATTTACCACTCTATCACAATAGGAGTTCTTTGCCTTTTCAAGCCTATTTCTTTCTTTGTAAATTTTCTTAGAGTGTCCTCTCGTTCTTGTTCCCTCCCGCATCAAGAAGATACCTTCACACACATCCTCATCATACTTTCCTGACACTATCTTCAAAGTCTCTATCATATCCCCTCTCTTTCTCCTATATGCCAGTGTCGGAAGTCCCAGTGTCCTCAACCTCTGCTCATAGCCTGCGTTCTTCAACGTTGGTACTAGCTTGCTAGCCCTCCTCTGCACTTTCTCCACTGCTTCTATATCCTTTACCATATATGGAGCCCACACCTGGTTCGCATATTCCAGGTGCGGCCTAACCAGCGCTGTATAGAGATTCCTGAATATTTCTTCGTCAAGTGACACAAATGTCCTTATCAGCCCTACAATTCTATTGGCTTTGTTTATATTTTCCGCTAAATGTTCTGAGAAATTTAACTTATTGTCTATCACTACTCCTATATCCTTTTCTGCATTCACTTCCTCCATCCCTTCATACATGCTGTATCCTACCTTGTCTATCTTGCTAGTCCCAATCCGCATGTACTGTACTTGCATTTTTTTGGATGAAAAGGCATTAACCAATGTTCAGACCATCCCTTCATGCCATCCACATCTCCTTGAAGCAAACCCACATCTTCCTTACTCCTCACTCTTCTATACAGCTTAGTGTCATCCGCATACAGGTATATCTCACTTCCATTGGTTATAAATTCAGGTAAGTCGTTGATAAATATAACGAACAGTAGTGATCCCAACACAGATCCCTGAGGTATCCCACTTGTTATTTCCCTCCACCCCGAGCCTATTCCATTCACCAGTACCCTCTGTCTCCGATCTTTCAGGAAGGCTTCTATCCATTTCACACATTTCTCCCCTATACTATAGCTTCTAACTTTCTCTATTAACCTTTTATGTGGGACCTTATCGAAGGCCTTCATAAAATCGCAATATACCACGTCTATTACATCACCATCCTCCAGAATTTGCATCCAATCATCTACCACCTTAATTATCTGTAGTACCGTCGACCTCCCCGGCAAGAATCCGAATTGTCTCCCACTGAAAAGTTGGTTTGATTTCATATGCTCCATTATTCCTTCTCTAATTACCGTTTCCATTAGTTTACACACAACACTTGTCAAACTGACTGGTCTATAATTTCCTGGGTCATTTCTCTTTCCCTTCTTAAATATAGCGGTTATGTTCGCCTCTCTCCAGTCCGTCGGGATTTGTCCTGTATTAAAAGATACCTCAAATAACATTTTTAATGGCTCTACTAACATCTCACCTCCTTCCTTTATGATTCTTGGATGTATCCCATCCGGTCCCGGGGACTTACTTCTGTTAATTTTTTCTATAGCCCTCCTTATTCTAGGAAAACTCTATTAGTTTTAGTGCTGGTGCCTGTTTGATGGGAATAGTAGGCACTGCATCAACCGACTCCACTGTTAGTACCTCCCCAAAGTATTTCCCCAGCACCTCTGCTTTCTCCTTATCAGTTTCTGCTCTATTCCTATCATCCAAGTCTCCTATCAATTCTGGGATACCTACTCTTCTTGTTTCTTTTCCTGAATATATTTCCAGAATATTTTTGGATTTTGCGTGTGATAATGAAGATGTATGAGGATTCGCGAAGTTCGGTGAGGGTGAAGGGTATACTGAGTGATGAGTTCGCAGTCCGTGTTGGATTCCATCAGGGTTCAGTGTTAAGCCCCCTCCTCTTTATTATGGTCTTGGAGGCGCTGTCTAGAGTTTTTAGAGGCGGACTCCTGTTGGAACTGTTTTATGCAGACGATTTAGTCCTAATAGCTGACAGTATGCAGGATGTAGAGGCCAAATTTAGAGAGTGGAGAGAGGGCATGGCGAGCAAGGGTTTAAGAGTCAATATTAACAAAACCAAGGTTATGCATTGTAGATTGAGACGAGGCAATGTGGAAAAGAGCGGTGCATACCCATGTGCAGTGTGTGGAAAGGGAGTGGGCGTTAACTCAATTCAATGTAGCATCTGTCGATGTTGGGTACACCATGGGAGTAAGCGCTGTAGTAGAATAAAGGGGCCCCTGCCGAAGGATAAGTCAGAAATAGAGAAATTTGAGTGCGTAGTGTGCAAAGGCGAGCTTGTGTTAAGTGATGATCCTGTGGCTGTGAATTTTGGAAATGAGTCTTTGGAGCTGGTGAACAAGTTTTGTTACCTAGGAGATACCATCTCTGCCGGTGGTGGGGCCGAGGCTGCCACTGTTGCTAGAGTTAGGTGTGGCTGGGGGAAGTTCAGAGAATTGATGCCAATCCTGACCATGAAAAGAATGCCTCTCCCCCTGAAGGGAAAGGTGTATGCCTCATGTGTTAGAAGTGCAATGACGTATGCCTCAGAAACATGGGCCGTTAAAGTAGAGGATGTCAACAGAATGGAGCGTAATGAGATGAGAATGGTGAGATGGATGTGTGGGGCCAGGCTACAGGATAGAATAACAAATGTTGAGCTGAGGAGACGTTTAGGTATAAAGAGTATTAGCGAGGTGATGCGTACAAGTAGACTGGGATGGTATGGACATGTGGAGAGAATGGATGAACAAAATTGGGTGAAAAAATGCAGGTCTGTGATTGTGGAGGGAGCTGCACCAAGGGGTGGACCGAGGAAGACCTGGGATCGGACTATACGCGCCGATCTCAAATCCAAGAACTAGACCAGTGAAGCAGCCCTTAACAGGGTTGCCTGGAACGCCGCCATTAGGACAAGAGACTGAAACTGCACTGATGTGTGAAACACTCCGTCTTAAAATTTTATGTATGTATCCTTCACTTTTCTAGCAATCTCTCTCTCCCTCTCCTTCACCCCCCTCCTTATTTTATTGTTTATTTGTCTGCGTTCCAGATCCACTTCTTTAGCTTCTATACTAGACCCCTGTTCTTTTTTAACAATTTTAGTCTTTCCCACAATCGTTTCTTTCTTCTAATCAATGTCCAAAGCTTTCTTTTCATTGGCAATTCTGGGTTCATTCTTTTCCTCAATTTTGTTTTATACTTATATTCCCTTACTGGTACACTTTTGGATACAGCATTCTCCAGTTTGACTCTAATTTTCCTCCACATTCCTTCAGCGTCTTCATCGTTCAAGTATTCCCCCCAGTCAATGTCCAAACACCGTCTCAGCAGCTCATAATCTGCTCTATCATACATGTATATTTTTTTATTGCTTCTATTATCCCTCTCTGTTTTAATATTGCAACTAAAGCTTATACAGGCATGGTCACTACGACCTATAAGGCTATCCTCATTGACATGTTCCACTATATCCTCCTCATAGCTAAAAATCAAATCAAGTACACTCCCCTGCATCCCATCTCTATATCTTGTCATCTCTGTAATATGTTGCGTTAAAAAACAATCTCTCACTTTCTCTATAAACTTGTTTTCCAGGCTACACTGTCTCGCTGGAGTAGTACAATTTGCCCAGTTGATCCTTGGCAAATTGAAATCTCCAATCAAAATCTTATATTTGTTCTCTCTATTATCTATTTCCTCCATTGCTTTCAGTAGGTTATCATCCTCTTCCCTACTATTATTTGGGCTTCTATATATAGAGGCAATTATAATTGATCCTCTTGCACATTTTACTTCAATAAACAAATACTCACAATACTGCGGTCTCATATCCACCTCATTAACCTTGAGCTCTTGTCTTACATAAATAAACAGTCCTCTTCCAACCTCTGCTCTAATAGCATTCCTCTCATATAACTCAAAACCCTCCAAACTATACTCCACCAGTTCCCTTTCAATTCTAGCATTTTTTGGTCTTACTTCCTGCAAGGCTATGACATCAGGTTTTTCCTCTTCATCCTGCAACCTACATATCAGTTCTCTTGTCTTGTCCTGGGTAAACACATCCACATTACTAAACATTATCCTTAATCCATCTACCATTCCTTCAGCAACTACACCATCCCGCTCCTCCTGTCCGTACCCTACTCTCCCCTTAGCACTACTGGGTCTGCAACTTTGTCTCCTGTCTCTCCCTGTGACACCTCCACCCTGTTCTCCTCCTCCGTCACAACTCCTATCACATTCTCTTCCCTCCCTGATATTCGTATAAACCACTTCTTCAATTTCCCGTCCCTCACTCTCCAGTAAAAATTTCTCTCATCTTCCTCACACCAACTTTCCATTATTTTCATCAGCCTTTTCTTGTACAGTAATTCCTTGTTCTATGCTCAAATCCTTCTTTAGTCTTATATGTTTCAGTTCTTCATTTGTGTTTAGCCTCCAACTAAAATTTGTCACTGTCTCTGCCACTGCCCTGGTTTTAAACTGTACCCTTATAGGTCTCATCTCTCCCCTTTTATATCTACCTATCCTACCGACTTACTCCACCTGCCCTTCCCATCCACACCTTTCATGACCTCCTTCACTTTCTCCATATCCCTCACTTTTCTCACTCCATTATCATTAACATTATCATTCGATTCCGAATCAATAAGGGAGTTTGAAAGTAATCTTGATAAAGCATGGGGAAGACAAGATTTGAAGTTTGATTATAAAACAAAAATACAGAATAGTAAAAATGTTGCGTCTGCTACCGCCGCCGCCAACACCGTGAACGACCGCAGCAGTGCAAGTACTGGTACTGAGCTGGATACACGGGCCTAGTTTGCCTTTTTCCAGACGATATACTGTAAGAAACTGTAAGAATATGAGCCTCTATATCTCCATGCATGATTACACCCCTATCCCTGTCCATGGCCTGCCTCACGACACTCTCCTTGTTCTTCATGACCCCTACAACTGCATTCTCAATTTTTTTTTTGGTCATATTCATTTCTTCCTTATAACCGAGGAACACCTTCAACATTGGCAACTGTATAACGGCGACGAGACTGGTTTGTATTGGCGTTCTCTGCCCTCAAACACACAGGCCTACAGAACTCACGTCCACACCTGGCCACAAAACTGTGAAGGACAGCATTTTAGTGCTCTGTTGTGCTAATGCTGACGCAAGCCACCGTGTGACCCCTACAATTGTCGGCAAATCGCAGAAGCCTAGAGTAATAAAGGACCTCATCGTCAACAATCAACTCCCTGTCGACTACTATGGATTAAACAAAGCTGGGTTTAACCAGCAAATCACTGAGGATTTCTTCCACAAGAGATTTGTTGCTGATGTTCGGTCGTTCCCAAATCGAGTGTATGGTGTACCCTATGACGAAGCTGTTGCTATCTTATTGCTCAATAACGCACCTGCCCACCCGTGTACAGTACCACGAAACTGGAGAGTGCCAACGGCAAAATCAAGACCATGTTCCTGCCTCCTAATACCACAAGTGTTATTCAGCCCATGGACCAAGGAATAATTGAAGCGTGTAAAAGGCGTTACAAGAGGAAGTTCCTGGAGCAGTGCCTTGTCATCATAGAAGATGGGATGGACGATGAGGGTTATGTGGATACTCCTGGGAAGAAATCTCTACAAAACCTGAAGCAATATACATTGAAAGACTGCATCTACAATTGGGAAGAGGCGTGACGGGAAGTTTCTTTCAACACACTGAGGAATGGGTGGACCAAGGTCTTAAATATCCCGAAGGTGCAAGATCCGGGTTTCGAAGGGTTTGGAGCAGCTGACTTCAGGAACCTCTTGAACCAGGGTAACCTCCACGAAGAAGAAGTCGACGACTGGCTGCAAGAGGACAGAGACCTACCTGGACATGAGCATAAGACTAACTAACAAATTGCAGCAGAGGTGTTGGGGTACCCGAGGAAGAGCCCCAGGATGAGTCGACGAAGAGACACAGGTGGCCAAGATATCAGTCTCGCAGGCCCTAGACTCCTTTGACAACATTCTTCAGTATCTGGCCCAAGAGGATGACCCGAAGTTGCAGTCCCTATATGAACCACTGCGTAATGGTAGATTCCATATTCAGAGGTCACACCTTGATCGCAAAAAACAGCAGAAAATCAGCTCCTCCCAGACTTCGTACTTCGTCTGCTACCAGTGGGGTGTCGCTTGCTAGTACCACCTCCCTCCACAGTGTAGCTTCAGTTGCCAGCACATCCTCTCTCCCAAGTGTTTCCTCAGTTGCTAGCACCTCGTGGAACACTGCAGACACTGTGCCACTCTCAGACTTGGACATGGACTTGGATGACTTAATGAGTAGCACGCCTGTGCCCATGGATATACCTGAACCTGACATTGTTAGTGTGGTGGAGGAGTAGTGTGGGTAAGGGTCCCATGAAAGGCAAGGGATATGGTCCTAAGAAGAGTGGGGGTGTGAAGAACAGTGAGGTGGAGAAGAACAGTGCGATGGACATTGAAGGTGGAGGAGAACAGTGAGGTGGAGAAGGACAGTGAGAAGGGGAGTGAGATGGAGAAGAACAGTGAGGTGGAGGACAGTCAGAAGGGGAGTGAGGTGGTCAAGGACAGTGAGGTGGAGAAGAACAGTGAGATGGAAAAGGACAGTGAGGTGGAGAAGGACAGTGAGGTGGAGAAGGACAGTGAGGTGGAGAAGGACAGTGAGGTGGAGAAGGACAGTGAGGTGGAGAAGGACAGTGAGGTGGAGAAGGACAGTGAGGTGGAGAAGGACAGTGAGGTGGAGAAGGACAGTGAGGTGAAGGACAGTGAGGTGGAGAAGGACAGTGAGATGGAGGTGGGGGGTGAAAAGGGGATGCTGCAGTAATAGGAGTGTTCAATCTGTAGATAAGCTTGCCAGATGTCACCAGATTCGCCAATTATTGTAATAAAATGTGAACAAGACTAATAAGGGTGACAGTTTCTAAATTATTTGTCAATTTTTCCTGTAGTTAATAGTCTTATGACAAGCGGCTTTAATCTCATGTATTCTTCACATGCATTATAATAATCTCTTATATAGTTTAGCTCACTACTACAGGTATATCGTATATTTAAAATAAGAGAGCAAGAAAAAATATTGTGTTGTGAAATAAATCCATTACAATCATCATAATCATCTCCGACGCCTTGTTTCCCCCTGGGAAACCCCCGCTAGAGGATGGCCATGACAGAAACGTCTCCAAGCTACTTTGTCAAGACATGCCTCCCTTGCCCGTGCCACAATGCCCCTTTTTCTTCAATATATTTTTCCACTTTCTTTTCCCATACCATAGGTGGTCTTCCACTACTAGCGGTTCCACTCACCTGACTCCCATATATCTTTCTTGGCATTCTGTCTTCATCCATTCTCTGAACATGACCATACCACCTCAAAGTACTTCTCTTTATCCACTCAACCACACCACAATCAATGCCCAAAGCCTGCTCTTCCATTCCAAAGGACTCGTACACTTCCCTTTTACTTGGCCCATCTAGCCTATTCATGCCAGCTGCCATTCTGAAAAAGCTCATCTCCACAGCTCTCAGTTTGGAGAGGTCCTCGTCACTTGCCGTCCATGGCTCGCTTCCATACGAGAATGTTGGGAGCAGCACACTGTTTCTCAGTGACTTTTTGACTTCCTGGCTAACCATTCTTCCTTTGAGAATACTATCAAGTTCTCCAATCCCCTTTCTCCCTTGCATTTTTCTCTTTTATCTCACTCTCCATTTTACCATATTTGCATAGTACAGCTCCCAAATACTTGAAACTTTCAACCTCTTCCAGTACTTCATTTTTCATTTTTATTTTACAACTTTTCTCATGTTCTTTTTTTATTCTATTACAAAATGGTAAATACAGGTTGCAAAAAATAAATAGTATATGATATACCTTCTTTTGTTTGCTAATATATTTATAATAGTGGTATCTAAATTAAACAACGCTTTTATGGTTAAATTGACATTTCATTCAGTTACTTATTTTTCTCTGAACAGGACTGTCGGACTTGAGAAGCAGCTAATTTTTTATAGAGGCTGTTGATTGGCTAATGGATAATCGCATGAGTAGTAAATAAAGATATCTTTATTATTTCATATCTAATTTTTAAATACTTTAATTACAAGCAATTTCAACAATTGCGTCATGTTCTAGAGTGATATCCGAACACCGTGGTATAAAATGTGTCACATAAAATACACTATTAACGTAAATATTATAAAGTGAACACAGACAAAATAAAAAGGTATGAGAAAAATCGCTAAGCGAGAGAGGAGACTGCCTGCCGAGAGAGCTGAGTTCTCGAGGCTATCAGCCAATCAGGGGCTGATATTCTAACTTACCACCACCATGTTGACTTACTCTGGTGTTAGGAAGCCAGTGCATATGTTAAAAATACAGAGGCTTGTGATTGGCTAAGGCAGGTGAGATGTAAGCCGAGGCTCAGTCAGTCTACAAATCTCGCTTACTTGTTGGCTTTAGCAATTTGTATTTCGCTCGTGTTCACTTTACAATATCTATGTTATTAATGTGTTATATGCGATATATTTTAGCTCTCAGGGTTCGTATATCACTGTAGATTTAAAGAATCTGGTGCCATCTGGTGTGTTCACAGATTGAACACTCCTATTAATGCAGTTTTGGGGAGGGGGGAGATCAAGACTACAGTACAGTGGGACATCAAGACTACAGACAAGAGCAATGAAGGGGTAAGTGTAATATAGCCTACTGTACAATACATACAGTATTGTAAAACTAAAATATACATGTACAGTACTGTACTGTGTTTTCTATTACAGATTATAGGGTTCGAATAGGGTTGTCTTCGTTTTCTAGGTTGATGCGGACTTCTCTCTTGAGGTCGGATTTTTTCCGTAGTCTCCCGGTTCATTGGTTAGGTCAGATTTTATCCTCTGTTAGGTCGGACACAAGTCGGACTGGGTCTCTCTCCAATTAGTCCGAGATGGCGAGGGTTTACTGTACTTTCCACATGCCTTCTCTATCCACTCTGTCATAGGCCTTCTCCAAGTCCATAAAGGTAACATACACCTTTTGTTGCTTCTCCAGATATTTCTCCACAACACAATTCAGGGTAAAAATCTGATCTACACATCCTCTTCCCTTCCTAAAACCTCCCTGCCCGTCGCCTATCCATTTCTCCGTTCTCACTCTCACTATCACTACCCTACTGTACACCTTCCCTACTACGCTTAAAAGACATATTCCTCGGTGGTTACCACACACTCCTCTTTCCCCTTTGCCCTTATGTAGGGGAACTATTATGCCAGTCTTCCAGTCATCAGGTGCATTCCCCTTCTCCCATGTTAGTTTGCACATTTTCCATACCCATTCGATCACTATCTCAACACCATACCTCAACATTTCCCCATACACTCCATCTGTTCCTGGTGCTTTCCCCAACTTCACACACTTCTGACCTCCTGATCCCCACCTCCTCCTCCACTACTTCTCCTGTTCTCCCTCCCATACCATATCCAACTATGTTTGCTGGCTCTTCATTCCTTACATTTAGCAACTCATTGAAGTACTGTACTCCCTCCATCTTTCGACTCTCTCTTGTATTAAATGACCCGCCTGTCAGTGTTGATTTCGACAGTGTAACGCTGGAATGTGTGAATAAGTTCTGCTACCTGGGCGATACAGTTTCCGCTGGAGGTGGCGCTGAAGCTAGCTCCATTGCTAGAGTCAGAAGTGGCTGGGGAAAGTTTAGAGAGCTGTTGCCACTCCTGACCATGAGAGGGCTCCCACCCCACCTTAAAGGGAAGGTGTATACCTCGTGTGTTAGGAGCGAGATGACCTATGCCTCCGAGACGTGGCCGGTTAAAGCGGAGGATGTCGATAGAATGGAACGGAATGAGAAGAGAATGGTGAGATGGATGTGTGGGGTTAATCTTAGGGACAGGGTATCGAGCGAGGAATTAAGAAGGCGTCTGGGCATTAGGAGTATCAGTGAAGTGATGTGCACGAGCCGACTTGGTTGGTTTGGACATGTGGAGAGAATGGATGATCAGAACTGGGTGAAGAAATGCCGGACTGTGAACTTGGGGGGGAGCTGCGCGTAGGGGTGGACCTAGAATGACGTGGGCTCGGGTACTCCGGTCCGATCTCAAAATAAAGAACTTAACAGAGGCAGCCCTTGACAGGGCCGCCTGGTAAGCTGCCATTTAGGACGTGAGACTGTAACCACAGTCTCTGTGGACAAACGGTCTTTAAACTTGTATGTATGGTCATGAATCATGATATCTCGGGGGATGCAAAGGCTAGTTCTGTTAAGGCAAAATTGGGTGTAAATAGTTGAGAGAGCAGCTACCACTCTTGACAAAAAGGGGGGACGCTTTCCACACAAAGGGAAAATGCATGTACCAAGTGTGTGTGAAATTCTATATGGTGGTGAAATGCCGCCAGTTACAAATATGATATCCATAGACTACAGTGTATTGAAATGAGTATTGTGAAAAGATGTAGTTGTTCACCAGGCTGTCTGGCCGAGCTGGCTGTATATCTCGATAATTTGGTAATGTAACAATATATTTTTACATTTTACATTCATAAATAGTACACTAATATACTAGGTTAGGTTAAAGTAGGCATCTGAAAAACAGTTACCCGCTACACAGGATCTTACCCTGTCGATAACTGGAAGAACCGTATTAAACAACCTTGTTACGAAAAAGATATTTTAGTACCATACTTTTTTATTAGGTTTTGCCGAGGCTTAAAACAAATGTTCATATGATCTTTAGAGCATAGGCTATAGATTCCATATTTATCTTCAAATACAGTATATCAAAAATATTTGTGGTATTAAAATAAAGTTATACAGTACTGGCCTTGGATACTTCTAACCCAAACTACCACTACAGTCGAACCTCGCATGAGCCCTGGTGAACGGACTTCGGTTTGTACGGACAAAAAAATTAAGACCGGACAAGCGCCCTAAAGTCCGGACAAATCGGGCAAAAGACCGCTAATTTGAAAGTTGTCCGGTAGGTGGCAGGTCAGGCGGGTGACGCGGCAGCATTTTCCCGCCGAAAACATCAGTTTGTTTACAAGCGCCATACCGCTCGCTTCCCCCCATCGTACCCGTGGATATTCAGTGTTTTAGTGCTACATTATGCCTCTCAATACCCCAAGATCAAGCGTGTGAACCTCAACGTTCAGCAGAAGCTTGAGGTGCTTCGTAAGCTAGAAAAGGGATGTTCTACGAAGAAGATTTGTGATGATTACGGAATAAAGAAACAGACAGTATCAGACATTAAGAAATCCAAAGACAAGCTGAAACTGTATGCTACCTCCTATTGTGTTGAAGCCGCAGCCAGTAAGAGTGGAAAGGTGCAGCCTAGAAAATATATGAGAACTGCAACTAACAGCCAACTAGATCAGTGGTTCCCAAACCCATGGTCGCGACCCAAACAACGGTCGCAAGTGTTTTTCTGAGGGTCATGGGAGGGTCTGGAAAAAAACAAAAACACATTATATATATAATGAAAAATTACTATTAGTGTAAAAATTCCAATGTGAAACAAGTTAATTTATAAACGATAAATTATCCTAAGACTTTAACCCGTACAGCCCCAGCGACGCGTCGGCGATGTATGTAACGCACAGCCCCAGCGACGCGTCTGACGAGTCACCGTAACCTCAGGTGTAGCCACTCGAGAGGGATCAGATATGTATGGGAACTGTGTACGTATCCCACGCAACCGTGCCGATGGTTGAAAACTCTCAAAGTCCACGTGCGTGCGCGTGAGCGCGCAATAACCTGTTTTTTGGGGGTAATTGCCTTCAATTTTTTACTCTTGTAAAATACGTTTTTGGGGGCTCTGTAGGACCATTCTTTAAGCTTTTTGAGCAGTTTTTCGTGGTTTTTCCTTCATTCCTAACCCATTCGCTATTGTTTCTGGAATAAAACCATTTTTTGAAAACCGGCCGGGTTCTGGTGAACAAACATTACAAAACTAGCCGGGGCTCCACGGGTTAAAAATAAGTACTCCTGTATTTGAAATCCAAACAATAAAATTTCCTATCACATGAAGAGTTCATTCATTAGCTACTTCGTGCAGCTACCATTATCATGCCCAATACTCGTAAGCCGTACGGTACGGTATGTTGTGTGCCTGGCTTGGAGTCTGAACTGTCTGATGACCAGTAACCCTCACTCACCCAGTTACTCTCTAATCTAGCGTTGACCAGTTAGTGGTATTCAAGAAATTCGTTAATGGTTAGCATTGTTTGCATTCTACTTGTGTATGTATAATTGTATATACAGTATACTGTGCCTGTATAGTTCAATTCAACATGTCAAGAAAATTTGTTTTTGCCACGATGTTCATTAGTGCATGTTTAGGATAAACTAAAGAATCAAATACGTTTAGGAGGTAGGCTATATCTAACAATTGCTGGGCTTGGTATGCCTGTCCTTATGATATATTGTCGTTTTATACTACTCTCAGTTATCATTTTCATTTTTAAGCCAGCGAAATTAATTAATTTGTTATACGTATTGCATGTTACCGTATTTAAAGTAAAATTTTCTTGCAACATTGACATGTTACTTATTGCAAGAAGTAACAATGTCAATATGATATAAACTGTTTACGCATTATTAATTTTCACACCGCGATAAAAGTAAAATATTCTTATTTCATTCACTTTTATGCTTAATGCAAGAAGTAATAGACGTGTTTTTAACACATTAAGAGCGGCCTATGCGGTTTATTTATATGTACCGCCCAGCGGGGTGTTTTTAGCCAAAATAGGGCTGTTTACGTGATCATTTTCATGCCTAAATAAGACCCAGAACGTAAAACAAGTATCTATCCCTGAAAGGGCATAAACAGAGCTTTCGAATGACACCATAACGATCCTTTTATGATGGCTAGTTTTCTTGCAATAACCGTGCAACGCGAGTGCAAAAAGCATGTAATTAGGCACTTTCCCCATACAATTCCTTATATAGCGAGTGAGAGAGGTAGGAGGGAGGTGAGATTCGTGTCAGTAGGTTCGCCGCGGTGGTCTGGAGCAGTCATACGCTCGCTACTCTCCTGCCACCACTTGTCTCTCTCTCTCAGCAACATTACGTGCTGAAATTGCCACTCGAGTTATGTCGAGCGCCGCCACATAGTCCAGCTTTATTTAACTCGACTTATGTGGTGAGCCGCTAATTAAGGGTTAATGATTGGAAGAAGTAACATTGTTATCATAACATATATTTTTTACTTATCCGTTCTCACTCAGCAACCTTGAACTAAAAAAACAATGGTACAGTACCGGTATTGATAATAATTTATTATTAATATAATACATTGATATATCAACAAAGTATAATTATTATAGAGATCAGGAATATTTTTGAGTATGTGATGATGTTTTTGATGGGGATAGTAATCCTCCTCCCCGTGTTGAATTCACCTACTGGACGAGACAGAGAAAGGGGAGAGGGAACGTGAGTGCTCCCAGACCGAGGCCACCGAGAGGTACTCTCGGTGGCCTCGCCCAGACCCTCTGTTTCGAGTCAGCCACCCCCAGCTATGGGGTATGTCCTGAGTATATACATACAGTACATACATACATAATTTTTTGTTGTATGTGATTATTAAGAATATATCATGACTGTGTGTATCATACGCCTGTGAATGTGGATTAGTGAGTGAATGAGAGGAGTTTGGTTTGATTGAATGCATTTCATGGTGAATACTATAACTTTGCTTGATAAAGAAAGCTTAATGTTGTGGTTGGCTTATTTTCATTTTAACAACAATAGGTTTCCATTTAAATTGCCAGATAGACTGTTTGGGAGAGCGAGTGTCAGTGAGGAAGATAAGTTGTACCACATCAGTGTTTTAAATAGATAATAATAATGAAAAATATGTTTAAGAAAGTACACTCGGATGCCATAGTCTCTAGCCCACTCATAGGTATTCGTGGATTTCACCTATTTCTAATTATGGAAGCATATCTCTGGAAACAAATTTATGAATATAATTGTCTATACATCAAGTGTATACTATTTATTTAAAAGAAAGTTCCGTACAAAAATCAGTATAGATAGATATAATTGCACAAAGGAAAATAAGGGGGTCCAAAAAATGTTGTGAGTGGGCTAATGACTATGGTATCCGAGTGTACATAGCCTATCCCGAGCTATATATTTAATTTCCTTTTTTTCTGACTATATACTGTTGCTGAAACTTAAAATATCATGTTGTGCTTACTAAAATGAAAGAATATAAATGACTGTTTTGTAAAATCATTATGAATATAACAATCAATGAAAATATAAAACGTACCAATCCAGTTATTCAGGATATACAGTAGGTCGTAAGGACCATGAAATATTGTATTTAGGGTCGCCATCAAAATAGTTTGGGAACCACTAGATAGTGCGGTAATGAAGTGGTACGTCCAGATGAAATCGAATGGACATTTAGTGGGAGGTGTGGAGATACTGGCCGCGGCAAGAAAACTTGCTACTAGTTTGGGCATTAATGACTTCGGGTGGTTATGGCGTTTTCGTAATCGCCATGGGTTATTTAATGTGAAAGCCCATGGCGAGGCTGCAAGTGCCGACACATCTACAGTTGAGCCTTTCCGCCTAAAACTCAATAAAGTGATAGAAGATGAAGGGCTAATCTCGTCGCAAATATACAATGCTGACGAGACTGGATTTTATTGGAAATCCTTGCCCAAGAACACCCAGGTGCGCAAAGGGGAGGAGAAGACGCCTGGAAAAAAGATGAGCAAGGAACGTTTGTCGTCCTTGCATTGTGCCAATGCAAGTGGCACTCATCATTTAAAACTGGTAGTGGTGGGTAAATAAAAAAAAAACAAGGGCGTTGAAAGAAGTCATTGATCATCTGCCAGTTATTTATTATAACTCCAAAAAAGCATGGTTCACGGCAGCAATATTTACTGACTGGTTTTTCAATTACTTCGTCCCAGCTGTAAGAAAATACCAGGAGGAAGTATTGAAAATCTCACGGGAGAATGTGAAAGCCATCCTCATTGTGGACAACGCACCTGCCCATCCCAGTGCTGACGGGAAGATTTGTGTGATGTACCTGCCCCCAAACACTACTTCAGTCATCCAGCCTATGGACCAAGGTGTAATAAGTGCCTGTAAGCGCCGCTATACCAGACGCTACTTGGATGAAGTGCTGGAGACAGAAGAGGACTTGGAAGAAGACACCCGAGTGCCAGGACCAAAGCTAACATAAAAAACTATAACGTCCGGTCTGCCCTGTACAACCTAGCACAATCCTGGCAGGATATGAAGGCATCCACCCTCGAAAATTACTGGAAGAAACTGTTGCTGGGTGAAGAAGATGCGAGCTTCGAGGGGTTTGAAGCCCAGGATTTTAGGAGGTTGCTTCACAATGCTGGGGAGAAAGATGTCACAGAGGATGATGTCCGGGACTGGATCGAGGAGAATGAGAGTGACCCTGGGTATCAGTTGCTGTCCATGGACGACATTGCAGCAGAAGTGGCCGAAGGAGACCAGGAAGAGAGTAGTGACGACGAAGCGGAAGACCATCAGTGCAAAAAGACCAAGCTATCTACCCTGTGCAGCTACATTGACGCTATAATTGATTATACAACCTACTCAAAGTGCGATGAAGCAGGGGCCTACTATGGTCACCTGAGGATGCTACGGGAAGTCATGATTAGAGAGCAGCACATGGGAGGAAAACAGGCCAAGATGCACTCCTTCTTCAGTCCACGAGCGCCTTCCCAGCCCGGTGCCAGCGCCCCTCCACAGCCTGCTGACACCCAGCCCGGTCCCAGTGCCACAGACCTATCTGACCCCGATGACCCCCAGCCTAGTACCAGTGAGTACAAGCCCACAACACAGGTCTATACAAGATCGGGATAGGAGTAGGCTGTACAGAAGAAGAAAATTACTCACACAAAGACGCACACATCAAAATCTCCAGGATAGGCAAACGGTCGAAATAGATAGAGAAATTGTGGAAATTGAACAAAGGCTAAGAATATCATATGAACTACAACATATGGAAGAGGAGAGGAAAGCTATTGCAGGTATAAAGGAAAATTCCAAATACTTCTTTTCATACGCCAAACAAAAGGCTAAAACAACATCAAACATCGGCCCACTGAGCAAAGGGGACAAAAAGGAAATGAGCGAACTCTTAAGCAGGCAGTATGAAATGGCATTGTGAGCCTGATGAAACAAAAGTCATCAGAGACCAAAATATATTTTTCATGGAAACCTCCCCCACGGAAACCCCTCAGATGCTGGATATTGATTTCGGTCCAAAAGACATAGAAGAGGCCATTTCCAACATGCCATCCCACTCGGCACCAGGCACGGACTCATGGAATTCGATCCTAATGAAGAAACGTAAGGAAAACCTCTGGCTATAATGTGGAGAAAGAGTCTAGACATGGTGACATACCAGATAGCTTGAAAAACGCAATAATTGCCCCACTGCATGAAGGAGGGAGTAAAGCACTACCAAAAAACTACCACCCGGTAGCTCTAACCTCTCACATCATTAAAGTTTTCGAGCGAGTCCTGCGAAGCAAAATTTCAACATTCATGGAGACAAATGAACTACACAACACCGGTCAACATGGGTTCAGAGCGGGAAGATCATGTCTCTCACAACTTTTGGAACACTATGACAAAATTCTTAAAGCGCTAGAAGAAAAGAAAAACGTGGATGTCATTTACACCGATTTTGCTAAGGCATTTGATAAATGCGACCATGGTATAATAGCCCACAAACTGAAAGCAAAAGTTATAACTGGGAAAATCGGACGGTGGATATACAATTTCCTCGTAAACCGAAAACAATCAGTAGCAGTAAACCAAGTCACATCTGAGCCTTCGGATGTCAAAAGCTCAGTGCCCCAAGGAACAGTGCTAGCGCCCCTTCTGTTCCTCATACTAATTTGCGACATAGATACCAACACCAGACACAGTACGGTGTCGTCTTTTGCTGATGACACAAAATTAAGCAAGATAGTAAACACACAAGAGGACACGGGCCGACTGCAGGAAGACATGAATGTAGTGTTCCAGTGGACCAGGGAAAACAACATGCAATTCAATGAGGAAAAATTCCAATTAATACGGTACGGAGATAATAATGGTGTTAAAGAAATTACAAATTACTTAACAGAATCTAACCACATAATAGAACGGAAAGACAGTGTGAAAGACCTTGGGGTATTAATGTCTGAAAAAATGGGTTTCAAAGTACATAACCAGGTCAAAGTGGCGGCTGCGAAACGTCTAACGGGTTGGATTCTGCGTACTTTTAAAACACGCGGTGAATTACCTATGATAACGCTCTTCAAATCTCTAGTGCTACCGCGGCTTGAATACTGTAGCGTATTAACATCCCCATACAAAGCAGGTGAAATAAATGACTTAGAGAGTGTACAAAGAAATTTCACTTCGCATATAAGTTCGATAAAACATCTACACTATTGGGAGCGTTTAAGAGCACTGAACCTGTACTCACTGGAACGTAGAAGAGAACGTTACCTAATAATATACACGTGGAAAATCGCAGAGGGTTTAGTACCAAACCTACATACTCCGATATTCATGAAATTCAGTGATAGGAGAGGCTGGGAATGCGAAATCCCCCGGATGAATAACAGGGGTGCTATGGGCTCTCTGCGAGAGGGCTGGTTATCACACAGAGGCCCACGTCTCTTCAACAAACTCCCACGGCGAGTAAGAGACATGAGGGACATCTCATTAGACAACTTCAAGAGAGCCCTAGATGTCGAACTGCAAAAAGTGCCAGACGAGCCCATCCTCGCAAGGGAGCGAGCTGTCGCTTCAAACAGTCTACTGCACCAAATCACCACCCATAACGAGGGGCGTCGCGCTCCTTGGTGCTGCTAGAAGAGTGGCGAACACATCAAAAGGTCAAAAGGTAAAGGTATGGACGTGGGCGACTCATCGGACTCGGAATAAGCTGTATTCTGAGTCCCATGTACATAGTGTAAATACTTCAATAGATATTAACACCTTATTAGCGGGCTAGCGGTCTATTTATATGTACCGCCCAGCGGGGTGTTTTTAGCCAAAATAGGGCTGTTTATGTGATCATTTTCATGCCTAAATAAGACCCAGAGCGTAAAACAAGTATCTATCCCTGAAAGGGCATAAACAGAGCTTTCCAATGACACCATAATGATCCTTTTAGGACGGCTAGTTTTCTTGCAACAACCGCGCAACACGAGTGCAAAAAGCATGTAATTCGGTACTTTCCCCATACAATTCAGTATGTAGCGAGTGAGAGAGGGAGGGAGGAGGTGGGATTCGTGTCAGTAGGTTCGCCGCGGTGGTCTGGAGCAGTCATACGCTCGCTACTCTCCTGCCACCACTTGTCTCTCTCTCTCAGCAACATTACGTGCTGAAATTGCCACACGACCTATGTCGCGCGCCGCCAGATAGTCCAGATTTATTTAACTCGACTTATGTTGCGCGCCGATAGTTAGGGGTTAAGGTAAGGAAAAAAAAAATGTATACAGTATATCATTAACACTTATGCTGCAGGCATATTTGGGCTATTTAGAGCATATTCAGGCACTCCTGAATGATTAATCAATCATCTGCATTAAATTAACTGTATTCTGCCGAAAACTAGGCGAAAATATCTTCAAAATGAGACCAGAACGAGCTTCGTAGGTGGCGGGGTTCACCCGCAGCGTTGCCATAGATATTACAGTTTCTTACAGTAGATCCTCTGGAAAAAGGCAAACTATGCCTGTGTATCCAGCTCAGTACCAGTACTTGCACTGCTGCGGTCGTTCACGGTGTTGGCGGCGGCGGTAGCAGACGCAACATTTTTACTATTCTGTATTTTTGTTTTATAATCAAACTTCAAATCTTGTCTTCCCCATGCTCTATCAAGATTACTTTCAAACTCCCTTATTGATTCGGAATCGACTACATACTGGGGCAGTGCGTTCCACTCATTTACCACTATCACAAAATGAGTTCTTTGCCTTCTCAAGCCTATTTCTTTCTTTGTAAATTTTCTTAGTGTCCTCTCGTTCTTGTTCCCTCCCGCATCAAGAATATACCTTCACACACATCCTCATCGTACTTTCCTGACACTATCTTAAAAGTCTCTATCATATCCCCTCTCTTTCTCCTATATGCCAGTGTCCTCAACCTCTGTTCATAGCCCGCATTCTTCAACGTTGGTACCAGCTTGCTAGCTCTCCTCTGCTTCTATATCCTTTACCATATATGGAGCCCACACCTGGTTCGCATAATCCAGGTGCGACCTAACCAGCGCTGTATAGAGATTCCTGAAGATTTCTTCGTCAAGTGACACAAATATCCTCCTTATCAGCCCTACAATTCTATTGGCTTTGTTTATCTTTTCTGCTAAATGTTCTGAGAATTTTAACTTATTGTCTATCACTACTCCTATATCCTTTTCTGCACTCACTTCCTCCATCGCTTCATACATACTGTATCCTACCTTGTCTATCTTGCTGGTCCCAATCCGCATGTACTTGCATTTTTTTGGATGAAAAGGCATTAACCAATGCTCAGACCATCCCTTCATGCCCTCGACATCTCCTTGAAGCAAACCCATATCTTCCTTACTCCTCACTCTTCTATACAGTTTAGTGTCATCCGCATACAGGTATACCTCACTTCCATTAGTTATAACTTCAGGCAAGTCGTTGATAAATATAACGAACAGCAGTGGTCCCAACACAGATCCCTGAGGTAGGTACCCCACTTGTAATTTCCCTCCACCCCGAGCCTATTCCATTCACCAGTACCCTCTGTCTCCAATCTTTCAGGAAGGCTTCTATCCATTTCACACATTTCTCCCCTATATTATAGCTTCTAACTTTCTCTATTAACCTTTCATGTGGGACCTTATCGAAGGCCTTCATAAAATCGCAATATACCACGTCTATTACATCACCATCTTCTAGAATTTGCATCCAATCATCTACCACCTTAATTAGCTGTAGTACCGTCGACCTCCCCGGCAAGAATCCGAACTGTCTCCCACTGAAAAGTTGGTTTGACTTCATATGATCCATTATTCCTTCTCTAATTACCGTTTCCATTAGTTTACACACAACACTTGTCAAACTGACTGGTCTATAATTCCCTGGGTCATTTCTCTTTCCCTTCTTAAATATAGCTGTTATGTTCGCCTCTCTCCAGCCCATCGGGATTTGTCCTGTATTAAACGATACCTCAAATAACATTTTCAATGGCTCTACTAACATCTCCCCTCCTTCCTTTATGATTCTTGGGTGTATCCCATCCGGTCCCGGTGACTTACTTCTGTTCATTTTTTCTATAGCCCTTCTTATTCTAGCATGGGAAAACTCTATTAGTTCTAGTGCCGGTACCTGTTTGATGGGAATAGTAGGCACTGCATCCTCCGACTCCACTGTTAGTATCCCCCCAAAGTATTTCCCCAGCACCTCTGCTTTCTCCTTATCAGTCTCCGCTCTACTCCCATCATTCAACCCCCCTACCAGCTCTGGGATCTCTGGGATATGCGGGAAAACCGATAATTATTAGCTCTCGCTCGCTCGGCAACACTGTTGTGAGACACCTCAGTGAACGGCTCGCTGCTCTGAGGGTCGGAGGGGGGTCCCTCACGCTCCCGCCCACTGACACTCTATTTTTACGTTTTTTACAGGCTTTTAAAGCCTGGAAATTGCCTATGCGTTCCAGAACGTCACCTGCAGCCAATGGGTTAAGTAATTTATTTTATAGTGTAAATACTTCAATAGATATTAAGGTAAGGAAAACATGTTTTTAGACAGTCTTATATTATTAAGTCATTTATTTTATACAGTTTTGGTTAGTACATGTTAAAATTAATCGTATTTGTACTCGGTTTTCAATGTACGGACCAGGTTCCCCCCCCCCCCCCTTTGACCTTTGTTTGGAACGATTCACCCAATGAATGGCGAGTGTTCCTCGCAAAATCGAAATCCGGCAACATGTTCTTCCCCCCCTTACAGATCAACATACAGAGCGATCCTTAAATCATTGCCCATAGGGATTCCCATGTATTTCATTATGGTGATAGAGGTAGTAGTGATTATGGTAATATCTCTTATAATAAAATCATCATCATCATCATCTCCGACGCCTTGTTTCCCCCTGGAAACCCCCGCTAGAGGATGGCCATGACAGAAACGTCTCCAAGCTACTTTGTCAAGACATGCCTCCCTTGCCCCTGAGTTTTTCTTCAATATATTTTTCCACTTTCTTTTCCCATACCATAGGTGGTCTTCCACTACTAGCAGTTCCACTCACCTAACTCCCATATATCTTTCTTGGCATTCTGTCTTCATCCATTTTCTGAACATGACCATACCACCTCAAAGTACAGTACTTCTCTTTATCCACTCAACCACACCACAATCAATGCCCAAAGCCTGCTCTTCCATTCCAAAGGACTCGTACACTTCCCTATTACTTGGCCCATCTAGCCTATTCATGCCAGCTGCCATTCTGAAAAAGCTCATCTTCACAGCTCTCAGTTTGGAGAGGTCCTCGTCACTTGCCGTCCATGTCTCGCTTCCATACGAGTGTGTTGGGAGCAGCACACTGTTTCTCAGTGACTTTTTTACTTCCTGGCTAACCATTCTTCCTTTGAGAATACTATAAAGTTCTCCAATCACCTTTCTCCTTTGCATTTTTCTCTTTTCTCTCACTCTCCATTTTACCATATTTGCATAGTACAGCTCCCAAATACTTGAAACTTTCAACCTCTTCCAGTACTTCATTTTTATTTTACAACTTTTCTCATGTTCTTTCTTGATTCTATATTTTTCCTTAAAATCTATGGTTTCATGCATTCTTCTCTCAACCACCATTACCTTACATTGACCTTTAACTTTCTCTTTTCACATACCCTGTCAAAGTCAGTGACCACTCTCTGAAGTTCTTCCGCATTTTCCACCAACAGGACTGCATCGTCCGTATATAGGCATGTTAAAATCTTCCATGTTCTTCCCTCTGATTCCAGTCTAGCTCCCACACCCTTTGATACAGCCCTACTTTCTCTAATCACTCCATCCATGTATATATTGAACAACCAAGCTGACATGACACATCCTTGTCTTACACCTACATTGACCTCAAAACTTTCACTTAACTTATCCCCTACCTTCACATTTGCCATTGCATTCCTATAAAAAGATTTTACTGCCATTAGCAACTTTCCTCCCACACCATATACTGTTAACACATCCCACAGACCCTCCCAGTCTACTTTGTCGTAGGCTTTTTCCAAATCCATGATTGCTGCCTAGAGTTTTCTATTCTTGGCCAGATACTTCTCTACCAACAATCGCATTGAGGCTATCTGGTCAACGCAGCCCCTGCCCTTTCTGAAACCTCCCTGTTCCTCGCCTATTTTGTCATCCGTTATCTTCTGTAGCCTCTCTGTTACTACTCTTGCGTGTACCTTTCCAGGTATGCTAAGCAAGCTAATTCCCCTATAATTCTTATTCTTCTTTACTACCCTTCCCTTTGTACAAGGGTACTATCACTGCTTTCCTCCAGTCCTCTGGTACACTTTCCTTTTCCCATGCTAATTTACATAACCTATGCATTATGTCAACAGCTTCTTCTCCTCCATATCTCAGCATTTCACCTGGGATGTTATCTACTCCAGCAGCTTTGCCCATTTTAAGGCTATTGATTGCTTCTTTTACTTCTTCTCTGCTTATCTGGCTTTCAACTACCCTGTTTATTCTACCTCTCTCCATTCCTATGGATGAGATCTTTGCCTTCCCCCTACTCTTTATAATAAAATACATGGGAAATCCCTATGGGCAATTATTTAACCTATAAAAAGCGAGCTGTGTGTAGTGAACGTCACAGTTCTGGGCGGCAATACAGTATTAGGCTCTAATCCTGCCTATAATAGTCATTTTACGATAAATATTGTTACTACTTATTCATATGCGCCTATTTCACATTTACTATGAAGATAGTAACCTGTAACAACAATAAAACAAGTGGGAATATAATTTTTCTGGTCAAAATTGCGAATAAACATGGAGCAGCCCATTCATGAAATGTGGAGCTCAGTGAGGCAACCCCTCCCCTCTCGAGCTCTGGAGCGTGACTGACAGTCCTACCCCACCATCTACCTCTCCCAACACACTCGCTAGGCACATATCCACAACCTTCAACTAGTTTGCTAATGTTAGCACGAAAATATACCAATGAATTAGGGAATAACAGGGAAAATAGGTGATAATTGAAGGGGGGAGGGGATGTGGAAGTGATATGAGGTACTGTATGGAGAAAAAAAAAAAAGGGGATGTGGAGGAGTGATATGAGGTATGATGGAAAAAAAAAAAAAATTGAGTGCTACTGGGGCCTTTTAAATTTGTTTTGGGGAAGGATGTAGTTACCGGGTGTACCACTACCGACATACAACATAAATCATCTATAAATACAGTCAACCCTCGAATGTGCGGACTAATGGGGGGGGGGGGACCCATGTCCGCACAATGAAAAAGTCTGTACATGGGAAATAGAGTAAATAGGCCTAGGCTAGGCTATACAATGTTTTCTAACCCTAACTCTCCACGGAAATCGTCATCACAACTGAACCAGTTGACTTTAGCCGGTATCACACGAGAGCTTTTATTGTCAACATTCGATAATCAAAAAAATTCTGGTAACATTTCTGGACTATTTTGCACTGGTATCTGAAAGTAGACTGATAATAGATAAATTTAGGTAGCAGAAATATAATAAATGTTAACCTCATAAGCTACCAGACCAGTGTTAAGTATAAATGTTGAGGGAAAAAGCGCTTGTGTGATACCGGCTTTAGAGAGCTCTACTCAATGCCAGTCTACAGATTGGAAACAGCAGTACGTTTAGAGATGTGTGGGAATTTTCTAGCTGTTAAAATAACAGATATAAGGGTAGCCTATTAAATAAGTTTTTCGGCCACGCACGGGCTCTCCATCCTAAGGACGTTGGTGAGCTCCGGGCGATATGGCCGAAAAACGTATTTAACCCGGGAACTGCGGGGAGACTCTTAACCCTTCAGACCCGGAAGGGCTCTTAAACACCCATAAAAAACACACCCGAGCTACCTGGAAGGGCTCTTAAACACCCATGAGCTCAAAGCCTGTAAGCTTGGTGTGCGAGGCGTACGTCCGACGCAAGTAAACAACAGCCGGCTGGACCGACGCCCCGCATCTCCGTCCACAAGAAGGAGTGCGTCGCTTGTTCGTGTGTGCCTGTATGTTATTGTTAAGTATCGAAAAGTAGTGTAAAGTGGCTGTTTTTGCCATAAAGTTATCTCCAATGAAATCATCATCACAACTGAACCAGTTGACTTAGAGAGCCCTACTTAATGCCATTCTACAGGTACGAAACACAGCTACGCTTGGGGATGCGCGGGAATGCGGAAGCAGTCAGAATAACAAAGATACGGTAGCCTAGGCGTAGACATTTTTCGGCCAAAAATTCCCCGGATTTCGGGGAATATACAGTATATGGAATACATAGCCGGGGCTGGAGGGTTAATTAACAAATTTTTCTCTGAATTATGTAGAGCTCTCTAAGTCAACTGGTTCAGTTGTGATGACGATTTTCGTGGCGATATCAGCCACTTATCATTACTTTTCACTACTTAACCCGTCCAGCCCCGGCTAGTTTTGTAATGTTTGTTCACCAGAACCCGGCCGGTTTTCAAAAAATTGTTTTATTCCAGAAACAATAGCGAATGGGTTAGGAATGAAGGAAAAACCATGAAAAACCGCTCAAAAAGATTAAAGAATGGTCCTACAGAGCCCCCGAAAACGTATTTTACAAGAGTAAAAAATTGAAGGCAATTACCCAAAAAAAACAGGTTATTGCGCACTCACGCAGACTTTGAGAGTTTTCAACCATCAGCACGGTTGCGTGCGATACGTACACAGTTCCCATACAAATCTGAGCCCTCTTGAGTGGCTACACCTGAGGCTACGGTCGGCGCAATTAGGGTGACGCGCCAGGCGCGTCTCTGGGGCTGTGCGTTACATACATCGCCGACGCGTCGCTGGGGCTGTACGGGTTAACAATAACATACAAGCACACACGAACAAGGACGCCTCTCCTTCTTGTGGTCGGAGATGCGCGGCGTCGGTCCAACCGGCTGTTGTTTACATGCGTCGGACGGACGGCTTTCAAAACAAGCTTACAGGCTTTCAAGCTGCCGGAGCCTCAGAGCCCAACCGGGTCTGAGGGGTTAATACCACAAATTTTCCGAGTGTTTTTTATAAAATAAAATGTTCATTTGCATCAATATATAGCGTTTGTAATTAATTAGAAATCTCGGGAAAACCTATTTTCCCCATTAGGCCTATCGATCGATGTTGAGACCCCCCCCCCCCCCCCCCCCTAGTGATTTGAAGACATTAGCCTAACCTAGTACAGTATTATGAGTGGGGGCTGCTGCTCCCACACCCCCGGTAGTTGAGTACTAATCCCTTAGTAAATAAAAACAAAAAATGGCTGTCGATTATACGGAGGTGAAAGAAAAGGCGATGAAGTCTACGGTGTTTACTCTGCAATCTTCAGCTTTGATTGTACATTGATAACGAGAAAGTACCATATTGACAACCTTGTTACGAAAATTAAATTTTAGTACCATACTTTTATATTAGGTTTTTCCGAGGGTTAACACATTAATAATCGTCAAGGACACTATATCCGCCTTATTAGAAACATTTTATTAAGGAAAATAGGCACCAACAGATTCGCCATATAGTCCGCATGGAGAATTTTCGTTATTGACAAATTGAAAAAATACCCTTTTCACAGAAAAATACACCAAAAATCTGTTGAAGATGTCAAATAGCGGGGGATACTAGGATAGGTTGTTAGGTTAGGCTAATGTCCTTTCAAAGGGGTATAGGCCTAGGCTAGTAAACACTAGGATAGCTTATACCCGGTCAGAGGTAAGAAGAAGAGTCCTGCTGTAGTCTCCTTGAATGCTACCGAATACATTTTCATATGATCTATAGATAACTGGAAGTATGCCTACCGTATTGACAACCTTGTTACGAAAAAGACATCTTAGTACCATACTTTTTTATTAGGTTGGTAGCATTCAAGGAGACTACTGCAGGGCTCTTCTTACCTCTGACCGGGTATAGGCTATCCTAGTGTTTACTAGCCTATACCCCTTTGAAAGGACATTAGCCTAACCTAACAACCTTACCTAACCTATCATAGTATTATAGGAGGGGGCTGCCGCCCCCACACCCCCGCTTTGACTTAGATTTTTGGTGTATTTGTCTGTGAAGTGGGTATTTTTCAATTTGTTGATAACGAAAATCCTCCATGCGGACTACATGGAGAAAATTATGGCGAATCTATTGGTGCCTATTTTCCCTAATAAATTGTTTGCTCATAACGTCGCACTAGTGTCCTTGAATATTATCATTTTTTTTTGGTTAGGCCTAGGCCTAAAAGTACCTGAATTTGCAACGGTAATTACATGTACATCAACAAAGTATCGTCCATGAAACTTCTAGTTTCCTTTAATGCACAGAAAACCAAGTACATTCAGTTCTCTAACCGACAGAATCTCACGGACTCCCATATATTTTTTAATGATGTAAATATTCCCACTTCCCCTAGTTTTGACATGATGTAAATATTCCCACTTCCCCTAGTTTTGACATTCTCGGTGTAACATTAACTACTAACCTGAGCTGGACACATTATGTTAGAAGCATTGCTAAGAATGCCGCTAAAAAACTGGGACTCCTGTACAGAGTTCGAGAATTCTTCACTGACGAGCAGTTGGCCGTAATATATAAGTCATGTGCGTTCTCAGATGGATTACTGTTCACCTCTGTGGGGTGGAAGTAGAGTGGTTGCATTGAGGCAGTTGGACAAAATTCAAAATAAAGTTATTAGATTAATCAATAACCCTGCAATCACACAGGACCTTCCTACATTATCCATACGAAGAAACGTTGCATCCCTTGCATTATTCTACAGATATTTTCACAGCAATTGTTCCGAGGAACTTGCTTCAATTGTGCCGCCTCTCCACATCTTTCCCCGTAGAACTAGGGCAGCTGGAAGCGCCCATGAATTTACACTTTCTCCTCCACAATGCAGAACTTCTGCTTATCAAAATGCATTTATCCCCAGAACTAATACTCTTTGGAATTCACTTCCCTAGAGTTGTTTTCCACAAACTTACAATCTACAACAGTTTAAATCCAGTTGTTACAAACATTTTATGAATGGAGGATGCCTTTAGGCACATGGACCTTTTTTGTTTTATGTTTTTCCTTCCTCCATTCATTCTTTAAAAAAAAGAAAAAATCGATGGGGCTCTTATCCGGGTTGTCTTCAATTTTATCCAAGAAAACTTGGTAAATAAGGCTGCTCTAGGCTACCGCATTTTTTTAGTAGCCTAGGTTTTCCGAGGGTTAAACAAATTTTCATAAGAACGTTAGAGCATATAGCCTAGATTCCAGATTTGTCTTGAAATAGGCCTAGGCCTATAAAAAAAAAAACTTAACAATAGGCTAGGCCTAGGCTAGCAAGTTAAAACAATTTTACCCAAATGTTCCTATCTACCTTGAGTATTAGATACTCAGTCTACCTGTCAGCTGTTATATCAAACCAGAGGCTATAAAACACCGACAATATTGCTCCTAATCGCGTAACTAACTACTAGACATGCTGGTTTTGACGGCTAGGACACAATGACAGCTGGACGCCATAGGTCACCATACAAACATATATTTCTGCTTCTGAGGATATGGGGGAACGATGAAGGCATGTAAGGGGATTTAAGGAGGGTCAAGAAGTCCAATGGGAAGGGGTAGGGAGGGAGGGGGGTAGGAGGGACGTGGCACACAGACCTTACAACCCTAACCCACCACCACCATTTTCCCCATCCCAAAATATGTTCTACTTACTGTACTGTATTCCTGAGGGTCCGTCCTAGACAATACCGCAAGGCCTGAGGTGCTCCACTGTGAGGGTGGTTCTGGGGAAGGAGAATTAAGCACATATAAGTAACAAAAAAGCTTAAAAATGGGGGAAATTATGAGACATATGGAGAGCCACTCCTCCTTCCTCACCTTCCACACGCTGAGTGAAATGCCAGGAGCAGACGACACCGCCACGCTGTTGCCAGGTCTATATTCGGAACTCTCTTCAGGAAGAAAGTACACATGTCTGCATCTGTCTAGACGCATATGTATATAATACGCAGACACATATATCAATATTAAACACTCAAATAAGCGGAGAACACATATATAAAGCTAAAATAACCCCAAGTGCTTGAAATATAGAGTAAAAGTATCCCATAGACACAAAAACTCTATTATGTATGTGTGTCATTTACATGAATACTACTGTCTCTTAGTTATTTGTGATACAATATACTGCAATACATGCAATTATAATGACTTTGTATAATTTACTGAAGACTTGGCACCGTAGCAAGACAGTGAACTTTACGATCTCGGCCACATGTGGATTATTGTTATATTTTTACTCGTACATAGTGTATAGATAACAAATCCATAACTTCAGTTGACATCTTGATTCACCACTTAGTTCATTTGTCTCAACCAAACTACCTATGCCATATAATAACCTCTGTTATACAGTCATCTATTTTCTTTAGTTGCCATTCTAGAAGATGAATCAAACAACTTTTAATAAACTTTCTGGGGCATGACACATATTTATTTTACCCACATGCATTCTCTCCATGGCACAATTGGATATGTAGCAAAAATCTACACTGCTAATACAAATAAAAGTTATAATTTTGGATATATATTTGGCAGATACAAACCGGTTTCGGACACACCTTTTGTAGACGTCATTTAATCAAACTCTCGACATAAAATCAACTTTATCCATTGGTTATTCTATATGCATTTAGTATAAATACAAACTAACAAGCTATATTTATTGTGTTTTTCTTTATATATTGTGTGATGTTGACGTACGTAACAGAAAACTAATATTTATTTTAGTACTTTTTTAGTTTTCTATGACGGAAGCGGTACCGTTTTCTTTATAATTCATATAAATTATTTGGTAAGCTTGTGTAAATATCCCTTGGCATACATACCAGTATATTATAGAGTATTATATAGCCCACACACTTACATTCATGAATCACATTTATGCCCCCATACGTGTCAATAATTAGTCATTCAAATTTTGTTTGTTTGTTCCGAAAACAGCACTACAACTAACTAAGCACAGGTGTGGTACCACCAGTTGAAGACGTGGTGCGATAACCCGGTGTCACTCCCGATCTCGTACTTCCACTTAGAGACAATTGGACACCTCGAGACCTCGCTGATTTTTGCCTTTTGGACATTCAGAAGGCTAAATGGTTAACTCCTTGTGGTGGGAGTGTAACAAATAAATGTATTAATCAGTAGGCCTACACGACATCCACTAAGCTTCAATATCAGTCCCATTGGAAAACCTTCACCACCTGGATAGTGGAAACAGCTCAAACAGAGCCATCTGTTGCTCTAATTTTCAATTACTTGGACTATTTATTTGAATAGAAACGCTTTTCAGTAACAACTTTGAAAAAACATTTGTCAGCAATTAAAATCCCATTTTATTATTATTATTATTATCTGTAGGCTACCGCAGGCAGAGGAAAAGGGCTTCATGCGTGCATGCTTCAAGCTTCGAGCACCACCCCGTCAGCTCATACCTACCTGGTCACTCGATAAAGCTTTATCGTTACTGAATTCACCCAAATATAATTGCAATCCTGATTTTGATTTGATTCTCAAGAAAGCTGTGTTTCTTATGGCTTTAGCTACAGTTAGCCGGGTGTCTGAGCTGGCGGTGATGAGCAACGAACCTAACTGTCTGAGGTTTGGGCGGCGTAATGTTGATGTGCAAATTGCGCCATCACCCACTTTTGTTGCAAAGAACGAACATAGTGAACAGGTTTTTTTGGCTTTTACAATACCGGCGCTCAAGCGCGGTGATACACATCATATTCTATGCCCAGTACAATCTATGATTAAGTTGTTGAGAGTGTCTCGGCCTAAGCAACCGGGAGCTTCCTGGGTTTCGAGTACAGGTCAGCGCATCACAAAACGAAAGTTAGCAGCCCTAATAGTCGAAGTTATTAGAGAAAGTAACCCCGGCGTAGTGGCAAGAGCCCACGACATCAGGAAGTGAGCGGTTTCTTTGAGATTTTTACATAACTTTTCCATTGATGATATTGCCAACACAAAATTATGGGCATCAAATCATACTTTTATGACGCGCTACCTGTCTGTGGCCCTGGACCGACCAAAGCTCACCTGTGTGGCACTACGTCAACGGGTCTGAGGGCTCTATGTGCTGATTAGACTTTAAGTATTTTAGAGTTTAAAAAATACTGTCCGCCGGACAAGTGCTCCGCCAAATAATGTGATAAGTATACTGTGATATACTTAATATAAATTTTAATTTTAAGCAAAACATGTCATTAGTAACATATAACTATGAAATACATGCAATACATTGTCCAAAGTACGAAGTAGTACAATATTAGGTTAAGGAAAAATGATTTATGTCATAGAGGTTTATTACATATTTTTATACCTTACCTGTATTCTGACAAATGTATGTCAAGAATGTATCTTTCTTATGTCCGATTCAGAGATTCATGTACAAAGTAAAGTTTATAAGCAGAGTTTCTTCGAAGTATGCCCTCTGCTTCTCTTTCCATTTTTATATAACACTATATATATTGTATGTATACAATTAATATAAGATTGCTATTGTGGTGTTTGGTTTTCAAACTATTATTAGATTTATTAGTGGTTTTGGATATTAGCACGAATGTCCCCCTCCAATCTTGTGGTATCAAGCAGATCGTCAATGATGAAGGGGCCACTAATAAATTATAGGTTTGATCCACGGAGGGGAGAAGAGAAAACGTAATATTTAGTAGTGGCCCCGGAATCATTGACGAAGTGGGCCCTCCCTCCATCCGCTTCCCATTCGTTGATATTTAAGTATATGTCATTGAAGGCCGAGATAACGCAGGAGGATCAGCGTCTGGCTGCGCATGGGAAAATATCCACAAATCGGGAAGCCTGATTATAGCAGTTCTTAATTTGTTTTTTCCTTTTTATTATTTACAAAGTTTTTTCGTAGTGAGTATACCCATCATAAAGACGATTCCGTAAGAGAATAAGCGTACCCTTACGAGCTGGCTCCTCTTCTCTTCCTGCGGCGGGTGTTTCAAACAGCTAACGCAGGGGCTTGAAAGGTAGCTATTATATAATAGGCAGATCGTCAATGATTCCAGGGCCACTACTAAATATTAGGTTTTCTCTTCTCCCCTCCGGGGATCAAACCTATATTTTCAAGTTTAATTACGTTAGCACTTCAGGAGACTCTTGGCATATCTGGGTCTAAGCCCTCACGATAATCACTGTTACCAGTACGAGAAACACAGAGGCACTTAAATGAGATAGGAGAGGATAGCACTGGGAGAACGAGCTCGGGCACTGGTGTTGAAGATGAGTCGAGGTCCTCGATAGTCACGCACATACACTGGCGTTATGCAATGTTCAAGCGTAGAACTTTCGGGTACTTATGTCACTTTTCTTGGGTGCTGGCTTGGATCTGGCTCGAATAACTTCAACAGGCACCTAGCTAAGTCACGTTTCCTTCAGGGTCTTCGGCTGGTCCTTTTACACTCACTCGTGTCGTATCAGTGTGGGAGAACTAGCTTTTCCCCTACCGAAGGATCAACCAAAGTCTTTCCCGTTGTTGGAGGCAAGCTAGCAGGGTTAGTGGTGACTCGTGAACTGACACACACTTGCCTTACCTTGTCGTTAGAACTAGGCAAGAGTGGGGCATAGGTATAGTGTCTCTTCCGGCTGAGATGTTTAATGCAGGGAGACTCCGGGCATGAAGGGCACGGCAGGTGATGAGGTTCTTCTTTTTTTTTCTTTTTTTTATTAAGGTGACAGTTACAAAGTGGTGTACAATCTATCTTATTCTAGTTACATTGTAGTTTATCTTATTGTACCAGCACCTCCCTACAATCAACCTAGTTGTTCCCCAATTCGTCCCTCCGCCACGACCATTTCAAAGTCCAAGTCTCTCACTCTTGTCCTCTGTAGCGGGGAGGACCTTGTACCCCTGAGACATAGGAGTGCAGACCTGAGAAGAGAGAAAGAGAGCCGGCATCTCATCCAAGTTATGACTTGGCTTCTATGCTGGCGCTTTTTCTCCGATATTTGTTCAGCTAATCTGGCATAGAAGACACTTGCAGAAGGTCCCATACCTCCCGACGATGAGAAGACCAGAGGAGTAAAGCTTCCTTGATCCCTGTTCAAAATTCTTTCTTCATAAGCGCGTTTTTTCTCACTTTCGTTTCTCAAGTATGCCGCCTTGTGTCCTCGCTCACGATATGTTTGTGCTCTTGGGTTGAAGATTCTGATGTCGAAAAAAGCCCGTTGTCCCCTCGTCCAAAAACCTCGAGCACTTACGTCCACTCTTGCTTCATTTGAAGTTCTGCTTGGTGTTGTTGGATAAGATGCAATGATTGCACCTGGCATTTCCGGTGAGTTGAGTAATCGTGCATGTTGCAGAACTAGGTTGAAGTCTGGGAGTGGTGAGAACTTGTAAATATTAGGGTCTGAAGTGGGTTGTATTTTCCTGGATTCTTGATCTTGTCTTCTGCATTGTTTTTCTGTGGATTTTGGTGATGGAGAAGTTGCTTGTGATTTTTCCCTGATGCACTCCCTTTTATAGCAACATATCGGGGCCAAGGGTACGCGTAACTTGCTCAAACTTACACGTAGCTTCTTTAGTTACGTGTATGGTTGTAATATGAGTGACATTGCGTTTATTAGGCAAATACATATTCTAAGCTATATACTTATGTCATTAATTTCAATTAAATATTCAATTCTAGGGTTCTTTTCCTAAGTAAATTCGGTATATTTTATACAATTAACACCCTGCAGACTAGAATTGCATATTTAAATGAAGTTAATGATATAAGTATATAGTTTAGAAGATTTATTTGCATAATAAACGGAATATCACTCATATTACAACCATACACATAACTAAAGAAGGTACGCGTAACTTTGAGCAAGTTACGCGTACCCTTGGCCCCGATATGTTGCCATACCCTTGAGTTTGTAGTGCGGCTGCAGTTGGGTGTGATTTGGTGTTGTCTTGGCTCGGCACGGTACGGGAAAAGTGTTGAAGCGTCACTGGTGGCTCTGTCCACATGTGGATCACTTCGTCGTCGTTTTTGTGGTGAGGTCGGTAGCAGACCGGGTTTTTCTTTGTTTCTGCTGGCACAGTGCGCACACCCTTGGGTTGGTCTTGTGGGCGGAATGTGGGGCAGGGGTTGTAATTGAGGTGCAAAGGTTGTAATTTAAGATGGCCGTCTTGTCCTTTTGAGGAATGGTATAGTCTCTCCTTTTCCGCACGTTTTCTTTGGACGTTGTGGCCATCATAGGGACTGTGATTCCTTCTTCGCCTTGCTGGTCGCCATGTTTGTATCCATCGAGTTTGGTCGTGCTAATTTCTTTTATGGTAGCAACCCGGATTGGTTGCTCGGATGTTGCAGCTGATGGTGGCGATCCATTGTTGCTTGGTTTTGGTACTTCTTTCCTGTGCCGCATCTCAATCTCATTATGTTCCTTATACTTATTTCTTACCGGTTTTTTATCTGTTATTATATTTCCTTTTCCATCTATAGATTATCACACGATTTTACTTTGTTTTCTTCTTCTAAGGACTCCTTTCCAGCACAATTTCATATTTTTGCAAATATGTAGGCCTACAGAAATTACGTTTCCTCCACAAATGTCTATGTATTTTGTATATCTTTATATTGGTACTCTCTTCACACCAGTGTTGCCATTTTTTGCTACTTTTCCGTTAGATCTAGAGGTATTTAATTCGATCTAGAGGCCAATTCTTACATCTAGCGACATGAATTCTGTCGATATTCTGTAGATTTGAGCCATTTTAGTGATATTGTAGAGATTGTGTCATTATTCTAGCAATTTTCGGCATTTACTTACTATCTAGCAGACTTGATTTGGTAACCCTGCTTCACACAGAATATTGCTCTCCTTGGGGAAGCGCTACACTCCAAGAATATGGTCATGGAAAGGGTATTAAGGGGAGATGGGCCGTTTTTCTGGTCCCCCTTCTTCCTAATTTTTAGCCCCATTAGTGTTCAGATTTTAAGATCTTTGCCTCACCAGTTTGTCGATTTTAAGACCTTTCGCCCCATTTCTGTGTCAATATTAAGACCTTTCGTGCTTTATAGGTGTCTTAATAATATATCCTTATCAATTACGTATACTGACCGTAATATCTATCTATATATTGCCGGACGCCTTACTCCCCTTAATGAGGGTGGCCATACACAGAAGGCCCCCAAGTGGACCTATCCCCTGTAAGAGGGTCAACCCATGCCAGTTTACTGAAGGACTTACAGGATTGACCACTCAATTTAGGACCCATCCGACCCCGAGGCCCTCTATGTATCTTTTTAGCACCATTTTTCTACAGTGGTGTTCGGCTAGTCCATCCACTAACCTGCTTCACCCTTATGTAAGCAGTACCGATATATACCGTATATACGACCGTAATACACCCATCTTAATAAATAAAGGTCAATGTCTGTCTGTCTGTCTGTCAGTTACCCGAGTTACCCGACCTTTGTTACTAAACTCCTCCCACAGTTTTGGTGCCAGGTGGGAGTGTGGGGCACCGTTGGAAAGCCCAGGCTTTGGAGATGGTTTTAGGCGAGTTTAGTGGAAATCAGAGACAATTTTGTTTAATAAAACTTTCGGCAGAACTAATGTAGTATACGGGAGCGAAAAAAAATGCGAAAAACATGGCCGTTTGGGGCAGAAGGAGGCCTCCGATCGAAAAGGTGTATGGAACGAAAGTTGTTCGCAATCCCCCAAAATGGAGGTACGGATGAGGTCAGATCCAAAATCGGAGGTCATTTAGCGGCCGAAATCGAGGTCGCCGTTTAATGAGGCACAGGGAGGTCGAGGCCGGTGATTATGGTAGTAGTGATTGTGGTAGATGGATGGATGGATAGATGGATGGATGGATGGATAGATGGATGGATGAATAGATGGATGGATGGATGGATGGATGGATAGATGGATGGATGGATGGTTGGATGGATAGATGGATGTATGGATGGATGGATAGATGGATGGATGGATACAGGGAGGTCGAGGCATAGCCGAGACAGCGCCCTGGGTACTGGAGGGTCGAGGCGGAGCCGAGACAGGGAGGTCGAGGCGTAGCCGAAACCGAGACAGCGCCCTGGGCACTGGGAGGTCGAGGCATAGCCGAGACAGCGCCCTCCGGATACAGGGAGGTCGAGGCGTAGCCGAGACCGAGGCAGCTCCCCGGGCACTGGGAGGTCGAGGCGTAGCCGAGACAGCGCCCCCCAGGATACAGGGAGATCAAGGCTGATCCCGCCCCGGGCAACGCCGGGTACCCCTGCTAGTTTATAATAAGGATATAAAGCTATATTACTCTCAATATACCCAATTATCTTCTATGTAATATACCTCTCTACTTTTCACAGTAGATCTTCAAAATGTAGCCCGAAGTAAATAATGCTATATGGGTAACAAATGAAGGTCTTGGCCAACTTTTGTATTAAGGGGGGATGGTTCACTTTTTAGTCATGTTTTCATATAATTATTATTTTTCTAGTTTCCTCCTTAGACATCCATCAAACTTAAAAAAACAAAAAAAAATAGGATCCCCCTTCAAGATATATTCAAGATATATATGTACATTTTTCGGTAGAAAAATGTCCCGGCCGGTCTTAGATTACAGGCTCGCTGCGCTCGCCAGGAAAACAAATCGACACCTAAATGATATGAAAAGTCTTAATATTGACAAATAACTGGGGTGAATGGTCTTAAAATCGCCAAACTAATGAGTCGAACGTCACAACATCTAAAAAAACAATGGGGCTAAGCACGAGGGAGAAGGGGGCCAGAAAAACTAGCCCATCTCCCGTTAACCAGTTCGTAAATGTAAGGGATATGCTGTTCGTATCATGACATACAAACAGGTAAATCACTTGTACTCACTCTCTCTCTCTCTCTCTCCAACCAATTATATTATGTCGAGCACCGTTTGGAGGGAAAATAATAAAGCCAAATAACCTAAGCTAATTACTGCATCTGCTTTAGATCAGTCATGTGCTCTCTCTCTCTCTCTTCGGATCAAGCAAATAATGCGTGACTAACCTAATATAATTTTATAACAGGCTCCTAACAGTAAATGATCTGACCAAATCTCTCGATATTATCTTCCTGGACTTCCAAAAGGTATTCCCCCATAAGAAACTGCTAACAAAAATGAAGGCCCTAGGCATAACAGGATCAATTTACAACCGGATAGAGGCCTGGCTAACGAACAGACGACAAACAGAGAGTAATTATAAACGGAAAAGAATCCGACTGGACACCAGTGACCAGCGGTGTACGACAGGGATCGGTGCTGGCCCTGCTGGGTCCCGTCCTTTTCATAATTTACATAAGTGACCTAGGCGTCGGGATCGATAATGTCATACAATACATTTGTATGATGATTCTAGTTCCCCCATTTACTCTATATGCAGATATATCTTAGTTCATATAGGTAAGGTGACTATTGGTTACGATTGTACTTTTGCTACTTGATGTGGTGGATTCTGGTGAACAGGAAGTTCAATGCTGAGTTTTCGGTATGCTACCGATTACTGTATGGTGATTCATCACTCCTCACTCACGCCACTTGTAAAATGCATGTTCTACATTATTGACACTCGAGCTGAAACGGCCACGGAAGTAGAGAAGTTCTGGCGAGATTCAGCCGCTGGTCTTACTGGCCAAGAATAGGGCGCGGTCTCCACATTACTGGAGAACAGACACTCTCTGACACTACCCCACACTCACCACACGCAATGAAAGGTGTCCCGCATTCGCTTGGGGCATATCATCTACCACTTCACCATTCACCATTACACCTATTGAAGAATCACCATTGATGCTGATACCAATTGTTCCTGTATAACTACTATTTGTTGCTGAATGTTGTTGTTGTTCCTGCTGACTCTACACCTACTTATTCAATAAATACAAGGCTGATTGATTCTTGTGTATTGATTCTGACTTCCCATTAGGTAATTAAATATAATTGGGTGGTGGCAAGCGATAACCGCTACCGTTATTACAAGTATAAGATTACTAGTGGCTACCAGAAGAGAGCTACTAACTAAGAATAATTACATCTCCAAATTTGCCGATGACACCTAAATAGGAAACACCATAATTTATTAAATTAAGAAGATCGTATAAACTTGCAAGCAGATCTAAACAAAATTGAAGAATAGTCCGTAAAGTGGCAAATGCTTTTCAATATTGATAAATACCAATTAATTCAATGTGGCAACTCAAACAAGAACTATGAATACAGCCTCTTTGACCAAAATATAAATAAAGTTCCAAAGGCCAAAGATCTCGGTATAATAATAATAATAATAATAATAATAATATTTATTCAGTCAGCAATTTACAGAGTTGGTACCACATAGTTTGTTACAAATATGACATGTACCAGCCTTGCATAATTCCAACTAAGGATAGCCCAATAAGGCCGTTAGGCGTATTTCCATTGGGGTCCTTGTGGGATTAGGTTAGCTGGGGAAAAGGGGAGGATAAAGAAATAGATACTTTAGAGAAAGTATTTCTAGGGGGTTATTTTAAGATACCTTACATCCTATAGTAAATATCAGTAATCCGTAATCAGTAATAATTTCAGTTTGGTTTGTCTATCTCTTATGTCGTATTTAGTAGTAGACATAAGCTTGGTGCTCCCTTCTCGCAGCTGTCCGGTTCAGGTGTTCCTTCAGGCTACGTCTGAAGTAATACAGTGTTCTCTTTTCACGGACTGACTGGGGTAGGTCGTTCCAGTCTTTGATGGCAGTGAAGAAGAATGTTTGCTTACCCTGTCCTTGGATTCTCGGGACCTTAAAATTAAACATCATGTTTCTTGTATTATGTCCACTCCTCTCATTTGCTTTAACAAAATCATTCTTTAGATACTCTGGAGCTCTGTCATAGAAAATTTTGAAGGCATTAGTTAGCCTGATTTGTTTGGCCCTGTCAGAAACATTGAGCATACCTAGTGACTGAAGTTGTTCCTGGCCAACATGTGATCTGGGTCCTAGGTTCAGCATGAACCTAACCATTTTATTTTGAGTGACCTGAAGTTTGTGCTGTGCTGATTTAGATGATGCAGAGTACCAGGATGACACAGAATAGTCAAAATGACATTGAACAAGCGCTTGGCAGAGGGTCTTTTTGGTCGCCGCGGGCAAGCATCCCACCTGTCTATACAGGTATTTTATACGTGCTCTACACTTACTCAGGATAGATTCCAAAATTGTTTCACCTGACAAACTCGCGTCCAGTTTCAGTCCGAGATATTTAACTTGTGACACTGTTGTTATAGGAATATCATTACAGTTGACCGAGAAGCCCACAATGTCTTTCAGTTTGCGTTTTGTTCCACATAAGATGGCTTCCGTCTTGCCCAGGTGAAGAGATAGTCTATTGTCCACTAGCCATTTACTACATGATGCTAGTTCTTTGGAAAGTGAAGCGGCAATACTTATTGGGTCTTTTCCTGAAACCAGAAGCACGCTGTCGTCTGCATACAGTAATAATTTACATGAGACGCTCAGTTCCATGTCGTTCACATAACAGAGAAAGAGTAAGAGACCAAGGATGCTTCCCTGTGGGACCCCACAGTTAATTGGCATAGGATCAGATATATTATCATCAATTTTGACTCTTTGGGTTCTACCACTAAGATAAGATTTAAACCAGTTCACAGACCCTATGCCCATAGCTTGTAGTTTATTACATAGGATATCATGGTCTACTGTGTCAAACGCTTTTTGTAGATCAAGAAGAACCATACCGGTGTAGTTACCTTTAGACATTTCTTTACGAATGTGATCCGTTAAGTGGATGAGACAGGAGTCTGTCGAGTACATGCATCTGAAACCTGATTGAAACTTATAGAATAGATAATTTTGTTTGAGGTAGTGTTCAATTTGGGTGTATACCGCTCTTTCAAGGATTTTAGATACAATACATACTATGCTAACTGGTCTGTAGTTGCCAACTTCTAGTTTATTTCCTTTCTTGAATAGAGGGGTTACAATAATCATTACAGACAACCTGATAACATCAGACCAATGCGCAGCAGCAACGAACAAGACCAATAGAATGCTAGGTTACATCAAGAGGACCTTCAAATAATATAGGAGTGAAGATATAATGATATTACTCTACAAGAGCCTAGTAAGACTGCACCTTGAACAGTGTCCAGTTCTGGTCGCCATACCTAGTAAAAGACATTGAAATAATGGAGAGAGTACAGAGAAGAGCGGACAAACTAATCCCAACTCTGAAAAACAAAACATACGATGACACACTGAAAAAATTAACTTATTCCCACTCAAGAAGAGAAGATTAAGGGGCCAACTTATTGAATGTTTCTAAATCTTAAAGGGCTTTGACAGAGTAGACACAAATGCGTTGTTCAATTTTAATTATCTTCCCACTCGAAATAATGGCATGAAGCTGCTAACCAGAAGAGCTAACCTAGACATCACTAAGAACTTCTTTAGCTATAGTATAATAACGAGTGGAACAAGCTACCAAATAATGTAATTGCCAGTACATCTATCAATATAGTATAATAACGAGTGGAACAAGCTACCAAATAATGTAATTGCCAGTACATCTATCAATATAGTATAATAACGAGTGGAACAAGCTACCAAATAATGTAATTGCCAGTACATCTATCAATATAGTATAATAACGAGTGGAACAAGCTACCAAATAATGTAATTGCCAGTACATCTATCAATATGTTTAAGAACCGACTCGATGCCCACGTGAGAATAACAGGAGTTTTTTTTAAAGCGATTATTATGTCTCCCCCCCTCCCCCCCACCGGATCGTCTGGAGGCTCTGCGAGATTCCTGCGAGTCGACGTTGAGGCTTCAGCCAGGGCCTGCCGGCCCATACGGTCCGGAGGTCTATGGTAACTCTCTCTCTCTCTCTCTCTCTCCCAGAAAAAAATAATAATATACAGTAATTCATACAATATGTTTGTGCATGAAGATAATTTAGGATATTAAATTGAACAGACTGTCAACAAAATTTAATCAGTTTACAATTTGACACGTACAGTAAGCTAATGTATAACATTATAATATTACAGAAAGTATATGCAGTACTATAGTAAGTTGAAGATAGGAATCTTGATATTATTAGTTGTGCAATATATATTAGTTGCATTATTCTTATATAAATGGTTAATATATATTCTAACTTGGATACATAGATATAACTAGAGAGCAACTGAACTGATTCACAATCATTTGAACATGATTGTATTGTGGGGGAAAGCAAAACCTATTAATACTTTTGATTAAATTATCATATCAATTGCTTTAAGGGAAGATGGGCGTATTTATTTGCTTATATATTTATATTTGTATTATATATAATGTCCTCCCTAGATCTCCATCAAGCTGTAAGCAAAACCCCCTAGATCCCTCTTCAAGATAAATTTGTACATTTTTCAGTAGAAAAATGTCTTAGCCGAAGGCCGGTTACTCTTAAAATTACAGGCTCGCTACCGCTCGCCAGGAAAAAAATCGACACCTAAATGGCAAAGGTCTTAATATTGACAAAGAAATGGGGCGTAAAATCTTAAAATCGCCAAATTAATAGGCCGAACGTCTTAAAATCTCAAAAACAATGGGGCTAAACACGAGGGAGAAGGGGGGGGGGGTCACAAAACCAGCCCATTTCCCTTTATATATATGCATGCATTTAATTAATTATACCATACAGTATAAGTAAAGGATACAGCTCAAAGCCAATGTTGATACCGGAAGGTCTAACCTGTAAAATACATTAAGGGGAGATCTCCACTTGAGGGATTTTTTTCTTGACTCCTTTCTCCCTCATGTTTAGCCCCATTGTTTTTCTAATTTTAAGACGTTTGCCCCATTATTTTGACGATTTTAAGAACTTTCAACCCATTTCTGTCAATTTTAAGACCTTTCGTGCCATTTAGGTGTCGATTTTATCCTGGCGAGCGATAACGAGCCTGTAATTTAAGAGGAACCGGCTTTCAGCCGGGAAATTTTTCTACCGAAAAATGTACAAATTTAGCTTGCTGTCAAAACAAAAATATATCACGGTGGGCTCCCTTAAATAAACAATGTCTATCACTTCAAATTACCGTAATAGAACTATAATATGAGAGGCAAAGTATTATAAAAGCTTTTAACAATTTCTAAAGCTGAATCGAATTGGATATAGCCTACTGCTGATTGAAACAGTTTAGGTGGTAGAGAGGTGTGTGAAAGAGATGGGATAAAATAATAAAGCCTATGGTGTACTAGAAAAGGAACATTAACAGCTGATCCAATATGCTTTATCTAGTGGTGTATTATTTCTGGTAGATCCCGTTAGAGGTGCTAGCGAAGTATTATTTCTGGTAGATCCCGTTAGAGGTGCTAGCGAAGTATTATTTCTGGTAGATCCCATTAGAGGTGCTAGCGAAGTATTATTTCTGGTAGATCCCGTTAGAGGTGCTAGCGAAGTATTATTTCTGGTAGATCCCGTTAGAGGTGCTAGCGAAGTATTATTTCTGGTAGATCCCGTTAGAGGTGCTAGCGAAGTATTATTTCTGGTAGATCCCGTTAGAGGTGCTAGCGAAGTATTATTTCTGGTAGATCCCATTAGAGGTGCTAGCGAAGTATTATTTCTGGTAGATCCCGTTAGAGGTGCTAGCGAAGTATTATTTCTGGTAGATCCCGTTAGAGGTGCTAGCGAAGTATTATTTCTGGTAGATCCCGTTAGAGGTGCTAGCGAAGTATTATTTCTGGTAGATCCCGTTAGAGGTGCTAGCGAAGTATTATTTCTGGTAGATCCCGTTAGAGGTGCTAGCGAAGTATTATTTCTGGTAGATCCCGTTAGAGGTGCTAGCGAAGTATTATTTCTGGTAGATCCCGTTAGAGGTGCTAGCGAAGTATTATTTCTGGTAGATCCCGTTAGAGGTGCTAGCGAAGTATTATTTCTGGTAGATCCCGTTAGAGGTGCTAGCGAAGTATTATTTCTGGTAGATCCCGTTAGAGGTGCTAGCGAAGTATTATTTCTGGTAGATCCCGTTAGAGGTGCTAGCGAAGTATTATAGTTGTAAAAGCTTTATGATCAATGAATTGTGCTTCTGGTCTAGTAAAATATATAGGTAAACAAACAGTTGCTTAAGGGGAGGTCTTTAGTTTGTTCCTTATACCTCCATCAAACAAACAGTTGCTTAAGGGGAGGTCTTTAGTTTGTTCCTTATACCTACATCAAGCTTATAATTACAGTCCCTAGACCCCTTTTCAAGATAAATTTGTACATTTTTCGGTAGAAAAATGTCCAGGCCGAAGGCCGGTTCCTCTTAAATTACAGACTCGCTATCGCTCGTCAGGCAAAAATCGACAGGTAAAAGGCACGCAAGGTCTTAAAATTGACATAAATAGGGCGAAAGTTCTTAAAATCGCCAAAATAAGGGGGTGAAAGTCTTAAAATCTCAAACGCAATGAGGCTAGACATGAGGGAGAAAGGGGGTCCAGAAATGTACCCCTCAAGTGGAATTCTCCCCTTAAGAAGGTAGTAGTGCTTGGTTTTCGGTTTACTGTATTTATCTATTTATTAATTTATTGATGAGTTTCCTCGCTAGACCTCCATCAAGCTTTAACAAATATTTTCGGTAGATAAATGTCCCGGCCGAAGTCCGATTCCTTCTCAAATTAGGGGCTCGCTATCGCTCGCCCGAAAATAATCGACACCTAAATGGCACGAAAGGTCTTAATATTGATACAGAAATGAGGCGAAAGGTCTCAAAATTGCCAAACTAATGGAACAAACGTCTTAAAATCTCAAAACTAATATGCTAAACATGAGGGAGAAGGGGTTCCTGAATTAGTGACTACCTCCCCCTTAATAGGTAGCAATGTACAGTATGTTTACTGATAAGGACAGTTGGAGGTGGTAGCGACACAATTGACAGCCTGGGGATCAAAGACATATCCTCCCGTGCACCTGTATTCGCTAACAACCAATACGTCCCCGTCCAACACTGACGACTGGCACACGTAATACTTCCGACAGTCACAGTTCTGGTGGGCGTACACACCGATGGATTTGTCGCTGCAGTTGGCATTCTGGCAAGGTGGTGTGGTGGTTGGGGGTGTGGTGATATTCATGGTTGGTGGTGTGGTGATATTAGTGGTTGGTGGTGTGGTGATATTCGTGGTTGGTGGTGTGGTGATAGTTATGGTTGGTGATGTGGTGATATTCGTAGTTGGTGGTGTGGGAGGTGTCAGTGTTGTGGTTGTGCTAGAAGGTGGTGTGCTGGTAATTGTGGATGGTGTTGATTTGGGAGTAGTTATGGGTGACGTAGCAGGACCTAATTCAGTTGTGGTGGTACTAATGGTCTTCGAAGTGGTAGTCGTTGATGGCACAGTGGAAGTTATAGTTATAGGAGGGGTAGTTGTTGTTGATGTGGCAGTGGTCGTTGTTGCAGGGCTGGTGGTAGAGGTGGAAGGCACGAAAGCATTGCCATCCACGTCGATTCCAGGGCACAACGGGGCAGCACCAACACTGAAACAGAAGGCTGCCTCCCCTGTTCCTGAACTGAGAGGCTCCAACCCAAAGCCCTTGCACTCATGGGGCACTGGGCACTCATCACACCTGAACAAAAAGTAAAGTTAACCCTTTCAGTAGACACAAGGACTTTATTATTTCTACGCTTTCTATGGCGAGTTATCTGCTCAACAGGTGGCGTTGTGTGTGTGTAACTGTGAGAGTCCGAGTGTAGGGGTTGAGACAGTGAAGCACGGGAACGAGGTGGCTTCAGAGATGGGGTCGTTTCGGGCCATGAGTGAGCACCGTGCCTCATGTGAAGGCAAGATGTCAGGTGCTCGTTGTACTCTACGTGCTTCACATGTCTCACTCCCTAGACTGGAACAAGACCTCACGGGCTTCACTGTTCATTGTAAAAGCGGTGAATGTTAAGGCTCTCAGCCTATGCCCGAGAGGAAGTAAGCTGGAATATAGAAAAAAAAAAAAAAAAATGCTGGCTATCATTTCACCCCTTCTGTACCGAAGACGTCTTTTTATTTTCATTCTTGCTATTTTTTGACGATTTTGTGCAGTTCAAGAAAGATCTGTGGTAATAAAAAGGGTTAAGTGAAATAGTTCGAAGCCTGTTAATTGCTGGAGGCCCTTTTTTAACTGAATATAATTGTCTAACAGTAGCAAGCATACAATATAAAAGACGTGGCCGGTAAAGAACGGGTTAATTATGCAGCATAAGAAGGATCTCAGGAATCAAAGGGACAAAAAGTATCTCAGTTCACCCTCTAATTCACGGACATTTTCCTCCGATTGAAATCGTCTAATGATAGCAAACATATTTAACATGGCGTCATTGTATACCGCGATAGTTAACTACTAGCACACACACACACACACACCAACACTACATACATACACACACACACCATATCTCCAGTAATAGACCATAGTATTCATTCCAAAGCGATAATACTTTACATATATCTATTGGATTCCATATCTCCAGTAATATTAGGGTGGCATAGTTGGCTAGAATGGTCTGTAGAGGGGTGACCTGTTTCTTTCTTTCTCTCTGGGTTGTATCCATTCGGCCCTATTCAGGCTACTGTTTTAAGATGTTTATCCCCATCCAAGTGTCTATTTTTTCCTGGCGAACGGTAGCGAGCCAGCATATTATTAAAAATGTTTTTGACAGCAAGCTAAATTTGTACATTTTTTGAGAGAAAACAAAAAACCCTTACCTAGCGCCTGGTAGACTGGCTGCCAGCAACAGCACCGCCACGTAGTAGGAACACTGTGGGGGGAGAGATAGTCGTAACCATTATAGTCTGTGTACAATAATGGACATGAAAGGGGTAATTACAGTGTCCATAATAACATACACTTATTGGTATTCAGCCGGTATCACACGAGAGCTTTTATAGTCAATATTCGATGATCAACAATTTTCTGGCAACGTTTCTGGAAAATTTTGCACTGGTATCGAAAACTAGACTCTTGCTAGATGAATTTGGGTGACCGAAATATTTTAAATGTTGACCTCATAAGCTGCCAAACCAGTGTTGAGGATAAATGTTGAGTGAAAAAGCGCTAGTGTGATACCGCCATTAAAAACCCCATGTAATGGAATGATCGAAAGGTACATCACTATCTCTATTCACAAATATTTGATATAGTGTTTGTTATGCACCTTCTCATACCTGTGATTCCAGTTTGTTCATTAGGACGACTCTATAAATGGTGATCCTCTACTCTCTTGTAATTATAAATGGTGATCCTCTACTCTCTTGTAATTATAAATGGTGATCCTCTACTCTCTTGTAATTATAAATGGTGATCCTCTACTCTCTTGTAATTATAATGGTGATTCTCTACTCTCTTGTAATTATAATGGTGATTCTCTACTCTCTTGTAATTATAATGGTGATTCTCTACTCTCTTGTAATTATAATGGTGATTCTCTACTCTCTTGTAATTATAATGGTGATCCTCTACTCTCTTGTAATTATAAATGGTGATCCTCTACTCTCTTGTAATTATAATGGTGATTCTCTACTCTCTTGTAATTATAATGGTGATTCTCTACTCTCTTGTAATTATAATGGTGATTCTCTACTCTCTTGTAATTATAATGGTGATCCTCTACTCTCTTGTAATTATAATGGTGATCCTCTACTCTCTTGTAATTATAAATGGTGATCCTCTACTCTTGTAATTATAATGTAAAACTTCCCAAATAAACAAACCAAAACTGGGACGACACAACTTGCACAAGATAAAGACAAAAGAACTGATCA